>JAJJWW010001088.1:1200000-1800000 GCA_023531295.1 Papaver armeniacum | reverse complement strand
GCACGTCCCGGAGACGAAGTTGGAAGATTTGCGAGTGCCATCATATCCGCGGATCGCTTGCTTGGGTAAAGGGATGTGGAAGGTGTCGTAATATCACTGCTGAGTGATCGAATTGAACGCTCCCATCCTCTGTATTCACGTATTTCCTGATCGATCTCTCCTTCCTCAAGCATTTCTTCGCTTGGATGAAAGGCCGATGCGGATTGGACAGTCTTTCGGGCTTCAACAAGAGTTTTGAGATATAAATCTTCTAACAGGGCTCTATAGGCTGCAGGCTCCCTTTCTTTATCTGGTAGACGTTGTAGTACTCCGGACAAGTCCTTTCCTCTGTGGAGTTGCCTCGGTTCTTCATTGTTGACTGGACCATGTTGTTCATCTTTCCTGAGTCTCCTGCGGTTACGCGCTCTTTTTTGCCTCTCCACCGGTAAAGGTGTGACTCATGACTAAGGATTCAACATTTCTTGCACTGCTCGAGTAGATGCCTGCCGACCCTTCTTGCAATTGTGCTGCTATATCATTCAAAAGGCGAAATGTCTCGCTCTGCCTTCTGGTGATACCGGCTTGATTTGCCAAGACATCCTCCAGCATTCTAGTTACACTTCCCATGATATCTGAGCCACCTGTGGTTTCCGGATACATTGCGAGATGGAAACCGAAAAATTGAGAATTCAATTTTGTGCAACCGAGAGATCAACCTCCCGCTGTGGTCGCCAATTGTTTATGGGTGAAAACTATTCCTGCCGGATTTGGTAATTTGGGGTGTGTGGATGAGGAATGAATCTAAACTCTAAACAAATGTACTGCGCGGTGAGTGCTTGTAGATTCGGAAATCAATCTGTGCAAGTCCGGCCTAAACCAAGAAATGGTCGTTCCAGACTTGTTTCGGTCACAAAGTGAAGGAGATGGGGTTGATCTTAGGGAGGGAAGCGAAGAAGGTGTTGAGATTGTGAAGGTGTTGGCTTGCTTATGACTTGTAACAGAAAGTTGAACCGAAACTACGGGATGCAAGCTATCAGTTCCGGTATCTTGTATCAACACTTGGTTTATGTTTCTTGTCTGGACTTGCTCTTCTTGGTGGAAATAGGGAGGAGAACCTATTTATACAAGTCATTGAGCCTTATTCACGTCTCTCGTGGGAAGTGGAGGAAGTGGAGTGATGGAGTAGTGGAGTTGTGTGTCAGTGTTACACGATCAGTCTTGCCCACTTCTCCTGTCACCTCTAACCGCCCATAACTTCCTAACACGTTCTTGTGATGGCGCGTTGCACGCTGCACGCTGTAAACCGCCAGACCAATACCCCAGTATGTATCCCCCCAGTTTATGACATGATTGATGTCTGGAATGTGTGGATCGTGGGTCCACGAAAGGTATCATGTAATGCTAAATTGAATAACTACATTATTCAGGAAGTTGATACTTGTGAAGTATCATGTGTATTTTATGCAGGTACTGCATCCTGGTGTGGTAGAGTGATGGGTGGTGATTACCATGACGCCTCACTTGACCAATTAACTCCTGACCAGGGTTGTATAACCAAGCTGGTGAAGTTGAACGGACGAGATGTTCTTTGAGACACTCATCTGCGACCGTTAATGAATTAGGGTTTTTGAAGAGGTGCGCAAGCATCACTCTTCAGCTTGGTCGAAACCAAGCATGGGATATAATTTTGACAAGGCCGACCGTGCATGTGTGTGGACAACATGACGGTGTAGGCGCCTATACCCATTACCTCACGAAAGTATGATCTGGGCCACTCAATTCGTCCGGTGAAGTTGAGTGGTCGTGATCAATTTGTGACAGAAACCAATCACAAGAGCCGCGCGTCATGCCCACTTCGGGCGCACGTTCCAAGATGACCAATCTTGGTCGGTCTTGGCCGATTGGTCTGGTGTGAAGGTGGTAGGCTGGTGTTCACGCCTATCCCATGAAAACGTTATCTGAGCCATCCAAATCGTCTGGCGAAGTTGAGCGGTCGAGATCAGTTTGCAGTTTGGGAGGTGCGACCACGCTAGTTTGGGCGCGCGTCTTGGAATGACCAGGCGTGATATGCCTTGGCCGATTAGGTGAGGGGATAGATGGGTCCACGGTGGTCATGCTTTGGTATGACCGGACTTCGCTTAATCTAATCTTGGACCCTCCATTCGTACCGGAGAAGATGGACGCTCGTGATGCTCGAAACCCTAATTTTAGGTTTCAAGGCCGTGCGTCAATGCTTCATTCGGCGTACGAATTGGGATAATCAACCATGGTTGGTCCTGACCGATTGGTCAGGTATGCAGGCGGGCCCACGGTGATTGTGTTGACATGCTTCGGGCCCTTTGAATCTATATCTACACCCTCCATCTATACCTGCGAAGATGGATGGTTGAGACTGTTTTGCGACACATGTAATATGCCGCAAACCCTAATTTTAGGGTTTTCCGCCCATCTTGCTATGGTTTGGACGTTTTGGCAAGCTAGGCCAATTACGGAGGGAGGTCGACCATGCGGGTCCGCGTTGGTTCGGCGGTGGATATTCCATACCCGCTTGGGGTGATGGAATTGATTTGGGTCATCCAATCATGCTTGTGGAGTTGGATGATCGTGATCATATCCGGGGCCGATACGGTCAGTCCGGATGCTCAATCGGGCTAGTATAACACACCGAGAGGGGCTCAATCGGGCTAGTATAACACACCGAGAGTCAGCCTGTATGGGTATTTCGTACATTGTTTCATTATAATGCTTGGAGGTTCGTGTTGCTCTCAGCAGAGCAACACTCGATCGTCATGCCGCACCGATAATGAGTACGAAATACAAGGCTGATTGCGCATTAATTAATAATGCTAGAAATTCACGGGGGTATATGGGATTGTTGCTACATGCTCCAACCTGGATGAATTTCATGTATTCACGAATGGGATTGTTGCCACATGCTCCATTCTAGGTGAATTAAGTGAGGGAGTATCCAACACTTATTGATGGCCTTATCTTTTACAAGATGTCAGCGCATAATTTTCTGGTTTTTACAATTTTAACCTTAAATGAAAATCCACCATCAACAGGTAGTAGACTTGAGAAACATTGTTTCATAGTTGAATGTGGATTCAGGACCAATCCCTTATAGTTGAATGTGGATTCAGGACCAATCCCTTATAGTTGAATGTAGATTCAGGACCAATCCCTTATGGTAAGGACAAATCCCGACATAGTTCAAGTCATGTTATACATTTTTGTTATGTTTGTTGTCTTCAGGTTTCTGCAAACATCGCAATATACAAAGATTGAACTCGTAATGTTCACAAGATGTTAGCATAATGATTTGAACATGTCTTAAACTCTTATATCTTAATGGTCAAGTATTTTCCTTTGATACTCAGGGCAAGATCCTGAAACTGAAATTCAAATATGTTTTAGATATTCGAAAATCTATGCTTACCATATCCCAGAGTTCGCATATCTCTAGTTGATAAATTTTTAAAATATATAGAGGTATGCTAGATAATATTAATTGTCGTCTAAGAGTGATTTCAGTTTATGAGTTGGAATACAGTTGATATTTGTTAAAATCAGAAATAAAATTCTTTGAATATCTTTAGGAATTGGTAATACCTTGTCTTCCAATCAAGCCTCGGTCATAACACTATAAATAGTAGAGCTAGTATTCTTACAAACTCCCTTGAACGTTTATATGGGAAGCCTACTCGTTGATAGAGGAGTGAAATATAATTAGGTGAAATCTCTTGCGTTGTGTTTGTTTAATATCTTCATTGGGACCGAGAAGCTTTTAGTAGTATCATTGGTGGAAAACTAAATTGTATTCTTATTTTAATTTTCGGTTATTGATTTGTTGACTAACCATATACTTATCTTTGATAAATCAAACTTGTTAACTTTATGGTCCTTCTCTTTTAATATAAGACAACTCAAGTTTGTTCGAGGATTGATATTACAGATCTAGTGATTCAAGATCTGTAGATTGAATTATTGATCATCGATTATTAACAAACTTTGTTTTGTATGTGGTCGATCAAAAACGAAATCAAGTTGTTAGTGCAACAGTTACTTTGAAGATTGAAGACTTTTTCTTTTTGGTATTCTGATCTCCGTGGTTGTTCTTGCACACTTGATTCATTGGGATCCAAACAAGTAGTTTATTTCTATAAGCTTTAAGAATTTTTATAAAGATTGAACAAACTTTCTAGTTGTTCACTGAGATATGTATTTTTATAATCTTTTTGTTGGTTTGATCTTTGACCGAAGAAGTTCACATTGATAAAAAAGAAGATCCTTTATACTCAATTTTATCTCTGATCATTGGCAGATTTGGGAGATTGATAAATGAATCAGTTATTAAAACAAATTTAGTCCTTTGCTGTTTTGGTTTACGATCCAAATGAGTTGAGAGCGTAAGTCTTCTCAGTAGGTGAAGTGGCTCAAGATGATGGACTCTGTCTTGGGATTCACGTGTATAGACCATATTGGTTGTAGGCGCAGTGATACTGTAGAAACTGAGTAACTAGGGGTAGTTTATTTGGTATAAAATATACAAAGTTGCGGTAGTCAATTTGTATATCGACTTAATTCCAAGAGTATTCAAACTGGACCAAGTCTTGGGATTTTTCTGCTAAGAAGTTTTCCTCGTTAACAAGATCTTGCATGTGGTGCCATTATTTTACTTCCGGCATTATAATTAAGTAATAGCACTCGTACGTTAATCCACGTTGTTACAAAGCTATCTTAGATTTGTTTGTAAGCAACCCTGATTTGAAAGACTATATAAGGGATAACTATAGCATCTAGGGAACCTAATCCCGACACTCTCGCGTGTCCTAGTTGCAAACTAGAGTCGATTCTCCTTTAACCTAGGTTTTCCAAAACCATTATTAGGTTAACGACTTGAAGAATTCATTTGGGATTCGTGAAGCCAGATCCAACTATTTTCTCTGTAGTGGCGTATTCTGATCTTACTTTTTCTATCATGTTGAGTTTAATCTTTTCTAATATTTTTTCGATATTTATCTCCGATAGGTAAGATATAAAAAGTAATCACAATAGTTCTTTGTCTCGGACTCTTGTGATTCCTCAATAACTTCTTCTGTTAATCAGTTAGGTTTTGTGAGGTGACTAATATTTATAGGTTCCTCTTCGGGAGTATAAGACCCGATTATTATTTGAGTTTCCTGTTCACCTTGATTTATCTAAAACGGAAACAACAACCAGAATAGACTTATCTGTGGGAGACAGATCTTTTATAAGTCTTTGACTTTGGGTCGTAGCAACTCTTAGTTGTGGGTGAGATCAGCTAAGGGAATCAAGTGCGCAGAGTCCTGCTGGGATTCAAGAGGCGTAAGGAACGTGACTGTACCTTAATCGGCGTGAGACTTGGTTATGATAAGCACGAAAGTGCGACGCATTTTTACCCATAAATACATTAGCTGAGACTCATTTTATCACTAATAAACTTGTTTGTAGGTATTTTTAGGCAATAAACATTTTTGGAAAAATCAACTTGAAAAGTTGTTAGAGACCCCGGAGGACACGTGTTATTCGGACTCTCAATGTTGGATAAGGGGCACCTAAATTACTAAGGGGCACATCGATTGATAAGGGGCACCTTCGTTACTATTCACACCCCAGTGCTATCGGCACCCCTACTCTGGATAGGGGACGACCATCTTCTTCACAATTTAAGAAACAGAAAAAGGCGGGGAAAAAAAGACAGTATTGCTGCGTGATTCTCAGACAAGATTTGGGAGAGATTTTGCGAGAGTTTTGGTTGGATTTGAACTGGTAGTTACCGTTTATGACAAACCAGGGTTGGTAAGATGACTTATTTCGATAAAAAAAGAGAAATTCCCATATTTACTCGACAAGCCAGGGAGGAAAGTTTCACGGGTGTTTGGTAAGATTTTTTGGTATTTCGTGGAGATTTTCAAGGGATTTGGTGCAGGATAATCTTCTTACCATGTACAAGTGTTGTATGACGTCTTATGGGAGCTTAAAAATGGATTAAAATAAAACAGGGAAGAAATATTTTCGTTACTCTCTGTTGGTGTTATTTTGGGAAGATAAGTGAGCTGTGAAAGAAGAAGATATTCTCCAAGGATTCACATATATTTCATTGATTGAGAAAGATGTTTGACAACCCAAAGACGCGTGGAAGAATGAAACAAAGAAAAAAATATCTCGGATTTTAATTATTTTTCCGAGTTGGATATGTATGATTGGAAGGTGGCATGAGGTAACTGCGAGTTAGACTCTGTCAGGGATGATTATAGCAACATGTAGGAGTGTGCTGGATGGAAAAAATCAACGTGCGAAGGTGAATAAAGAAATCATTTCCCGTGTTGCAGCAAATAAGGAAAGAAGATTTTACGGAGTTATTACGGAGTTATATCGATCCTGATGAGTATAAAAAGGGAGTTGAGGCCATAGAGAAGGGATATCGAGAGTTGGGGAGAATAGTATAGGGTTGCAAAGCAGATTTTTATGCTGCTGCAGAAAAGAAGAAGAACAAACTACACTTGTAGTCTGTCGTTTTAAAACTGTCACTGTTTATTTCAAGAACGACAGTTTTTCTGCGACAGAACAGAACAATAGTTTTCTGTAGAAGTCATTGTAACAGATTTGTAACGCCTTTACAGCGTTGCGAAACTCAGTTTTCTTATCTTTTCACTTCTTGTAAGCACTTTTGAGCAATAAAAATGAATTTTGAGCGTGTCTACGATATGAGAAGCTAAACCCCTACATTGGGTCGACGGATGAATCTGAATTTCATACTTGGGTGAATTTATTTTATTCTTTTTATGACTTTTGCATTTATTTTAAATTGATTTATGATTTGAATTAATTAGTTATTATTTTATTTGATGGGTCATGCTTGCTTAAATGTTTGATGTCCCATGCTTACGATTTATAACTAATATTTTGAGAATCTACCTTGGCAATAATAAGAGTCCATGTTTTTATTTATTGAGCGATAATTGTAGAGAATAAATAATTGAACCTTATGTTATGAATTCGGTGAAATCCTAGACCCAGTAATTCCCACTTTAATTTATTATTTTAATTAAATCTTTAAATTTAATCTTCACAAGTCTTAGAGTTCGAATCTTATTAACTACAACAATAAAAAAATCCATCAATTTTTGGCGCCGCCGACGCGGACTTGTTTTTAGATTAATTTTTAGGTTTATTTTTATTTTGTACAATATTTTCTTTTTCCTTTTTATGCATTTCTTTTTGTATTTCTTTTCAGGGACTTTTTGAGGATGATGACTTCTTCTGAGGAGGTATCATCTAAGATGACACTGGCAGAATATAAGCGTAGAAATTCAAATTATCAGGCAACCTCATTTGAGATGACGCTTGGTGAATATATGCATAGGCAACAGTATGGAGTTTTTGCTCCACAAATGGTAAGTGAAGAATCTCCTCTAATGATATATGAGAAGTATTACAAATACACACCACTTAGTTTGGAACAAAGATTGAGAATTCTGGAATGCCAAAAATTATTTGATGATGATGATGATCAGTCTTGTAGTGACTCTCTGTTCCAGACAGAAAATATAGATGACCCTGTGGATGATTGTGTAGATGATTTTCCTAATTCTATAGATGAACCTATCTCGCATGATCATTCACCCGACTTAGAGGTTGTTTCTAGACCCCTAGACTTCCCAAAGTTACCTAATTTAGGGGTAGAAACGTATGCTTCTAAAAAAAATTTGGATCACTTTGCATCCAAATACCCAGAGGACTTGCCTGTTTCTAATACCGTGCATGAGCCAATTGATATTTCCCCAGTCCCAATAGTATCCCCATATTTTGTTTTATGCTCACTTCCATGTGAAGTAAAAACTTGGTTTGGAGGTAATTCTCTGTTTTTGATAGTTTCAGTGTCTCCGCATCGTTATAACATAAGTGTGAATTTGTCACTTGTAAATGCTGTATTTTGGGTTGATCCCCAAATTTTCAGGTTATTAGTGTATGGGGATCCTTTTTGTACATTCAGTAGGTTTATTTATTTATTTTTTATTTATTTTTTGTTTACTTTTTCCATATTATGAATTTCCCATCTTAATTTTTACGTTGGATGACTCAATTACATTGAGAACAATGAAATGTTTAGGTGTGAGGGGGAGGTTAACTTTTTGCTTTATTTTTTTCAGGAATTTCCTTACAAATCATGATCAGCTGTTGAGCGGGTCTATTGTAGGTTTGTAGGTATATTATGACCAGCTGTTGAGCGGGTCTAAAAAAAAACAAATATATATATATATATATATATATATATATATATATATATTACAATTGTTAGTCTTATGACCAGCTGTTGAGCAGGTCTATTTTTATGTATTTTCTTATTATGACCAGCTGTGTAGCGGGTCTAAAAAATAATAATAAAAAATTAATTATTATGATTGTTAGGGTTATGACCAGCTGTATAGCGGATCTTTTTATTTCTTCGTGCATGTTATGACCAGCTGTTGAGCGGGTCCAGTTTTTTTTTTTTTTTGTTGATATGACCAGTTGTATAGCGGATCTCTAATTCCTCTTATTATATGACCAGCTGTGTAGCGGGTCAATTTTCTGTTTTGCTCGAGGACTAGCAAAATGTAAGTGTGGGGAAATTTGATAAGCGCGAAAGGGCGACACATTTTTACCCATAATTACATTTGCTAGGACTCATTTTATCACTAATAAACTTGTTTGTAGGTATTTTTAGGCAATAAACATTTTTGGAAAAATCAGCTCGAAAAGTTGTTAAAGACCCTGGAGGACACGTGTTATTCGGACTCTCAATGTTGGATAAGGGGCACCTAAATTACTAAGGGGCACATCGACTGATAAGGGGCACCTTCGTTACTATTCACACCCCAGTGCTATCGGTACCCCTACTCTGGATAGGGGACGACCATCTTCTTCATAATTTAAGAAACAGAAAAGGGCTGGGAAAAAAAAGTCAGTTTTGCTGCGTGATTTTCAGACAAGATTTGGGAGAGATTTTGCGAGAGTTTTGGTTGGATTTGAACTGTTAGTTACCATTTATGACAAACCAGGGTTGGTAAGATGACTTATTTCGATAAAAAAAGAGCAATTCCCATATTTACTCGACAAGCCAGGGAGGAAAGTTTCACGGGTGTTTGGGAAGATTTTTTGGTATTTCGTGGAGATTTTCAAGAGATTTGGTGCAGGATAATCTTATTACCATGTACATGTGTTGTATGACGTCTTCTGGGAGCTTAAAAGCGGATTAAAATTTCGGTTAAAATAAAACAGGGAAGAAATATTTTCGTTACTCTCTGTTGGTGTTATTTTGGGAAGATAAGTGAGCTGTAAAAGAAGAAGATATTCTCCAAGGATTCACATATATTTCATTGATTGAGAAAGATGTTTGACAACCCAAAGACGCGTGAAAGAATGAAACAGAGAAGAAAATATCTCGGCTTTTAATTATTTTTCCGAGTTGGATATGTGTGATTGGAAGGTGGCATGAGGTAACTGCGAGTTAGACTCTGTCAGGGATGATTATAACAACATGTAGGAGTGTGCTGGATGGAAGAAATCAACGTGCGAAGGTGAATAAAGAAATCATTTCCCGTGCTGCAGCAAAGAAGGAAATAAGATTTTATGGAGTTATTACGGAGTTATATCGATCCTGATGAGTATAAAAAGGGAGTTGAGGCCATAGAGAAGGGATATCGAGAGTTGGGGAGAAGAGTAGAGGGTTGCAGAGCATATTTTTCTGCTGCTGCAGAAAAGAAGAAGAAGAAGAAGAAGAAGAAGAAGAAGAACTACACTTGTAGTCTGTCGTTTTAGAACTGTCACTGTTTATTTCAAGAACGACAGTTTTTCTGCGACAGAACAAAACAATAGTTTTCTGTAGAAGTCATTGTAACAATTTTGTAACGCCTTTAAAGCGTTGCGAAACTCAGTTTTCTTATCTTTTCACTTCTTGTAAGCACTTTTGAGCAATAAAAAATGAATTTTGAGCGTGTCTACGATATGAGAAGCTAAACCCCTACACTGGGTCGACGGATGAATCTGAATTTCATACTTGGGTTAATTTATTTTATTCTTTTTATGACTTTTGCATTTATTTTAAATTGATTTATGATTTGAATTAATTAGTTATTATTTTATTTGATGATGCTTGCTTAAATGTTTGATGTCCCATGCTTACGATTTATAACTAATATTTTGAGAATCTACCTTGGCAAAAATAAGAGTCCATGTTTTTATTTATTGAGCGATAATTGTAGAGAATAAATAATTGAACCTTATGTTATGAATTCGGTGAAATCCTAGACCCAGTAACTCCCGCTTTAATTTATTATTTTAATTAAATATTTAAATTTAATCTTCACAAGTCTTAGAGTTCGAATCTTATTTACTACAACAATTAAAAAATCCATCAATTTTTGGCGCCGCCGACGCAGACTTGTTTTTAGATTAATTTTTAGGTTTATTTTTATTTTGTACAATATTTTCTTTTTCCTTTTTATGCGTTTCTTTTTGTATTTCTTTTCAGGGACTTTTTGAGGATGATGACTTCTTCTGAGGAGGTATCATCTAAGATGACACTGGCAGAATATAAGCGTAGAAATTCAAATTATCAAGCAACCTCATCTGAGATGACGCTTGGTGAATATATGCATAGGCAACAGTATGGAGTTTTTGCTCCACAAATGGTAAGTGAAGAATCTCCTCTAATGATATATGAGAAGTATTACAAATACACACCACTTAGTTTGGAACAAAGATTGAGAATTCTGGAATGCCAAAAATTATTTGATGATAATGATGATCAGTCTTGTAGTGACTCTCTGTTCCAGACAGAACATATAGATGACCTTGTGGATGATTGTGTAGATGATTTTCCTAATTCTATAGATGAACCTATCTCGCAAGATCATTCACCCGACTTAGAGGTTGTTTCTAGACCCCTAGACTTCCAAAAGTTACCTAATTTAGGGTTAGAATTGTATGCTTCTAAAATTTTGTTGGATCACTTTGCATCCAAATACCCAGAGGACTTGCCTGTTTCTAATACCGTGCATGAGCCAATTGATATTTCCCCAGTCCCAATAGTATCCCCATATTTTGTTTTATGCTCACTTCCATGTGAAGTAAAAACTTGGTTTGGAGGTAATTCTCTGTTTTGATAGTTTCAGTTTCTCCGCATCGTTATAACATAAGTGTGAAACTGTCATTTGTAAATGCTGTGTTTTGGGTTGATCCCCAAATTTTCAGGTTATTAGTGTATGGGGATCCTTTTTGTACATTCCAGTAGGTATATTTATTTATTTATTTTATTTATTATTATTATTATTTTCGTTTACTTTTTCCATATTATGAATTTCCCATCTTAATTTTTACGTTGGATGGCTCAATTACATTGAGGACAATGTAATGTTTAGGTGTGGGGGAGAGGTTAACTTTTTACTTTATTTTTTTCAGGAATTTCCTTACAAATCATGATCAGCTGTTGAGCGGGTCTATTGTAGGTTTGTAGGTATCTTATGACCATCTGTTGAGCGGGTCTAAATATATATATATATATATGTGTATTACAATTGTGAGTCTTATGACCAGCTGTTGAGCGGGTCTATTTTTATGTATTTTTTTTTATTATGACCAGCTGTGTAGCGGGTCCAAAAAAAAAAATATTATGATTGTTAGGGTTATGACCAGCTGTATAACGGGTCTTTTTATTTCTTCATGCATGTTATGACCAGCTGTTGAGCGGGTCCATTTTTTTTTTTTTTTGAAATGACCAGATGTACAACGGGTCTCTAATTCCTCTTATTATATGACCAGCTGTGTAGCGGGTCAATTTTCTGTTTTGCTCGAGGACTAGCAAAATGTAAGTGTGGGGGAATTTGATAAGCACGAAAGTGCGACGCATTTTTACCCATAAATACATTAGCTGGGACTCATTTTATCACTAACAAACTTGTTTGTAGGTATTTTTAGGCAAAAAACATTTTTGGAAAAATCAGCTCGAAAAGTTGTTAAAGACCCCGGAGGACACGTGTTATTCTGACTCTCAATGTTGGATAAGGGGCACGTTTGTTACTATTCACACCCCAGTGCTATCGGCACCCCTACTCTGGATAGGGGACGACCATCTTCTTCACAATTTAAGAAACAGAAAAAGGCGGAAAAAAAAGACAGTTTTGCTGCGTGATTTTCAGACAAGATTTGGGAGAGATTTTGCGAGAGTTTTGGTTGGATTTGAACTGGTAGTTACCGTTTATGACAAAATTTCGGGTGTATGTGTTATTTCTTTTCCGCATTATATTTTTTTGTATAATTGAAATATCACAGGTTGTGCGTAGGTCAATCACAGTTGATAAATCCGACCTTGCTTGTTGGATATAACTTGATTGACTCTCGGACATTGGTCCTTGGTACCATCCGAGTTATTCTCATATCAATCAGCCTAATGTATTTTTATCCAATTGATTTATTGATTGTATTGAGAAAGAGATAAAGCTCTTTGATATCTTTCTTAATTGGTAATTACCTAATCGGGGAAGGAGACCGCGGTGAACAGGTTTCGGAAATAAAGACTACGATAATAACATAACTATAAAGGGGTATTGACTTTTAAGTTGGTGCTCTCGGAATTATATTGGAGTTTAGTCCATACAGATTTCCAAACGAAATATTGGGTGTGGTTGTTGTTCCCCAGCGTTTTCAATTGGTATCAGAGCAGGCAAACACGCTAAGACCTCATAAGTCTGTGTTTGAAGCAATCTGGTTATTATGGACGAGTCTATCTCTAATAACATACCAGTTCAGATATTACCAGATGATTTTCAAAGCTTGGATTCACCTGAGAGAACTGTCAAATCTAAGTCAACATCTAAGCATTTTGTTGATGTAGAAACTGTTGATAACTGGTAAACACGCCTAGAAGAACAGTTGGATGAACTTTCTGACGAAGGTGACTCAGATATTGATAGAGGTGTTGATGAGGAAGTCTCAGAGTATGTTAAGCTATCAGATTTGTTAGAAAATAAAAAGATGATAACTTCTCATGTCACACCTTTTCTGACTAATCTTTGTTGCAAAAATAAGAAATTGAGAAGAATTTATCAATGTCTTTATATATGGAATTTAAAGAATTTATCCGATCCTCAAAAAGATCGCGAATGACCTAGAGATTTCTTTGCTAAAGAAAAACTCGCTAAATCGATGTAGATCACAATATCGCAATGCATAGGTTCTGAGATCTAAACGACAGTCTTAGATTACGCAAATGGAAAACGGTTGACAAAAATGTCGCGAAGAATAGTTGTACACTCGAAGAGACATTTAAAGGATAGCAATGTATTACCTTTATAAAGGGTCGAAATCTTTTGGAATTGTTATGCAAGTCAAGTGTTTTACGATAATTCCGATAATTCCAATCAAAAACATTCTCAATTATGATCTTTAATGGACTAATTAACCAAAATATAGTGAGAAAAACCGCTACTACATATGCGCCTAAATGAAAAAATCGAAGAAATTGGAAAGAATTTGATTACTGCAAAAGAGATTTGGAAAAGATATTCAAGAATTGAAAGAAAGATGTGATGTACAAGAGCAACCACCCATTGTAAGAAGAAGTGGGAGACTTCAGAGAATCATGATGAAGAAGGTCAAAACTTCCCCAAAGAGCAAACGCTACTGCGGATTATGATAGAGATACTGGAGATCCGACTTGACAAGGAGAACAAGGAATGAATGGAGAAAATGAACCCAGAAAACGGGAAATGGCAAGGATTGAGACAAACAATACATGAGGAGAGACAAGAGGCGTAAGAGCTTGCAAACTTGAGCAAGACAAAATCATGAATTGAGGATGGAAAATATGAGATTGCAAAGTAGAGATCTAGAAGTAGCGTGAGATCAAGTTCTCTTCCGGGACGAGAAAACAGAGAAGAGGAGAAATAGAAGATCCTTCTCGAAATGAGCTAAATAGGGAAAATCAACCCAAGGGCCAAATGACCCAGCTGCTGAAGGAAGAATAATCCCACGGGAGAGAAGAATTGAGAAGAAACCTCTTGAGAGACACTAAAATCAAGATAAGAGAAGAAATGGAAAATCAAGAGATGGAGGAAGCAATGAGAATAACCATGACAACCAGAGAGAAGGAGGAACAAAATCGTGCTAATAGAAATATTAATGAAGAGTATGAGAGGGTGCAAATGATGAGAGCCGATAGGCGCTCAAGAAGAGAAACAACCGATATAATGGCGTGCGACTAACGAAAGAGCGGGTAAGAAAGAAGAGGAGAAGATAATGAGCAGGAAGGTCAAAATAGGCACGAGCGAAGGAGAGAAGCAGAGCTAAAGACAAACAAATCTTAAGAGAGCTACTTCAAATGAGAGATTACCGGGGGAAGGAGGGAAGGAGACAATCGACGGGGCATCGCAGGCTTCGAAGAACCCTACGCTAGAAATACAGATGGAGGAATACCTCCTAAGTGCAATTACCTGCATTAACCAACAGATGGAACAAACCTAAAAACAACATATTAAGGCTTACTTGAGATGTATGTTACAATGGGAGAACCATGATACCATATTGTGCAAATATTTTGCCTAGCATACATAAGTAACAACTACTGTGTATTGAGGATGTATTGGGTCAAACAAAGGATCACAGAGCTTAAGAAAAAAAGGACAAGATTTAAGCTGGGAAGCACTATAATCAGTAACAGCAATAATAAGATTCAGAGGCTAGATCATGTGCAAGAAACTTATACAGGACGAAGGGCAAAATAACAGGGCAGAGTGAAGTCTTATGGGAACAGATTAAGATGCCTTAACAATGCTAGCGCTGAAAAAGATCTTATACTTGTGATGAAAAATGTACCAGCACCTTTGGAATGTTGGGATGGAACCACCGCCAGGAGATAGAAGCAATGAGTTTTGTTCTTACCAAATCAAACAAACGATTGTTAAAGAGAATTATTCTCAGGATGATGATCGGGGAAGTCAATCACTTTCTAAGGGGGAAGAAACAGATTACGATAAAAAAGCCAAGAATTTGAACAAGATAGTCTTTAAAGATGCAATGATAAAGAAATTCTCGCGAGATCAACGGAATTTCTTTCCTGCAGATGAAGTGCCAAAAGGAAGAGAAAACACATGAAAAACTAGAGATTAACCCGAAACTCCAGAGTATTAACAAAGATCAACTGAATCTTAATCGACACCGAAGTTCGGTGAATATCCTCTTCTACCATACTTGTGATGGAGGAAAAGATGAGGATTCGATCTGGCACTCAAAACAAACCAAAGGGAGAGGTCATGAGAATACCTCTCACAAGGATTATCAACTGGTGCATTTTATTCTGTGGTTGATGTGGAATCATTGGGAGGCCGGTGGCTTCATGAAATCTTGGGAGTCGCTGGCCAACGTAAAATGTATTAAATTCCTCCAAATGGTGATTATACAGTGGAGATTGGAAGGAGTCGAGTCATGAAGTTGGGCTATGTCAAAAGAAAAGGGGTGGGAATAAATGAGCTGATGGTGGATGCCAAGAAGTAAGGACTTACCTCGCGAGGTGAATGCCTGTAGACAAGCAAATATTATGGTAACAAACAAAGCGATTTGTTGCAAAAATAAAAAATAGAAATATGTTAAGCTATCAGATTTGTTAGAAAATAAAAAGATGATAACTTCTCATGTCACACCTTTTCTGACTAATCTTTGTTGCAAAAATAAGAAATTGAGAAGAATTTATCAATGTCTTTATATATGGAATTCCAGTAACGATCCGATCCTCAAAGATCGCGAGAATGACCTAAGTAAAAAATCACTTGAATGTGATAATCTTCGTAGAGATTTCTTTAAGTTAGAAGAAAAACTTGAAGCAACTGAAGCAAGGATTAACTCTCAGCAAACAAGATTTAATGACAGAGAAAACGCTATCTCGTTCGAGAAAAACACCTTGAGGCTGATTTAACTGCTGCTCTTGATAAAATCAAGATGTTGGAAGATGAATTGAAACAGTTCAATACTAGTTCAAGCAAATTAACCACAATGCTAGGAGCAAGTAAAAATCATGGTGATACACGAGGATTGGGCTATAAGGGAATAAATGCTCCAAGTATTAACAAAGAGGTAAAATTTGTCAATGCTAGTGATTCTTCTGAACAAAAGGTTTCTACTGATGGAAAAAGTGAAATACCTTCACCGGAAGTTAAGGTTCGAAAGAGCAAAGTATATCAACCTCCGAAACCAGCACACATGAATCCAAGTAAAAACGTTCCTTATATTTGTCATTATTGCGGAAACAAAGGTCACCTGGAAAGGAGATGTCGTTTTCGTATAAGAAATGGAAAACTTCATGATATTCTTGTTTGGGTGTCAAAATAAGTGATTAAACCTATATCATATGTTAAGGCTAATACCCTTGACATTACGCGTTGTGAGCGTCCAACCTTTAGGCAAAGGAATCAGTGCTGTGATAAATCTAGATTTTCCTATAAATGTCATACAAAGTCTTTTCACAATTGTAATGATTATCAAAAGGATAAATTTGTAAAGACAAATAAAAGATCCGATACTCCCAATTGGAGAAAGACTAACTTGTAAAATAATAGTCAATCCAATTCTCTTCCAAGAAATCTAGAAGAGAGTAATGGGAAGAAGGTTCTGATTATTCCAAAACGCACTCAGAAGTGGGTACCAAAGAAAGTCAATGAGAGTAATGGGAAGAAGGTTCGGTTGATAGGTGTAGAATACGATTATTCCAAAACGCACTCAGAAGTGGGTACCAAAGAAAGTCAATGAGGCTTTGAGTGTGAAAAGGAATGATCTCCCAGAAAATTCCATGACTATGGAGAAAGCAGTATACATGATGTTGGAAGTTAGAAAGTTCTTTGGAAAGATGGATTTGGATATGAAAGGTTCTAAAAGCGATCTCTTTCATGATAATCCAAAAATGAAACACAAGAATTAGTGGAAGAAGAAACGGAATAAGCCAAAAACTATAGATGGTGAAAAATCCATAGTTGCAGAAAAGTTTGTTTCAGTCACTTGTGGTGAGCAAGACATTGTTCACCTTAACACAACTTGATTGTGTTGTGAGTGCATCCTCACCAAGAAATGCCATGTTATGTATACGGTGAGGGAAGCACGAGAATTGGAGCGCACATATTGTGTTAGGTAAGATATTGAATATTTGGTAAAGCTGTGATTCACGGTTGGATTCTTCTAAAAGGTATGTCTATAAACTTGAGCAAGTTTTATGATTTCGTTTGTTTGCTGTCATGATCTATTTATATCAAACATCTTTGTGTTTGTCATTCGTACTCTTATTTTTCGCTAAGTTTTGGTGGAAACCCGAGTATCGTCTTGATTGGTTGACAAATGTATACCTTGAAGTTCCATACCCAATGTTTTGGAAGACAAGAATTTTTATCTCTATACCTTGTTGAGCCCATGCTCAAAATAGATGATTTAGTATTAAAAAAGACGTAAAAGAGTTCGTGAATTTATGTCCTCGTGGTTCACATACCAGGTATGCACACCATGCTTTAAAATAAAATCCAGGGATTTTTTTTTTGTGAACCCAGTTTGCAAAATAAAATAATTAAGTAATAACACTCGTACGTTAATCTACTTTGTTACTAATCTATCTTAGCTTTGATTGTAAGCAAACCTGACTTGAAAGACTATATAAGGGAGAACTCTAGCATTTGGGAAACATAATCCCGACATTCTCGTGTGTCCTAGTTGCAAACTAGAGTCGATTCTCCTTTAACCTAGGTTTTCCAAAACTATTATTAAGTTAACGACTTGAAGACTTCATTTGGGATTCGTGAAGCCAAATCTAACTATTTTCTCTGTAGTTCCGTATTCTGATCTTACTTTTTCTATATTGTTGAGTTTAATCTTTTCTAATATTTTTTCGAGATTTTTCTCCGATAGGTAAGATATAAAAAGTAATCACAACAGTTATTTGTCTCAGACTCTTGTGATTCCTCAATAACTTCTTCTGTTAATCAGTTACGTTATTGTGAGGTGACTAATATTTATAGGCTGCTCTTCGGGAGTATAAGACCGGATTATTAGTTGAGTTTCCTGTTCACCTTGATTTATCTAAAAACGGAAACAACAATCAGAATAGACTTATCTGTGGGAGACAGATTTGTTTATAAGTCTTTGACTTTGGGTCGTAACAACTCTTAGTTGTGGGTGAGATCAGCTAAGGGAATCAAGTGCACAGAGTCCTGCTGGATTCAAGAGGCGTAATGAACGTGATTGTACCTTAATCGGTGTGAGACTTGTTTAGGGATCAACTATATTCCAATCCGAAGTTAACTTGTAGTAGGCTAGAGTCTAATATGCAGTGTGGTTTTCAAATCTGGACTAGGTCCCGGGGATTTTCTGTATTTGTGGTTTCTTCGTTAACAAAATTTCTGGTAATTGTGTTATTTCTTTCTGAATTATATTTGTTTATATAATTGAAATATCACAGGTTGTGCGTAGTTCAATCACAGTCGATAAATTCGACCTTGCTTGTTGGATATAACTTATTGACTCTCGGACATTGGTCCTTGGTACCATCCGAGTTATTCTCATATCAACAGTCTCACGGATTTCTATCCAGTTGATTTACTGATTGTATTGAGAAAGAGATAAAGCTCTTTGATATCTTTCTTGATTGAGTCTCACTTTTAAGTTAGTGCTCTCGGAATTATATTGGAGTTTAGTCCATACAAATTGTCAAACGAAATATTGGGTGTAGTTGTTGTACCCCCGCGTTTTCAGTCTTTAGATCCGAAGATGGATCTAAAGATCCTGTCGATACTTTGATCTAGTCTGAGTGAATCTTATATTAGAAGAAAAGATTCTCAAGAATAAACAAACTAGGTGTAATCAAAGTTTCAACAACCGTTAGTCAATCAAATCAGTAATCGAAAAATAATAACACTGCAATTATCTAGTTTCCCACCAACGGTACTCGTAGAGCTTCTTGATCCCACAGAAGTCTTTAAACGAGCGGTCATAACAGATTTTACCTAATTAGGATACTCTCCTCTCCGAATAGACGACTCCACCAGAAACAACAAGAAATGAAGTTTGTCTGGATCTTAGGATAGTTTGCAAGAAATGCAAACTCAAGTATTTATAGACCAAGGTTGTTTTGACAACAAGGAAATTCCAAAACCGAAAATATTCTCAAGATATGCATTAAAGTACCTAATTCCGGTTTTCCTATTTCCACTTAAATGCCAAACCTATAAAACTTTCATAGAAAACTTCTATTATTAGTCTAGCACATTAAATAATAATATTATCCAGAGGATATGATTTAATTGCTGGTAACTAAAACATATATAATGAAAATCATAATTAAATGCTTTTCAATTTTTCGGACCAGGGATCACCTTGAGTATCAAGGAATATCTTTGGACAATAAATGATAAGAGTTATGTACATGTTCAAATATGTCGACATCTAGAAGTTTCTTAGAAAACCATAATTCCAAGCTTCACACAAAACTTACAGAGACATGTCAATATTGGAAACTCGGTTTTGCTTGTTGGGATCGGTTGTATGAACCTCACAATATAAGTTGTGACCGGTTATATCATGTTTCCCAAACCAGGTTGTGACTGGTTACAATTTTCTTCCCAGAGGTAGCTTGTGATCGGTTATGCCTTACTTCCTGAGTTAGCTTGTGATCGGTTACACCTTGCTTCCCAAAGGTAGCTTGTGATCGATTACAAATAACATCCCAATTCATCTTGTGACCGGTTATACCTTGGTTCCCAAAGTAACTTATGGCCGGTTACAACTTACATTCCAATATAGCTTGTGATCGGTTACAACTAAATTTACAATGAAGCTCATGACCGATTGCAACAAGGTATACGCTATGACCGGTTATACCATAAATCTCAAAAAGTTAAGATAGGTTTTACCAAAGTCATATTCCATTGGTCATCCAAAAGATATTCAAAGAATAACAAGACCAATCATGATTTCCCTTTTCGATTATAAAACAAGTTCATACATCTACTTCCTCAAACTCATGTAAAGATACATAGTTTTCTAGGATGTAATCATACCTATAAAATGCACACATAATCAAATAATATATACAATAGATTATGTCGATGTCGTACTTACGAAGTTCCAAAAGATAAGCGTTCATACTTCGTAATATGTTTTCCTTGACACTTTGATCATACTATTATGATCAAGTCACATCACTAGAGTATTATATACAATATATACAGCTTCGCATGTTATGTTTTCAATATAGCATGACTTTAAAGATACGTTAGGAATCCAAACAAGATCAAGTCAATATTACTAACCTCAAGTTGAAGGATGATGTCGTCGTTGTAGTCGTTACTTCTTCACATTCTTCATGTCTTCAGAGTAATACTTGTACTTCTCAACATTCCTAGACTTTCTAGTCTAACCTAAACGGAGTTGACTCTAATATTTAATCATGCGACTCTAGATGAGTTTTGATACTAAAATATGACAACCAAACTTGACATACCAACGCTTGGTGAGTTCAACCGAGTTATGCTCTAACAAATGCATTTGGGGATTGCTATGGACGTGAAAATTAGGGTTTTTAGTTAATTTTGAGGAGGTTAAGTATCCTAATTGGATAAGTATCAAGAGGAGGTGGAAATACTTGATAGTTATCAGGTTTCGTAGTTGGATAGACATCAAGAGCAGGTTACAAAAGCTTATTTAAAGGGGAGCTTAGATACAACTTTCACATTCAATTTTTTCTCTACCACTTCTTCTCTTATTCTCTCTTTCTACTATGAGTTGTTAAACTTCTTATCGATTAAGGATGATTTCAAAGTCCCGATTAATTAAATCTTAATTATTTACAAGTTTATCTTTCTTATCGATTGTCTCTATTATTTTTGGCGTCTAAGAATTATTAATGAGTTATTTAATCGGCCATTTAAATTAACCCGATAATAATTCTTCACTAGTATTGGGTTGTGTAATACGTGTAATAGTCAGCCAATTCCTTACATAAGTAGTACATCGCAAAATCTGACAGAGGGATTATGTTAAGTGATTGTGTATAGAGATGACACTAATAAGCAGAGCGAGCTTATGCGTCTGATGTTAGGATCAACCTAATTCGCAAAAAGTAAAGCGTCTGACTAATTTACACCTTGAATAGAGATGCGTTACTTCTTGGTGGGTTGGTTGGATAGATTTTGGCAGTCAAGCGCTTCCATATCCAGTGAAAATAGGAATTCAGGGGATAACAAAGCTTATTTCTATTCTACAGTTGGTGAAAATATAAATTCAACAAGGAACAAACGAGTAATTTAATTAAGTTTTTATTCGGTGACGACGAAGGATTCCTTGATCGTCTTTCTTTGTATTGTTTTCAAATCAATCTTTTATATTTTCTTTTATTTATTTATTTATTTATTTATTTATTTTGTTCTACAACCCCAAAACCCCCTTTTGATACTTTTAACAACTAGAACCTCCCTGCTCTTCGTGGGAACAAACTCCTTGCCATTATATTACCAGTTATTTGTGTGGAAAGAAGTGGATTAATTTGTTGCGTAAACGACGCGCATCAGGCAATGCAGATTTTATTCTCTATCTCTGTTAAATGTTAGATATTAAAAATGGTGGTTTAGAGTCAAAAAACCATAATAGGCAACACATAAAATAAAATAAACCTTCATATACTTTAGATTTTTTTTTAAAAGATAAAGAATTATAAAAAAAATTAAAAACATGAACTTGATAGCGGAAATAGTCGAGTTGGAGGTGAAAAAGGCTGACCAGGTTAGAGGATGTAAGAAAAAAGATCAAACAAGTTAGAGGAGGTCAAAAAAATTGTAGATGAATTAGATTTTTGGATGAAAAACCTTGATAAACTTTCATTCTGGAATCAACCTCGGAAAATGCTTTGGAATAATAAGCAACGAAAGACAAAATCAAGGTCGTGGAAGAAAAGAATAAGGTTTTTGTGGTTATTCCTAACTACCCAGATCGTAATTACCTACTGTTTTGGTTCACTACAACAATGTTGTCAAAGGAACATATATAGTCTCGCATCCTTTCTTATGGAGGTATACCCTTGAAAGGGGCACTCCTAATAGAATTTAAAATGGGCCACCCATTGGGAAGTTCTAAGACTAAATCCATCGCACTAATCAACACATTCATTAATGACGTACATCTACAAAGTGAGGAAGTGAAATATCCATGCCGAAGAGAGATGATGGATTTCTCTCTGCAAAGGTAATTGTTAAGTATAGAGTTTTAACATGAATTCAAGGATTTATGAAGAGGAAAGAGAAACTCTGCAAATCGGAACCTACTGAGTTAACTCAGTTTTCAAAAATTCTTGATCTTTAGAAACTCCATGAATCTGTGAACGTGTTTTTCTTTTGTTTTTTCATGATTACATTAGTTTTGTTTTCAGACTTTTTTTTTCCCTTAAATCATCTTCATCATTACGGTTTTCTCTCTAAGATTATGCTAATGTTATAAATAACTTAAAACTTCTATTGCATTTTCTTCAAAATTATTTCTTTTTTTTCTGTAGTCTGTTATTCATCTTAGCCTCTTTTTAATGGATTTCTAATTTTTTTTGAAGGTTTCCTCTTGATTTAAAGATGGTTCCCAACCAATATTGGTCCTTTGTGTTCCAGTTCATCATTCTGACATTTTTGTCACTCATGGCTATATTGCCTACCAGTGCACAGCCTCGAATAGCATTTTTCCTAGCACAACACAGTTTAGCATAAAGTATATCTCAATATGAGAATCAACAACCTCCCTCTCATCAATTTTTTGAATCCATTAGCTTCATGTTTCATACACCGATTCAACATCCGATCCCAGTAAGCCAAATTCAAAAGCAAAACATTCCGCCATTTCACTCCCGGTTTCATAGGATCTTACAGGATTTTCCAGCCTGTATATACTCCATTCAAAACAGATTATTCTATTTCTTTAGTTTGACTAGTTATAATCTATATTTAGGGAAACAAAATATACGGTCTTCCTTTTCGGTTTCTCAATCCCAATATATAGGGAAATCAAACCATAGGAAGATAATAAGCATCATTGTCAAGCTTTACCCTAACAAACAGAAATCCTACCTCAAAACTATGGAGTCTGAAAGCATTAACAATACGAACAACATCACTGAGAAGATGAGGTCTACAATGATAAGAAATCCTAGAGGTGCTATTGGATCGAACAAAAATCTTACTGAAGCTGATGGTGCATGGGCCAATACTCTGATTGGCAAGTTAATAACTGATGACAATGAGATCGAAACATCACCTATCAAAGATGAGCAGAATATCCTTTGGAAGAACTATAAGAAAAAAGAAATGAAGGCAGTAGGGAAATATTTATTCATCTTCAAGTTTAGCTCCCAAAAGGACATGAAGGATGTTCTCAAGAAGATACCATGGAATATGCAAAGAAATATTTTAGCTCTTCAGGTCTACACTACTGAAATAGCTTATAAAGATTATGTGTTCACAAAGCAGGCATGGAGTGTTCAGTTCAAGGGACTCCTGTTGGAACATCATCATGTTGCAGTTGTAGATGAAGCCATTGAAGATCTTAGCACAAAAATAGGTATTGAGCCTAAAAACTGCAGGCCTCGTTCTGGTAATATGATTACGACTAGGGTGGAGATTGACCTAAGAAAGCCTCTTAAAAGAGGAGAATAGTGGAACACTAATTCGGGTAAACCTACTTGGATCATATACCATTGGGTGAAGCAACCTCACAGCCTATGTGATCAATGCTACACCATAGATCATAATGATGACACCTGTGAAGAAGTAGCTGAACTTTTGTGAGAGAGAGCCATGACACAAGAAGAGTATGAGGCTCATGTTGCTGCTAAGGAGAAAGCTAATGCTGGTGAAACCGAAGACAAGGAAGAAACTGGTTATGATTTTGTTCATGTCGAAAAAGATATGGAGTTGCAGGATGATACTGAGGAAAACAGAACCTCTAAGAGAGAGAGAAACCAAAATACCCAGACTAATGGGTCTAACCCATCTATTCAGGGCCCATTCTTTCTGCTAATGGAGGGGGAGTTACTGGTGCTGATGCTATAAATACTCAGGCTGAACTTATGGATATGGTTGAATCTTGTGTTACCGGGCAAAATGGTGAACACACAAAGGTGGATACCATGCAAAATCAAGAGGAACACGCCATTGAGGTATTACATTCTTACTATTTCTTCCTTTAAAAGTTTACTGCACTTGTTGACATATTTAATTACGTGATTTTTCCTCATAATTGCACAGTCTTTTTCATTTACTTGATACAAGATACCAACATGAGAACCATAGCTTGGAATTGTCAGGGTTTCAATAATAAAACCAATAGAGACCATCTAAGGGACCTAATCTGTCGTTATGACACTGACATTATATTCATTTCTGAGACTAAATTAGGTGAGGAAAAGATGAAAAAACTCACTAAATCATATAAGTACCCAAACAACAAATTTGTCTCCTCCATTGGCTTAACAGGAGGTTTACTTCTATTATGGAAAGACGGATTTCATTGTAAAGTAGTGCATGCAGAATCTTGGATCATTAATGTTTTAGTGCAGGATGACCCTTCCAAGCCAGAGTATTTACTCACGTGCATGTATGGTTCCTCTTACCCGAATAATAAAGAGATACAATGGAGTTACATTAAAGATTTCAGTCATACTATACAGCAACCGTGGGTGGTTATAGGTGATCTGAATTTGGTTTTCAAAGATGAAGATAGGGTTCGTTTTTCGACTAATCTAAATGGAGCCTCTGGTACTTCCACATCAGCAACTTCTTCCTCAAGAGATGCCCATTACATCAACATGATCTATGAAGCTGGTCTCGAGGATCTTGGTTATATTGGGAGATCATTTATATGGTCTAGCAATATACATGGCACAGGAGTTCGAAGGTCAAGAATTGATAAAGCATTAGGTAATAGTGAATGGATTATCAACTTTCCGGATTCAAAACTGATGCATCTACCTCAGTTAGGATCAGATCACTGTCCCATAATGCTTGAAACTTCATTCTCTAATGGTAATAGCAAAAGAAACCAAAAATATTTCCAGTGTTATGAACATGATGAAACTCTCAAAACTGAAGTTGAAGCAGCCTGGAGTTTGCAAGTCAACGGCTCTAAGCAGTTTCAAGTCTCTAAGAAGTTAATCAACACAAGACGATGTGTTTCTAAATGGAACAGAGAAAAGTTCGGCAATATTCAGAGAAATATTTTTCTCCTCCATCAATAGCTAGGGACAGTGCAACAAGCTGAGCTAGATCAACATACCAACAATCAAACACATCATGTGGAAAACCAAATCGAACACTGTCATCAAGTACAAAATGACTTATGGGGACAGAAAGCAAGAGATGAGTTCTAGCTAAACATGGATAGAAACACTAAGTATCACCATTCAAATGCCAAGAGAAGACGTTCAAGGAGTAACATTGCCGCGCTAAATGACGACCAAGGAAACAGGTGCACTACAAGAGCTGAACTTGAAGAATTATTGGTGAACCATTATAGTAATACACACTACTACTTCTCCTGCGAAAAATGAAGCTATACTTCAATGTATTCCACATACAATCACTGTGGCAGACAACATGGAGTTAACCCGTATTCCAGATGCGCAGAAATATTAAAAGCTCTTAAAGACATGAAATCTTGGAAAGCTCCGGGGCCGGACGGTTTTCCACCAGGTGTTTTCAAAACACATTGGGAGATTGTAGGTAGAGATATAATTGAAATGGTAAAGCATTTCTTTCGATCAGGTTATATTCTTAAAATTCTAAATGTCACAAATGTTACTCTAATTCCTAAGTCGAAGAATAAGCAGTTCCCATCTGATTTACGACCAATTGCTCTTTGCAATACGTCATACAAAATAATATCGAAGATCTTGTCCACAAGAATGAAGAAAGTTATGAAGAAAATAATTTCTCCATTACAAGCGGCTTATGTTCCGGGTAGGCAAATCGGAGATAAAATACATCTTGCCCAGGAAATTGTTCACACCATGAACAATAAGAAGGAGACTACAAAACATTTGGCTCAAAAACTCGACATGGCAAAGGCCTTTGATAGACTCGAGTGGTCATTCCTCATGGATGTAATGAAGCAGATGGGATTTAGTCAAGAATGGTGTCAGCTGATAATGCAGTGCATAAGCACAACACAGGTTTCCATACTTCTCAACGGGGCCCCTTGCCAAGCATACACACCAATACGCGGAGTTCGTCAGGGTGATCCGCTTTCACCCTATTTATTCATTGTAGTCATGGAAGCGTTCTCCCGCCAACTACTTCATGCAGAAAATAATAACAAGATTCAAGGTATCAAGATTGCTCCAGGTGCCCCTTCAATAACCCACCTATTTTTCGCGGATGATTGCCTACTTTTCATCAATGCAGATATGCACAATGTCAATAACCTGTTAGATATTGTGAAGGACTTTGGTATTATAGTGTGCATGTTCCGCAAAGATTTTGTAGATTGCTTACTAAAATATTAAAAGTTCCGAGAATGAACTCGAATGAACGATATCTTGGTCTTCCTCTTTTGTTGGCAGGAAAAAAATTGATTGCTTCAAAGGGCTGGTGGATAGAGTAAGAGGAAGGTTATCTAAATAGAATAGTGAATCTATGTCGCAAAGCTGCAAGTCCCTGATGATAAACACGGTAACCAACACCATACCTTCATATTCAATGAGCTGCCTTCAAGTGCTTGTTGATATCATCAAACAAATTGACAGTCTGCAAAGAGATTTCTGGTGGGGATTCACAGAAAAAAGGGGTACATACATCAGCTCATGGAAAAACCTAAGTCTGCATAAAAACCTTGGTGGTCAGGGTTTTCGAAACTTAAAAATTCTGAATCAGGCATTGCTTGTCAGGGCTACATGGAGAATATGCACGCACCCAGATGAACCCTGGGTACAGGCTATGCAAGCTAAGTATTTCCCTTGTACAAATATGCTTCATGCAAACCTCAAGGTCAACAGTTCTTGGGCTTGGAAGGGTCTACAACAGCAAATACCTTTCATAAAGAGACACAGTCGATGGAAGGTTGGCACAGGGGCGAAGATAAAGATATGGATAGATGTTTGGGTCATTGGCTTAATAGAACCTCCTACTCCAAAGCAAGGTATTGAGAATAGTGAAGACTTTGTTTGGGTTCAAGAATTGATAATTCAAGAAGACAAGGCATGGAATGCTGAGCTAATTAATCACTTATTTGAGCCAGAAACTGCAAACTTAATTTTGCAGATGAGAATTCCAATGGCTTCCGAGGATAAACTTATTTGGAATCAGACGAGAAATGAAAGCTTCACTCTTAAATCTGTGTACAATAAATTGCATGAGATTAGTTTAGGAGACAATGAGGTTTCTTTGATTATTCCAAACTCAGAGACACAATGGAAGGAGCTGTGGCATATCAATACTTGGCCAAGAGTTAAGCATTTCTGGTGGAAATGCCTGGCAGATATTCTGCCAACAAATGTGAGACTACAACGTTCCTGTAGATACATAAACAACATCTGCCCCTTATGCAAGCAGTTTGATGAAGAAGTTACACATGTTCTGTTTACTTGTCCTTTTTCAAGAGCAGTTTGGATGCTCATTCCAGAAGGTTCGAGAGTTTTAGCTGGACTTCACACCAACATTGCTGTTGTGTTTGAATCATGGGTAAAACTATCTCAACAGTCCAGTTCAAACTCAAAATGGTTAAACCTGGCGATGATAGTTTCATGGTATATTTGGAATGAACACTGTGAAGTGCAGTTTCAAAATAAGAAGGCTAATCCAGAGTTAGTTGCTAGGAAAGCTATGAGGTTTGCTGCTTACATAGAAGGTTTAAATGTTAAGCAGCAAACCAGGATAGTGACGATACATGATAACATACATAAGCATTGGAAACCTCCTGCATTCCCTTACCTTACTATAAATTGTGATGCCCCTTTTGAAAAACACACAGGATTGACATGTATTGCCCTTATTTTACGTGATTTTACCGGGAAATGGAGGGGATGCTCAACTAAATGCTATGCAGGAGTAAAAGACTCCGAGCATGCAGAATGTCTGGCGTTCTTAGAAGCTGTCAAATGGAGCAGAAATACGCAACAAACACATGTGGTTTTGGAGACTGATTTGCAAGGAATCGAAAGCTACATCACTAAGAATGCACCTGTGATCTCTTGTGAGAACGAACACATTCTTCTTGATGCCATTGAGTGTCTGAAAAACATCCCTCATTGGGAATGTCATTTTGTTTCTAGATCATGTAATAAACCTGCTGATATATTAGCTAAGTACAACAGACGAAATAGAGTAACTAGAATTTGGTTAGATAAACCTCCTGATTTTCTTGAGAGTTCATTGCTGGCAGACATTGTATCAGTTTCCAGTTAATAAAATTTCACATCTTTGGCATCAAAAAAAAAAAAAAAAAAAAAAAGGTAATTGTTAAGTAAATGTTTTTTTAGTGTGCATTTGCGTATAATAATTAGGTTTCTTTCAAAGATACACAAGGTAAACTATATTGTTTATTTTTCTCATTTTCTATTATTTTTTTCTTCACTTTTTAGCTAACGTTAATTTGTATTTTGCCTTCAGGTTTGCAATAGGGTTACACAATGAATTTAAAATAATTATGTAAAGGCTGACCTATGATAGTAATACCACCGAGAGCTATGGTACTCTTGAGAAAGATCCTAAAATGTGTACTGCTTGAAGTTAATGGAGGTTCCATGTCAGATTGGTATATGTAATGTGCTACTAGAGGTTGTGTCAGAGAATTTACTAAAAGTTGACGCCATTTTTCGGACATCTCATACAACTCTTAATGGCTATATTTTATGGAATTATTATTCAGAACTCGTTATTTTTTTTGAAAATTAAAGTGTAAATCACATACATTAGATATTTTTCCGTCTAGGAGTGTAACTGTAACTTTTAGAAAACCCTCGGTAAGAGTATAACATATCATGTATTTTGATGTTGTGTTTCTTTTTTGTAAATTTTAGCTATTGGGATCAAGAGTCCTTAGCCTTTGGGAATCAAGAAGGTATGTAAGTGTTCATGCAACGGTTGAGCATATTATGAGTGATCCACCATAAGGGTTGTTTTTCGAAACTCAAATTTAGAGGTATGTTGGTGATGCATAGAGATCAATTATTTTGCTATTAAGGTGTTTATTCATAATGTTCTCTAACCAACAGAATATAGGGGCATGCTATATCACGTGAACTTATACGGTTTATTGTAGTTGTTCATGAAATAATAATATTAAATGACCTTTTTTGTTTTTAATATCCTTCATCATCATCATATGTATTGGTATGACTAAAATGTAAAGTTCTTATAAGCGGTTAGTTTGGACGTACGAATCAAACTACTAATATAAGAAATATATTTCTTCCGTCAAAATTTCAGCAGCCATGAAGAACTTAACGTCTTATTTTGTTGATTCTTCCTCATTGGTTCTCAACAGCTTCTTAGAGACAAAAGAGGTGGTGTGTGGTATAATGAAGTAACTTTTGCCACTATTTCTGTTAGAAAGACTTGACATGATGATCTTACTGTTTTTTCGGTTGAACATACAAATTTGTGTTAAATATACTACAACTTTATTTATTTTTTGTTTCTTGAGTTTATTCTCTCTTTATTTGTATGTATAACACAAATAGACACAATACTCGAAAGCTCCATCGAAACCATCAATGTTCTTGTTTGGGATCCAATCAGTTAAATCACAGGTGCATACGAATATCTAGAACATGCTGAAATTACATGATTTGAGGTCGTGGTTTGGGTTAATTGAGTTTTTCTAAAGGGAATTAAGAAGTAATAATCGATGTTAAAATACCGAAAATGAGAGGTTGAACCCGCGCCGTGAGGCCTGGGTGATTTTTTTTGAAGCAAGGCCTGGGTGATACAAAAAAATAAAAATAAAATAAACCGTCCGCGAGTTATAACCCCAAAGGTGTCACTATCCATCCACAAAAAACCCATCAAAACAAAAGTAACACAAAAACCCAAAAAAACAAAAGTAACACAAAAACCCCAAAGAATTTGATGAAACCAATTTTGAAATTTGGGGATTTTGTATCAATTTTTAAAAATTTGGGGTTTTTGTATCAATATCCCAACATTTGAATGGGGTTTTTGTACCACAAGTTTGGTCACCTTGGGATTTTATAACTAGTTCTGAAAAATAAATAAATGGAGCAGTCCGTACAAACTCCTTCCTGTCAGGAGGATGATAGGGGGAGGACTTGTCCTGGTTTGTAAACTCATTTGGTTTCTTGTTAAATATATATCCAAAATAAAACAACTTGTTAAAGGGACGGGATCGGCTCACAGACTTTGTCTCACAGAGTTTGTGACAAAGTGCTGCAACCGTTGATGCTTATCCTTTTGAATGGCTATGATGAGTTGGTAAACACCCGGATTTCTAGAGTGACCCATAACCCGATTTGAAAAACTTTCTGACTGTTTTTCTCTTTCTCCTCCTAACTGCTAATTAACATAGCATCTTCCTCCTTCTTCCACCGTCTGTAGTAATGGAAACTAAAAGTTAACCAATTGAAAACTTCTATTTTGTTTACTATGGAAAAATCTTAAGATCCATCTTTATTAGGTAAGCCAGAATTCTTTGTGTTTTATATGTATGTTTAGGCCATTTCATTTCTAGGGTTTTGATTTGGGATTGACATTACTATGAGTTTTAATATTTGGAAATTCTAGTATCTTAGTAAGCAATTTCGTTCATTATTAGTATCACTTCATTTGTCTAATCTTTAATTAGTTTGTAACAACATACAACTATTTTGATTTAATGGGTGGGTTTTCCTAATTTTTTTAGTACATCAATAGCTACATCTTTTACATTGTTGTCAAAATTTTGCATTTGTTTCACAGAGAGATTTTTTTTTTTTTTCGAAGAGAAAAATTTTGAATTAAAAAGAAAAAACAGCCAAAGGCAAATACAAAAGCAGTGTCAAAAGTAACACTGAATCCACAAAGCATACTAGTTACTTTTAGTTATGCAATACAACTTCCCAATTATGGATTATCTGGCTGCTATCTACATACTTAAAAGTATTCGTATCACAGCTCCAAAGGACCAAAGATTGTTTAACATGAACAATGACTTCTTCCACATCCTTAGGTCTTCCGCCAAAAACTCTATGATTCCGTTCATTCCATACGTTCCATATAATAGCAAAATGCATCAGATTCCAGATGTGTTTACACTTCCCAGTCAACACATTGTTATCCCAGGCTTCAAACAGGAGTAAAACAGTGCGAGGCATTGGCCAGGGAACACGCAAAGCCTTTAAGAAATAATCCCACAGTCGAAAGGTGTAGGGGCAGTGCAACAATAAGTGATCAGACGTCTCCAGTTCTTCGTTGCAGAGTGGGCAAGTAGTGTTGTCCAAGTTAACTCTACGATGCCTAAGCATTGCTCTTGTAGGAAGCGAATCATGAAAGATAGCCCAAAGAAGAAAACTTACTTTCGGAGGGATGTAATTTTTCCATAGAAATTTGGAAAATTGACAGTCCGGAATAGGTCCAGCAAGAGTATCATAACAGAACTTGTTATTGTAATTGGGATTAAAAACTACCTCATCATCTCCTTCCACAAGAGTAGGTACAATACCAAGATCTCGACGCATCAAGTCCCATTCCAACTGTTCATTGGCGTTCAGCTGATGCTTAAAGTTTCCATGCCAATGTCCGCTTCTAATCATCTCATGCAATTGAAGCATTCTTACGAGAACAAGCTTTGAATATTACCTAAAACAAATCTTTTAGACAGCCCCTATCCAGCCAACGGTCCATCCAAAATCTCACCCCCTTTCCACTTCTAATTTTAAAAGAAATCATGTCAGTAAATTTGGAACCATCCCGGTCACATTTCTCCATAAGCTCCTCCCTTGAATTGAGTTTTCATCAACCTAAGCATGATTAAAGCAAAGATCCGCCCGAGTCTTTTCATGAACGATAGTTCTCCACAAAGCCTGTCTTTGTTTAGTATACCGCCAAATCCATTTAACCAACAAAGTCTTGTTAGTTATGCGAAAATTTTTCACGCCTAAGCCACCTTGTTCCTTAGTCAAATTTATCTTGTCCCATTTAACCTGAATTTTCTTTCGCCCTTCAACAGCACCCCATAGAAAATTTCTCATCAACTTTATCATCTTCTTCTCTACACAAACTGGCAAGTGGAAAAGAGATAAGAAATAAACCGGTAAGCTTGCGAGACAACTCTTGATAAGCACAAGCCGACCTGCTTTGTTCAAAAATTTCTTCTTCCAAGACGCTAACTTTTGTGACATCTTTTCCAAAACTATATCCCAGATTGAAGTACTTCTCGAGGTTGCACCAATTGGCATGCCAAGATATTTGATTGGCAAAATCTCTGTTTTACATCCAAGTTCCTTTGCTAAATCTCCAATAATCTCATCCGCACCAACACTTATCATAGTACTTTTATCCAAATTAAGCTTCATACCAGTAAGGGACTCAAACATTGCCAAAATAATAAAAAGTCTAGTTACCTCATTCGCATTTGCGTCAATAAAGATGAGTGTATCATCCGCAAATTGTAAATGAGAGATCATGCTCCCATTTTCTGCTACTTTAAAGCCGGTAATTTGACCTCTTTGAACAACATCATTCATCAACTTTCCCAAAATTTCAACCACAAGAAGAAAGAGATAAGGAGAAAGCGAATCGCCCTGTCTTAAGCCTTTAGATGGCTTGAACCTTTCCGTAGAACCTCCATTCACCAAAACCGACAGTTGAGAAGTCGTGACACACCACTTTATCCAGGAAATCCATTTATCACTGAAACCATGCTTATGAAGAATACGCAATAGACAATGCCAGTTAATTTTGTCGAAAGCTTTCTCCATGTCGATTTTGCACAAAATTCCAGGCTTCTTCGACTTAAGTCTACTGTCAACACATTCATTAGCGATTAGCACACCATCCAAAATTTGCTTATCATGAATAAATTGATGCATGAAATGAATGATTATGTCTGCTAGTAGATTTCGAGTTTGAGAAAATGATCAGATTTTTCTTCTCCTTTAAATAATCGGAATTTTTGAAGACATTCAAAGGGAGAAAAAGAGAGAAAGTTGAGACATCTCTGAGTTTTTAATCGGGTTGTGGGTCACTCTAAAAATCCGCGTGTTTTACCAACTCATCACAGCCATTCAATGATAAGCATCAACGGTTGCAGCACTTTGTCACAAACTCTGTGAGACAAAGTCTGTGAGCCGATCCCGCCCCCCTTGTTAAATATCCAAAAATAAAACAAAAAAAGAAGAAGCGGAAAGAAAAATGGGCGGAAATTCTCTCTCGATTGTAGAATTCGGCGAACTTCCATCCCCGGCTCATTTCTTCTCTCACGTTGAATCTAAAAGCATTCCTGCAGTAATTACAATCCCATTCACATATTTCCTCCCCTCTTTCATGAGCATTAACATCACTTAATTTTCTCTTAATTGTTTGGAATTTAGGTATTTCATGGTTGCGTTAAACATTGGAAATGTTTTTCCAAATGGAACCCTTGTAAAGGTGGTCTCGACTATTTACAGGTTTCATTTCACCTACATCACTCTCATTTATTCATTCAATTTAAGGTTTAGGGTTTTATTCCGTACTTCGAAATTGTGATTACAGGAAAGAGCAGGGTCTTCTATTGTGGAGGCGATGTTGTCGAGAACAGCACCTGTGTTTTACGGTGATCTTAGAAGACATGAGCGGGTAAGTCTTATATCATTCTTAGAACTGGTTTTTGCGTTTTGAATGTGTAAAGATAACTAGAATTCATGCATTATATTGCAATTTGCGCATATTATTGTAGGTTCCGTTGCTGTTCTCTGTTTTCGTTTCATCTTGTAAAAAGCTAAGAAGTTCTGATAATGGTTCTGGACTGTCTGTTGAGCAAGAAGTTGTTGGAGTGACAGAGCCTACCTTAGAAGAAGAAACTTGTTTGCCTTCTACCAGTTCTCTTCATCAAGTCTACTTAGCGCAGGTTGTATTGCTTATCTGTCCATGTGTTCAAGCGTGACTTTGTTGGCGGGCAAAAAAAGGATGAGATCCAAAACACCTGGGGCATTACCGCTAAGTGGCCGACGCGTGTTTATTCTCAGCTCTTATTTTCCCAACGCTATGTCAAGTGCTGCGTCGAATGGGATATAAAAAGCACGTTCACAATTTGTTGATCTTGGTGTTTGTTTTCAGTTGAAGTCTGACTTAGGGGTGCTTTTATGATATAGGTGCCAATTGTGAATTTGGAGAATAAGGAGAAGTCTCAGTTGGAAATTCTACGAGAAGACATTCAAATGGTCCGCATTCATTTCATGTTGAGCTTTCTGCTTGCTTATTTTTTGTTTCGATACAGTAGATAACTTTGCTAAAGTAAGAAGAGCTCAGTACCAGTAAAATTTATGCACTTCTACTTGGTGTCATGTGGATTTGGTAAAAAGTTGATTTAGGCAGTATTGGTTTTGTTTTGGTTTGTGGATGCAGCCAAAAATTCTAAAGGCAAAAACATTAACTTCTATCAACTTGTGGATGAACAATGCAAAATCAAGGTCTAGTACACATTATGATCCAGACCATAACCTACTATGTGTGGTTGCTGGATGCAAACAAGGTACTCAGTTATGTCTATTTTGATTGATTGGTTTCATAGTACAGTGATATTCAACTTAAATTTTTTAATGGTTTCCCAAGTTGTAGGATTACTACCAAATAGCCCACTGATTGTCATCTGTTATTTCTCCATCTCAGTTGTTCTGTGGCCGCCTTCTGCCGTTTCATCATTATATCCAATGCCTATATACAGTGAGGCCTCAAATCACAGGTATGGTAACTCTCTATCGTCAATCATGTGAAAGATAAATTACTGATGTCGTTTAAGTTTTGGTTACTTTTGGGTCTGAGGACCAGAAACAAGTTGCATAATCCATTTTTTTGAAGAAACTGGATTTGTCTCATATTTCTTATTCTGCATGCTATACTTATACTAATTTCTGTTTGGTAGTTGTGTTGATCTAGAAAAGCCAGACTTGTCAACTCATTCAAGAGCGCAGAACTCTATGATGTACTCCCAAAAAGTTACTCTGCAAGCGGGTGATGCACTTTTCATTCCTGAAGGCTGGTAATAATTTTGTTTCTTCCATTTTGCATAATATTTATTTTCTACGCAGAGTTTCCACATGTTTGTATGATTGTTGAAGGCACATTCTTCTTGTTACTGGTACAGTAAAATTTTGATCAGATACATCTGTAATTCGAATTACTCAAGGAGTGTTTGCATTCTCATCTGAACAGGTTGCACCAAGTGGATAGCGACGACGTAACTATAGCTGTTAACTTCTGGTGGCGATCTAGTATTATGACTAGTTTACCAGAACACATGGATGCATATTATCTACGCACTATCTTAAGAAGGTCTTTGTTTTCCTTATATCATTTTTTTATCACCTTCTGTTTTTGTTTGTTAGTAGTCTGTACTTGGAAGATGGAACTTCCATGAAATGTTCCTTAACTGATGACTGACTTCCCTTGTTTATTTTCCATTTTCCGAATTGTTCTCCACATCATTAATTCGTACAAAGATTGGTGAAGACGGAAATGGTAAGCATTATCTTGCTTATCCTGCATTTACGTTTGGCTTTTCTCTATGCATGATATCGAATTTTATTACATACGTGATGCAGGGGCATATTGTCCTTCTTTAGGGATATTGTCTTATTAGGAATGTCTTATGATTTTAGGGACGATTTAAGTTATTTCCGTATTTAGTTTAGGGTTTCTTTGTTTAGATTTATGTTTCTAGTATAAATAGGTTATTAGGCCCTTCTTAGAAGGTAGACATTGATTATATATTTTCTTAAGCTTTAATCTGCGAATTATAGAAGAGTAATGGGTTTTGAACCTAGACTCAATTATCTATGTTCTTATTGTTATCAATCCTATGTTCAATTCAATGATCTTTGTTCTGTTTGCCCTAGTTTAGTGTTCTTATTTCTAGTTCTGCATTAATTGGCGCTAGAAACAAAACACACCAGCAAACCCTAGTTTCTACAATGGTAGGTAAAGATAGAGGTGGTGGTAGAGGTAATAGATACATAGATACATAGATTCTACTGAGTCAAGAACCTTGATTGAGGACATGTTGCGACAGAAGTTGCGACAGGGACGTGCGAAAGCTCGAATGGAGATACCGGAGAGCCGACGCAAGCCTTTAGATTCCCCGGAAGGAGTTTCTGAAGAAGATGAACACACAAAGGTCGATGAGAATCGTCGTTATGTTGTTCATGAGAATCCAGTATTCTCACAACGCACCCCTTTGTATTCACCGGAAGGAGGATCAGAGGATGATAAACATGCGCTTAATGAAAATCTTTTTCATAACCGTGTTGGTCATGAATCACATGATGGTTGGTTAAGGGAACGAAGTATCAGAACCCTTGACTTGAACACCAGACGGGTGAAAGTTGAAGTAGATGATATGGCTGGAAGATTTCCTAGATTGGGAGGCCAGCATAGAGAAATTTTTCGAATGGCACCCTATGACCGAAGCTTGTAAAGTGAAGTTTGTCAAGTTAAAGTTGAAGGGGTCAGCACTATATTGGTGGACAAGACTACGAGAAAGGCGTAAGAGGCAAGGCAAAGCGAAAATCAACACCTGGAATCACATGAAACAGAAGTTGCGCAAACAATTTCTGTCATCAGATTACATGGTGATGACGCATAAAAAGTTTTAGTTGCTAAGAGCACAAAGGCGCCCAACACATCAACAACAGCTGCTTGGATTACAAGTAGAGTGCAAAAGGAACAAGTTCACTTCATTGAGGCTAATAGTGATGAAGACATGTCAGAGGAACTGAAATATGATGAATATGTCAGTGAAGAGCTGAAATATGAAGAGTTTGTCAGCGGAGGGCCAACATATGATGAATTTGAGAGTGATGACAAAGTCGTGGTTGATTAGGACTTACCACCAGTCACGACTGCGATAGTTACCCAGAAGTTGAAGAAAAAGTTGCGTTTACTTCTGCTGGTATTGTTCCTTTTATCCAAGAAGACAGTCCAGAAGTTGAAGAGGAAGTTTTGTTCACACCAGGTCATGTTGATACTCTTATCGACGAAGACACAAGCATTATAAGTATTCCGGTTAACCAAACTCATCCAGTTTACGAGAATCAAGTTATACATACAGTCGACGATCTTCGTTTGAGTTCTCAAGCTTTGTACACAGTACAACCTCTATGTACTATTGATGACCTTAATATGAGATCACGTTTTTATAAGCCAGAGGAAGAGTGTTGTCACAAAGAAACTTGTGGAGAACATTATCTCAGTAGAATTCGTGGGCGAATCCTCTCAAATACGGGGAGAGAAGCTATAGCTGAAAAGCTTTCAGGAAAATTGGGAAGTGTCATGTACTATTCTAGCAAATCTTATACCAATAGCGATATTCAGGTCGAAGAAGTTTTTGTGGAATGGCCTACACCAACAGGTGGTATAGGAAAGACAATTGCAGAAAAAGTTAATCAGATTCCGTTGGCACTTGAATGTAACAGTGTTACAGAAGTTGGGCTTTATGTTGACACTAGACAACATAAATTCTTGACGAGTAAGCTTCTTACAGGGTGCAAGGACTTAGGTGTCAGACTCATTGAAAGAGTCGTCGATCCAATTCAAAACACTTATGGATCAGAAACTCTTGAGAGTTTGCTTCGTTTTGTGTGTGCTTCAAAACAGTTGGGTACCAGGGAAGTTATGCTACAGCTTGAATCTAGAACACCAATAGCCAACAGGAAAGAAATCTACAAGGATGTTCAGAAGCAAACAGAGGGGGTGAGTACTTATGAGGAAAGTTATGGAGGGAATCTGTGTGTCACTTCAGTTGATCAATCATGTGAGAAACTGAGTGGTGAAGTCATTAGAGAAACACTAAAGAAGGCAAAGCTATTTACTGCTATAAGCAGTACAGGCATTCTTGCTAAATTCTGTATGAAGATGCTTGCTCATAGTTTGCTGTCGCACAAGAGCGCAACTGATGACCATGTAAAGAATATATTAGCTGAACGAAAGATGAAGAGGATGGTCAGTCGCTCGACAAGCTTGGGTACGTATGCTATGGTTATAGATTTGTCGGGCAGTATCGAAGGAAAGTACAGCCTTATGCAGTCAGCACAAGAGTGTACTTTAACAACCTCATTGTGTGCCAAACAATGGTCTAGGTTACTATTTATTATCCTAGAAGGTGTTGTCACCTTTTGGCTTGTGGTTCTGACTGCAGCCTTAACTTTGGATGTTGTTCAGGAAGAATCAAATACGAAAGAGCGACTAGTGATTACCAAGCTAAGTCATTTATCTCTTTTATATGATACATTCAACAAGAACAGTGGGCAGTACTTAGATACACCTTATACTATTCATAGGTGTAAGGAACTACAAGGAGGAGTTCAAATTATGGATTTTGTTTTTGATCGTGGCAAATCAAAACAGACACCATATGATGATAAGCAGATTCGGGTGGTTGTTCTTAATGCAACTGTTGGCATGAGTATATCACAATTCATATGGACAAAGAATTCTAAACAGTTGGGTCAGAAATTACAAGGAAAAGGAAAAGAAAGGAAAATTTGGTTGGTTGCTTGGCAAGGTTTAGTCGTCAGCTTGGAGCAGGGGTTACTATTTTCTGAATCCGGAGATAGGGATCAAGTCGAAGCGTTGCTCAACAATTGCGTGACTATATTTGATTGCAAAGACCATGAAGCAAAAGTGCCAACAAAACAGAAGATAATGTTCACTGGTGTCACATCAACAAAGGAGAATCAATCCAACCTTGAGGAGTATGTTGCTATCCTAAGTAGTGGATCTCCAGAAGTCATTCAAAGAGCTTGTTGTGTGGAGGAAGTGCTACTGACCAGCAAAGATATCAAGCTAGGTCACGTAACTATTCTGGAAGAAACCACTAGTAAGATCAGTGGGATGTATACAATGGCAGCATATGCTAATAGATGGCATGAAGTATTACAAGGAAAACTAGGGAGAAATTCACTGTTTGCTTGCCGTGGTACGATGACTATTGCGGACCAGAGATTAACTCTCTTTGAATATCAAGATGGGGTGATGGAGTTAGAACCTGCTGTGGGAATCAGCAATGATGGTTGGAGCTTTGTGTTTGATCGTGGAAAAGCAACGAGGATGGTTTATGTTACAATGAAGTTGAACAACATTTCTTGCTTATTGCCTATTAAAATCTCTAGGGCTAAAATTTTTGTTTTTGACCGTGGGAAGTCAGCTGAATGAGCTCGAGACAACTGTTCTGACTAAATGTGCTAGAAGTTATTAAGACGTTCTCGTCGGAGTCGAGAAATCTTTCAACCGGGGGCGGTTGATGCAGGGGCATATTGTCCTTCTTTAGGGATATTGTCTTATTAGGAATGTCTTATGATTTTAGGGACGATTTTAGTTATTTCCGTATTTAGTTTAGGGTTTCTTTGTTTAGATTTATGTTTCTAGTATAAATAGGTTATTAGGACCTTCTTAGAAGGTAGACTTTGATTATATATTTTCTTAAGCTTTAATTTGCGGATTATAGAAGAGTAATGGGTTTTTAACCTAGACTCAATTATCTACGTTCTTATTGTTATCAATCCTATGTTCAATTCAATGATCTTTGTTCAATTTCTCCTAGTTTTCTGTTTTAGTTCCTCGAACTGCATTAATACGTCTTTGCTTTACTACAAACTCGATGTGTTAATAATATACATGAAATAAGTTGCCCTTCCCACCATTTGAGTCATAATAAAATGTGGTTAGACATCATGCTTGACCAAAATATATAGATTTTCCTTTTCGTCATTTATCAATGACATTTTTACTACGAATAATGTTTCTTGGAATTAATATAGAACAGGATCAAATGTTATATCAAACTTCAATTAGTATTGAGAATTCCGGACAGGAGGATTCTTGCCAGGTTGACGACGGACAAGGTTATTTTATGTCCTTGCATGAAATCTTCCATATAAATTTTTTATTTTTTTCATTGATGTCAATTGTGACTAACTTCACGTAAGGAAACTAGCCCTTTTTTAGATACTTGACATCCAAAACTTTGTTTTACCGTGGCAGGTCAGTGTGAGCACGATCTAGAAAAGAACTCTTACAGTGAGCAGTCGCAAGGGACCATAAAAAATAAGAGGATAACGATACAACAATTGGACACAGTTTCCCTCCAAGCTCTTCATCAACTTGTTTCTTTTGTTCATGATGGAGTGAACATTGCTAGTCAAAGTGAACAACTGCGATCAACACCAATGGAAGATGAATGCAAGAAGGATGTTCATCCTAATTCATTTTGCGTGGAAGATGATCCAGTTGCTAAGGTCATTTCGGCTCTGGAGCCACTTCAACTTCAAAATGTCTTGCTTGGCATGGTGGTAGGTTTGCCACTTATACTGGTCCCATCAATTTCACATTTTCATGAGCATTGGTCATTCTAGCATCTAATGTTATGTTTATAGCTAGATTGTATCTGTTTGTATGTCGACAACAGTGTATCAAGAGAAAGGCAGATACACAGTGCATGTTGAAAACACAAGTAGTGAAGCTAAAGCAAAATTATATTTTGTCTGTATTGTTGGGTTTTGGGTATATACCTTTACACTTGTATTGTCTATTTAGCACAGGTTCGGTTGTTTTTGATTCTTAATAAGACTGGTCAGTCAAGTGATTCAAAGTGCAGATTGTGGTATGAAAAGCAAACTAGTGTTTAGAGTTGACCCTTATCTTCATTCTTCTCCTCTATTCCGAGAGGTTTGCGTTTCACTTCGGATAATTATCAATCTATATGCTAAACATGAAAGTTTCTAATAAGAACCGTATCAAAGAACTTTTTTTGCGAACTAAGTGCTTTATGAAAATGTTTAGCTGAGGTTGACGGGCGAGTGTGTTGATAATTGCTGGCTTGAATATCGACTCCCCTTCACTCCCTTATCCTTGGGGATTGGCAACTAAGTTTTTTTTTTTTTTTTCTTCCAGCATAATTTTCCAAGAACGTTGGAGGCTCTAATACTGCAAATGCTTTCACCTGCGTCAGCAGAAGTACTGACGAGGAAGTTTGATGAAATAGATCAATTGACGAGTCAAGGAAACCGGTACATACAAACTCTTGCTGCACCAATTTGGTTCCTCACCTCATAAATTAAGCCTCACTTTTTGTTCTTACTTACAGGGATGAATTCTACCAGGCTGTTTATGGTGTTTTTGATGATCAATTTGATGCTATGAATGCTGTTTTGAATGGCAAAGAGTCATTTGCACGCCAGGTGATTGTTTGCTCTATTGGCTGGCTCTTCTTTATGAGTAGTCTAATATCTGCCGTTTCTGCAATATTTACTAGCTTATCAAATGAACACCCTTCCTGTGGTGTAATGTAAACAATCATCCTACATACATATGACCATTAGGAAGTGGTATAACACCTGGAAAATTCTCATATATGGCAAGTAGCATGAGTGTGATTTTCTCATCGTAGCATACTTGATTTTCCTTCCACGTGCCAACATATTCCACAAATAATTTCTATTTGGAACCCATAGTGTTGCCCTAACTCGTTCTGCACGCTCACGTATTTAGGAATCCGGGCACTGATTTGTCTGCAATTTTGGTTGCCAAATGGTTTCTTAGAGATGTGAAAGGAGAAAAAAAATGTTGTCTTTGTGGATAAGCAGATTAAGATGGAACCAGCAACAAGAAAATCACATATATTCTTTTCTCTTTTTCTCTCTTTTCTGGGAGTGGTCCCTTGTACAGTATCTATTGTCTGTGATGCATGCAGCACATATAGTTGCACAAACATATCCATCGCAGTTTAAGTTTCAAACTCAAATGAGCATACATATATTAACGATTAACCATTGTTATGAAAGTTGCACAACTAAGTAGATATACATCAAATAAACAGACTGAGAAATTAATTTTGTTTTCTCTTTTATTGCTTGTTTTGCAGGCATTCAAGAATGTACTGGATAAATATTTGGGAGTAAATTTTGATGGACAAAAATTGTAAGTTGGGTGAGATATCTTATCTATGTGAAGTGGACTACACTACTTAGATTTGTTTCTCACTTGTTTTAAATTATGTAAGATGCAGAACAGTGTTAGGAATCAAATGTCCTGTCTTTGTCTGTAGTAGTACCTGCAATTTTATCAATCAGTTTTGTGAAAGCATAATCATTTTCTGACTGCACTTATCAATATATTCTCTTTCCATTCTCTGATTTACTTACTGAAAACATTATTTTGTTTTTTAGGTTATGGTTATATGGTACATATTGTAATACAACACAAGCCAGTACGTTCTAAATTTGTTGAATTTTGAAGCTCAAAATGCTTTGACCCTTTATCCTGTTTCCTTGTTTGATTACGTAGAAAACTTTCCTTTTCTACCCAGTTATATCATATACAGTCTAGCTAGCTAGGCCTGGGTTCAGGTTAGAGTTCAGTTCACAACTTTCACTTTCACGTTTTTTTTTTTTTTTTTTTGATTGAGCAAGAAATTTAAGATGAATACCAGGTCACTTTATTGTTTTTTTTTTTTTTTTTTTTTTTTTTTTTTTGTATTGAACAAGAAATCTAAGATGGACTTTAGTGAGACTCGGTACCATGACCTACTACTAAGCTGAAAACTTGCACACAGCCAAATTCACAATACAAGGAGTAGATGTTACATGTATGTGTTACTATCCTGTTTAGGAATGAACTATATACGAAGATGCGGGTCCATGAATATGTATGTTGTCATTTTATCTTTGGTTTCATGTTATTAGCTGGTAGTAATTGAATAGTAAGTAATAGTTGGATGGTTGTGAATGAAAGGAGCCTATGTAATAGACTAATAGTTAAACAAACAAAACGGATAAATGATAATAGTTGTGATCCAAAATTAGGATTTGATTGCTTGAAATCAAAAATTGATCGGATTTTTTTTTAGGATTTATAGTTGCAGAATATAATTGGTAGGTATAAAGTTGATTTTATCTACCTATTATGGTTGATGTTCTTAAGAGATAAAATAGATTGTTATCTACCGATTACTTTCGCGTCATAAAATTCAATTGTTCTGTACTAGGATTTAACCTTAATCGGTAGATATCATCCACCCGTGTTTACCGATTATGAAAATAGAGAAATTCGAAATTTTATTAGTTTTTGAAAAATCAGAATTTGGGACTACTATCACAATCGGTAGATAATGAACATCACGAGACTACCGATTGTGAAAGTGGAGAAATTCGAAATTTTATTAGTCTTTTGAAAAATCAGAACTTGGGGCTACTATCGCATTCGGTAGATAATGAACATCACGAGACTACCGACTGTGAAAGTAAAGAAATTCAGAATTTTATTAGTCTTCGAAAAATCAGAACTTGGGGCTACTATCACAGTCTTTGAAAAATCAGAATTTGGGGCTATTATCACAATCGGTAGATAATGAACATCACGAGACTACCGATTGTGAAAATATAGAAATTCAAAACTTCATTAGCTTTTGAAAAATTAGAATTTGGGATGACTATCACAATCGGTAGGTAATGAACATCACGAGAATACCGATTGTATAATCAGTAGATAATGAACATCATGAAACTACCGATTGTGCTTCTCTATTGGAACAAAAGAGTATAATCGGTAGATAAAGTATTCTATTATCTGATTCTGGGTGTTAATGGCGCTGAATGCATTCAATCGTTTCTCTAACAGTTATTGAACCTTCAACATGATATTCTTCATGATGTTTTTCACCTTTCTTCTTCATACCCATCCATGTATGTTATTGATTTAAGAAAAAAATGGTTTTCTCCCACTTCTTCTTTTTCTTTCTTTTTGTTCTTCTTCTTTTACTCAAAAATCTTAAAACTCAAAAACTAAAATAATTTTCCTAACACTAACCTATAATTAAAAATTTAACTACTGATTATCAGGGGTAGATTAGCCAATATAAAATCCTGCAGATAAGGGGTGGGTTCATTTTAATTCTTACTAACCCTATTTTGTTTTATTAGTCGTCCGTAATTGTTTGTGGGTTAATTATTCTTATGACCCTAGAAAACATGGGTCTTACTCTCTTGGCCCTAGGGTCATAGAAATAATTATGCAAATTATTCTCATGACCCTAAAACAATGTTATTATGGGAAGACCAAAATAACTTTTTAATTGTGGATGTTTCCTGCACAGATTCTACTTGTGCGTATTCCTGCACAGATTCTAGTTGTGGATATTTTCTATACAACTTCATATTAATGTGTTTGTTCATCTTTAAAAAACGGTTTCCTAAACTCATTTTCTTGATTTGACTGATTATGTTAGAGCATATCTCGGTTGAACCCACTAAGCATTGGTATGTCAAGTTTGGTTGTCATATTTTAGTATCAAAACTCATCTAGAGTCGCTTGATTATTTACTAGAGTCAACTTCGTTTAGGTTAGATTAGAAAGTCTAGGAATGTTGAGACGTACAAGTATTACTCTGAAAACCTGAAGAATGTGAAGAAGTAACGACTGCAACGAAGACATCATCCTTCCTCTTGATAATTGACCTGATCTTGTTTCCATTCCTAACGTATCTTTCAAGTCGCTTTATATTGAAAACATAACATGCGAAGCTATATATATATATATATATAATACTCTAGTGATCAGACTTGGTCATAGCATTATGATCAAAGTATCAAGGAATTATATTACGAAGTATAACGCTTATCTTTTGAACTTCGTATATGACATCAACATAATCTATGTATTTAGTTACTTGATTATGTGTAGGATATAGGTGTGATTTCATCCTAGGAAACTATGTATTATTACATTGGTTTAAGGAAGTAAATGTATGAACTTGTTTCGTAATCGAAAGGGAAACCATAAGTGTGTTGGTCCGGTTCTTTATTGAATATCATTTGTATGACCAATACAAGATTACAAGTTAGAACCTATCTTGACTTATGTTGAGAATCAAGGTATAACCGGTCATAGCCTATAGTGTGTAGTAAGTTGTAACCGTTCACAAGCTAATTTGGAAAGCAAGGTGTAATCGGTCACAAGCTACATTGGGAAGTAAGGTGTAATCAGTCACAAGCTACATTGGGAAGCAAGATGTAACCGATCACAAGCTACTTTGGGAAGTAAGGTGTAACCAATCACAAGCTACATTGGGAAGCCTGGTGTAACCGGTCACAACCTATCTTGGGGAGCATGGTATAACCGGTCACAACTTATATTGTGAGTCATGGTATAACCGATCCCAAGAGCAAAACCGAGTTTCCAAAGTTCACACATCTCTTCATGTTGTGTGTGAATTAGGAATTAGGGTTTGCTAAGAGAAACTTCTAGATGTCGACATTTTGAACATGTAAATAACTCTTATCATTAATTGTTCAAAGATATTCCTTGATGCTCATGGTGATCCCGAACCGAAATTTTGAAAAGCATTTAATTATGATTTTCAAAAAAATATGTTTTAATAGAAATTTTCTAAGAAAGATTTCGGAAATATTGTTTGACATTTAATTGGAAATAAGAAAACCAAAATTAGGTACTTTAATGCATTCTTGAGAATATTTTCGGTTTTGGAATTTCCTTGTTGTCCAAACAACCCTGGTCTATAAATACTTCAGTTTGCATTTCTTGCAAACTATCCTAAGAGCCTGGAAAACTTTGATAAGCATGTAAGTGCGACACTTTTTCACCCATAATTACATTAGCTAGGACTCATTTTTTCGCAAAAAAACTTGTTTTTATATTTTTGTAGGTATTTTTGGAGAAATAAGCTTTTGCGAAGAAATTGACTCTTAAAGTGGCATTTAAACCTCCGAAGAAAAGTACTAAAGGCACCCCCGAAATGTGTTAAAAACGCCGCAGGAGAAATGTTGAAAACACCCCAAAAAGAGTTAAAGGCACCCATAAAATTACTAAGGGCACCCCCAAATGGATAAGGGCACCCAATTACTATCGGCACCCCAACGGAGCAGATAAGAGGCACCTTCATCTGCAACCTTTTGAACTTGATTTTGGTGAGAAATAATGAAACAAAATTAGGGTTTGGAATTTGAAGGCGTTAGGAATAGACTAAAGCGTTGAAACTAGTTGGATTTGTCCTAAATGACTAAACAGAGCTGATAATAATCTTGGAATCATTTAAAATTGGTTGGATACTCACCAATTGAGAGAACATCATTATCGGGTTTATTTCCGGCCAGAATTAGGGTTTCATGTTCAAACGAATTTTGAGGAGATACAATCGTTGGAACTGATTGGGCTGGAATTGTTTGAGCTAAACAAGACTGGTAAGTCCTCCAGATTTGAAAGAATTGGGCTGTATCAACGGGTATTGAAGCATACAGGGAACTTGAGTTATTCACGGGACACATGAGTTGAAGCCAGTTTTAGGCATGATTTGCGCGTGTGTGGAGTGTGGCTGAAGCATGTTAACATCATCTGAGACTTGGACATAATGAGTTGGAGGGTGCTGAGCTGTAGAAGATGCGTGAGAATCAAAAAGCAGAGAAATAAGAGGAAAGAAAACCCTAGGAGAATAATAGAGAATATCTTGCAATTAACACGAGAGATATTGATACTGTGAAGTATATAAAGGGTTATTGGTGTTCACAAAAGGGGGCAGAGAGTTTGGAGAAGAAACAGAGAGCTAGGATTCGAGAAATTAAAGTTCCAAAAGTTATGCTTCTGCTGCACATTCAAGAACACGAAGAACAAACACCTGTTAGATTCAATGGCAGAAGCTATCGTTAATCAACGACAGAAAGCATATATCGTACTCTAATCTGTAGCGAAAGACTTTTAGTAATAGAAGTAGCTGAGCAGTTTTCGTTGTTGAACATCTTTAGCGACTGAAAACCATTGTAAGCTATTTTAATTATTTTTCAGTACAATAAATAATACATATTTCTTCAATTTCCGATTCATGAGTAGCTAAATTATTTTCTAGGGTTTTGGAGGAAGCTGTTTCTTTTTTATGAGTAATTTTTAGTAATTATTTTCCTTGACATATTTACTCCATTTAGTGTTTTTAATTTCATAAAATTTTTCTCTTCTTTACATGCTTCGTATTAATTGTTTTGGGTAGTTTTAAGCTATTGATCTTTTATAAGCGAAGGAAAATTAGGCTTTAGATTAACGACAAAATTCACAAAAAATAGCTTGTAATTTTATATTCACCAAAGCATGAGATTGGGTTCGAAACTGCTTTGAGAAAATTAAGAGTATCATGTCAAAGTATATTTATTGAGTTTACATCATAGGAAGTATTGGAATCCAAAACCCTAGGTTTGTCTCTCCTTGGTAACAAAAATCAAAGTTAATTAGTTCTTATTTAGTGTTTTCTTTTAATTAATCTTAAAACCAAATCTTAGAAAATAGTCCGAGAATCGAATCCCTTTCTTACCACAATTAAAACTGAATCAGTTTTTGGCGCCGCCGACGGGGACTTGCCATTAGGTTAGGTTTTAGATTTTTATTTTTTTGTTTAGCTTAGTTTTATTTTATTTTATTTTATTTTACTTGGGTATTTTTCTTGTTTTTATTGTGCAGGTAATATTCTACATTTATTGTGGAATTGCATACCAAAAGAGGTAAGCAATAAAACCCAAATTTTATTTATTCTTTTTGATTTTATTTCCTTTTTATTGTGCAGGTAATATTCTACATTTTACAAAAAAATAAAGACAAGGTTTTTTTTTTCTTTTAAAAAAAAAAAAAAAAAAAAATACACGTTGCACACATCATTTGCATCGTCAGAATTACCAAATTTAGGAAACCCGTGGAAAAGTACGCTGAACCCTTGCCTTGGGCCTTATGGGAGTTACCAGCCGAAATTCCACAAGCCTCAGCCTCGTACTTGTAGGTATATTTTTTGAGGTAGCCCAATCTTACCTAATTTAGTAAACTCTGCATTTGCATGTGCACGATTTTCTCGTTGAACAATAGTATTCTTGCTTGTGTATGCGCTGTTGGAAACATGTAGAAATAGACTTGAAGAAAACAACCTTTTTAATTTGAATCCGAACCAAATAGACTCGAAGAAGATGACCTTTTTAATTTGAATCCGAACCGTTACACGGATCTAGGTAGTATTTCTATCTTTGTCTACATGGTTAATGATGATGAAGTCCCGCCAACCAAAACCCTTAGGGACCGTTTGAACCCGTTTAGAGTAGTGCGTGACCCTGGTGTTGTTTTACCGGCCACTACCGCTAAGTTTGATATTAAACCGGGGACAATTGGCATGCTACGTGAGTTTAGGGGGATAGAGAATGAGAACCCGTATACCCGCATCCGAGACTTTGAGATGATTTGTGACACCATGAGTTATCCGAATGTCTCCAAAGACGTTCTTAGGGTTATGTCTGTTCCCTTTGTCTCTTGAAGACAGGGCCAATGAGTGGTATCACATAATTCCTTCTGAAACAATCACTACATGGGATGAACTTGTAGAGGTTTTCGTTAAGAAATTCTACCCACACCATAAGACTGCTGCTGTTCGACACTCTATCCAAACCTTTAAGCAGAAATTCAGTGAACACCTACACGATTATGTAGAAAGGTTTAATGAGTTGTTATACCAATGCCCACATCATGGCTTTGATAAATCCCACATGGCCCAAATTTTATATGAGGGCCTAGATAGTGAAACCCGAATACATGTAGAAACAATGAGTGGTGGAGAATTTACCCATCATGACCCAGAGGTATGTTTTGACGAGTTTGTCGAGTTAGCTGATAAAACTAGAAAATGTGCTTCAATGAGGGAGCCCGAAATAACTAGGAACCCTATCCATAGGGTCAATAGAGTTAATAATGGGTCAGATATCCTTAGGCTTCTAGAGGCCTTAGAGATGAACCAAGGGTCCAACCAGACTATGAGCTATAACAGTGAGCCCAGAACCTATCCATGTACTATTTGTGGTGACCAGAGTCATATTGGACCTCACTGTCCCCTGTTTTACCCTAGTGAAACTACCCGTGACCAGGTTAGTATCCTACATGGTGGTATGAATTCTAAATATAAGGGACGACCCAAGTTTGACCCATACTCTAATACATATAAGCCTGGTTGGAGACATAATCCGAATTTCTCGTGGTCTAAAGGTAACCATCAAGGTGGTCCATCTAGCAACCCACCACCAGGTTTTTATAGGAGCCAAGCTCAAGTTCAAGAACCGAGTCCAGTTGATAAAAAGGTGTCATCTCTAGAGGAAAGTCTAAAGCTCTTTATTGATCGTAGTGTGATAAACAATGTTGAAGCTACCCAAAATATTAACCTTTTAAGTCACAGGTATAACTTTGGTCAGAAGTTCGATGACTTTGTCTTGACGAGTCAACATTAAAAAAGCGGGGTACAACAACCACACCCAATATTTCGTTCGGCAATCTGAATAAACAAACTCCAATATACTTTCAAGAGAATCAACTAGAACAGTTAGACTCAATCTAGAAAAAGTATATCAAAGAGTTTTGTATCTCTCTTTCTCAATTCAATATGCAATCAACAAATAGGAATTTGTGAGCCCGATTGAATATAAGAGAAGTAACTTGAACGGTACCAAAGACCAATGTTCAAGGATCAATCAATTTTAATCAACAACCAAAGGTTGGATTTACCAATTGATCGATTCAACGCACAACCTGTGATATTTCAATAATATAACAAAATATAATGCGGAAAAGAAATAACACAGACACCAGAATTTTGTTAACGAGGAAAACCGCAAATGCAGAAAAACCCCGGGACCTAGTATATATTTGAACACTACACTGTATTAAGCTGCTACAGACACTAGCCTACTACCAATGAACTTCAGACTGGACTGTAGTTGAACCCTAATCAATCTCACACTGATTCAAGGTACAGTTGCGCTCCTTACGTCTCTGATCCTAGCATGATACTACGCACTTGATTCCCTTAGCTGATCTCACCCACAACCAAGAGTTGCTACGACCCAAAGTCAAAAACTTGATAAACAAATCTGTCTCACACAGAAAAGTCTATTGGAATAGATAAATCTGTCTCCCACAGAAATACCTACAAGTTTTGTTTCGTCTTTTGATAAATCAAGGTGAACATGAACCAATTGATAACCCGGACTTATATTCCCAAAGAACAGCCTAGTATTATCAATCACCTCACAATAATCTTAATCGTATGGTAGCGAAACAAGATATTGTGGAATCACAAACGATGAGACGAAGATGTTTGTGACTAATTTTTATCTTGCCTATCGGAGATTAAATCTCGAGCAAATCTTAAAGAAGATAATACTCAAATACGATAGAAACAACAAGATCAGATCACGCGACTACAGAGAAAATAGTTGGGTTTGGCTTCACAATCCCAATGAAGTCTTCAAGTCGTTAACCTACAGGGTTTCGTGAAAAATCTAAGGTTACATCTAGCTTATACAACTAGTATCACATAGGAGGTGTGAGGTTTCCCGGTTGCTAGAGTTCTCCTTTATATAGTTTTCAAATCAGGGTTTGCAATCTAAGTTACCTTGGTAACAAATCATTCAATATTCACCGTTAGATGAAAACCTGATTAGATTCAAGATAATATCTTTCAACCGTTAGATCGAACTTAGCTTGTTACACACAAATGAAATGTACCTTCATTTAGGTTTATGTAGTCGTACCTAAACTTGTACACCATGTTGGATCAACCGTAGTTAACCAAGGTTAGCTATATGAACACTATCATATCAACCTTATTCATCTTAACCATAACTAGTTCAAATGACTCAAATGAAACTAGATAAAGAGTTATTCAATTGATATATTCTCATAGAAGTATACAAGAACACAATTGAAGCAAAATCGGTTTGGTTCACTCGAATCAATTCATGAACATTATAGCCACAGTTTGCAAGGAATGTATTCTTTATTATATAAATGTATTAGTTCATGTACTTAACCGATTTTAGAACTTTAACCTTCAAGTATGCAAACTAGTACGCATACTTGAAATACCCGGACTGAGTTTGGGTTTCGCCAGTACGCGAACGGGTACGCATACCTCCAATCCCAGCAGAAAATCTCGGACATGAACCTTACGCCAGTACGCATACGGGTGCGCATACTTAGGTTCTCGGACTTCTCAACCAACAGGAACGCATACGTGTACGCATACTATGGTTCCCGAACATGGATAACATATGTGCAAGAGTACAAAACATGTCACAATCCAATAATAGTTTCTTAGAGGATGACAATAGCCGTTTTCACACACTATTAGCATCAAAGCAATTTTCAAGTTATTGAAATAATCATAACGAAACATTCCAAGTCTACACCAAATGATTGTATCACACAAACCATGTAAGATATTACTCGGCAATTTTCACATGATCATCTTTTGACTTTCGTCAAGAATATAAGATGAAATTGATCGAAGGGAAAGCTTGCCAACACATATTCCGAGAAATATGTAAGCGAGTTAAACTTATCTCGAAATCTCAAATGTGTATAATAGAAAACTATATCATAACATGACTTATGTCTCAATATAGGAGATAGAGTATAAATAGACTTTCCAAGTGATAGATGAGTTTCAGTCTCCACATACCTTTTTGTTGATGAAGTTCCACAAGCTCTCCTTAGTAGTTCTTAGTCTTCAATGATGAAAGACGTGAAGTCTAATGCTCAACTACACAATCTATCCTAGTCTGAGACATCTATAAGTAGACTAGAGATCAAGACTTATATTTTTGATCACTTACATTGACAAACAAGTTTGAGATAGCAATGCTTGCGAGTTCGACCGAGCAGTGCTCTAACAATCTCCCCCTTTGTCAATTTTAGTGACAAAACTATTAATACATATGGATTACAAAATAAATAAAATTTCTAGCTTCTCATCCAAATGCTTGATCTCCTTGGTTCTTCAACATTACTCGAAATCTTCGTCACTTTCAAGTACTCCAATGATTCCAAATGTGTTCAACTCAGCATCCTAGTTGTTGAAGATCCGTAACAATAACAACGACAAAACAATTGCTCTCAATCATTGTTATTCAGTGTCATAGTATCATTACACAACATCAAAGTTCAATTGTATTACAACTTTGACAACAATACTATGGTGATATGTATCACTCCCCCTTAGTCAATACTTCATCACACAATGAAAACCACTCACCCTTACATAATGATCCGTAAACCATATGTATTTATAGTGTGAACTACACATTAATTCTCCACCTTTTTGTCAATATAAATTGGCAAAGGTACGAAAACTAGTGGGATCCTCATGAAATTTTCATAGAGATACTTCATGACCAAAAGAGAACAACATACCAACTTGTTCAGATGCCATCATATAGCCGAAACTAAATGCATTCATCAAGGAGTTTATAAAGATACAAGATAACCCGTACAATATTCCACAGCCACACTCCCCACAAAGATTTGGCAATTAAGCACAAGTTCAATTAAGAACTCTCCCCCATAAAATGTCATTCCCGAAAGAACAACAAGAGCGACCTTACTTTTACGAGAAAGGAAGGATTTCTTTGGACATAATCAAATTACATGAAAACATGAATTTGTATCCAAAAAACTCAATTCAATTAACCACAAGGAAAATGATCAATTCAATTGGCCATGCTCGACATAGAAAACTTACGGAGCAACACAGTACATACACAAAGATGTGGATCCGGGAAGGATCAATACTGCAGAATAATCAAAGATTCATTCTATTTTTCATCACTATTTGCACGATGACATATAATAGACTTAATCTTTGTAAACAAAAGTTCATACTTTCTTCCATCAATATTTGCATAATGACATAAAAGGATTAACTTTTGTAGTCAAAAGTTCATTCTATCTTTTATCAATACTTTCATACCGACATGTAATAGAGATAAATTTTGAACAAGTATGGGACAATCAAGGTTCACGGACGTAAACAACATATCCCATAACAATTTGCAATATATAAAACCATAAAGATTAATACTGCAAAAATCATCTTCCAAATCAACTTTAGAATTTAAATAAATAACTCTAAAAACATTGTAAGATGAAAACGTTGGCAATAGCTATGTGTACTCACAATAATGGCTATTACGAACCCTAGTTATCCTTCTTAAAAACACAAGAATAAATTCTCATAAGAAGTTTCCTATTGAATCAAAAACAACCCTAAAAACAAAATGAACACAAGCAAAAATCAGCATTCATGAATGGAAGCTTCATGGGTTTCAAGACCTTCAAGTTTGTGACAGATGGAATTGACTGCTTCTTTGGACACAGTATTCTCCTTGAGACGATTCTCAACACGTGTCTTCATAAGAGCAAGGTCAGAGTTAACCTTCTTCAACTTAGTTCTTAACATATCAAGATTTTTTAAGGTATCAACAAGAAGCAGTTTTGCATCGTTAAACTGACCGATAAAATCTTGAACAACTTCACCAGAAATCTCTTCATCATCCTCAATATCTGAGTAATTATCAGGAGATTGAGGAGAGGTGTCATTAACTTCCACAAGAGTTATTTTATCCTCTTCATTGAAACCACAACCCTTATCAAGAAAACCTTTTGGAAAGTTACAAGATCTCAAAGGAGATGCCATCTTCTAAGCAAAAACAAACCTAAAGTATGCGTGCTTAAACAAAAGGTTTTTGATATTTATATGGATTCTCAGGGAGACAATATTTTAGGGTTTCCATAGTTAGTCCGTGACAAGTAACGTGGGTACCCGTACGAACACAATCTTGACCCATATCAGGAAAATACCCTAATAGCGAAAAACATGAAATAAGAAAGTTGTTTGTACACCAATGTTTCTGCTACAAGAAGGATTTCACACATTTAGCACAAAAATTTGTACAAAAAAAAAAAAAAACAGAGCTAAAGAGTAGCAATTTTTGACACACACAAAAAAAAAAACTTGAGAAGTTTTGTCAAAATACAAATACTTATGCAAACATGTTTGTGAAAGATAATCCGACTAGGAACGATAAGAAAATAACCAGAGAATCATAAAACAATTTGCCATCAAGTATACCTGATTATATCTCACTCAACCAGTTTTTTTTTTTTTTTTGTGAGTGAGATTTCAACCTTGTGATTAATTAGCACAAGTATAAGCCTTGAGCTCATCAAATGAACGTTGTTTTCGGTTAAACCTCTTTCTCCTGATCTTTGGAGGAAAACCATTATGATGCGAAAAGTTATCATAAAATTTAGAGAAAATTAGGCGCAGGCCCAAAAAAAATAATATTCTCATTGCCAGGCCCACAATTAATTTTAGGTACCGTGACACCCATAATTATATGAAATTATTAAAAATGTCTGCATGACGGATTATGCATCTGCATGACGGGTTATGTATCAGGGGTATAATTGGCAACACAACTTGGATATAACATATCTAAAAATCCGCACCTTGGAATTTTACAAATTTTATATCGTTGGAAATCTTTTTAAGAGAGCTACGCAACGAGTACAAACAAGAATATCAAATTTTTGTTTTTCACGAAAAAATCAGAGGTGATCATCATTTGAGGCAAAATTTTCGAAAACTTGATACATAACTATTATGCAGCCACCAAAAAAGATGCATAACACATTCTGCAGACGCATAACGAATTATGCAACCATTTTCTCCATTGTATAACAAATTATCCATTTGGATAACAAAGTTATGCATCTATAACAAGTTATGTAACCATTGTTTTGGTTGATTTTAGTGCATACATAAAAAAATTGATGCATAATGCAGTATGCATCTATATTTACGGATGCATATCAGGTTATGCATCTATTTTCTCGATGCATAAGAGATTGTGCAACAATTTTCTCGATGCATAATGCATTATGCAGTCATATTTTCGGATGCATAACAGGTTATGCATCCATTTTCATAGCTGCATAACAAATTATTCAACCAATATGACCGATACTAACACCACTTGTACCACCTACCAACACCAAAACCTCAACCAATAAAAATAAGTTTCAACACTAGGCCTAACAAAATAAAAGTTTTTATAAAAACCCGTTGTTTCCAAAACTGTTCATAGGTAAAATGTGTTGTAGCATTGTCGAATTTTTCACCAAATGGAGCCAGATCAATATGAACAATGGTCTTATATAACTGTTGTCCATCTGTATTTGCTCCATAATAGGAACTTGAGTTTGTTGCATAAAAACGTATGCTCCTACTTGCTTAGCCAGTTTTGTAACTAATCGGAAGAAGGTAATTAAGGCAACCTTAAAAGGGAGTCCAACTTGCATTGGCCAAACACAGCCACAAAATGCTCCTGGAGGTGTATTAACAAATGGCTCTGTGCATGACACTGACGTACAATCTACAAATCGAGAATCTAAAAATCGAGAAAAACGAACTCATTAGGAGCAGAGTGAGGTCAAAGCTAAGCTTCACTTTCTTAGATCGAGCAAAGTAAAGTAGTTTACCTTCATTAGGAGGTGCAGGTGGTAATGCTAGGACAGGTGTTGGCAAGTGAGGCTTTGATTTCAGTCCAAAAGCTCCTAACAAAGACAGTTTAAAGGGAAAGATGAACACAAAATGCTTTAGTCAGCACATCTTGCAACGAATGATCGCAGGTCGCAAAATATTTACATTGCCCATTTGTTACATTGCATCTCCCTCCACCAGAAATCTTCACCTGCAAATCAAATCAAAGCAAAAAATCTAATTTACATACAACTAGAGATGAAATGGAAAAGGTGTGCAAAATTAGTTAGTGGTCTCTCAGATTTACATTTACTATTCCTTTTTCTTTTTCCTTTTGAAAGATTGATTGCACATTCAAAATTTCCATCACCAAATAAACTTATGTCGACAGTAAGTAATGTTAAAGGTTTGGCTTTCTCAATAACTAAAACTCCCAAATGAGGAGCAATAGTTTTAGCTCTAATAGCTCGGTGTTTTCCAGCTACTCCACCTCCGATAATCACTAACAACTCTTCTTCTTCACATGTCTACAAAAGTACCACCATCACCACGACCAATCAATAAAAATATTCAAACAACAGTCAAACAACATGATTAACTAGAGAGTTGGAATTTGGTGGTCCTTATCGACGTCTTGGTTAGAAGCGAAGCTTCAGGGCTTTAAGATTTAACAAGGTTCCGCAGTATATATGTTTCAGAAAATAGTGGATCCAGTTTTAGATTACGAAGCTTATTAATAGTCTACCCTCTTCTTCAAAGACACGAAAAGAGAAGACAAAGGAAGAAGGAAAGCACAGGAAAAAACAAACGAAGAAAGAAGAAGCTAACAACTAATTTTAAGAAATATGGGTGTGAGAGAAAATTTTTCTCAGAAAATGGGTGCACACTTAGTTTTCTGCTCGTGGGTTTCTCCGTAGAAAAAAAACAGGAAAATGGGTTTGTCTGTAGTTTTCACTAAAATTTACTATCATAAAAATACGATTCATAGTATGTATTCTTACCTAAAGAATTTTGACTAGAGGGAATTGACAGCCTGTTAATAATCTATTTGTAACCTTCAATTATCATTTTTAGGTTGTCTTCCATCTCTCCATTTTTGCTTCCTTCTCCTCGTACCTTTTTCACATCATAAACAACATTATCTCCCTTTTTAATAGAAGAAGATCCTCGAGCTCTTGTTGGACGAAATGGTTTAGGAAGACTGTTACTCAATTGAACATTTGAGGAACACATCGAACTGAATTTGCTGGTGGGGTACACAGGGTGAGTACTAAAACCAATTGGTTTAGACATACGAATGTCAGTTACACCTTTGATAATTAAATCTAAGGTGTGTTGAAGACGATCAATAAAATTGTCATTCAACCTAGATTTCCTCTTTTGTTCACCACGTCCTTTTGAATCACAAAAGAGACACACTTTCTGACCATCTGAGTGATTAGACAGAACAGTCTTAATACCATCGTTGGGTGATATCTTCCTTCCATGTGATGTGGATATTCCTTGATTAGAGGAAGACACATGCGCATCTTTTTCAACAGGAAGGGATTTCAATTTTGCTTCTGGAACATAAATTTTCCTAGTTAAATCAGAAGCAGTTGGTATAGTGGACTCCTTGGAACATGATGTAGTTTTGAAGTGGTAAGTAGAGTATCGTTTGCTCGGACTTTTTTTTTTTGAAGATTGGTTTTAGACTTAATAAACAAAAATACTAAAAACAAAGAAAAGATTTTAACAAAGTTGAGAGATACCGGGACTTAGGATTCCACCAAACTTCACAATCAATTGGTTCATACAATGATTCGTAACAATTTTAGCTCTTTTCTAGACTCTATTTCTCTGTCGAAAGTAGATTTTTTAAAGCATTAGATGTAAATCGTAAGCATAGTGCATCAAAAGTTCTTAGACTAAGCATACACTATCAAACAAAATCACAAATAATCAATGAAAATCATAAATCGATTAAAAATCAATGCAAAAAGTCATAAGAATCAATTATAGTTACCAAACAATTGTGAACTTGGCTTCCTCCGTCATCCCAGTGTTGGGGTTTAGCTCCTCATGCTCAAAACGCACCCAAAAGATAGAAACATGGCTCAAAAGGTGTTTTTATTGAAGATATATATGAAAAACAGAGTTTCGTAACGCTGTAATGGTGTTACAGACGTCACTGTTACAATAGAACCCTAATAAGTGTTGCATAGTGTTACAACAGAAAGGGTCGCAGACACTGTAGCTAAACGACTGCTTCTGCGAGTCCGTTCTTCGTGTTCTTGAGAACGACACTTCTGAAGTGTCAGTTCTTCGTCTTCTTCCCCAGCTGCTGTAACTTTCTCTGCAACGTGATTTCTTCGCCTCTGCTTCACCCCAAACTCTCCGACCTTGTCTCTAGGACTCGACCCAATGTATTTATACACCACAACATCGATTAAATCTCTCCTTTTCTTTCACCTCAAGCTACGGGAAAAATCTTTCTTTTTATTCTTCACGTGTTTCCCTGTATCACCGAGACTCAACAGAATCTTCCCTTTATTTTCTCACGCGTATTCTGAGTTAACTTGTAAACTCAAACTTCCCTTATTAATCAAAACTTCCCATACTGCACGTAACTTCCAATCCCGATATTCTCCTCAGCTCTTTTTTCACGAGAACCAATTATCCAGCCCAACTGGATCGAAGCAACTGCCCATAACATCCCTGTTAAGTCCAAACAGGTCCATTGAACCCAATTCTGGCGATTGAATCTCGTTTAAAACCTCCACAAATCCAAACCATAATCTGCCCGTGAAAGAATTCAGTTTCCCGCCAATTTTGAAAATTCAAAACATAGAAGATGATCTCCCCTATCCTTTGTGGGTCTGCCAATAGTACTTGCCTTGGAAATGGATGCTCCTTAGTAATTTGGTTACCCCTTATCCACTGCTGGGGTCCCTTTAGCATTTCTTCTGGGGTGTCTGTATAACTTTTCTGGGGCGCCTCCAAAATACTTCCGGGGTGCCTGTAGTGTGTCTTCTGGGTGTCTTTAGTAATTTTCTCCCAGGACCACTTTTCAAGCCAATTTTCCCGCAAAAGCTTATTTCTCCAAAAACACCTACAAAGACATAAAATACCAAAATAAGCACAAAATCGAGTACTAACATTACAGAGAATTGAGACTAATATAGACACATAAATGCGTCTATCAGAATATTCTTGAATAGAGAGTTTACTCAAAAGAAGTTCAGTTTCCAAAGCGTGCTCTTTGAGTTTTCCCTCAAGATGAGTTCGTGAAGAACAGACAGAGGCGTTTTCCTCACGAAGGACCTTTAGAAGAGAGTCACGCTTATTTACCATACCAACAAGGACATTTACTTTGTGTTTCAACAGGTTGACATCATCAGCCTGGATTCTAACAAGTTTTAGAATCACTGCACTCTCTTTGGCTGCTTCCCTTTCAACTTCAGAGTCAGACTCATCAGGAAGGAGATCCGGGTAACACTTGTCAATGGAAGTCTGTTTCGTTGGAACACTAGATTTATCTATATTTGAGATTGACGAATCTTTCTCTTTAATAGATTTCACAGAAACAGAAATTTTATTTCTGGTGATGCGTTTTTCAGAGAAAACACTTCTGTCCATATTCAGATCGCTACAAACACAGACTTATAAGGTCTTTGTGTTTGCCTGCTCTGATACCAATTGAAAAACTTGGGGTACAACAACCACACCAATATACTTTCAAGAGAATCAACTAGACAGTTAGACTCAATCTAGAAAAAGTATATCAAAGAGTTTTTTTATCTCTCTTTATCAATTCAATCTGCAATCATCAAATAGTAATTTGCGAGCCCGATTGAAAATAAGAGAAGTAACTTGAACGGTACCAAAGATCAATGTTCAAGGATCGATCAATTTCAATCAACAACCAAAGGTTGGATTTACCAATTGATCGATTCAACGCACAACCTGTGATATTTCAATAATATAACAAAATATAATGTGAAAAAGAGATAACACAGACACCAGAATTTTGTTAACGAGGAAAACTGCAAATGAAGAAAAACTCCAGAACCTAGTCTAGATTTGAGCACCACACTGTATTAAGCTGCTACAGACACTAGCCTACTACCAATGAACTTCAGACTGGACTGTAGTTGAACCCTAATCAATCTCACACTGATTCAAGGTACAGTTGCGCTCCTTACGTCTCTGATCCCAGAATGATACTACGCACTTGATTCCCTTAGCTGATCTCACCCACAACCAAGAGTTGCTACGACCCAAAGTCGAAGACTTAATAAACAAATCTGTCTCACACAGAAAAGTCTAGTGGAATAGATAAATCTGTCTCCCATAGAAATACCTACAAGTTTTGTTATGTCTTTCGATAAATCAAGGTGAACATGAACCAATTGATAACCCGGACTTATATTCCCGAAGAATAGCCTAGTATTATTAATCACCTCTTAATAATCTTAATCGTATGGTAGCGAAACAAGATATTGTGGAATCACAAACGATGAGACGAAGATGTTTGTGACTACTTTTTATCTTGCCTATTGGAGATTAAATCTCGAGCCAATCTTAAAGAAGATAGTACTCAAATACGATAGAAACAGCAAGATCAGATCACGCAACTACAGAGAAAATAGTTGGGTCTGGCTTCACAATCCCAATGAAGTCTTCAAGTCGTTATCCTACATGGTTTCGTAAAAAACCTAAGGTTAAAGGAGAATCGACTTTAGCTTATACAACTAGTATCACACAGGAGGTGTGGGGATTAGGTTTCCCAGTTGCTAGAGTTCTCCTTTATATAGTTTTCAAATCAGGGTTTGCAATCTAAGTTACCTTAGTAACAAAGCATTCAATATTCACTGTTATATGAAAACCTGATTAGATTCAAGCTAATATCTTTCAACTGTTAGATCGAACTTAGCTTGTTACACACAAATGAAATGTACCTTCATTTAGGTTTATGTAGCCGTACCTAAACCTGTACACCATGTTGGATAAACCGTAATTAACCAAGGTTAGCTATATGAACACTCTCATATCAACCTTATTCATCTTAACCATAACTAGTTCAAATGACTCAAATGAAACTAGTTAAAGGGTTGTTTAATTTCTATATTCTCATAGAATTATACACGAACACAATTGAAGCAAAATAGGTTTGATTCACTCGAATAAATTCATGAACATTATAGCCACGGTTTGCAAAGCATGCATTCCTTATTATATAAATGTATTAGTTCATGTACTTAACCGATTTTAGAACTTTAACCTTCAAGTATGCAAACTTGTACGCATACTTGAAATACCCGGATTGAGTTTGGGTTTCGCTAGTACGCAAACGGGTATGCATACCTCCAATCCCAGTAGAAAATCTCGAACATGAACCTTACGCCAGTACGCATACGGGTGCGCATACTTAGGTTCCCAGACTTCTCAATGTACGCATACTATGGTTCCCGGACATGGATAACATATGTGCAAGAGTACAAAAAATGTAACAATCCAATAATGGTTAAGTGTTCTAAACTCTTATTTCAATCATTGAACCTTTCTTAGAGGATGACTCACACACTATTATCATCAAAGCAATTCTCGAGTTATTGAAATAAGCATACCGAAACATTCCAAGTCTACACCAAATGATTGTATCACACAAACCATGTAAGATGTTACTCGGAAATTTTCACATGATCATCTTTTGAATTTCATCAAGATTATAAGATGGACTTGATCGAAGCGAAAGCTTGCCAACACATATTCCGAGAAAGATCTAAGCGAGTTAAACTCCGCTCGAAATCTCAAATGTGTATAATAGAAAACTATATCGTAACACGGCTTATGTCTCAATATAGGAGATATAGTAGAAATAGAATTTCCAAGTGATAGATGAGTTTCAGTCTCCACATACCTTTTTGTTGATGAAGTTCCACAAGCTCTCCTTAGTAGTTCTTCGTCTTCAATGATGAACGCCGTGAAGTCTAATGCTCAACTACACAATCTATCCTAGTCTGAGACATCTATAAGTAGACTAGAAATCAAGACTTATAGGTTTGATCACTAACAATGACAAACAAGCTTGAGATAGCAACGCTTGCGAGTTCGACAGAGCAGTTCTCTAACAAACATAGCCAATAACAAAATAATGACCGAGCCATTAGCAACTTAGAGACTCAAATAAGTCAACTGTCCAACAAGTTAAATGATATGGAGAACGAGAGATTTCCTCGCCAACCGACTCCAAATCTAAAAGGAGTTAACCGGGTTAATGGATCAGGTAGTTCTAACCACAACGAACATGTCAAAGCAGTTATCACCCTTAGGAGTGGTAAAACTTTAGAGAACTCGGTAGAACCACCTAAGGATATTAATCCAACTGAAAAAGAGACTGAAGTTGACCAAACTTCGTCTAAAGATCCTAATGGGCCTGAGAGTGCTACGAGTCCAAGTGAGGATATCCCTGAGAAAGTGTACACACCACCTGCACCATTTTCTCAGAGACTCGCTAAGAAAAAACCTAGTACATATGCAGAAATCCTGGACATCTTTAAGCAAGTTAAGATCAACATACCCTTGTTAGATGCAATTAAATATGTAACGACTATGGCCAAATTCGTAAAAGATATGTGCACCGTCAAAAGAGACATGAGTGTCCATAAAAGGCATTTTTAACCCAACAAGTTAGTTCCATAATCTCACAAAAGTATCCAGTCAAATTTAAAGATCCTGGTTGTCCCACTGTTACATGTGTCGTAGGTAAACAAAAGATAGAGAATGCTCTCTTAGATCTTGGGGACAGTGTGAATCTTTTACCGTTCTCGGTATATGAACAACTTGGACTAGGTGAGATGAAACCAACTAGGATAACACTACAGCTAGCCGATAGGTCAGTCAAAATCCCACGTGGAATTATTGAAGACGTTTTGGTTTAGGTAGAAAACTTTATCTATCCAGTTGACTTTGTGATTTTAGACACTCAACCTGTCTCTAGTCAAGATATCAATATCCCAATCATCCTAGGTCGTCCGTTTCTAGCCACTGCAAATGCAATCATACATTGTCAAACTGGCCTAGTAGAATTTTCCTTTGGGAATTAGAAAATCTCGGTGAACGTTTTTAAGGCATCGCAAGCCCCACCGGACCCTAAACACTATGAGTCTATATGCATGATTGACTCTCTAGTCGAGAATACTTTTACCACTAATAGTGTTAGCGATCCTTTAGAGGCCTGCTTGGCCCACTTTGGAACCTACTATGATGAGGAAAGTCATTTTAAAGAAGTTAATGCGTTGTTAGACTCTGCGCCAGTAATGAATTATGGAAAATGGCAACCTAAACCAGAACCTCTTCCGCCGACCATAAATAAACCCCTCCCATCATCAGTTAAGGCGCCCACCCTTGAATTAAAGCTGCTACCAAATACACCGAAATATGTATTTTTTGGTAGTGAAAATACTCTTCCTACCATATTTGCCTCTGACTTAGAGCCCGATCAAGAAAGTAGACTAGTTAGTGTTCTCTGAGAGCACAAGACTGCAATTGGGTGGACTATAAGAGATTTGAAAGGAATTAGTCCAGCTGATTGTATGCACCAAGTCTACCTAGAAGAACGTGCTAAAACCTCAAGAGAAATGCAGAGACGTTTGAATCCTAATATGAAGGAAGTTATTCACACTGAGGTGCTCAAGTTATTAGATGCGGGTATCATATACCCCATCTCTGATAGTAAATGGGTCACTCCTGTCCTGGTTGTCCGAAATAAGTCTGGGATTACAATAGTTGCGAATGAGAACAATAAATTGATCCCTAACCGTGTTACCACCGGCTGGAGAGTATGTATAGACTACCGTAATCTAAACTCAGCAACTAAGAAAGACCACTTTCCTCTACCATTCATCGACCAGATGTTAGAAAGATTAGCTGGCCACAACCATTATTGTTTCCTAGATAGATATTCTGGTTATAACCAAATTCCCATAACACCGGAGGACCAAGAGAAGACAACCTTCACATGTCCATTTGGTACTTTTGCTTACAGCCGTATGCCTTTTTGGGTTGTATAATGCATCCGCAACATTCCAACGTTGCATGCTAAGTATCTTTTCGGACATGGTTGAGCGATTCTCGAGGTCTTTATGGACGATTTTTCGTTTTTTGGATCCTCATTCGATGAATGCTTGCACCACCTTACACTAGTTCTAGAACGTTGTAAAGAGAAGAACTTAGTCCTTAATCGGGAAAAGTGTCATTTTATGGTTAAATCTGGAATAGTGTTAGGGCATGTGGTGTCCTCTAAGGGAATATAAGTTGATAAAGCCAAGGTTGAACTGATTTCAAAATTAAGACCACCTAAGAATATAACAGATGTTAGATCTTTCCTTGGCCATGCTGGATTTTATCGTCGTTTCATCAAAGACTTTAGCAAGATTGCCTTACCTCTGTCGAACCTACTTGCTAAAGATACTGCCTTTGTATTTGATGAAGCTTGTATTGAAGCTTTTGAGAATCTCAAATCATTGTTGACTTCTGCCCCTATCATCCAACCACCGATTGGAACCTTCCATTTGAACTCATGTGTGATGCGTCCGATCATGCAGTTGGTGCTATCCCTGGCCAACGATGTGATAAAGCACCTAGTGTGATTTATTATGCTAGTAAGACCCTAAACGATGCCCGGTTGAACTACACTACCACTGAGAAATAAATGTTAGCCATCGTTTTTGCTTTGGAGAAATTTAGATCATATCTCCTAGGGTCTAAGGTCATAGTTTATTCCGATCATGCCGCGCTCAAATATCTCCTTTCGAAGAAGGACTCAAAATCTCGGCTAATCAGATGGGTATTGTTATTCCAAGAATTTACTCTAGATATTCGTGATAAGAAAGGGTCTGAAAAACTAGTAGCTAACCATTTATCTCGTATCCTTGATGAGACTAGAGATGATGAGAGACCGATCCTTAACACGTTCACGGATGAACAATTATTTTCCATCTCTTTGTTACCCTGGTTTGCTGACATTGTCAATTATTTGGTAACTGTTCAAATGCCCGACCATTGGTCTAAACAAGATAGAGCCAAATTCTCATATGAGGTTAAATACTTTTTCTGGGATGATCCCTTCTTATATAAATACTGCCCTGATCAGATCATCCGTCGTTGTATTCTTGACAGCGAAATCTTTAGTGTCCTGACTTTTTGTCATTTTGGAGCTTGTGGGGGTCACTTTAGTTCTAAGAAAACAAATGCTAAGGTTCTACAATCTGGTCTTTATTGGCCAACTCTGTTTAAGGACTCCCACCTATTTTGTCAAAGTTCTGAGAGATGTCAGAAGTTAGGGAAGTTGACTCGACGAAATATGATGCCACTTAGTCCTATACTAATAATAGAAATATTTGATATGTGGGGGTATAGATTTTATGGGTCCTTTTGTCAATTCATATGACAAATTTTACATCTTATTAGATGTTGACTATGTGTCTAAGTGGGTTGAAACTATAGCTACCAAGACAAAAATCGCCACGTTGTGATCAAGTTTGTTAGTGACAATATTTTCTCTCGATTTGGTATGCCTAAAGCAATCGTTAGTGATGGAGGTTCCCATTTTTGTAACCGGCCTTTCGAGATACTCATGAATAAATACTCCGTTACCCATAAGGTTTCTACACCTTACCACCCACAAACTTGTGGCCAAGTTGCAGTGTCTAATAGGCATATTAAATAGATTATAGAGAAGACCGTCAACCTTACCCGAAAAGACTGGTCTTTGCGCTTAGTAGAAGCTTTGTGGGCTTACCGAACCGCTTTTAAGACTACATTAGGAATGTCTCCGTACAGATTGTCTTCGGTAAAGCCTGCCATTTTCCTGTAGAATTAGAACACCGATCTTATTGGGCCATTATATAGCTAAACTTTGACCTATCTACTGCTGGTGATCAACGTAGACTGCAACTCAATGATTTAGAATAAATTCGTAATGATGCTTACCAGAGTGCAAAAATTTACAAGGAGAAAACTAAATTTTTTCATGATAAATCGATTATTCGAAAGACATTTGAACTAGGTAAAAAAGTTCGCCTTTACAATTCTCGTTTACATATTTTCCCTGGTAAATTAAGATCTCGGGTGGTCTGGACTATACTTTGTCAAAAACTTTTTTCCTCATGGGTCAGTTGAAGTTGAAAATCCGAAGAATGGAGTAACTTTCAAGGTTAATGGTCAACGGTTGAAACCGTTTTTGGAGTTACCCAATCATGCAATAGAAGATGAACTGCAGGATCCTGTCTACCAGGAATAATGTTATAAGGTATTGACGTCTGGCTGAAGACACTAAACTTAGCGCTTTATGGGATGCAACCCATACTCTTGTTGTACATTAGTGGAATTTTCTTTCTTGTTCCCCATGGAAGGATTGATACCCTTCATCCAGGTACTATCTTTCCGATCTCTTTACTGATTCCTCATGTTACTTCACTTTTGGTACTATGCTTTAATTAGAAACATTGAGGACAATGTTAGATTTAAGTGTGGGGGAGTGGTTAACTTTTAGGTATTTTCTTGCATATTATGACCAGCTGTTGAGCGGGTCTATTTTATTTTTTTGCATGTTATGATCAGTTGTTGAGCGGGTCTATTGTAGGGCATTTTCTTGCACGATATAAAAAAAATAAAAAAAGAAAGGTATTGGTCAGCTTGTTACTAGGCTACCAACTGCTCCTTTGTAATGCTTTCTCCTCTTTTATTAATAATATTGCGCCCCTGTGGCTCCTTCCATAAAATAAAAACATAAAAAAAATAAAATAAATGATGAATGATCAGCTGTTGAGCATGTCTTGGGGTTTTGCTTATGATTTGATGTTGAGCGAGTCTATCTCGATGTTACTCCATATCCAGCTGTTGAACGGATATTTATCCAGCTGTAGAGCGGATATATTTTCTATTTTACTCAAGGACTAGCAAAATGTAAGTGAGGGGGAATTTGATAAGCATGTAAGTGTGATGCTTTTTCACCCATAATTACATTAGCTATGACTCATTTTTTCGGTAATAAACTTGTTTTTATATCTTTGTAGGTATTTTTGGTAAAATAAGCTTTTGCGAAGAAATTGACTCTAAAAGTGACATTTAAACCTCCGGAGAAAAGTACTAAAGGCACCACAACTTTGACTAAGGGCACCCCCCGAAATGTGTTGAAAATGTCACAGGAGAAATGTTGAAAACACCCCAAAAGTGTTAAAGGCACCCATAAAATTACTAAGGGGACCCCCAAATGGATAAGGGGCACCAAAATTACTATCGGCACCCCAGCAGATCGGATAAGGGGAACCTTGTTCTTCTATCTTTTGAACTTGATTTTGGCGGGAAATAATGAAACATAATTAGGGTTTGGAATTTGAAGGCGTTAGGAAGAGATTAATGCGCTGAAACTAATTGGGTTTGTCCTAAATGACCTTCATAGAGATGGTAATAATCTTGGAGTCATTTAAAATTGGCTAGATAATCACCAATTGAGAGAACATGATTATCGGTTTATTTCTAGCCAGAATTAGGGTTTCATGTTCAGACAAATTTTGAGGAGATTCAATCGTCGGAATTGATTAGGCTGGACTTGTTTGAGCTAAACAGGATTGGTAAGTCCTTTAGATTCGAAAGAATTGGGCTATATCGACGGGTTTTGAAGCACACAGGGAACTTGAGTTATTCACGGAACACATGAGTTACAACGAGTTTTAGACTTGATTTTCGCGTGTTTTGAGTGTGGCTGAAGCATGTTAACATCATCTGAGACATGAACGCAATGAGTTGGAGGGTGCTGAGCTATAGAAGACGCGTGATAATCAAAAATCAGAGAAATAAGAGGAAAGAAAACCCGAGGAGAATAATAGAGAATATATTGCAATTAACATGAGAGATATTGATACTGTGAAGTATATAAAGGGGTTATGGGTGTTCACATAAGGGTGGCAGAGAGTTTGGAGAAGAAACAGAGAGCTAGGAATCGAGAAATTAAAGTTCCAGAAAGTTCTGCTGCTGCTGTACATTCAAGAACACGAAGAACAAACACCTGTTAGATATAGTCGCAGAAGCTATTGTTAATCAACGACATAAAGTGTATATCGTACTCGAAAGACTTTTAGCAACATAAGTATCTGAGGAGTTTTCTTTGCTGAACATCTTTAGCAACTGAAAATCATTATAAGCTATTTTAATTATTTTTGAGTACAATGAATAATACATATTTCTTCAATTTCCCGATTCATGAGTAGCTAAATTATTTCCTAGGGTTTTGGAGGAAGCTATTTCTTTTCTATGAGTAATTTTTAGTAATTATTTTCTTTGACATATTTACTCCATTTAGTGTTTTTAATTTCATAAATTTTTTCTCTTTTTTACATGCTTCGTATTAATTTGTTTGAGTAGTTTTAAGCTATCGATATTTTATAAGCGAAGAAAAATTAGGCTTTAGATTAACGACGAAAGTCATAAAGAAGAGCTTGTAATTTTATATTCACTAAAGCATGAGATTGGGTTCGAAACTGCTTTGAGAAAGTTAGGAGTATTATGTCAAAGTATATTTATTGAGTTTACATCATAGGAAGTAATGGAATCAAAACCCTAGGTTTGTCTCTCCTTGGTAACAAAAATCAAAGTTAATTAGTTTTTTTAGTGTTTTATTTTAATTAATCTTAAAACCAAATCTTAGAAAATAGTCTGAGAATCGAATCCCTTTCTTACCACAATTAAAACTGTATCAAATTTCATTCGTGTTGTTTCTGGTGGAGCCTTCTATTTGGAGAGGAAAGTACCCTAATTAGGCGAGTTCTCTTACGACCGCTCGTTTAAAGACATCTGAGGGATTAAGAAGCTCTATGAGTAACGTTGGTGGCAAACTAGATAATTGCATTGTTATTTTAGTTTTAAATTATTGATTTAATTGACTAACGATTGTTGAAACTTTGATTACGCATAGTTTGATTATTCTTGAGAGCCTTCTCTTCCGACATAAGGGTCACTCAAACTAGATCAAAGTATCGACGGGATCTTTAGAACTATTTTTAGATCTAAAGACATCTTGTGATAATCCATTGTTAACAGACTCTGTTCTGTGTGTGATTGATCACAAGAGGATTCAAGTTTATGTTGTGAAGGTTATTGAGAAGGCAATTGAAGATTTGAAGATGAAGAAGATTTTCTTATTAGTTTCTGTATCTCGTGAATTTTGTGCACACATCTTGATCGGCTGGGATCCAACTAGATCTTGTTTATCTTTGATAGACTTTGTGATTATCTAGTTGTTTGTGGGTGAAAACTGTTTCTGCTGATTTTGGTAATTTTGGGTGTGTGGATGAGAAACGAATCTAAACCCTAAACAATGCACTGCACGTGAGTACTTTTGATTCGAGAGATCAATCTGTACAATCCTGGCCTAAACCAAGAAATGGCCGTTCCAGGCTTGCTTCGGTCACAAAGTGAATGAGAAGAGTTGGTCTTAGGGAGGGAAGCGAAGAGAGTGTTGAGACCAGAATGGTTAATCCTGAATATGTGGCTTGTTTTATGACTTGTATCATAAAGTGGAACTGGCTTACAAAGTGAAAAGCTACCAGTTCTTGGTGATTTCTGGATACTATGTTGTTGCCGACCAAAAACTTGTTGTTTTGTGGAAATCGGCCAAGCTTATTTATACAAGTCATATTTAAACGTACCCTAGTCTCGTAGGAAGTGGGAACGATTGGGTGATGGAAGAGTGGAGTAACGTATAACCGTCAGAAACCCATGCTTCCATGATGAAGGAAGTGGATCCGTTTACACCCGTTACTTCTTGCCGCCACTAATTGTCCCGCTTTATGACACTTTCTTATAACGGGCGTATTGCACGCTGTAAACCGCCAGACCAATACCCTGATGAGTATCCCCTAGTTTGTGACATGTTTGATGTCTCGAGTGTTTTCGTGGAAAACGTGTAGCAAATTGCTACGTATGGCAAGTCAAAGTCAAGAGGCATGTCATAGGAAAATAGCATGTGATGCTATGAGGCTTGCCTTGGCTGGCCGCCTAAAACTTGCCACAGTCCTGTCAATTCCTTGGAGAATTTGGACGACTGAGATTGTAGCTTATGAGAAAGGATGGCCATTGATTATGGCCACATCCTGTTGTATATCAAAGTGGTTCCATTGGCATAGTGGCGCCTGGCGTAGCCACGACATAGTGACATGCCAGTGGCGTAGCCGTGGCAGCTGTTTTTAGCATATTGGTGTTAGACCTAAATATGGCGTGGCAACATTGGCCCTGTTGCCACAACAATCCCAATGCTCTAGGAAACGTTACTTGGCTTGGTTGGCGTAGCAACTTTGCCTGAATTAGGGTTTGGTATGCCAAAAACCTAATTAATGCATGCGGCATGTGGCATGTGGCCGTGGCGCATCGACGTTTTGTGCAAATGGTGCCATAGCCGTACCAAAAGAACCATAGCCAGGCCATCATGTGGAAACGGCCACATGAGTAAGGATTTCCATGGGTGGCTATGATATGGCGTCTTTATTAGGGTTTCCTGGGTCCTGCACGGCTCGTGGCATGTTGTGGGGCCCGAAGTGGCATAATTTGTGCCACGACTGGAAATTAGGGTTTCAACCATGCAAGGTCGTGTCTCTGGTTAGGATAACCACATTGAAGTCTGTTATGGCGTTGGGCACGAACAGATGATGGGTTGGCACGTAAGTGCACTATTTATGGTATGTTGCCACGTTCGTCATGCTTCCGTGGTAAAGTGGCACGTTTAGTATGTTTTGCATGACAATTAGCGTATTGGCGCAACCTTGTCTCTTTTGATGTTGTGGCAGGTTTAGGACGACCTGATTGGTCAATTAAAAGAGGGGCCGACCAAGCATGGGTTTGGCCACACTTCTAGTGTGCGTGTGGTAAGCTTAGAGCGACCAGATTGGTCGATGGGAAGGGGGCCGGCAAGCAACATGGGCCCGGCCTCATTCTAAATGCGTGTGGCGCATTTAGAGCGACCTGATTGGTCGATGGAATGGGGGCCAGCAAGCAAGGGCATGGCCACACTTCCAGCGCGCCGTGGCGGGTTTAAAGCGACCTGATTGGTCGATAGAAAGGGGGTCGGTTGAGCAGCATGGGTGTGGCCACTTGCAAGTGGCGCGGCTGGCTGGCCTATGGCATGGCCACACCTCCCTTTGTTGCTGCTCCCATTCTGCGACTCCTTGTTTTATGATTTTGGGTAGGATTTTGCACCTACTAATCCATGGCGGATTAATTACCTAGTCGCCTAGGCTTAATTTCGACAGGCAAGGTCTAATATACTGCGCAACGCGAAACCCTAATTTTTGCAAATAGTCAGGGTAATATCTGAATCTTGTGAATTATCACAAAATTGATTGAATTCTATGTGTTGACAAAGAGTTCTTTAAGTTCATTGCCAGAGAGCGGTATGCGTTCCGATTGAATACTTTATGCAAGGACCTTATCCTTGATACTTGGAAATTCGTGCTACTTTGCTGCGAGTGAACCCAAATTGTCATGCCATATCAACATTAAGGGTTCCGCCAAGGAACATAGCACAGAAAGCATTCAAAGAAACTTATATTAATTGAATAATATAAGCAGGGTGCCGAAATTTACAGAATATCTGGGATTGTTGCTACATGAACCATTCTGGTGGATATATGTTGCTCAATAAATGCGCCAGTGAAGAGGTTGAACACTCATCACTTTTACATGGCTTTGTTTCTTTGCAGAGTGGCAACACATTAAATGTAGGGTTTTACAAATTTAGCCCTGAACTAAAAACCACCATCAACATTAAGTCCTCTGCTTAGCAAGTAACAGTGGCATTATTGCGGGGTAAGCATGAGATGGTGACAGAAAAGGATAAAAAATCGAAAGGTCAAGACATGAGAAGATTACTAGGAAAAATTCGATTGACATTTGGTAAGAGGCATGAGCAGTATGCAATCGTTGTGCTGGCGCACTTCTGTCTTGGCCATAGAGTACTGGTTCCATGTATTGTTTGTGCAGCGAGCCTTGAATACAAAGATGAGTGTTGAGGTGGTGGAGCCGTCAACACTATAATGTATTGAGGCAATATGCATGACAACATAGTAGTGAGTGTTGAGGAATTTATACGTCTCAACACTAAAAGGAGAGAAGTGTTGAGGCAGTTTTCCTGGCAACACAGTGATGAGTGTTGAGGAAATTGAATGTCTCAACACTAAGAGGAAAAATGTGTTGAGGCAGTTTGCCTGGCAACACAGTAGTGAGTGTTGAGGAATTTGCACGTCTCATAACTAAGAGAAAAGGATGTGTTGATGCCCGGCAACATAGTGGTGAGTGTTGAGGAATTTGTACATCTCAACACTAAGAGAAAAGGATGCGTTGATGCCTGGAAACACAGTGGTGAGTGTTGAGGAATTTGCACGTCTCAACACTAAGATAAAGGATATGTTGATGCCTGGCAACACAGTGGTGAGTGTTGAGGAATTTGCACGTCTCAACACTAAGAGAAAAGAATATGTTGATGCCCGACAACACAGTGGTGAGTGTTGAGGAATTTGTATGTCTCAACACTAAGAGAAAAGGATATGTTGATGCTCGGCAACACAGTGGTGAGTGTTGAGGAATTTGTACGTCTCAACACTAAGAGAAAAGGATGTGTTGATGCTCGGCAACACAGTGGTGAGTGTTGAGGAATTTGTACGTCTCAACACTAAGAGAAAAGGATGTGTTGATGCCCGACAACACAGTGGTGAGTGTTGAGGAATTTGCACGTCTCAATACTAAGAGAAAAGGATGTGTTGATGCTCGGCAACACAGTGGTGAGTGTTGAGGAATTTGTACGTCTCAACACTAAGAGAAAAGGATGTGTTGAGGAAGCATGCCTAGCAACACAGTGGTGAGTGTTGAGGAATTTATACCTCTCAACACTAAGAGAAAATGATGTGTTGATGCCCGAAAACACAGTGGTGAGTGTTGAGGAATTTGCACGTCTCAACACTAAGAGAAAAGGATGTGTTGATGCTTGGCAACACAGCGGTGAGTGTTGAGGAATTTGTACATCTCAACACTAAGAGAAAAGGACATGTTGATTCCCGGCAACACACTGGTGAGTGTTGAGGAATTTGCACGTCTCAACACTAAGAGAAAAGGATGTGTTGATGCCCAGCAACACAGTGGTGAGTGTTGAGGAATTTGTACGTCTCAACACTAAGAGAAAATGATGTGTTGATGCCCAGCAACACAATGGTGAGTGTTGAGGAATTTGTACGTCTCAACAGTAAGAGGAGAACGTGTTGAGGCAGTATGCCTGACAACACAATAGTGGTGTTGAGGAATTTGCACGTCTCAACATTAAGATATTTAAAATTTATTGAATATGCCTAATAGATATAAAACATTTAGTTTAAGGATTGTTACTTAGCTCTGTCTCCGCTAGGCATGTCCTTCGCGCATGAGTGGGCTTTGGGTATTTTAGGCTCCCCCGTGAGTGAGCAGCATCAGGTGTTAGTGATGACATCATGATGATAACAGGTTGATAGACGGACAAAAGTGCCCAGGTCTTTGATGGGATGAAACAAAAGGTGGCCACAACAATGAACCTTGGCCGGCTGCGATCACGATCCTTTACAGGGAGGAGTGTGGTGGCTACGGGCACGAACCTTGGAAGGAAGGAGTGTGGCGGCTACGGCACGATCCTTGGCAGGAACAAGTGGCGGCTACGTCACGATCCTTGGCAGGAAGGAGGCGTTAAAGCGGCTTCGGCTCCTGGAGAGGACGTTGAAGCTTATGGAGCAGAACGCTGAAGCAAAGCGGCTGCTGGAGCGAACATCGAGGCAGAGCGACTTCTGGAGAGAACGTTGAAGCGGATTCTGGAGAGAAACGTCGAAGAGGCTCCTGAAGAGAACTCCATTGAGGGCGCCATTAACCTTTGACTTCGAAAAACGAGCTGATACGATATGGCATATGGGAAGACGACACACAAATAGTGATGGTCGGCAAGTCGTATTTTTCTCCTCACGGGAAAGAATACGCTTCTTCTGTTTGATTTTCCCTTGCAACTCTCAGAGTCTCGACGGTTACAATATTGAAGTCGGAGGTGTTTGTACCCAAAATAAATTCTAGGCACAAAACACGATGATTGATGATGATGTTGAGAAATTAGGGTTAGGAAACAAATTGAAGAAAAATAAATAGACAGTAATTTAACGTGGTTCGGCAAGTGATGCCTACATCCACGGAGGAACAGAGAAATATTTTATTGATTGTATGATACAAGAGATTTCTCCGGGTTAGCTAACCTAAAATTTCATATCCTCTTAGGGTTTAGGATACATGTATTTATAATGTTTATGTAACCCTAATTATGATATAAACTTGATGTGCAAGCAACTTGGGCAACAAAACTTCTGGAATCTTCTTTCACGGGCCGGCTAGACGGGCTTGATAATGGGCTCTCCGTGTATAAAATACATGGTACAAACAGGAGGCTGCGTCAATTATCGTGCTGTCAAGCTCGACATCCTTCAAGTGAACAGTGGTTAGGAGTCCCCAGTTCCATCTATCAATCGTGCTTTCCAGGGAGAGGTTGGAGTTTGGGAACGACTTCCCTGGCTGGAAACAACTGATTTCCCGATACAGTGCGGTTGAGGGCTGTAAATATGTCTTGACGCTGCGCCTTGGAGAAATACAGAATCTCACATAAATGTTTCATTATAGACTGCACGATTTTGTGGACGGAGTCCCCAGAAATCATGTAGCTCCTGACGGGAAGAGGGTCTTTGTCAACTCAGGAGGGTAGCTGATTTTCTTTGCCTTGATTTTGGAGAAGTCGTTCCTGATCTTCACGTGTAATGAAATTGGATTGCTGATTCCTTTCTACTGGGCGCTTAGGAGCAATGCGAGCCTCCTCATCTATAAAGGCGCGTCCTGATGAAGTGCTTGCGCCGGATGTTAACAGTATTCCTTATCATCTCCATATGGGGTTATTGTGACTCTTGTGGTAGCCGCTCCGTTAGTGTCTTGGAGAAAATAGGTATGCCTTTCTGAGTTGTAGCCATGTCTGTCTGATCCTTACGAGAACCTTTTTATCTTTCCATCAAATCAACAGTGGTAAGAGGAGGTTGGCTTCCTCTGGCTCCTCCAGTCTCTCGTCCCGGTGGTGGAGTGGTGATGGCTCTGGTGACAACTGGGGGTGTCACGCTTGAAGAAACATTGGGGGTGGCAGCAGAGGCTCTGGCTCTGGTGATCGGAGGTGTGATGCCTGAGGGAACGCTTCTTATGCCGGTGGTGCTGATCATGCTGACAGGTGGTACATTGATGTCACTGGATGGAACGTTGATACCAAGGATGTTCTCAGCGCCGGTGGCATCAGGCTTTGTTGCTGACTCGGACCTGAGCTCTAAAAAATGAAATTGAAAATTGATATTGCAACCAAGAGATTAATCTCCCACTGTGGTCGCCAATTGTTTGTGGGTGAAAACTATTTCTGCTGATTTTGGTAATTTTGGGTGTGTGGATGAGAAACGAATCTAAACCCTATACAATGCACTGCACGGGAGTACTTTTGATTCGAGAGATCAATCTGTACAATCCTGGCATAAACCAAGAAATGGCCGTTCCAGGCTTGCTTCGGTCATAAAGTGAAGGAGAAGGGTTGGTCTTAGGGAGGGAAGCGAATAGAGTGTTGAGACCAGAATGGTTAATCCTGAAGATGTGGCTTGTTTTATGACTTGTATCAGAAAGTAGAACTGGCTTGCAGAGTGAAAAGCTATCAGTTCTTGGTGATTTCTGGATACTATGTTGTTGCCGACCAAAAACTTGTTGTTTTGTGGAAATCGGTCAAGCCTATTTATACAAGTCATATTTAAACATACTCTGGTCTCATAAGAAGTGGGAACGATTGGGTGATGGAAGAGTGGAGTAACGTATAACCGTCAGAAACCCATGCTTCCATGATGAAGGAAGTGGATCCGTTTACACCCGTTACTTCTTGCCGCCACTAATTATCCCGCTTTATGACACTTTCTTATAACGGGAGTATTTCACGTCGCACGCTGTAAACCTCCAGACCAATACCCTGATGAGTATCCCCCAGTTTGTGACATGTTTGATGTCTCGAGTATTTTCGTGGAAAACGTGTAGAAGATTGCTACGTGTGGCAAGTCAAAGTCAAGAGACTTGTCATAGGAAAATAGCATGTGATGCTATTAGGCTTGCCTTGGCTGGCCGCCTAAAACTTGCCACAAGCCTGTCAATTCCTTGGCAAATTTGGATGACTGAGATTGTAGCTTATGAGAAAGGATGGCCATTGATTATGGCCACATCCTGTTGTATAGCAAAGTGGTGCCATTGGCATAGTGGCGCCTGGCGTAGCCACGACATAGAGACATGCCAGTAGCGTAGCCGTGGCAGCTATTTTAGCATATTGGTGTTAGACCCAAATGTGGCGTGGCAACATTGGCCCTGTTGCCACAACAATCCCAATGCTCTGGGAAACATTACTTGGCTTGGTTGGCGTAGCAACTTTGCCTAAATTAGGGTTTGGTATGCCAAAACCCTAATTAATACATGCGGCATGTGGCCGTGGCGCATCGACGTTTTATGCAAATGGTGCCATAGCCATACCGAAAGAACCATAGCCAGGCCATCATGTGGAAACGGCCACATGAATAAGGATTTCCACGGGAGGCTATGATATGGCGTCTTTATTAGGGTTTCCTGGGTCCTGCACGGCTTGTGGCATGTTGTGGGGCCCGAAGTGGCATAATTTGTGCCACGACTAGAAATTAGGGTTTCGACCATGCAAGGTCGTATCTCTGGTTAGCATAACCACATTGAAGTCTGTTATGGCGTTGGCCACGAACAGATGATGGGTTGGCACGTAAGTGCACTATTTATGGTATGTTGCCACGTTCGTCATGCTTGTGTGGTAAAGTGGCACGTTTAGCATGTTTGGCATGACAATTAGCGTATTGGCGCAACCTTGTCTCTTTTGATGTTGTGGCAGGTTTAGGACGACCTGATTGGTCAATTAAAATAGGGGCCGACCAAGCATGGGTGTGGCCACACTTCTAGTGTGCGTGTGGTAAGTTTAGAGCGACCTGATTGGTCGATGGGAAGGGGCCCGGCAAGCAACATGGGCCCGGCCTCATTCTAAATGCGTGTGGCGCATTTAGAGCTACCTGATTGGTCGATGGAAAGGGGGACGACAAGCAAGGGCGTGGCCACACTTCCAGCACGCCGTGGCGGGTTTAAAGCGACCTGATTGGTCGATGGAAAGGGGGACGGTTGAGCAGCATGGGTGTGGCCACTTGCAAGTGGCTCCGGCTGGCCACATGGCCACACATCCCTTTGTTGCTGCTCCCATTCCGCGGCTCCTTGTTTTATGATTTTGGGTAGGATTTTGCACCTACTAATCCATGGAGGATTAATTACCTAGTTCTCCTAGGCTTAATTTCGACATGCAAGGTCTAATATACTGCGCAACGCGCAAAACCCTAATTTTTGCAAATTAGTCAGGGTAATATCTGAATCTTGTGAATTATCACAAAATTGATTGAATTCTATGTGTTGACACAGAGTTCTTTAAGTTCATTTCCAGAGAGCGGTATGCTTTCCGATTGAATACTTTATGCAAGGACCTTATCCTTGATACTTGGAAATTCGTGATACTTTGCTGCGAGTGAACACAAATTGTCATGCCATATCAACATTAAGGGTTCCATCGGGGAACATAGCACAGAAAGCATTCAAAGAAACTTATATTAATTGAATAATATAAGCAGGGTGCCGAAATTTACAAAATATCTGGGATTGTTGCTACATACACCATTCTGGTGGATATATGTTGCTCAATAAATATGCCAGTAAAGAGGTTGAACACTCATCACTTTTACATGGCTCTGTTTCTTTGCAGAGTGACGACACATTAAATGTAGGGTTTTACAAATTTAGCCCTGAACTAAAAACCACCATCAACACTAGTTGATAACATCGACTTCACTTTATAGTTACTCTTTGAGTTCTATATTGATTGATTGCGAATCAGGAATTGGTTATTTCGGTAATCAAGCTTTGGATTCATTTAACCAGAAAAAAGAGTTTATTAGATTAAACATAAGAGCCTTTGTTTACACTAGTTTATTTACCAAAGATTGAATAGAGTGGTTACCAAAGATTCATTCCTTTGTTGTTTGGAATACTATTATAAGGAGTAAATCAACTTGAGATAGTGACTTCTGTCTTGAGATTCACGTGCGTGACCAAAAGGTCGAAGACGCAGGGATACTGAGGAAACTAAGTAGCATGGGTTAGTCTACTTGGTCTCAACTATACAAAGTTGGCATTAGATTTTGTATAGCGGCTTAATTCTGATAGTATTCAAAACTGGACTAGGTCCCGGGGTTTTTCTAGATTTTTGGTTTCCTCGTTAGCAAAATCTTGTGTTGTTTTATTTACTTTACTTCCGTATTATAATTGTTTTATATTATAATAAAGTAAATACACTTGTGCCTTAATTCCTAATCATTTGATATTGATCCTATAGTAAATCGGTTTCGGACCATAACTATTATCAAGTGAATATCAAGTTGTCGTATTGTCTCGAATTTGTCCATAGATGATTAGACTTGGTGTCAGACTTATAGGTTGATATTTAAAAGATTGTGGTGTCCGGGTACCCTCGTCTTTTCAATTGGTATCAGATCAGGCAAACACGAAAAGATCTAACAATCTGTGTTTGGTGTGATCCAACCTATAAGAATAGAATCAAGATGGTTACAGTTGAACCTGTACGTGGTTCAGTTAACGAAAAATAAGAAAAAGTAAGCATCTGTGAGAAATCAATATCTGACAAAGTCATCTCTTGTGAATCTACTGAGCAAGTTGATCTGTGTGATGATGAAGATTCTAATGATTGGGAAACTCACCTTGAAAAACAATTGGATGAAATTTCCAATGATGGTGAATCAGATATTGATCAAGATGTAAAAGAACATATTTCATAATACTCTTCACTGTTAGGCGCTATATAAAAAAAAACTATCTACCTCAGATGTCGTTGGTCTCCTCATTCCTCTTTGCAGAGAAAACATGAAACTAAGAAAAGTTTTTTATGGGCATCATAGTGGATTTCAGAACACAAAATATCTTCTTAAAGATTGCAGAGATAATTTGAATTCAAAATCTCTTGATTATGAAAATCTTAGCAGAGAACAATATCTGTTGTAAATGAAACTTGTTGAAACAGAAGCATGGATTAATTCTAAACAAGTAATGTTCAAAAAAGAAAAGAGTTCTATTCTCTCTCGAGAGAAACTTCTTGAGGATGATCTTGTCAATGCTCATAAAAAAATTAAAGCATTGTAAGAGGAGATTACAAAGTTAAAAAAAAACCCAATGATAGCACAAACAGTTTATCCTCTCTGTTAGAAGCAGGAAGAGTTCATCGTGACACACGAGGATTGGGCTACGAAGGAATAGAAGCTCCCATCAACAACAAAGAGATAAAGTTTGTTAAAGCTACAAGTTCTTCCACACTAGAGGATCTTCCTAAGACTACTGAAGGTCATGATGAGTCAAAGACTTCAAGTGAGATTTGTGAAGAAAGTACTTCTGCAAGTGACCAAATAACTGAAATTCCAAAGATTAAGAATTATAAAGCTCAAAAAATGGAAATCAACAAAAAGATAACATCAAAACTTATACTTCATTTAATAAACATTGTTATTTTTGTGGAAATAAAAGTCATTTGCAAAATAAAAAGCGGGGGTACAACAACCACACCCAATAATTCGTTTGGAAATCTGAATAGACAAACTCCAATATACTTTTAAGAGAATCAACTAGACAGTTAAACTCAATCTAAAGAAAAGTATATCAAAGAGTTTTATATCTCTTTCTCCCAATTCAATCTGCAATCAGCAAATAGGAATTTGCAAGACCGATTGAATATAAGAGAAATAACTTGAACAGTACCAAATACCAATGTTCAAGGATCAATCAATTTCAATTAACAACCAAAGGTTGGATTTCCCAATTGATTGATTCAACGCACAACATGTGATATTTCAATTATATAACAAAATATAATGCAGAAAATAAATAACACAGACACCATAAGTTTTGTTAACGAGGAAACCACAAATGCAGAAAAACCTCGGGACCGAGTCTAGATTTGAACACAACACTGTATTAAGCCGCTACAGACACTAGCCTACTACCAATAAACTTCGGACTGGACTGCAGTTGAACCCTAATCAATCTCACACTGATTCAAGGTACAATTGCGCTCCTTACGTCTCTGATACCAGCAGGATACTACACACTTGATTCCCTTAGCTGATCTCACCCACAACTAAGAGTTGCTGCGACCCAAAGTTGAAGACTTGATAAACAAATCTGTCTCACACAGAAAAGTCTATTGGAATAGATAAATCTATCTCCTACAGAAATACCTATGAGTTTTGTTCCGTCTATCGGACTTATATTCCCGAAGAAAAGCCTAGAAATATCAATCACCTCACAATAATCTTAATCGTATAGTAGGGAAACAAGATATTGTGGAATTACAAACGATGAGACGAAGATGTTTGTGATTACTTTTTATCTTGCCTATCGAAGAATAAATCTCGAGCCAATCTTAAAGAAGATCGTACCCAAACACGATAGAAAAAACAAGATCAGATCACGTAACTACAGAGAAAATAGTTGGGCCTGGCTTCACAATCCCAATGAAGTCTTTAAGTCGTTAACCTACAGGGTTTCGTGAAAACCTAAGGTTACAGGAAAATCGACTCTAGCATATGCAACTAGTATCATATAGGAGTGTTGATGGTGGATTTTCATTTAAGGTTAAAATTGTAAAAGCCAGAAAATTATGCGCTAACATCTTGTAAAAGATAAAGCCATTAATAAGTGTTGAATACTTCTTCACTTTACTAATTCACCTAGAATGGAGCATGTGACAACAATCCCATTCGGTGAATTAAATACACGAAATTCATCCAAGTTGGAGCATGTAGCAACAATCCCATATACCACGTGAATTTACTGACATTATTAATTAATGCGTAACCCACCTTGTATTTCTGTACTCATTATCACTGCGGCATGACGACTGAGTGTTACTCTCAGCAGAGCAACACGAATCTCCAAACATTATAATGAAAGCATGTACGAAATACCCGTACAGGCTGCAACTCTCGGTATGTTATACTAGCCCGATTGAGCAACTCTCGGTGTGATATACTAGCCCGATTGAGCATCCAGACCCATGCGTATCGATGCCGGAAATGATCACGATCATCCAACTTCACCAAAGATGATTGGATGGCCCAGATCAATTCCATAACCCCCAAGTAGGTATGGAATATTCGCTGCCGAACCAACGCGGGCCCCGCATGGTCTGCCTCCCCAAAAGATTGGCATAGCTTGCCAAAACGTCAAAACCAGAGCGGTATGGACGGAAAACCCTAAATTAGGGTTTGCGGCACATTACATGTGTCGCAAAAGCAGTCTCAACCATCCATCTTCGCAGTATAGATGGAGGGTGTAGATGTAGATTCAAAGGGCCCAGAGCATGTCAACACAATTACCGTGGGCCCGCCTACATACTCGACCGATCGGTCGGGACCAACCATGGTTGGTCATCCCGATTCAATACGCCCGAATAGAGCATGACGCACGGCCGTGAAACCCAAAATTAGGGTTTTTGAGCATCACGAGCGTCCATCTTCTCCGGCACGAATAGAGGGTCCAAGATTAGATTAAGCAAGTCCGGTCATACCAACATGACCAACGTGGACCCATCTATCCTCTCACCTGATCGGCCAAGGCATACCATGCCTGGTTATCCCAAATCGTCCGCCCAAACTAGCGTGGTCACACTTCCCGATTGCAAACTAATCTCGACCACTCAACTTCGCCGGACGATTTGAGTGGCTTAGATCACGTTTTCATGGGACAGTCAGGTATAGGCGTGAACACCAGCCTACCACCTACACGCCAGATCGATCGGCCAAGACCGACCAAGATTGGTCATCTTGGAACGCACGCCCGAAGTTGGCACGAGGCGCGGCTTTTGCGGCACTAGTTTTCTGTCGCAAACTGATCTCGACCACTCAACTTCACCGGACGAATTGAGTCGCCCAGATCACACTTTCGTGTGATAATGGGGTATGGGCGCCTACACCGTCATGCCGTCTACACGCATGTACGATCGGCCTGGCCAAAATCGTATCCCAAGCTTGGATTCGACCAGGCTGAAGAGGGATGCTTGCGCACCTCTTCTAAAACCCTAATTTCATTAACGGTCGCAGATGAGTGTCTCAAAGATCATATCGTCCGTCCAACTTCACCGGCTTGGTTATACAGCCCTGGTCATGAGTTAATTGGTCAGTGCGGCGTCATGGTGATCACCATCTGTCACTCTACCACACCATGTGGTCGGTCAAGGGAGGATTTGCTTGCGCAACTTCCAAACCATCACATGAAGTAGGCTGGACATCAGGCTATTTTTAGACGCTCAAACAAATGATGCTTCATACATGCTTGAGTATACTCGATGCGACACAGATAGAATACACACGATACTTCACAAGTATCAACTTCCCGAATAACGCAGTTATTCAATTTAGCATTACATGCTACTTTTTGTGGGTCCCACGATCCACACATTCAGACATCAATCATGTCACAAACCGGGGATACATACTTGGGGTATTGGTCCAGGCGGTTTACGGATGCGGCGCACAACGCGCCATCACAAGAACGTGTCAGGAAGTCATGGACGGTTAAGTGATGAGGGGAGAAGTGGGCAAGCCCGGTCGTGTGACACTAACACATTACTACACTACTCCATCACTCCACTTTCTCCACTTCCTACGAGATACGAGGGTTAGGCTAAAAGACTTGTATAAATAGGTTCTCCATCCTATTTTGTCGAACAAGAGCAAGACCAGACAACATGGGCAAGTGTTGATACCATCGTATTCAAACACCGGAACTGATAGCTTACATACTGCAAGCCAGTTCAGCTTTCTGATACAAGTCATACATAGCCAACACCTTCACAATCTCAACACCTTCTTCGCTTCCCTCCCTAAGATCAACCCCATCTCCTTCACTTTGTGACCGAAACAAGTCTGGAACGGCCATTTCTTGGTTTAGGCCGGATTTGCACAGATTGATTTCTCGAATCTACAAGCACTCCCGTGTAGTGCATTTGTTTAAGGTTTAAACTCATTTCTCATCCACACATCCCAAATTACCAAAACCAGCATAAATAGTTTTCACCCATAAATAATTGGCGACCACAACGGGAGGTTAATCTCTCGGTTGTAAAGTCAATTTCTTCAAAATCCGATTCAATTTTATCAATTTCAAAAAGGGTAGATCTTAGGACCAATTCAATCATCAATCCATTTCAAGATGGTAGAACTTAGGTCTGGATCAGCAATCAATTCTGATGGAGCTAGTGTGGATAACACTCCCGATGTCGATGTACCTGTCAGTGGAGCTACCGTGGTCAATACATCTCGTGGAGCCGTCACTTCTACCATCAGCGCCAGCGTAGCAGGAAATATTCCAGTAAGTGGAACACCTCCCATCACCAGAGCCAGAGCAGCCGCAAATCCCGGCATCTCCTCAAGTGTAACACCTCCGGTAGTCACCAGAGCAACAACTTTCACTCCTTCATCAGGACGAGGAGCCGGAGGAACAAGAGGAGGACCACCGCCCATTACTATTGCAGATTTGATGGAGAAGCAGGAAGTTCTGGCTAAGACTCAAACGGATATGGCCGCAACTCAGAAAGAGGTACTAACTTTTCTCAAAACTTTGACTGAACGATTACCACAAGGTTCACGACAACCCGGGGAAAACATTTCCATCCTGGCCCACACGGATGAAGAAACTCGCATTTATCCTGAACGCCCAAGAGAAAGGAACCAACCGTCCAACTTCATCACACGCGAGGACCTGGAACGACTTCTCCAAAATCGAGGAAAAGGGGACCGAACGGATGTACACCAACATCAGCCACCGTACCCTCAAGATGTGCAACGAATTCCTCTTCCAAGAGGTTACACCTCTCCCCAGTTCTCCCTCTACGGCGGTACTGGTAATGCTCGTGAACACGTCTCTCGATTCTTGGAATCCTTGGGGGAACATGAATAAAATCATGTTCTACGCCTAAAAGAATTCTCAAAGTCACTTACGGGGAGGGCGTACACCTGGTACAACAACGTCGCGCCTAACAACATATCCAATTGGAGCGAGATGGTCAGTGCTTTCTACAGAAAGTATTTCTTCGTGTCTGAACAGATCACCTTTTCAGATCTGGGAAGAATTCTTCAGCGGAACAACGAGCATCCCAACGACTTCGTTAAAAGGTTCAGAACCTAAGCGCTAGATTGTCACGACCCGAACGTCACCGAACGACAATTGGTGGAGTTGTGCATCAATGGGATGATACCCATATACTGCGCTCTATTAGAGAATCCGGGCTTTCAAACGTTCTCTGAACTCCATGAAGCTGCCAAACGTTCAACAACAACTGTACCAACATTGCTAGAAAGAACCAGAGTTGTTCGAAGTTAAGATTCACGTGAAAGTCGAGGAAGCAGACATCTCACGAACAAGCAATACAACACTGGTCCTTCTGTGAGTGTAGTGGGCGGAGGAGATAAAAGGAAAGCTTCAGCGACGGAACAACAAACCAAGCGGGCATCCCCGACACACAAGACTTCGTCTCGGAAAGGAGCGGACAAAACTCCTGCACAAGACACCGAAGATACAGGTTTTCCTTTCCCCATGAATGAAGTGATAGAACTCTTGGAAGCGTGGATCCAAGACGATGCCATCAAGCTGCCTCTTATCAGACGTCCTCCAACTGAGAAAGACATGGCGGATCCCAAATACTGTTGCTACCATAGATTCGTCCATCATCCAACCAAAGATTATAACAGGCTGAAAAAAATATTCAGGGAAAAGATAGAAACAGGAGAACTCCAGCTTGGAAACGATGGTGTTCATAGAGACCCTCTTCCTATCAGGAACTGCATGATTTCTGGGGATTCTGTTCGCAAGACTGTACAATATATGATGGAGCACTTGTGTGAAATCTTGTATTTCTCCAAAGGACAGCGTCAAGACATATTTACGGCCCTCAACCGCATTGTGTCATGCAGGCGTTTGTATCCAGAAGTAGTCCAGGAACCCCAGTCTTTCCTGAAGGACGCGAGCAAAGGAAACTGGGGACTCCTAACTGTCACTCGTTTGAGAGACGTTGAGTTCGATAGCGCGTTGATTGATATGGCTTACGAATTTAACATCATTATCACAAGACCTTGAGAGCAGCAAAGATTTTAAAGCAGGAAGCTACTCGTCACCCAACTATGGTTAAAGATTCAGAAGGAGAACTCAGAGATGCATATGGATACATCGATCTTGATGTCAAATTGGGTGATGCCTCGACACAAGCAAAGTTGTACATAGTCAAAGATCATCCCAACTATGACATGATCCTAGGACGCTCTTGGATGCATGACAACAAAGCAATACTAGAAGTCTGTCCTCTACCGATTTCGATACCTAAAAGAATCTCCAACACGCCTTCTGGACCTCCTGATGACTGTCTGTTGCCGCACCAGCAACTTGCCAATGTGACACAACTTCCCGGAGAGAGCATGTCAGCATACATTTAAAGGTTTCGATCTCAAGTAAGTCTCATCACGCAACCCTCTTTACAACCTACCGCCCCTCATTCTGACAAGTCCTAGGGACTGGCTCTAGCCAAAAAACCAACCTTGGCTAATAGATGCGAATGGGAGGCCGGCCCCTTCGAACAGTTTATCAGGAGTCTAGAAGTTGTCTCGATCAAAGACGACAAAACCAAGACCCCGATGTCTACACGCCCAAACCCGTTTGGAATTGGGGACCTAGTAACGAAGACAACCGCATTCAAGGTCGGAAGCATTACGGTGAGAATGGCTACCTCACCTGATTCAGCCACCGAGAAAGAGGATGAACCATACCTGGTAGCAGATGTCATCCTAGGCGGCTACTGCAAACTCATCAATGCTGACAAGCTAGAAGGCGTAACAATTCACTCGCGGTGGCTCAAACCCTACCGTACTTAAGACGCCGTGCTATCACTTTCCAAAGATCCTACACGCTTTAAGACGCTTCCTGTGCTACTTCCTCCTCGCGTGTTTCCCTTTACAATTTCACATCATATTTGTAATTCCTCTAGAGAATAATTGCAATACTTGCATTCATAATTAAGGTTTCAATTTTTGATTTTCAAATTAATTGAAGTGTTATTTCCATCTGAGAACCTCTTTACCCCTAAAGACACAAAGTCCAGCCTAAATCAACCCACTAGAGCAGGTCAGGAAAGAAACCCTAAGCAAAAAACATCCTGAAAAGAGTTGAGGGAAAAGATATGCGCGGGAAGGGAAGAATCTTTGAGCCACTCACCCCAGCAAGGCCAGGAAGATCTTGCATCAGGAACACAGGTCCGTAGATATTCCATTATGGCATTATTTCTTTTATCACAAAGAATTACGTGTGAAGGCGCACCCTTGCGCCTGAGAAGGTTCAGTTGCAGTCTTGACAAAGGGTTATAAAAAAAAAAAAACCTTTATTCAAACAATCAAATAGAAGAAAACCTTGAACTCGGCTGCCACTGAGTACAAGGAAGACGTTCAAATGTACGGAATATACTTGGAAAGAGGAAAAAGAAGAAAAGAGGTTTTAGTCGCCAAGAGGTTCGACCTCGCCTGCACCACCGTTAGGTTACGCTCGCGCCATCATCACTGTTGATGCTCCTCCCTTCGGATCCACCTCAACTTTTGCATTAGACATCTCCGCAACAACGCACTCCATCCCAACATCATCAGGAGCATCAAAGGACACAACAACATTAGGAGTCGTGCTGATTGCTTTCAAACGTTCAGGTTCGTCTGTGTCGGAATCAAGAATTATCACGCCGTCCTGGATTGGGTAATCGCACTTATCTTCATTCAGAGGTCGTTTATGCTCAACCCTCCGCCTCTTCAACCGCGCTGCAAATCTCTCTGCCCTTGCGCTTACTAGTGCTTGCAACGCTTCCTCGCGCCTCCACCGCTCCTCCATGTCAATCGCAGCTGAAAGTGCACAGATGCGTCCCCTGGCAATACGTAGGTGCAAAATAGACATCCCCTGTATAGCACGGCCGACTTCGCGAAGTGGAAGATCGATCTTAGCCATTACTTCTTCGTGCGCATGGGTTTCGGGCTTGTCAACTTCGAAGCTTCTTTCTAGAGAAGTGACAGAATGATCGTCCACCGCTTCCATGATAAACTGCAAAGGAGAAGAAGTAATGAGCACAAAAAAAAATAATCAATCAATCGATCAGTCAATCAGACGATCAGATAAGTGTGGAGCAGTACCTGAGATATATAATAAACGACTACGTGAGATGATTCTTTATAATCTCGCAAGTCGACAGAATCCCAGGAGAAAAGAAGTCTTTACTTGCCACCTATAAAGGCTACTAATTCGGGATAGCAATCAACGATGCTTATCAGATACATCTGAGGAAAGCTGCTGCGTGACGAAAGGGAGTACACCTGACCCAAGGAAGGGGCCAAGCTCTGTCTATATATGTACAAAGGGAACCAAAGCGACTCACCAGATCAAGTCCTGCTTCCTTCACAACCTTAATCAGGACTAACCAGTTCCAGGGCAACGCCTGACAATGTCGACATATCCTGAGAAATATGTATTCACTTTAGCTTGGTCATTTCGGTGTACAAATTTGTCACCATCTCATGCCTACCCCACAATAGTGTAACCATTATGTGCTAGGCGGGGGACTTAATGTTGATGGTGGATTTTCATTTAAGGTTAAAATTGCAAAAGCCGAGAAAATTATGCGCTAACATCTTGTAAAAGATAAAGCCATTAATAAGTGTTGAATACTTCTTCACTTTACTAATTCACCTAGAATGGAGCATGTGACAACAATCCCATTCTCAGAATTAAATACACGAAATTCATCCGAGGTTGGAGCATGTAGCAACAATCCCATATACCCCGTGAATTTACAAAGATTATTAATTAATGCGTAACTTGACCTTGTATTTCCCGTACTCATTATCGGTGCGGCATGACTACCGAGTGTTACTCTCAGAGCAACACGAATCTCCAAGCATTATAATGAAAGCATGTACGAAATACCCGTACAAAGCCGCAACTCTCGGTGTGTTATACTAGCCCGATTGAGCAACTCTCGGTGTGTTATACTAGCCCGATTGAGCATCCGGACTGTCCGTATCGATCCGGAAATGATCACGATCATCCAACTTCACCAAGCATGATTGGATGGCCCCGGATCAATTCCATAACCCCCAAGCGGTATGGAATATTCGTTGCCGAACCAACGCGGCCCCGCATGGTCTGCCTCCCAAAAAGATTGGCATAGCTTGCCAAAACGTCCAAACCAGAGCGGTATGGACGGAAAACCCTAAATTAGGGTTTGCGGCACATTACATGTGTCGCAAAACAGTCTCAACCATCCATCTTCGCAAGTATAGATGGAGGGTGTAGATGTAGATTCAAAGGGCCCAGAGCATGTCAACACAATTACCGTGGGCCCGCCTACATACCTGACCGATCAGTCAGGACCAACCATGGTTGGTCATCCCGATTAAACGCCCGAAATAGAGCATGACGCACGGCCGTGAAACCCAAAATTAGGGTTTTGAGCATCACGAGCGTCCATCTTCTCCGGCACGAATGGAGGGTCCAAGATTAGATTAAGCGGTCCTGGTCATACCAACATGACCAACGTGGACCCATCTATCCCCTCACCTGATCGGCCAAGGAATACCATGCCTGGTTATCCCAAATCGTCCGCCCAAACTAGCGTGGTCACACTTCCCGATTGCAAACTAATCTCGACCACTCAACTTCACGGACGATTTGAGTGGCTTAGATCACGTTTTCATGGGACGATCGGGTATAGGCGTGAACACCAGCCTACCACCTACACTCCAGACCGATCGGCCAAGACCGACCAAGATTGATCATCTTGGAACGCACGCCCGAGTTGGCACGAGGCGCGGCTTTTGCGGCACTAGTTTTCTGTCGCAAACCCCATCTCGACCACTCAACTTCTCCGGACGAATGAGTCGCCCCATCACACTTTCGTGTGATAATGGGGTATGGGCGCCTATACCGTCATGCCGTCTACACACGCATGTACGATCGTCTGGCCAAAAATCGTATCCCAAGCTTGGATTCGACCGGGTGAAGAGGGATGCTTGCGCACCTCTTCTAAAACCCTAATTTCATTAACGGTCGCGAGATGAGTGTCTCAAAGATCATATCGTCCGTCCAACTTCACCGGCTTGGTTATACAATCACAGTCGGGGAGTTAATTGGTCGGTGCGGCGTCATGGTGATCACCATCATCACTCTACCACACCATGTGGTCGGTCGAGGAGGATTTGCTTGCGCAACTTCCAAACCATCACATGAAGTAGGCTGACATGAGGCTATTTTTTAGACGCTCAAACAACGATGCTTCATACATGCTTGAGTATACTCGATGCGGTACTGCATAGAATACACACGATACTTCACAAGTATCAACTTCCTGAATAACGCAGTTATTCAATTTAGCATTACATGCTACTTTTTGTGGGTCCCACGATCCACACATTCCGTTTATCAATCATGTCACAAACTCGGGGATACATACGGGGTATTGGTCTCGGCGGTTTACAGCATGCAGCGCACAACGCGCCATCACAAGAACGTGTCAGGAAGTCATGGACGGTTAAGTGATGATGGGAGAAGTGGGCAAGCCCGGTCGTGTGATACTAACACATTACTACACTACTCCATCACTCCACTTTCTCCACTTCCTACGAGATACGAGGGTTAGGCTAAAAGACTTGTATAAATAGATTCTCCATCCTATTTTGTCGAACAAGAGCAAGACCAGACAACATGGGCAAGTGTTGATACCATCGTATTCAAACACCTAGAATCGATAGCTTACATACTTGCAAGCCGGTTCAGCCTTTACGATACAAGTCATACATAGCCAACACCTTCACAATCTCAACACCTTCTTCGCTTCCCTCCCTAAGATCAACCCCATCTCCTTCACTTTGTGACCGAAACAAGTCCTGGAACGACCATTTCTTGGTTTAGGCCGGATTTGCACAGATTGATTTCTCGAATCTACAAGCACTCCCGTGTAGTGCATTTGTTTAAGGTTTAAACTCATTTCTCATCCACACATCCCAAATTACCAAAACCAGCAGAAATAGTTTTCACCCATAAATAATTGGCGACCACAACGGGAGGTTAATCTCTCGGTTGTAAAGTCAATTTCTTCAAAATCCGATTCAATTTTATCAATTTCAAAAAGGGTAGATCTTAGGACCAATTCAATCATCAATCCATTTGAAGATGGTAGAACTTAGGTCTGGATCAGCAATCAATTCTGATGGAGCTAGTGTGGATAACACTCCCGATGTCGATGTACCTGTCAGTGGAGCTACCGTGGTCAATACATCTCGTGGAGCCGTCACTTCTACCATCAGCGCCGGCGTAGCATGAAATATTCCAGTAAGTGTAACACCTCCCATCACCGCGAGCAGGCAGCCGCAAATCCCGGCATCTCCTCAAGTGTAACACCTCCGGTAGTCCCAGAGCAACAACTTTCACTCCTTCATCAGGACGAGGAGCCGGAGGAACAAGAGGAGGACCACCGCCCATTACTATTGCAGATTTGATGGAGAAGCAGGAAGTTCTGGCTAAGACTCAAACGGATATGGCCGCAACTCAGAAAGAGGTACTAACTTTTCTCAAAACTTTGACTGAACGATTACCACAAGGTTCACGACAACCCGGGGAAAACATTTCCATCCTGGCCCACACGGATGAAGAAACTCGCATTTATCCTGAACGCCCAAGAGAAAGGAACCAACCGTCCAACTTCATCACACGCGAGGACCTGGAACGACTTCTCCAAAATCGAGGAAAAGGGGACCGAACGGATGTACACCAACATCAGCCACCGTACCCTCAAGATGTGCAACGAATTCCTCTTCCAAGAGGTTACACCTCTCCCCAGTTCTCCCTCTACGGCGGTACTGGTAATGCTCGTGAACACGTCTCTCGATTCTTGGAATCCTTGGGGGAACATGAATAAAATCATGTTCTACGCCTAAAAGAATTCTCAAAGTCACTTACGGGGAGGGCGTACACAGTACAACAACGTCGCGCCTAACAAGATATCCAATTGGAGCGAGATGGTCGGTGCTTTCTCAGAAAGTATTTCTTCGTGTCTGAACATATCACCTTTTCAGATCTGGGAAGAATTCTTCAGCGGAACAACGAGCATCCCAACGACTTCGTTAAAAGGTTCAGAACCCAAGCGCTAGATTGTCACGACCCAAACGTCACCGAACGACAATTGGTGGAGTTGTACATCAATGGGATGATACCCATATACTGCGCTCTATTAGAGAATCTGGGCTTTCAAACGTTCTCTGAACTCCATGAAGCTGCCAAACGTTCAACAACAACTGTACCAACATTGCTAGAAAGAACCAGAGTTGTTCGAAGTTAAGATTCACGTGAAAGTCGAGGAAGCAGGCGTCTCACGAACAAGCAATACAACACTGGTCCTTTTGTGAGTGTAGTGGGCGGAGGAGAAAAAAGGAAAGCTTCAGCGACGGAACAACAAACCAAGCGGGCATCCCCGACACACAAGACTTCGTCTCGGAAAGGAGCGGACAAAACTCCTGCACAAGACACCGAAGATACAGGTTTTCCTTTCCCCATGAATGAAGTGATAGAACTCTTGGAAGCGTGGATCCAAGACGATGCCATCAAGCTGCCTCTTATCAAACGTCCTCCAACTGAGAAAGACATGGCGGATCCCAAATACTGTTGCTACCATAGATTCGTCCATCATCCAACCAAAGATTATAACGAGCTGAAAAAATATTCGGGGAAAAGATAGAAACAGGAGAACTCCAGCTTGGAAACGATGGTGTTCATAGAGACCCTCTTCCTATCAAGAACTGCATGATTTCTGGGGATTCTGTTCGCAAGACTGTACAATATATGATGGAGCACTTGTGTGAAATCTTGTATTTCTCCAAAGGACAGCGTCAAGACATATTTACGGCCCTCAACCGCATTGTGTCATGCAGGCGTTTGTATCCAGAAGTAGTCCAGGAACCCCAGTCTTTCCTGAAGGACGCGAGCAAAGGAAACTGGGGACTCCTAACTGTCACTCGTTTGAGAGACGTTGAGTTCGATAGCGCGTTGATTGATATGGCTTACGAATTTAACATCATTACTGTCAAGACCTTGAGAGAAGCAAAGATTTTAAAGCAGGAAGCTACTCATCACCCAACTATGGTTAAAGATTCAGAAGGAGAACTCAGAGATGCATATGGATACATCGATCTTGATGTCAAATTGGGTGATGCCTCGACACAAGCAAAGTTGTACATAGTCAAAGATCATCCCAACTATGACATGATCCTAGGACGCTCTTGGATGCATGACAACAAAGCAATACTAGAAGTCTATCCTCTACCGATTTCGATACCTAAAAGAATCTCCAACACGCCTTCTGGACCTCATGATGACTGTCTGTTGCCGCACCAGCAACTTGCCAATGTGACACAACTTCCCGGAGAGAGCATGTCAGCATACATTTAAAGGTTCCGATCTCAAGTAAGTCTCATCACGCAACCCTCTTTACAACCTACCGCCCCTCATTCTGACAAGTCCTAGGGACTGGCTCTAGCCAAAAAACCAACCTTGGCTAATAGATGCGAATGGGAGGCCGGCCCCTTCGAACAGTTTATCAGGAGTCTAGAAGTTGTCTCGATCAAAGACGACAAAACCAAGACCCCGATGTCTACACGCCCAAACCCGTTTGGAATAGGGGACCTAGTAACGAAGACAACCGCATTCAAGGTCGGAAGCATTACGGTGAGAATGGCTACCTCACCCGATTGACCACCGAGAAAGAGGATGAACCATACCAGTAGCGAGATGTCATCCTAGGCGGCTCACTACAAACTCATCAATGCTGACAAGCTAGAAGGCGTAACAATTCACTCGCGGTGGCTCAAACCCTACCGTACTTTAGACGCTGTGCTATCACTTTCCAGCATCCTACACGCTTTAAGACGCTGTGCTACTTCCTCCGGCGTGTTTCCCTTTACAATTTCACATCATATTTGTAATTCCTCTAGAGAATAATTGCAATACTTGCATTCATAATTAGGGTTTCAATTTTCGATTTTCAAATTAATTGAAGTGTTATTTCCATCTGAGAACCTCTTTACCCCTAAAGACACAAAGTCCAGCCTAAATCAACCCACTAGAGCAGGTCAGGAAAGAAACCCTAAGCAAAAAACCATCCTGAAAAGAGTTGAGGGAAAAGATATGCGCGGGAAGGGAAGAATCTTTGAGCCACTCACCCCAGCAAGGCCAGGAAGATCTTGCATCAGGAACACAGGTCCGTAGATATTCCATTATGGCATTATTTCTTTTATCACAAAGAATTACGTGTGAAGGCGCACCCTTGCGCCTGAGATGGTTCAGTTGCAGTCTTGACAAAGGGTTATAAAAAAAAAAACCTTTATTCAAACAATCAAATAGAAGAAAACCTTGAACTCGGCTGCCACTGAGTACAAGGAAGACGTTCAAATGTACGGAATATACTTGGAAAGAGGAAAAAGAAGAAAAGAGGTTTTAGTCGCTAAGAGGGTCGACCTCGCCTGCACCACCGTTAGGTTCTGCTTCAGCGCCATCACCTGTTGATGCTCCTCCCTTCGGATCCACCTCAACTTTTGCATTAGACATCTCCGCAACAACGCACTCCATCCCAACATCATCAGGAGCATCAAAGAACACAACAACATTAGGAGTCGTGCTTGATTGCTTTCAAACGTTCGTGTTAAATCTCGTGTCGGAATCAAGAATTATCACGCCGTCCTGGATTGGGTAATCGCACTTATCTTCATTCAGAGGTCGTTTATGCTCAACCCTCCGCCTCTTCAACCGCGCTGCAAATCTCTCTGCCCTTGCGCTTACTAGTACTTGCAACGCTTCCTCGCGCCTCCACCGCTCCTCCATGTCAATCGCACTGAAAGTGCACGGATCGTCCCACGGCAATACGCAGTGCAAAATAGACATCCCCACGTATAGCACGGCCGACTTGCGAAGTGGAAGATCGATCTTAGCCATTACTTCCTACTACATATGCGCTAGAAACAGGGACCTAATCTTGTTGGTTCAAGAAAGAAAATCGCAATTAAAAGTTTTAGATCAAGAAAATGAGAAAGGAAACTCTTAGATCGGATGAAGCGGGGAAAAGATATGGCATGTGGCGCGAGATACGGGAGTAATGATTAGTAAATTTCATGAAAATATCGGAGGAAGAATACACAAAAGGGATTTTGAAGGAAAGAAGGTTACAGACAGAGAAAATGATATCACCTTTGAAAGATTGGGAAAAACAAGAGATAACATTCACGGCGGAGAGATATCCAAAGAAAATTTGGATCACCCATCTCCATTAGTGATCGCAATTAACGCGTATAAGGAGAAAAGAATCGGAGAACACAAATAAAACATGGGTGGTAAATGGAGTTTTAATTGATACGGAGTCTAAAAGAATATAATGTTCTATCACACTTACAAAAAGATGGGATATGAAGACGAGGATATGACTTTCGCGGCGTACAATATTCAAGGTTTTGGTAAATCCATAACCAAGGTTAGAGGAGAGATAAAAATACGTATTCCATTAGGAGGAATCGAAACTCGGGTGACATTGAGTATAGTAGATATGGAATCACCGTATAACTTGTTACTAGGAAGACCATGGGTACATGCAATAAAAGGCGTGGCGTCGACGCTTCATCAATGTATCAAGTTTCCAACACCAACTGGAATAGGCGAGATCAAAGGGGATCTTTGCTAAAGGAAGAATATATTATCAAAAGGAAGTAAAATGTTGCGAGGAACAAATAAACAAACAAAAGAATATATCTAAGCACCGCAAAAAGATGGCGAGGCGGCTAAGAAAGAAGAAGAGTTCGAGTTTACATGATCAAAGCGAAGGAAGGAAAAGGAATACCTAGCGAGATCTCGGGAGAAGAAAATGATTCCGCGATGGGCAGAAAAGGACCAACCCCCATGGGAGAACCGAAGGCCATTACGTCGCGGAAGAGCAAACTAAAGAAGTGAATATTGGAACTAAGGAAGAACCCAAGATACTAAAGATTGGAACTAACATGGGAGCGGAGGAAGAAGAAAGAACTGTTGGTGCATTTGCGAGATTATAAAGATATCTTCGCGTGGGATATGGATGAAATGCCTGTATAGATCCATCGGTAGCTTGTCACAAGTTGGAAATTGATAAAAATGTGAAGCCATTCAAACAAAGAATTAGAAAGATAGCAACAGCATATCACCCTCAGATAGAAGAAGAGTTGCAAAAGATGTTGGACGCAGGAATCATTAGACAAGCAAAATATCCCGAATGGATAGCGAACATGGTTATAGTTCCAAAGAAGAACAAAGGAATAAGGATTTGCATTGATTTCACCGATTTAAATAAAGCCTGCTTGAAAGACAGTTTTCCATTGCCGATATTCCCAACTAGTCGAATCGGCGGCGGGGAATGAAAGGGTATCCTCATTTGGATGGATACAAAGGTTACAATCGATCCCACTCGCCGAAGAGGATCAAGAGCATACTTGCTTTCTTCGCTCCAAGAGGATTATATTGCTATACTAAAATGCCGTTCGGTTTGCGAAATCTTTGGAGCGACGTATCAAAGGATGGTAGAAGAGGTATTCGCGAGAATGGATACATAAAACACATCGAAGTCTATGTAGATGACATGCTAGTAAAAAGTAAGAAGGGCGAGAAGATCACGTGCGAGACTTGAAAGAAATTTTTGAGCAAATGAGGCGTTTCAACATCAAAGTCAACCCCGGAAAAATGTACCTTTGGAGTTGCGTCAGGGAAGTTCTTGGGTTACATTGTGTCAAAGGAAGGAATACACGTTGACCCGGAGAAAATAAAAGCGGTTCGCGACATGCCGACGCCGGCGACAGTAAAAGACGTTCAAAAGCTAAATGGATTGTTAGCATCACTAGGAAGGTTCATCTCGCGATCGTCGATAAATGTAAACATTTTTTCAGTGTTCTAAAAAGGGATCGAAATTCGAATGGACGGACGAATGTGAAAAGGCTTTACAAGGAATTAAGGAACATTTAATGGATGTATCCATTATGCGAAGGCGAGAACACAGGGAAGAGTTATTAATATATCCGCGACTACTTCGCACGCCTTAAGTGCGATTTATTGCGAACGGACGCAGGAGTGGAAAAACCAATCTATTATATCAGTAAAACTTTTAATGCCGCAGAAAGAAATTATTCAAAAATTGAAAAACTAATCCTAGCGTTAGTCTATGCGTCATTTAAACTTCGCATATATTTTCAGGCACATACTGTTAGAGTAGTAACAAAGGTACCAATCGAGTCGGTAATGAAAAATTCAAAAAGATCAGGAAGAGTCGAAAGATGGAATGCTCAAATAAGTCATTGCAAACTCAAATATGAAATATTATCTTCAACCAAGTCACAGGTCATCGCAGACTTTCTGGCAGAATTTCCTTTAGAGGAGGATGAAGCAGTGGATGAAATGATGGATGTAGAGGAAGAACATGGAGATCCAAAAGATTTGTTAACTGAACCAAACCGGTGGGAAATATTAGTGGATGGATCATCAAATGGAGAAGGTAAAGGAGTGGGAATTGTTATGATTTCGCGAGGAAGGCAATAAGTTAGCTTTTGCTTTTAGATTGGAATTTGAGTCTACCAATAATGAAACGGAATACGAAGCCATAATACATGCTTTACGATTTGCAATAGAAATGAAATCGGAGAGTGTGAGAATTACCAGCGACTCGCAATTGGCAATTCGTCGGATAACGAGAAAAGTATGCTACAAATGATCCATCCCTACAAAATACGAGGAAGCTTGTAGAAGCGTTGTCGACAGAATACCGAAAATAAAATGGAGGCACATATCAAGAAGAGATAACAGAGACTCACCATGACGCTTTTGCCTTTATATCAAGTATGATGACAGACCAAACTGCGAGGAATATCAAAATACGGGACCTATCGGCGCCATCGATTAATAAAGAAGAGGAACAAGAAGCGAGATATAATGATGGTGGTAAATGAGATGCAAGGTTGCGAGGAAGATTGGAGAGTAGAACTTCACGCGTACTTAATGAAAGGCGAGGTACCAAGAAATAGATTGGAAGCACACAAGTTAAAGAGCCGAGCAACAAATTATGAATTGCGAGATGGCGTGCTTTATCGGCGTTCTTTTGATGGACCTTCGCCGATGCCTAACAAGGAAAGAAGGAGAAACCATATTGAAGATGCTTTTGCATAGTGGAGATGCCTAAATCATAGCGGCGGAAGATCTTTGGCATATAAAGCAAAGATGCAAGGATATTATTGGCCATATATGCATGAGGACGCGAGAGCAATAGCCGGGCGCTGCGAAGATTGTCAAAGACACGGGAAGAAGATACATGCACCAGAGCACGCTTAAATTCTTCAAAAAGTGTGTGGCCTTTTGGAAAATGGGGTTTAGATATTGTGGGACCATTTTTACCAGAACTGGACAAAGGAGATACCTAATTGTCGCAACGGATTATTTCACAAAATGGGCGGAGGTGAAAGCGGTCCAGCACATTCGTGATAAGGATGTTTTTACTTTCATATTCGAAAATATCATATGCAGATTTGGGATCCTGCTATTGGTATCCGATAATGGGAAGCGGTTTGAAGGGCAAAATATAGAGTTGTTTGCTCAATGCATTTCGAGATAAGATGTGGAAAATCAACTCCATTATATCCACAAGCTAATGGCCAAGCGGAGGCAACAAACAAAACAATTGCCGATATATTGAAGAAAAAATTGGAAGGACACAACAAAGGATGGTGCGAACAAGTACCCAATGCAAGTATGAGCCTATAATACAACTAGAAGAGAAGCCACGGAATGTCCCCTTTTTGCCTAACTTATGGAGTTGAAGACTCCCAACGGAGGTCGTGATTCCGACAACCAAAAAAGAGGTCTGGAGAAAAATCTTAGCGCAGGCAATATTCTAATCAAGTTGGATGAATTGGAAGAAAAACGAAAAAAGCCTTGCGACACATGGAGAATTATCAGCGAAAACTAGCTAGAGAATATAATAAGCGTGTAAAAATACGTGAGTTCCAACCGTGCGACTTGGTGTTGCGAGAAACACCAATATATCAACGCGAAAACGGAGGCAAGGCGGCAAGAAAATGGGATGGACCTTATATCATCAAAGAGGTAGTCGATGACAGGGCATATAGATTGATGGACCCCGGAAGGAAGAGATGTGGGGCAAAAATTGGATAGACCATGGAATAGGTTATATCTAAAGAAATATTATCCGTGATAACGAAAGATGACAAAATGAATTAAGATGAAGTACTTCTTCGCGGATATTTGCGACATTCGGTAAAATGCGAGGAGAATCCGCGAAGAGATCGCGATAAGAATAATATGAGAAAAGTCATGAATAGCTTAACAAAACAACAAGAGATAAGGAATGATTAAATGAATGAATCGGCGAATATCTCGAGACAAAATAGCAAATGATGAAGAATGATTGCCTAAAAAGAATGAATGAATGGGACGAACCTTTATGGCGTACACCTAGTTCGCGAATTATATTTCGTAAGAGGCAAATGTAAGACCTAAAGTGCGTCATATAAGGGGTATCTCTTAACATGGCCTGGTGGAAGGTTACACCGCTCCTGAAACCTGAGTCATGCAAATTTAGGGCCCATGAAAGCCTATCAGGGAGATACCTTGGATTCCCAACTATATATGTAGGTTATACCCTGGTTGGGCGACCGAGGGTCTCTTCCAAGGAGTCGATGGATGCACTGGCGCCGAGGTACACGGTTGAGCCGAGTGCCGGGATGGATGAACCTACCCCCGCCATTCTTGGCAAGTCTTGGCATGTCTTTGCACTCGCATAGAAGAAAACTCCACTTAGGGTGCGAGTCTCGTAACCATAAACCATATAGGTATAAGGGATAAGAGGCTGCGAAAACAACTGGTTGTTGTTAAGACCGGGTGGGAGGAGCTAGTCTTGTATGGCCGATGTTTCGCCTCCTTGAAGGGAACAGCAGGGAGATGATAAGGGCGACGCTCTCCATTAGGGGGTGTCAAAGCAGACGCAAATGTCATGAGGCTTTGTTTTCGCAAGGAGACTTAGGCTTGTCATATTTGTGCAATGATCCTGCAGAGGCAATAATACTAACGCGAGGGTAAGGCGAGATCAATGGGTCTTTACGAAAGTGTACGGACGTCTGCGATTTCGTCGCACGGCGGCAATGTCATGGGACTTTATGTTCGCAAGGATATCTAGGCCTGTCATATTGTCGCAACTAAAACATCCTGCGCAGAGGCAAAAATACTTGAAAAATGATAAGACAAGATCAATGGGTCTTTACATGCAAGTGTACGGACGTCCTGCGATTTTGTCGCCATAAAAGGTGGCGAGGAAGACCTCTAATTAGGGAGGTCTAACTCGGAAGACCACACAAAATTGATAAGGCAAGATCAATGAGCCATTGCATGAAAATGTAAAGGCGGTCCTGCGATCTTATCGCCACAAGAAGAGATAAAATAAAGAATACCAAAATGATAAAAACGAGAAAAGTAGGTTTCTTCCCTCATGGAGATGCTGCGACCTTGTCGCAATACAAAATTCGACATCAGGCCGAAGAATACAATGAAAAGATGATGATGATTAAGTAAAAATAATTTCATCAAAATGTAAGCGAATAAGCTTGCGAGATTATAGTTATAAATAAGAAGAAGAAAATAAGAGGATTCTCCAACAAGGGATTTAATCTCTCAAAACAAACAGACAGTTGTAGCAAGAGTTATCAAACAGTTAATTCTCTACATCAATTTTATCGTCTTCACCAATTACTTTCTCAGCTTCACCTTCGCAGATCAATGGACGTTCTTAAGATATTTTCAGGCATCTTTATTCTCGCCAATTGGTGGATTCTCATCGAAAGCTTTTGATCGGATCTTTGTTGATAACTTCAATATTAGCGGCGTCTTCGCCGCTTTCATAGTCATAATCACTATCCGGAGCATCGGAACTTCATCATCACTTATTTCCAAAGGAGCGGCGTGAATAGGATCAAGAGACTTGAAAGCAAAATGTTATTCACAAGAACTTCCGCCTTTAGAGGGAACTTGGCGTAGTAATGCCTTTTGACGATTCTTACTATCAATGTCCTTACAATGAGACATATAATCAAGTCTTCGCTCCGCACGGTCACGAGAACGAGCAAGATGCGAAGTGAGTAGTCCATTTTCCTTGCGAATTTTGGAATAATCGGACACGAGGGTAGAAATAGTGGAGCGAAGCTTTCTCTCGAGAATCTGCATAACAAATACACAAGATCGGAGAAAATTCTTATCGAACATTATCGACATTTTCTGGTAGTAAAGCATTCATGGAATAAACATATGAATTAAGATAGTCAAATAAATTGACTACCTTCCTTTGAGAAGAAAGATGTTGAATTAAAGGCTGAAATTATTCCCCAGGCGGTCCATGACATCATCAAATGAATCTCCCACTAAACCTTTCAATCGAGAACGCAAATTCTTTTCATTGGAAACAAGTATGGAATTTTTCGTTCGCGAGGTAGAGTTGGATTTTTTCTAAATTGACACATTGTTCTTGGAATTGCTTCGCTTTTACACTCAAAGTTATTCTACTGAATAAGTTTATCTCTCTCGGCGATAATTACTTCCGAGTTGGTTTTTCAAAGAATGATTGGCTTGCTCTTGTTCTTCACATAATTTTCGACAAGCATCATCTGCTGCGAATAGTTCGCCACCTTATTCAACAAAGAACGTTTCTCTTGCGAAAGAGTTCGATTCTCATCGATAAAGTTTGCAACTCCAAATCGATTTAGTCAAAGCATAAGAGGCGAGATAAATCATTACTTAACAAGTCTTGCTTCCGCGATAAATTTAAATTTTCTTTTGACAAGTTATTTATTTGATCACCGCATAAGTGTGAAGATTATTTAAGAGATTATATTGTTCCATCCAACCATCTCTCTCAACTCGAACTTCTTCAACAATGGACTCCATCCGATATATCTCCATTATTCGTTTTTCGGTTTAATGATTGGAGAATGAACAGAGAGTTTGAGTTGCAAAAAAAAAAAAAAAAAAAAAAAAAAAAAAGCGGCAAGGGTATACCTTTTAATTCTTCATTCTTCTTGCGAAGGTCATCACAATCCAATGAGATGTTGTGAAATTTTTGATTGCACTTCACGGTCATGACACGGAGATCATTCTTGACTTACTAATTTCTTGAACCAAAGACGCTGCGAGACCTTATCGGGACCAAGGTGCTTACTTAAAATCTCGCAGACATTGGATTTGATAGGATCGTTGCCAGAAGTTTTCTTGGCATCATTCACAAGATCTGAAAGAACCTTAAAGGCCACATCTATACCCTCCAAATTTTCTAACATTTAGAGGAATTTGCTCTACTAAAAATGAGTCATCCTTTGTCAAAGGAATCTCATGAGAAGAGGAGGTCTCGGGGAGAGAAGTGGTTGGAGAAATAGTAGGAACATTGATAGCGAGAGGGTGGTATAGCATCATTTGTAGGGGAACGATTGTGAGGAACTTGGTCTATGAGGAGTTGAGGCGTAAAAGTGTTGTCGCCCGGTAATGTTATCGGAAGGAAGAGGCACGAAACTATCTGCAAGATTTCGCGAGAAGGAGAAGAAGGTCCGAAAGAAGGAAATGGAGCAGTGGGAGTAAACAGACTTGGGTCGTGAAGCCTTTTTTTAGGAGTTCTATCAAAGATTTCCATCATTCTCGCGAGTAACAAGTCAAGTAAAAATGAGGCAACAATATATTGGTTATAAAAAGAAATGTTTCTTAAATACCTTGTCACTCGCAGGGCTTTCTTTGATTATAGATTTTGTTCGCGAAGTAGGCTTTGACCCGTATAGGAGATTCTTGTTGCGAAGAGGGTTCGATGGCGAGCCCAAAGAAAGAAAAGGGTCCTTCACGGTAAATGCGGTTTTGGGTTGGTTCTTGCTAAACAACAATGGCGAGAAAAAGAACTATAAAGTTAAGCATACCGGTGTGATTTCGACAAGAAAAACTAACTTCAAGGCAATTAACCACAAGATTAAATTAGATATGGCAAGATTAACAAACTGGATGCCATGAGAATGATAACCGATAAGAAGTAACAGAAGAAGAAAGAAGATGAAGAAGGAAAACAATGAGGCAAATACTTGCGAACGATGAAGAAGAGGAAAGCTTGCGGGCGATGAGGAAGATGAAAGGGAAAAGAAATTTCTTCACAAGGAACACTTCTATAAATAGATGGGAAAAAGGTATTACGACCGGGTAACATTAAATGCGCCGGTAAAAAGAGGCAAATATAGACACGTGTTAACGGTCATTACCCAAATCCAAGGAAACTTGACGAAAAGAAATTTAGCGAGAATTCAAATATATGGCATATTTCCTAATAGGCGAGAAGAGATTGCGGAACCGATTATTCTCTACGTAACACATGAGGCAAGAAATGACACTTTGTACATAGGAGCTTGAATTTCGCAAAAGAATAGAGCAAGTCGTACTTTTCAAGTCCAAAGTATTCTTTTCGCTCGTTCCTTCATCGTGAAGATCAAAGATTATTACAACAACATTTTTCCTTAAAAATCGCTCTTCAAAACAATATTCAAGGAAAAAGAGGCAAGATGTAGGACCATAATATCGCAACGTCACGGGACTTGCGAAGTTAATAAACAACGATGTCGCGAGGCGATCGCAGAGCTAAAATAAGCAGCGAAAGAATAACGACGAGGCGAGACATAAAGGAGACGTGAGATCGGCGAGGGTTAAGAAGTGTCGCGAGATTGAATAGTTGTACATCAAGCGACACTTCGCGAGACATTCCCGAAAATAAAGGATAGCTTAGGCTGTCGTCCACTATGTATTACCCTATATAAAGGGGTCGAGTGAGTGCATTTGCAGAGGGGATCTTTGGAGAATTGTTAGGCAAGTCATTAGGAGAGAGAAATTCTTAAATGCATGGGTTTCGGGCTTGTCAACTTGAATCTTCTTTCTAGAGAAGTGACAGAATGATCGTCCACCGCTTACATGATAAATTGCAAAGGAGAAGAAGTAATGAGCACAAAAAAAAATAATCAATCAATCGATCAGTCAATCAGAAGATCAGATAAGTATGGAGCGATGCACGAGATATAGAATAAACGACTACGTGAGATGATTCTTTATAATCTACGCAAGTCGGCGAGAATCCCGGGAGAAAAGAAGTCTTTACTTGCCACCTATAAAGGCTACTAATTCGGGATAGCAATCAACGATGCTTATCAGATACATCTGAGGAAAGCTGCTGCGTGACGAAAGGGAGTACACCTGACCCAAGGAAGGGGCCAAGCTCTGTCCAGATATGTACAAAGGGAACCAAAGCGACTCACCAGATCAAGTCCTGCTTCCTTCACAACCTTAATCAGGACTAACCAGTTCCAGGGCAACGCCTGACAATGTCGACCTATCCGGTAAATATGTATTCACTTTAGCTTGGTCATTTCAGTGTACAAATTTGTCACCATCTCATGCCTACCCCACAATAGTGTAACCATTATGTGCTAGGCAGGGGACTTAATGTTGATGGTGGATTTTCATTTAAGGTTAAAATTGTAAAAGCCAGAAAATTATGCGTTAACATCTTTTAAAAGATAAAGCCATTAATAAGTGTTGAATACTTCTTCACTTTACTAATTCACCTAGAATGGAGCATGTGACAACAATCCCATTCTAGGTGAATTAAATACACGGGTTGGAGCATGTAGCAACAATCCCATATACCCTGTGAATTTACATTATTAATTAATGCGTAACCAGCCTTGTATTTCATGTACTCATTATCGGTGCGGCATGACTGCGAGTGTTACCCTCGGCGAGCAACACGAATCTCCAAGCATTATAATGAAAGCATGTACGAAATACCCGTCAGGCCGCAACTCTCGGTGTGTTATACTAGCCCGATTGAGCAACTCTCGGTGTGTTATACTAGCCCGATTGAGCATCCGGACTGTCCGTATCGATGCAGAAATGATCACGATCATCCAACTTCACCGGCATGATTGGATGGCCCCGGATCAATTCCATAACCCCCAAGCGGGTATGGAATATTCATTTCTAAACCAACGCGGGCCCGCATGGTCTCGCCTCCCCAAAAGATTGGCATAGCTTGCCAAAACGTCCAAACCCGAGCGGTATGGACGGAAAACCCTAAATTAGGGTTTGCGGCACATTACATGTGTCGCAAAATGTCTCAACCATCCATCTTCGCAAGTATAGATGGAGGGTGTAGATGTAGATTCAAAGGGCCCAGAGCATGTCAACACAATTACCGTGGGCCCGCCTACATACCTGACCGATCAGTCATGACCAACCATGGTTGGTCATCCCGATTCGTACGCCCGAATAGAGCATGACGCACGGCCGTGAAACCCAAAATTAGGGTTTTGAGCATCACGAGCGTCCATCTTCTCCGGCACGAATGGAGGGTCCAAGATTAGATTAAGCAGGTCCGGTCATACCAACATGACCAACGTGGACCCATCTATCCCCTCACTGATCGGCCAAGGAATACCATGCCCTGGTTATCCCAAATCGTCCGCCCAAACTAGCGTGGTCACACTTCCCGATTGCAAACTAATCTCGACCACTCAACTTCGCCGGACGATTTGAGTGGCTTAGATCACGTTTTCATGGGACAGTCAGGTATAGGCGTGAACACCAGCCTACCACCTACACGCCAGACTGATCGGCCAAGACTGACCAAGATTGATCATCTTGGAACGCACGCCCGAAGTTGGCACGAGGCGCGGCTTTTGCGGCACTAGTTTTACGTCGCAAATCGATCTCGACCACTCAACTTCGCCGTACGAATTGAGTCGCCTAGATCACACTTTCGTGTGATAATGGGGTATGGGCGCCTACACCGTCATGCCGTCTACACGCATGTACGATCGTCCTGGCCAAAATCGTATCCCAAGCTTGGATTCGACCAGGTGAAGAGGATGCTTGCGCACCTCTTCTAAAACCTAATTTCATTAACGGTCGCGAGATGAGTGTCTCAAAGATCATATCGTCCGTCCAACTTCACCGGCTTGGTTATACGGCCCAGTCGGGAGTTAATTGGTCGGTGCGGCGTCATGGTGATCACCATCTCACACTCTACCACACCATGTGGTCGGTCGAGGAGGATTTGCTTACGCAACTTCCAAACCATCACATGAAGTAGGCTGGACATGAGGCTATTTTTAGACGCTCAAACAGCGATGCTTCATACATGCTGAGTATACTCGATGCGGTACTGCATAGAATACACACGATACTTCACAAGTATCAACTTCCTGAATAACGCAGTTATTCAATTTAGCATTACATGCTACTTTTTGTGGGTCCCACGATCCACACATTCCAGACATCAATCATGTCACAAACTGGGGGATACATACTGGGGTATTGGTCTGGCGGTTTACAGCATGCAGCGCACAACGCGCCATCACAAGAACGTGTCAGGAAGTCATGGACGGTTAAGTGATGATGGGAGAAGTGGGCAAGCCCGGTCGTGTGACACTAACACATTACTACACTACTCCATCACTCCACTTTCTCCACTTCCTACGAGATACGAGGGTTAGGCTAAAAGACTTGTATAAATAGATTCTCCATCCTATTTTGTCGAACAAGAGCAAGACCAGACAACATGGGCAAGTGTTGATACCATCGTATTCAAACACCGGAACTGATAGCTTACATACTGCAAGCCAGTTCAGCTTTCTGATACAAGTCATACATAGCCAACACCTTCACAATCTCAACACCTTCTTCGCTTCCCTCCCTAAGATCAACCCCATCTCCTTCACTTTGTGGCCAAAACAAGTCTGGAACGACCATTTCTTGGTTTAGGCCGGATTTGCACAGATTGATTTCTCGAATCTACAAGCACTCCCGTGTAGTGCATTTGTTTAAGGTTTAAACTCATTTCTCATCCACACATCCCAAATTACCAAAACCAGCAGAAATAGTTTTCACCCATAAACAATTGGCGACCACAACGGGAGGTTAATCTCTCGGTTGTAAAGTCAATTTCTTTAAAATCCGATTCAATTTTATCAATTTCAAAAAGGGTAGATCTTAGGACCAATTCAATCATCAATCTATTTGAAGATGGTAGAACTTAGGTCTGGATCAGCAATCAATTCTGATGGAGCTAGTGTGGATAACACTCCCGATGTCGATGTACCTGTCAGTGGAGCTACCGTGGTCAATACATCTCGTGGAGCCGTCATTTCTACCATCAGCGCCAGCGTAGAAGAGAAATATTCCGATGTAAGTGTAACACCTCCCATCACCCCGGAGCCGGAAGCGGCCGCAAATCCGGCATCTCCTCAAGTGTAACACCTCCGGTAGTCACCAGAGCAACAACTTTCACTCCTTCATCATGACGAGGAGCCGGAGGAACAAGAGGAGGACCACCGCCCATTACTATTGCAGATTTGATGGAGAAGCAGGAAGTTCTGGCTAAGACTCAAACGGATATGGCCGCAACTCAGAAAGAGGTACTAACTTTTCTCAAAACTTTGACTGAACGATTACCACAAGGTTCACGACAACCCGGGGAAAACATTTCCATCCTGGCCCACACGGATGAAGAAACTCGCATTTATCCTGAACGCCCAAGAGAAAGGAACCAACCGTCCAACTTCATCACATGCGAGGACCTGGAACGACTTCTCCAAAATCGAGAAAATGGGGACCGAACGGATGTACACCAACATCAGCCACCGTACCCTCAAGATGTGCAACGAATTCCTCTTCCAAGAGGTTACACCTCTCCCCAGTTCTCCCTCTGGCTGATCGGGTAATGCTCGTGAACACGTCTCTCGATTCTTGGAATCCTTGGGGAACATGAATACATTCATGTTCTACGCCTAAAAGAATTCTCAAAGTCACTTATGGGGAGGGCGTACACAGTACAACAACGTCGCGCCTAACAAAGATATCCAATTGGAGCGAGATGGTCGGTGCTTTCTACGAAAGTATTTCTTCGTGTCGAACAGATCACCTTTTCGAGATCTGGGGAAGAATTCTTCAGTGGAACAACGAGCATCCCAACGACTTCGTTAAAAGGTTCAGAGCCCAAGCGCTAGATTGTCACGACCCGAACGTCACCGAACGACAATTGGTGGAGTTGTGCATCAATGGGATGATACCCATATACTGCGCTCTATTAGAGAATCTGGGCTTTCAAACGTTCTCACGAACTCCATGAAGGCGCAAACGTTCAACAACAAGCTGTACCAACATTGCTAGAAAGAACCCGAGTTGTTCGAAGTTAAGATTCACGTGAAAGTCGAGGAAGCAGGCGTCTCACGAACAAGCAATACAACACTGGTCCTTCTGTGAGTGTAGTGGGCGGAGGAGAAAAAGGAAAGCTTCAGCGACGGAACAACAAACCAAGCGGGCATCCCCGACACACAAGACTTCGTCTCGGAAAGGAGCGGACAAAACTCCTGCACAAGACACCAAAGATACAGGTTTTCTTTTCCCCATGAATGAAGTGATAGAACTCTTGGAAGCGTGGATCCAAGACGATGCCATCAAGCTGCCTCCTATCAGACGTCCTCCAACTGAGAAAGACACGGCGGATCCCAAATACTGTTGCTACCATAGATTCGTCCATCATCCAACCAAAGATTGTAACAGGCTGAAACAAATATTCAGGGAAAAGATAGAAACAGGAGAACTCCAGCTTGGAAACGAAGGTGTTCATAGAGACCCTCTTCCTATCAGGAACTGCATGATTTACGGGGATTACGTTATTGAGACTGTACAATATATGATGGAGAACTTGTGTGAAATCTTGTATTTCTCCAAAGGACATCGTCAAGACATATTTACGGCCCTCAACCGCATTGTGTCATGCAGGCATTTGTATCCAGAAGCAGTCCAGGAACCCCAGTCTTTCCTGAAGGACGCGAGCAAAGGAAACTGGGGACTCCTAACTGTCACTCGTTTGAGAGACGTTGAGTTCGATAGCGCGTTGATTGATATGGCTTACGAATTTAACATCATTACTGTCAAGACCTTGAGAGCAGCAAAGATTTTAAAGCAGGAAGCTACTCGTCACCCAACTATGGTTAAAGATTCAGAAGGAGAACTCAGAGATGCATATGGATACATCGATCTTGATGTCAAATTGGGTGATGCCTCGACACAATCAAAGTTGTACATAGTCAAAGATCATCCCAACTATGACATGATCCTAGGACGCTCTTGGATGCATGACAACAAAGCAATACTAGAAGTCTGTCCTCTACCAATTTCGATACCTAAAAGAATCTCCAACACGCCTTCTGGACCTCCCGATGACTGTCTGTTGCCGCACCAGCAACTTGCCAATGTGACACAACTTCCCGGAGAGAGCATGTCAACATACATTGAAAGGTTCCGATCTCAAGTAAGTCTCATCACGCAACCCTCTTTACAACCTACCGCCCCTCATTCTGACAAGTCCTAGGGACTGGCTCTAGCCAAAAAACCAGCCTTGGCTAATAGATGCGAATGGGAGGCCGGCCCCTTCGAACAGTTTATCAGGAGTCTAGAAGTTGTCTCGATCAAAGACGACAAAACCAAGACCCCGATGTCTACACGCCCAAACCCGTTTGGAATTGGGGACCTAGTAACGAAGACAACCGCATTCAAGGTCGGAAGCATTACGGTGAGAATGGCTACCTCACCTGATTCAGCCACCGAGAAAGAGGATGAACCATACCTGGTAGCAGATGTCATCCTAGGCGGCTACTGCAAACTCATCAACGTTGACAAGCTAGAAGGCGTAACAATTCACTCGCGGTGGCTCAAACCCTATCGTACTTAAGACGATGTGCTATCACTTTCCAGCATCCTACACGCTTTAAGACGCTGTGCTACTTCCTCCGGCGTGTTTCCCTTTACAATTTCACATCATATTTGTAATTCCTCTAGAGAATAATTGCAATACTTGCATTCATAATTAGGGTTTCAATTTTCGATTTTCAAATTAATTGAAGTGTTATTTCCATCTGAGAACCTCTTTACCCCTAAAGACACAAATTCCAGCCTAAATCAACCCACTAGAGCAGGTCAGGAAAGAAACCCTAAGCAAAAACCATCCTGAAAAGAGTTGAGGGAAAAGATATGCGCGGGAAGGGAAGAATCTTTGAGCCACTCACCCCAGCAAGGACAGGAAGATATTGCATCGGGAACACAGGTCCGTAGATATTCCATTATGGCATTATTTCTTTTATCACAAAAAATTACGTGTGAAGGCGCACCCTTGCGCCTGAGAAGGTTCAGTTGCAGTCTTGACAAAGGGTTATAAAAAAAAAAAAACCTTTATTCAAATAATTAAATAGAAGAAAACCTTGAACTCGGCTGCCACTGAGTACAAGGAAGACGTTCAAATGTACGGAATATACTTGGAAAGAGGAAAAAGAAGAAAAGAGGTTTTAGTCGCCAAGAGGGTCGACCTCGCTTGCACCACCGTTAGGTTCTGCTTCAGCGCCATCACCTGTTGATGCTCTTCCCTTCGGATCCACCTCAACTTTTGCATCAGACGTCTCCGCAACAACGCACTCCATCCCAACATCATCAGGAGCATCAAAGGACACAACAACATTAGGAGTCGTGCCGATTGCTTTCAAACGTTCAGGTTCGTCTGTGTCGGAATCAAGAATTATCACGCCGTCCTGGATTGGGTAATCGCACTTATCTTCATTCAGAGGTCGTTTATGCTCAACCCTCCGCCTCTTCAACCGCGCTGCAAATCTCTCTGCCCTTGCGCTTACTAGTACTTGCAACGCTTCCTCGCGCCTCCACCGCTCCTCCATGTCAATCGCAGCTGAAAGTGCACAGATGCGTCCCCTGGCAATACGCAGGTGCAAAATAGACATCCCATGTATAGCACGGCCGACTTCGCGAAGTGGAAGATCGATATTAGCCATTACTTCTTCGTGCGCATGGGTTTCGGGCTTGTCAACTTCGAAGCTTCTTTCTGGAGAAGTGACAGAATGATCGTCCACCGCTTCCATGATAAACTGCAAAGGAGAAGAAGTAATGAGCACAAAAAAAAATAATCAATCAATCGATCAGTCAATCAGAAGATCAGATAAGTGTGGAGCAGTACCTGAGATATAGAATAAACGACTACGTGAGATGATTCTTTATAATCTCGCAAGTCGACAGAATCCCAGGAGAAAAGAAGTCTTTACTTGCCACCTATAAAGGCTACTAATTCGGGATAGCAATCAACGATGCTTATCAGATACATCTGAGGAAAGCTGCTGCGTGACGAAAGGGAGTACACCTGAACCCAAGGAAGGGGCCAAGCTCTGTCTATATATGTACAAAGGGAACCAAAGCGACTCACCAGATCAAGTCCTGCTTCCTTCACAACCTTAATCAGGACTAACCAGTTCCAGGGCAACGCCTGACAATGTCGAACTATCCGGTAAATATGTATTCACTTTAGCTTGGTCATTTCGGTGTACAAATTTGTCACCATCTCATGCCTACCCCACAATAGTGTAACCATTATGTGCTAGGCGGGGGACTTAATGTTGATGGTGGATTTTCATTTAAGGTTAAAATTGTAAAAGCCGAAAATTATACGCTAACATCTTGTAAAAGATAAAGCCATTAATAAGTGTTGAATACTTCTTCACTTTACTAATTCACCTAGAATGGAGCATGTGACAACAATCCCATTCTCGTGAATTAAATACACGAAATTCATCCGAGGTTGGAGCATGTAGCAACAATCCCATATACCACTGTGAATTTACAACATAATTAATTAATGCGTAACCGACCTTGTATTTCTGTACTCATTATCAGTGCGGCATGACTACTGAGTGTTACTCTCAGCAGAGCAACACGAATCTCCAAGCATTATGATGAAAGCATGTACGAAATACCCGTACAAGCTGCAACTCTCGGTGTGTTATACTAGCCCGATTGAGCAACTCTCGGTGTGTTATACTAGCCCAATTGAGCATCCGGACTGTCCGTATCGATGCAGAAATGATCACGATCATCCAACTTCACCAAAGATGATTGGATGGCCCGGATCAATTCCATAACCCCCCAAGCAGGTATGGAATATTCGCTGCCGAACCAACGCGGGCCCCGCATGGTCTGCCTCCCCAAAAGATTGGCATAGCTTGCCAAAACGTCCAAACCAGAGCGGTATGGACGGAAAACCCTAAATTAGGGTTTGCGGCACATTACATGTGTCGCAAAACAGTCTCAACCATCCATCTTCGCAGGTATAGATGGAGGGTGTAGATGTAGATTCAAAGGGCCCAGAGCATGTCAACACAATCACCGTGGGCCCGCATACATACCTGACCGATCAGTTAGGACCAACCATGGTTGGTCATCCCGATTCGTACGCCCGAATAGAGCATGACGCACGGCCATGAAACCCAAAATTAGGGTTTTTGAGCATCACGAGCGTCCATCTTCTCCGGCACGAATGGAGGGTCCAAGATTAGATTAAGCAGGTCCGGTCATACCAACATGACCACCGTGGACCCATCTATCCCCTCACCTAATCGGCCAAGGCATACCATGCCTGGTTGTCCCAAATCGTCCGCCCAAACTAGCGTGGTCACACTTCCCGATTGAAAACTAATCTCGACCACTCAACTTCGCCGGACGATTTGAGTGTCTTAGATCACGTTTTCATGGGACAGTCAGGTATAGGCATGAACACCAGCCTACCACCTACACGCCAGACCGATCGGCCAAGACTGACCTAGATTGGTCATCTTGGAACGCACGCCTGAAGTTGGCACGAGGCGCGGCTTTTGCGGCACTAGTTTTCTGTCGCAAACTGATCTCGACCACTCAACTTCGCCGGAAGAATTGAGTGGCCCAGATCACACTTTCGTGAGATAATGGGGTATGGGCGCCTACACCGTCATGCCGTCTACACGCATGTACGATCGCCCTGGCCAAAATCGTATCCCAAGCTTGGATTCGACCAAGCTGAAGAGGGATGCTTGTGCACCTCTTCTAAAACCCTAATTTCATTAACAGTCGCAGATGAGTGTCTCAAAGATCATCTCGTCCGTCCAACTTCACCGGCTTGGTTATACAGCCCTGGTCAGGAGTTAATTGGTCAATGCGGCGTCATGATGATCACCATCCGTCACTCTACCACACCATGTGGTCGGTCAAGGGAGGATTTGCTTGCGCAACTTCCAAACCATCACATGAAGTAGGCTGGACATGAGGCTATTTTGAGACGCTCAAACAGCGATGCTTCATACATGCTGAGTATACTCGATGCGATGCACATAGAATACACACGATACTTCACAAGTATCAACTTCCTGAATAACGCAGTTATTCAATTTAGCATTACATGCTACTTTTTGTGGTTCCACGATCCACACATTCCATACATCAATCATGTCACAAACTGGGGGATACATAATGGGGTATTGGTCTGGCGGTTTACAGCGTGCAGCGCACAACGCGCCATCACAAGAACGTGTCAGGAAGTCATGGAAAGTTAAGTGATGATGGGAGAAGTGGGCAAGCCTGGTCGTGTGACACTAACACATTACTCCACTACTCCATCACTCCACTTTCTCCACTTCCCACGAGATACGAGGGTTAGGCTAAAAGACTTGTATAAATAGGTTCTCCATCCTATTTTTCGAACAAGAACAAGACCAGACAACAGAGGCAAGTGTTGATACCATCGTATTCAAACACCGGAACTGATAGCTTACATCCTGCAAGCCAGTCCAGCTTTCTGATACAAGTCATACATAGCCAACACCTTCACAATCTCAACACCTTCTTCGCTTCCCTCCCTAAGATCAACCCCATCTCCTTCACTTTGTGACTGAAACAAGTCTGGAACGGTCATTTCTTGGTTTAGGCCGGATTTGCACAGATTGATTTCTCGAATCTACAAGCACTCCCGTGTAGTGCATTTGTTTAAGGTTTAAACTCATTTCTCATCCACACATCCCAAATTACCAAAACCGGCAGAAATAGTTTTCACCCATAAACAAGGAGGTGTGGGGATTAGTTTTCCCAGTTGTTAGAGTTCTCCTTTATATACTTTTCAAATCAGGGTTTGCAATCTAAGTTACCTTGGTAACAAAGAATTCATTATTCACCGTTAGATGAAAACCTGATTAGATTCAAGCTAATATCTTTCAACCGTTATATTGAACTTAGCTTGTTACACACAAATGAAATGTATCCTCATTTAGGTTTATGTAACCGTACCTAAACGTGTACACCATGTTGGCTCATCAATAGTTAACCAAGGTTAGCCATATGAACACTCTCATATCAACCTTATTCATCTTAACCATAACTAGTTCAAATGACTCAAATGAAACTAGTTAAAGAGTTATTCAATTGCTATATTCTCATAGAAGTATACAAGAACACAATTGAAGCAAAATTGGTTTGATTCACTCGAATCAATTCATGAACATTATAGCCACGGCTTGCAAAGAATGCATTCCTTAATATATAAATATATTAGTTCATGTAACATACCGATTTTAGAACTTTAATCTTCAAGTACACGAACATGTACGCATACTTGAAATACCCGGAGTGAAATTGGGTTTCGCCAGTACGCGAAAAGGCACGAATACCACCAATCCCAGCAGAAAAACTCGGACATGAACCTTACACCATTACGCATATGTGTACGCATACTTAGGTTCCCGGATTTCTCAAACCAACATGTACGCATACGGGTATGCATACTATGGTTCCCGGACATGGATTACATATGTGCAAGAGTACACAACATGTCACAATACAATAATGGTTAAGTGTTCTAAACTCTTATTTCAATCATTGAAACTTTCTTAGAGGATGCCAATAGCCGTTTTCACACACTATTAGCATCAAAGCAATTTTTAAGTTATTGAAATAACTATAACGAAACATTCCAAGTCTACACCAAATGATTGTATCACACAAACCATATAAGATGTTACTCGGCGATTTTCACATGATCAAGATGAACTTGGTCGAAGCGAGAGCTTGCCAACATATATTTCGAGAAATATGTAAGCGAGTTAAACTCAGCTCGACATCTCAAATTGTATAATAGAAAACTATATCGTAACACGACTTATGTCTCAATCTAGGAGATATAGTAGAAATATACTTTCCAAGTGATAAATGAGTTTCAGTCTTCACATACCTTTTTGTTGATGAAGTTCCATAAGCTCGCCTTAGTAGTTCTCCGTCTTCAATGATGAACGACGTGAAGTCTAATGCTCAACTACACAATCTATCCTAGTCCGAGACTTATAGTTTTGATCACTAACATTGACAAACAAGCTTGAGATAGCAACGCTTGCGAGTTCGACCGAGCATTGCTCTAACAATCTCCCCCTTTGTCAATTTTAGTGACAATACTATCAATACATATGGACACAAAATAAATAAACTTTGTAGCTTCTCATCCAAATGCTTGATCTCCTTGGTTCTTCAACATTAATCGAAATCTTCGTCACTTCCACGTACTCCCATGATTCCAAATGTGTTCAACTCAGCATCATAGTTGTTGAAGATCCGTAGCAATAAAAATGAGAAAATAATAGCTCTCAATCATTGTTATACAGTGTCATAGTATCATTACACAACATCAAAGTTCAATTGTATCACAACTTCGACAACAATACTATGGTGATATGTATCACTCCCTCTTAGTCAATACTTCATCACACAATGAAAACCACTCCCTCTTACATAATGATCCGTAAACCATATGTACTTGTAGTGTGAACTACACATTAATTCTCCCCCTTTTTTGTCAATAAAATTGGCAAAGGTACGAAATTAGTGGGATCCTCATGAAATTTTCATAGAGATACTTCATGACCAAAAGAGAACAACATATCAGCTTGTTTAGATGCCATCATATAGCCGAAACTACATGCATTCATCAAGGAGTTTATAATGATACAAGATAACCCCTTGTTGATGGGTGAAAACTACTCCTGCAGAATTTGGTAATTTGGGGTGTGGATGAGGAATGAATCTAAACCCTAAACAAATGCACTGCGCGATGAGTGCTTGTAGATTCGAGAGATTAATCTGTGCAAGTCCGGCCTAAACCAAGAAATGTCCGTTCCAGACTTGTTTCGGTCACAAAGTGAAGGAGATGGGGTTGATCTTAGGGAGGGAAGCGAAGAAGGTGTTGAGATTGTGAAGGTGTTGGCTTGCTTATGACTTGTGACAGAAAAATGAGCAGGCTTACGGTAAGGAGGCTCTGGGTGTTTGAACACAATGGTATCAACACTTGATTTTCTGTCTCGTCTGAACTTGTGTGTTGTTGTGTGAAATAGGGCGGAGAACCTATTTATACAAGTCATTGAGCCTTATTCACGTCTCTCGTGGGAAGTGGAGGAAGTGGAATGATGGAGTAGTGGAGTTGTGCGTTGGTGATACACGACCAGTCTTGCCCACTTCTCCAGTTCATCTCTAACCGTCCATGACTTCCTGACACGTTCTTGTGATGGCGCGTTGCACGCTGCACGCTGTAAACCTCCAGACCAATACCCCAGTAAGTATCCCCCCAGTTTGTGACATGATTAATGTATGGAATGTGTGGATCGTGGATCCACGAAAGATAGCATGTAATGCTGAATTAAATAACTGTGTTATTCAGGAAGTCAATACTTGTGAAGTATCGTGTGTATTTTATGCGAGTGCGCATTACGGTGTGGTAAAGTGATGGGTAATGACTCCTCACTAACCAAATAACTCCCGACCGGGGTTGTATAACCAAGTCTGGTGAAGTTGAACGGATGAGATGATGTTTGAGGCACTCATCTGCGACCGTTAATGAATACTAGGGTTTTTGAAGAGGTGCGCAAGCATCACTCTTCAGCTTGGTCGAAACCAAGCATGGGAAGGGCTTTGGAGAGGACCGACCGGTCGTGCATGTTGATGGCATGCCGGTGTACACGTCCATGTCTCACTTTCCCAAGAAGGCGCGATCTAGGCCACTCAAATTGACCTAGCACGGTTGAGTGGTTGAGATCGGTTTGCGGCAGAAATTTCTTACCGCAAAGGAGTTGATAACCGCGTGATATTCCCGCACGCGTTCCAAGACAACCATCCTTGGTCGGTCTTGGTCGATCACTCCAGCGTGTAGGTGGTAGGTTGATGTTCACACCTATACCTGACTATCCCATGAAAACGTGATCTAAGCCATTCAAATCATCCGGTGAAGTTGAGCGGTCGAGATCAATTTGCAATTTGGGAAGTGTAACCACGCATGTTTGGGCGGGCGTTTTGGATTAGCCGGGCATGATATGCCTTGGCCGACCGTATGAGGATATAGATGGGCCCACGGTGATCATGCTGGTATGATTGGACCTGTTTAATCTAATCTGTGACCCTCCATTCGTACCGGAGAAGATGGACGCGCGTGATGGCTTGAAACCCTAATTTGGCTTTCAAAGCCGTGCGCCACCTCTTGTTTGGGTGACGATTTTGTCACGGCCAAACCTTGTTGGTCTTGACCGACTGGTCAAGTGTGTAGGCGGTCTCACGGTGATCGTGTTGACATGCTCTGGGCCCTTTGAGTCTACATCTAGACCCTCCATCTATACCTGCGAAGATGGATGGTTGAGACTACTTTGCAACATATGTAATATGCCGCAAACCCTAATTTAGGGTTTTCGTCATAATGCTTGGTATGAACGGTTTTCTTTTGGCAAGCTAAGGCCGATGGCCGACCATGCGGGGTCGGCCGTGGGTATTCCATACCTGCTTGGGGGTGATGGAAATTGATCTAGGGTCATCCAATCATGCTTACGGAGTTGGATGACTGCGATCAGATCATATCCGGAGACTGATACAGTCAAGTCCGGATGCTCAATCGGGCTAGTATAACACACCGAGAGGGGATCAATCGGGCTAGTATAACACACCGAGAGGGGCTCAATCGGGCTAGTATAACACACCGAGAGGGGCTCGGGCTAATATAACACACCGAGCATCAGCCTGTACGGGTATTTCGTACATGGTTTCATTATAGTGCTTGGAGGTTCGTGTTACTCTATATATGAGTAACACTCAGTCTCATGCCACATTGATAATGATTCATTATAGTGCTTGGAGGTTCGTGTTACTCTATAAGAGTAACACTCAGTCATCATGCCACACTGATAATGAGTACAGGAAATACAAGGCTGATATGAAATTCACAGAATAGGACTGTTGCTACAAGTTCCATTCTTGGTGAATCAAGTGAGGGAGTATCCAACACTTATAGATGGCTTTATCTTTTACAAGATGTCAGCGCATGATTTTCTCTGGTTTTTACAAATATAACCTTAAACGAAAATCCACCATCAACATTAAGTCCCCTGCCTAGCACATAATGGTTACACTATTGTGTGGTAGGCATGAGATGGTGACAGTTAAAGATAAAACTTATGAGGCAAAGTTAGATGTTACCAGGAGGGACGGGTCATCCTGTCCTTGGAGTATGTCACGTTCAAAAGGCATATAGGAGAGTGTTTCCCTAGTATGATGTCGGCCTTGCTCGCTTGATCGACCTTGCTATGCCTGCGCCGGTCGAGGGGCTATTGCGCCTGCTTCACTCGATCGTGGGGTTGTGCCTAATCGACGGACTGCTGCACCTGCTTCGTTCGTGGGGCTCTGCGCTGCTTGTTCGAATGTGGGCTTGTTGTGTCTGCTTGATTGAACGTGAGTCTCACCCACATACGCCTGACAGACTTGAAACTTGTACCGGTCTTGAAACTTGTACCGGTCTTGAAATCAACACCAGACTAAAATTTGTACCGGACTAAAATTTGTACCGGACTAAAATTTGTACCGGACTTGAATGGTGTTTGGACCGGCCATTGTGTGCTCCGATGTGAGTTGTGTCTTGCCGTGTGACTACATCTCTCCTGTATTTTCATACAAGTTCTAACTCCTGTCTTTTATTTCATTGTGGAAGAAAAAAATCCCTGTTGAGATGTCTTCTGGAGATAATGCTGGTGCCAAGTCAGGAGGTGTTGAAAGCTTCAAAGATATGCCGAACATTGATGATGAGTTGTTCACCGCGCCTTTTCAACTATAGGAAAATATCTGTTCCACAAGATAACTCTTCTCCTATCGACTTTTAGGTTTTTCATGCTCATCTGGGCCCTTATGAAGGATGGATGAGACGTATGTTGAGCAATGAGTACATCAAAGAGAACTTGACCGGAGCGCAGATTATTGATGCAGCTTGAGTGTTGAAACGTCTCGAGAGGATGTTAAAGTGGTTTATGATGCGACCGTTGAGGTGGGTCCTGGAGAGAGTGTTGAAGAAGGATTCTGAAGCGAACGTGGGTCTCGGAGAGAGCGTTGCGGCGGCTCTTGAATAGACCATTGAAGCGGCTTCTCTGCTGGAGGGAGCGTTAAGTGGCTTCCTCTTCGATTCGATTACCCTTGCGAATCCATGATTCTTGGTGACCATCTTTCTCATGTTGAAGAAGTCCTTGATCGACGGTGAAGGAACTTCATGCTGAGCCTCGATCCCCAAGCGTGGTTTACATGGTTTGTTCGTAGTGGTTGTTGTCGAGCCGGGTATGGAATACCTTGGACGTTGTTTCATCATTGTGGGATTCGTGCACGTGTAATCGGAGTTGGAGTTGATGGACGCACATGATGTTGTATCTTGGTGGTTTTCCTCTTGCTGCTTCAAGGAACTGCTTACAGAAGGCTGAATGTTGTACCGCCTGTTGGTGAGATATATGCCCCTACAAACATTATGAGGCTCTTCCGGCAGGCCTGGTTCTTTCTATCAGGGCATATGTTGTTGTAGATGAGCGTTCAACAGCTCCAGAGGATGACCAAAAGCGCGGATTCTCCAATATAGCGTGATAGACATGTACCGTTGTCTGATAAAGTGACTCACCCGGATCTTGTTCGACCACTGTCTGATAGAGTAACTCGCCCGGATCTCTCTCGATATGACGGTTGGACATCGTTATCTTCTTGAGGCTGCTCCCTTGAGGTATCGGCTCCAGTGGAAGATTACCGTCATAGAGAGAGATCCGGCACTCTTTAAACCAAATGGCAGCATGGTATAATAAAATTTTTCGAGAGGAGTTCGAAAAGATATCTTACTTGCATCATGCTCGTACATCCTTATCTGTTTGTAGCCGCTACATCCATCCATGGAGGAGAACATGTCGTGTCCGCTGGTTGTATCTATTAACATGTCGATGTTAGGCAGAGGAGGATCGTTTTGGAGCAAAGACACTGTTCAAGTCTCTCGAAGTCTATGCAAAGACTGACCTATCCATTTTCCTCATGTATGAACTACAACTGTTTAACCGACTTGGATACAGGTATGACATGTATATGATGGGTGACCAATTTTCATCCGGCATTTCTTCACATCTCCAAGCAAATATGTTCTGGTACTCTTTGAGAAGTTGCACGAGCTTCGTGCGTTTATCCGTACACAAGGTTGAGCTGATGGAGATAGGCCTAGGAGATTCCTCAACGATTTCAATTTCATCAGTTGTAGAGTTGGTGCCATCTTGCAGATGTTGTGGAGCATCTAGCACTTGCTCTTGTGGTTCGTTCTTTGTTGTAGCATTCCATTAGGTGGAGAGACTGGGTAACAGTCTCCTCTGCTGATAATGGAAGTGCCGGTATACCGTTTTCCTTTCTGGTCACGACCCGCCATAAAAGTTCGTTCCCTCCTCGTGTGAACGTGGGTTGTGGCTTCACAGTATGGAGAAGAATGCTTCGTCAGCAAAGATGCATCGTGGGTACTAGCCCTCAATGATGCAAGTGGTCTTCTTCCTGAATTGACGCCCACATGGGGAGTGGGATGCAACGAACTTGTCTCGATTCTTTCCACGGAGCTTCTCCCGTATGTCTTTGGTTTGGTTTCCCTCGAAGTCCTTCATTGTGGTAGGCTTCCGTACGACCTTGCCTGGAGAGCCTTGGATGTCCTGAGAATCTTGAGAGTAATGAAGACGATCCTGTGTAGATAAGGGTCGTCTTGAACTCTGAATCCTTGATGCGTGCGGTGACATGTAGGTCACGGTCGTGACCTTCCTCTGGTTGATAGCAGCAAAACGTCTCCGCGCGCTGATTCTTCGAGAGATGTGAAAGTTTGCATAAACTTTCCACTAGAGAAACCGCTTCCCGATCCACCGGCCTCTGGTTCATAGTGAAACTATTGACTTGAGGAAGATCGTTGTGAGGATCAGTCCCCGTGTAGGAGCCTCCATGACAGACCGCTCATATCCGATGTCGCTTCTTTGATCGGGTCCATGTAGGTCCGTGCCATTGAAGTACCTTCTCCGGTGCGTTGAATTCATTCCTTGTTAGCTCCGGGGGCTGTTGCGGGTCATGTGGAAATCGATCAGTTAATGTCTTAAGAAAAGTGAGTACCTCTTTCCGAGTTGCGGCCATATCCGTTTGAGTCTTGACAAGAACTTCCTGCTTTTCCATCAAGTCTGCAATAATGGGAGATGGTCCTCCTCTCGCCCCTCCGGTTCCTCGTCCTGATGAAGGAGTGGAAGTTGTTGTTCTGGTGACTACCGGAGGTGTTACACTTGATGAGATGCCAGGACTTGCACTGCTCCGCTCTGGTGATGGGAGGTGTTGTAATATCACTGCTGAGTGATCGAATTGAACGTTCCCATCCTCTGTACTCACGTGTTACTTGATTGATCTCTCCTTACTCAAGCGTTTCTTCACGGCTTCGACAAGGGTCTTGAGATGTAAATCTTCCAAAGGGGATCCGTAAGCTGCAGGCTCCATTTCTTTATCCGGTAGACGTTGTAGTACTCCGGACAAGTCCTCTCCTCTGTGGAGTTGCCTCGGTTCTTCATTGTTGACTGGACCATGTTGTTCATCTTTCCTGAGTCTCCTGCGGGCTCTTTTTTCCTCTCCACCGGTAAAGGTGTGACTCCTGGCTAAGGATTCAGCGTTTCTTGCACTGCCTGAGTAGATGCACGCCGACCCTTCTTGTAATTGTGATGTTATATCATTCAAAAGGCGGAATGTTTCGCTCTACCTTCTGGTGATACCGGCTTGATTTGCCAAGACATCCTCCAGCATTCTAACTATACTTCCCATGATATCTGAACCACCTGTTGTTTCTGGATACATTGCGAGATGGAAACCGAAAAATTGAGAATTCAATTTTGTGCAACCGAGAGATCAACCTCCCACTGTGGTCGCCAATTGTTGATGGGTGAAAACTACTCCTGCAGAATTTGGTAATTTGGGGTGTGGATGAGGAATGAATCTAAATCCTAAACAAATGCACTGCGCGATGAGTGCTTGTAGATTCGAGAGATCAATCTGCAAGTCCGGCCTAAACCAAGAAATGTCCGTTCCCGGACTTGTTTCGGTCACAAAGTGAAGGAGATGGGGTTGATCTTAGGGAGGGAAGCGAAGAAGGTGTTGAGATTGTGAAGGTGTTGGCTTGCTTATGACTTGTGACAGAAAAATGAGCAGGCTTACGGTAAGGAGGCTCTGGGTGTTTGAACACAATGGTATCAACACTTGATTTTCTGTCTCGTCTGAACTTGTGTGTTGTTGTGTGAAATAGGGCGGAGAACCTATTTATACAAGTCATTGAGCCTTATTCACGTCTCTCGTGGGAAGTGGAGGAAGTGGAATGATGGAGTAGTGGAGTTGTGCGTTGGTGATACACGACCAGTCTTGCCCACTTCTCCAGTTCATCTCTAACCGTCCATGACTTCCTGACACGTTCTTGTGATGGCGCGTTGCACGCTGCACGCTGTAAACCGCCAGACCAATACCCCAGTAAGTATCCCCCCAGTTTGTGACATGATTGATGTCTGGAATGTGTGGATCGTGGATCCACGAAAGATAGCATGTAATGCTGAATTGAATAACTGTGTTATTCGGAAGTCGATACTTGTGAAGTATCGTGTGTATTTTATGCAGGTACTGCATTACGGTGTGGTAAAGTGATGGGTAATGACTCCTCACTAACCAAATAACTCCTGACCAGGGTTGTATAACCAAGCTGGTGAAGTTGAACGGATGAGATGATGTTTGAGGCACTCATCTGCGACCGTTAATGAATACTAGGGTTTTTGAAGAGGTGCGCAAGCATCACTCTTGTTGACTTGGTCGAAACCAAGCATGGGAAGGGCTTTGGAGAGGACCGACCGGTCGTGCATGTTGATGGCATGCCGGTGTACACGTCCATGTCTCACTTTCCCAAGAAGGCGCGATCTAGGCCACTCAAATTGACCGGCACAGTTGAGTGGTTGAGATCGGTTTGCGGCAGAAATTTCTTACCGCAAAGGAGTTGATAACCGCGTGATATTCCCGCATGCGTTCCAAGACAACCATCCTTGGTCGGTCTTGGTCGATCACTCCAGCGTGTAGGTGGTAGGTTGATGTTCACACCTATACCGACTATCCCATGAAAACGTGATCTAAGCCATTCAAATCATCCGGTGAAGTTGAGCGGTCGAGATCAATTTGCAATTTGGGAAGTGTAACCACGCATGTTTGGGCGGGCGTTTTGGATTAGCCGGGCATGATATGCCTTGGCCGACCGCATGAGGAGATAGATGGGCCCACGGTGATCATCTTTGGTATGACTGGACCTGTTTAATCTAATCTGTGACCCTCCATTCGTACTCGAGAAAGATGGACGCGCGTGATGGCTTGAAACCCTAATTTGGCTTTCAAAGCCGTGCGCCACCTCTTGTTTGGGTGACGATTTTGTCACGGCCAAACCTTGTTGGTCTTGACCGACTGGTCAAGTGTGTAGGCGGTCTCACGGTGATCGTGTTGACATGCTCGGGCCCTTTGAGTCTACATCTAGACCCTCCATCTATACCTGCGAAGATGGATGGTTGAGACTACTTTGCAACATATGTAATATGCCGCAAACCCTAATTTAGGGTTTTCCGTCATAATGCTTGGTATGAACGGTTCTCTTTTGGCAAGCTAAGGCCGATGGCCGACCATGCGGGGTCGGCCGTGGGTATTCCATACCGCTTGGGGGTGATGGAAATTGATGCGGGGTCATCCAATCATGCTTACGGAGTTGGATGATCGCGATCGAATCATATCCGGAGACCGATACGGTCAAGTCCGGATGCTCAATCGGGCTAGTATAACACACCGAGAGGGGCTCAATCGGGCTAGTATAACACACCGAGAGGGGCTCAATCGGGCTAGTATAACACACCGAGAGGGCATCGGCACACCGTACGGGTATTTCGTACATGGTTTCATTATAGTGCTTGGAGGTTCGTGTTACTCTATATATGAGTAACACTCAGTCTCATGCCACACTGATAATGATTCATTATAGTGCTTGGAGGTTCGTGTTACTCTATAAGAGTAACACTCAGTCATCATGCCACACTGATAATGAGTACGAAATACAAGGCTGATATGAAATTCACAGAATGGGACTGTTGCTACAAGTTCCATTCTTGGTGAATCAAGTGAGGGAGTATCCAACACTTATAGATGGCTTTATCTTTTACAAGATGTCAGCGCATGATTTTCTCTGGTTTTTACAAATATAACCTTAAACGAAAATCCACCATCAACAACCCTAAAGTATTCCACGACCACACTCCCCACAAAGATTTGGCAATTAAGCACAAGTTCAATTAATAACTCCCCCCCATAAAATGTCATTCCCGAAAGAACAATAAGAGCGACCTTACTTTTACAAGAAAAGAAGGATTTCTTTGGACATTAACAAATCACATAAGAATATGAATTTGTATCCAAAAATATCAATTGAATTAACCACAAAAGAAAATGCTCAATTCAATTGGCCATGCTCAACATAAGAGAACTTACGCAGCAACACAGTATATGCACAAAGATGTTGATCAAGGAAAGACCAATACTGTGGAATAATCAAAGATTCATTTTATTTTTCATCGCTATTTGCACAATGACATATAATAGACTTAATCTTTGTAAATAAAAGTTCATCCTTTCTTCCATCAGTACTTGCATAATGACATAAAAGGCTTAACTTTTGTATTCAAAAGTTCATTCTATCTTTTATCAATACTTTCATACTGACATAATAGAGATAACTTTGAACAAGTATGGGACAGTCAAGGTTCACGGACGTAAACAACATATCCATAACAATTTGTAATATATGAAACCATAAAGATTAACACTGCAAAAATCATCTTCCAAATCAACTTTAGAATTTAAATAAATAAATTTAAAAACATTGTAAGATGAAAACGTTGGCAATAGTTATGTGTAATCACAATAATGGCTATTCCAAACCTTCGTTATCCTTCTTAAAAAAACAAGAATAAAATTCTCATAAGAAGAATCCTATTGAATAATAATAATAAAAAAAACACAACTACTCTAAAACCAACACCACTGAGCACACACTAAATAAGAGTTTGTGTTCAGTGTCTTCACGGGTTTCAAGACATTCAAGCTCGTGATTGAAAGTATTCACAGCTTCTCCGGAGAAGATATCCTCTTTGAGAAGGTCCTTAACATGTGATTTTATGAGAACAAGGTCAGAATTAACCTTTTTCAACTCGGTTCGTAACATATAAGGATCCTTCATAGAGTTTTCAAGCTTCAGTTTTGCTCTCCCGAGATCATTGAGAAAACCATGAACCACTTCAGTAGAGACCATCTCGGCATTTTCTCGATCTTGATGAGAATATGCATAAAGCATGATGCACCAGGATGAATATAGTCAGCTTTAACAATTGTAGGATCAGAATATCGCAACATTAATACCTTTACGAAATCTTTGTACAACACACTGCGAAGATATCGCAGATTGGTTACAGAAATGACGCGACAGATGACGACAGCCTGAACACGAGAAAGATGTGGAGACCTAGCGAGATTTAGGAGTATTGCGAAATTTAACATTTGTATACTTGCGAGAATGTCACAAGCCAGATCCGAAAATAAAGGACAGCTTAGCTGTCACCCACTATGTAATATCCTATATAAAGAGCCGAACAGGCTTAAGGTAGAGGGAGATCTTTTGTGGGTAGAGAAAAAGTTTTGAGGAGAGAGAAAGTCTAGAACAGTAGTTGTATTCTTGATTTCATTTCCTTCTTCTAAAATTTCTAAACTCAATTAATAAAAAGTGTGATTGTTGATCTTAGAGATGTGTTAATTATTATGAATTCTTGTGAGGGATGTATTGTGGGATTTCCTGCAACTACATAATGGCGCTAGAAACAGGGAATGATATATAAGATTAAAGATTGCTATTAAGACTATTCAAATCAAGAAAATGATGAAACAAATTGATAAATCAGTTAAGGAAGAGAAAGTTAAAATCAAGGAATGCAACAGAAGGTTGGAGTGTAGTTTGATCACAAAAACAATGATTAATGAATTCCATGAAAACATCAGAGGGAGAATACATAAACGAGATTTTGAAGGAAAGAAAATCATGATGGTGGAGAAGGTATCACCCTTGAAAGATTGGGAAAAACAGAAAATTACATTCACAGCAGCAGAGATACCAAAAGAAAATTTGATCCACACATCTCCTTTGGTAATCACAGTAACCACACGAAAAGAAAAGGGGAAATCAGCAAAAACTATGGAAGAATGGACAGTAAACAGAACTTTGGTGGATACAGGGAGTTCGGTGGATATAATGTTTTACCATGCATACAAAGGAATGGGGTACAAAAATGAAGAGATGTCTCCCTCAACGTATCATATTCATGGCTTTGGAAAATCTACAACAAAACCAAAAGGGGAAATAGAGATGTGAATTTTGCTAGGAGAGATTGAAACACGAGTGACACTATGTGTGGTGCATATGGAATCACCATACAACATGTTGTTGGGAAGGCCATGGATACACGCAATTAAAGCTGTAGTGTCAACATTACATCAATGCATTAAATTTCCTATGTCGAGTGGGATTGGTAAAATTAGAGGGGATGTTGATAAAGCGAAATTATGTTATCAAATTAAAGTGAAGCAGTATGAAGGACGTGCAAAGAAGCGAAAAATTCGTAGAAAAATGGCGAAGGAGGCAAAGAAAGAAGAAGAATTTAGAACTTACATGATAAGAGCAGAGGAAGGAAAAGGAATTCCCAGCGAAATTTCAGAAGAAGGGAATGAACTTGCGAAGGAGATAAAAGAACCAACACCTATGGGAGAACCTGAGACCAGTTACACCGCGGCGGAACCAACAAAGGAAGTGAATGTTGGAACCAAAGAAGAACCCAAAATACTAAAAATTGGGACTAAGATGGAGGCAGATGAAGAAGAAAGAACTATTAGTCTGTTGCGAGAATATAAAGATATTTTCGCATGGAACATGGATGAGATACCGAGAATAGATCCGTCTGTGGCGTGTCATAGGTTGGAGATTAACAAAAATGCAAGGCCATTCAAACAAAGAATCAGAAAAATCGCAACAACGTATCATCCCCAAATAGAAGAAGAGTTGCAGAAGATGCTTGATGCAGGAATCATAAGACAAGCTAAATATCCGGAGTGGATAACAAACATGGTTGTGGTCCCAAAGAAGAATAAGGGGAAAAGAATTTGTATAGACTTTACTGATCTAAATAAAGCTTGTCCGAAAGATAGTTTTCCGTTACCAGATATTCCACATATGGTTGAATCAGCAGCGGGAACTGATAGAATATCTTCTCTAGACGGATACAAAGGCTACAATCAAATCCCTCTCGCTGAAGAAGATCAAGAACATACTGTTTTTTTCGCTCCAAGAGGGTTATATTGTTATACAAAAATGCCATTTGGTTTGCGAAATGCTGGAGCAACATACCAAAGGATGGTAGAGAAGGTTTTCGCGAAGTGGATACACAAAACGTTAGAGGTGTATGTAGATGACATGTTAATAAAAAAATAAAGAAGCAAAAGATCATGTCCAAGATCTGAGGGAAATTTTTGAACAAATGAGGCATTTTAACATCAAAGTAAATCCAGAGAGTGTATCTTTGGGGTTGTTTCAAGAAAATTTTTAGGCTACATTATATCAAAAGAAGGAATACAAGTTGATCCAGGGAAATTGCAAGCAATTCGTGACATGCCAACACCATCGACGGTAAAAGATGTACAGAAGTTAAACGGACTCTTAGCTTCGCTAGAAAGGTTCATTTCGCGATCATCAGACAAATGTAAACATTTTTTCAACATACTCAAAAAGGGGAAAAAGTTTAGATGGACAGATGAATGCAAGAAAGCTTTTCAAGGAATAAAAAAACATCTGATGAATATATCTATTTTGCAAAAAGCAGAACCAGGAGAAGAATTATTAATCTATCTTGCGACAACTTCGCACGCATTAAGTGTTGTGTTATTACGAGTAGACGCAGGAGTTGAGAGACCAATCTATTACATCAGCAAAACCTTCAATGCCGCAGAGAAAAATTATTCAAAAATTGAAAAACTAATTTTGGCATTAGTTTATGCAACATTTAAACTTCACATATATTTTCAGGCACATAAAATAAGGGTGTTGACAAAGGTACCAATTGAGTCAGTAATGAAGAATACAAAAAGGTCAGGGAGAGTTGAGAGATGGAATGCACAAGTAGGACATTTCGAAATCAAATATGAAATACTATCTTCACCCAAATCACAAGTTGTCGCAGATTTCTTAGCAGAATTTCCTCTAGAAGATGATGAAGCTGTGGAAGAAATGATGGATGTGGAAGAAGAACATGGAAATCCAAGAGATCTATTAACAGAGCCAAATAGATGGGAAGTATTGGTGGATGGATCGTCAAATGGGGAAGGTAACGGAGTTGGAATTGTTTTGATTTTGCCAGAGGGCACCAAAATGGCTTTTTCAGATTGGAGTTTACATCCACCAATAATGAAACAGAATATGAAGCTGTGATACATGCCCTGAAATTCGCAATAGAAATGAAGTTGGAAAATATGAGATTCACCAGTGATTCGCAGCTAGTCATTCGTAAAATAAAAGGAGAATACACTACAAATGAACCATCCTTGAAGAAATACAAGAAACTTGTTGAAGAATTGTCAGCGAAAATCCCAAAAATAAAATGGAGACATATATCAAGGAAAGATAACAGGCTCACAAATGCTTTTGCTTTTATTTCAAGTATGATGACAGACCCAACTGCGAGATGCATAAAGATACATACACTTCTATCACCATCAATCAATAAAGAAGAAGAAGAAGAAGTAGACGTAATAATAATAGAAGATGGCGGAACCAATATCGAAGATTGGAGAGCAGAACTTCATGCATATCTGATGAAAGGAGATACACCAAGAAATAGATTGGAGGCACACAAATTAAAGATCCGTGCAACAAATTATGAACTAAGAGATGGGGTATTGTATCGGAGATCCTTTAACGGACCATCACTCAGATGTTTGACACGAAAATAGGGAGAATAAGTGTTAAAGGCGTTACATTGTGGGGATGCTGGCAATCACAGTGGCGGAAGATCTTTGACATACAAAGCGAAAATGCAAGGTAATTACTAGCCATATATGCATGAAGATGCGAAACAAGTATCAAGACGTTGCGAAGATTGTCAAAGACACGGAAAAAAAATACATGCACCTGGAGCACCATTAACATCCTCAACAAGTGTATGGCCTTTTGGAAAATGGGGGTTAGACATTGTGGGACCGTTTTTACCGGTGTTTATGGGTGAAAACTACTCCTGCAGAATTTGGTAATTTGGGGTGTGGATGAGGAATGAATTTAAACCTTTAAACAAATGCACTGCGCGGTGAGTGCTTGTAGATTCGAGAGATCAATCTGTGCAAGTCCGGCCTAAACCAAGAAATGGCCGTTCCAGACTTATTTCGGTCACAAAGTGAAGGAGATGGGGTTGATCTTAGGGAGGGAAGCGAAGAAGGTGTTGAGATTGTGAAGGTGTTGGCTTGCTTATGACTTGTAACAGAAAGGTGAACAGGCTTGTGATTGATGCAAGCAAGTTCTGGGTGTTTGAATACGTTTTTTTTGTATTAACACTTGGTTTTCCGTCTCGTCTAAACTTGTGTTGTTGTTTGAAATAGGGCGGAGAACCTATTTATACAAGTCATTGAGCCTCATTCACGTCTCTCATGGGAAGTGGAGGAAGTGGAGTGATGGAGTAGTGGAGTTGTGCGTTGGTGATACACGACCAGCCTTGCCCACTTCTCCTGTTCATCTCTAACCGTCCATGACACGTTCTTGTGATGGCGCGTTGCACGCCGCACGCCGTAAACTCGCCAGACCAATACCCCAAGTATGTATCCCCCAGTTTGTGACATGATTGATGTCTGAATGTGTGGATCGTGGATCCACGAAAGATAGCATGTAATGCTGAATTGAATAACTGTGTTATTCAGGAAGTCGATACTTGTGAAGTATCGTGTGTATTTTATGCAGGTACTGCATTATGGTGTGGTAAAGTGATAGGTAATGACGCCTCACTAACCAAATAACTCCTGACCAGGGTTGTATAACCAAACTGGTGAAGTTGGACGGATGAGATGATCTTTGAGACACTCATCTGCGACCGTTAATGAATATTAGGGTTTTTGAAGAGGAGCGCAAGCATGACTCTTCAGCTTGGTCGAAACCAAGTATGGGAAGAATTTTGGAGAGGACCGACCGGACGTGTATGTAGATGGCATGCTGGTGTACACGTCCATGTCTCACCGTCCCATGAAGGTGCGATCTAGGCCACTCAATTTGACCGGCAAAGAGGAGTGGTTGAGATCGGTTTGCGGCAGAAATCCTTGCCGCAAAGGAGTTGGAGATCGCATGACATTCCTGCACGCGCTTCAAGACGACCCATCTTGGTCGGTCTTGGTCGATCATACCAGTGTGTAGGTGGTAGGCTGGTGTTCACACCTATACCTGATTATCCCATGAAAACGTGATCTAAGCCACTCAAATCATCCAGTGAAGTTGAGCGGTCGAGATCAGTTCGTGGTTTGGGAGGCGCGGCCATGCTAGTTTGGACGCACGTTTTGGATTGACCAGGTGTGATATGCCTTGGCCGAACACATGAGGGGGTAGATGGGCTCACGGTGGTCATTACGGTATGACCGGCCCTTGTTTAATCTAATCTGTGACCCTCCATTTGTGCCGGAGAAGATGGACGTGCGTGATGACTTGAAACCCTAATTTTGGCTTTCAAGCCGTGCGTCATCTCTTGTTTGGGTGATGATTTTGTCACGGCCAAACATTGTTGGTCTTGACCGATTGGTCAAGTGTATAGGCGGTCCCACGGTGATCGTGTTGACATGCTCTGGGCCCTTTAAGTCTACATCTACACCCTCCATCTATACCTGCGAAGATGGATGGTTGAGACTGTTTTGCGACACATGTAACATGCCGCAAACCCTAATTTAGGTTTTCCGTCCATAATGCTTGGTATGAACGGTTTCTTGGCAGGCTAGGCCAATGACCGACCATGCGGGGTCGGCCGTGGGTATTCCATACCTGCTGGGGTGATGGAATTGATTTGGGGTTATCCAATCATGCTTATGGAGTTGGATGATCAAGATCGAGATCATATCCGGACTGATACGGTCAGTCTGGATGCTCAATCGGGCTAGTATAACACACCGAGAGGGGCTCAATCGGGCTAGTATAACACACCGAGAGGGGCTCGGGCTAGTATAACACACCGAGAATCAGCCCGTACGGGTATTTCGTACATGGTTTCATTATAGTGCTTGGAGGTTCGTGTTATTCTCAGAAGAGTAACACTCGGTCGTCATGCCACACCGATAATGAGTACTGGAAATACAAGGCCGATATGAAATTCACAGAAGGGATTGTTGCCACATGCTCCAACCTCGGAGGAATTTCATGTATTCACGTAATGGGATTGTTGCTACATGCTCCATTCTTGGTGAATTAAGTGAGGAGTATCCAACACTTATAAATGGCTTTATCTTTTACAAGATGTCAGCGCATGATTTTTTATGGTTTTTTACAAATTTAACCTTAAACGAAAATCCACCATCAACATTAAGTCCCCTGCCTAGCACATAATGGTTACACTATTGTGTGGTAGGCATGAGATGGTGACATATACAAACGTAAGAAGACAAGATAAAGAAAGTCTACCTGGAGGGGTTCCTACCGTGGGTAATCCTCCATACAGTGTGGTCACAGGTCTTGACATACCGGCTTCCTCCCTTAGGTGCTTGAGCTAGGGTAGGATTCTTCTTCACTGGAACTCCGGTTTGGGTGCTTTACATACTCAGCGGTTGAATCGCTAGAATCCGGATGACCTTCTGATTCTCGATTAGGGTTCACAAGAAAACCTGACTCGGTCGGTGTTGAATCCTCATTCATCGGGGGCGCAATCGTTTTAGGGTTTCCTCAGCATATGTGCAGGTGTAGAGAATTTTGAACCATTTTTACGTTTTTTGCAGTAGAGCTTCCTTGCTAAAACTTTGTTCCCCCATCATGTCTAACAACAATGGATCGTCTTCTTCATACCATCCAGGATCTTCCGTTAAACGTGCACGACCCGCGTCCGAGCTTCATGATCAATCCCCCTGTTCGTGTTCTCCGAGTCAAGAAGATCATACCGGTTTGTCTTTTCTTCTTGAACCATTGTTTGTTCTTCATAACGGTCAGGTAAATAATCCTTTCATTCTTGCAGAGATATCCTACCGGAACATGTGTGACGATCATTGATGACGATGACTTAACCACTCCTCTTCCTTCAAGCTCAAATACGCTTACCCCTGTGAACCTTGAAGACGCCGACTTGGGTATCTCATCTTATGAATATCCAAATACAGGTCTTTCATTCGATGTCCGCATGAAATGTTTATCCTCCAGCTACCGAGATGTCGGTGGATTCCTGGTACGGAAGGAGTTTGTGCCTTTGTACACAAAGTTATGGAGGAAGTACGGCCATATCGCAACCAGAAACGTGGTCCGACACTGTTCCTCTGCTTTGGTCACCGCGGTAGACCGCCTTCTTCCCATGATTGCCGAGATGGAGAGTATTTCTATCCGCAACGTTCTTTGAATCAAGCCTCGAAAAGTGGGAGAATATGGTATCTACCTGTGAATCCATGGAGTTCAACGTGGGCTGGTTGCGGCAGCGTCTTGATATCATCAAGGTTGATCGAGCTGGTATCCTTGTAAATGCTGTTCCTGCTGCGAAGGCTATTTTGGAAGAGGAAAAGGCTCTGGCTGCAGAATCGGAGAAGGTAGAGCAGGCTGTGCAGGACTTGAAGAAAAGAACGGAAAGATATCACGCTAGACTGGAGATGATGCTCTCAAGGAACTATAATCTTCTAGACGGCCTCTTCTAAACTTCATTCCTTTATTGTTAATGACGTTTATGTCAAAAGTTTTTAAACGTCTTTGCGGAATAAACTTCATTGGTTTTTGATTGGTGAAACAGGTTTTTTCATTGACACATCTCTGAATATAATTGATGATTCAAACATGTAATGAAAATAAATGCCTGTATTGTTGACACAAGAGATACAGTGGTAAGGCATGATATGCCTTGAGCCACTTTCCATTGATAACTGCTTCCAGCTCGCCTCCGTCTACCTTAATGATCTTGTAGTAGCCGGTATTGTAAGCCTTGGTGACTGCGTAGGGACCTTCCCATTTTGGTGAGAATTTTGGTGCAGACATGTCTTGTTGGATGTGTTTGGCCGTTTTCAAAACCAAATCTCTCACTTTGAAAACGCGTGGTTTCACAATTTTGTTGTATGCCCTGGAAATCCGATTCCTGTACACCTGAGCGTGTTCTTCTGCTTTATTCCTTCTAAAATCCAGAGTGTCTAACTCTGCTATTCTAGAGTCAGAGACTTCAGCCTCGTTCCAATGGATCCCGGTTGCTGCTGCAATCCTGGCTGATGGGATTCTGATCTCTGTTGGGAGAATTGCATCCGCTCCGTAGACAAGTGAGTACGGTGAAACTGATAGGTGTCGAAAACACCTTGATATTTATCTATTGTTTATGCTTTCTTCGCTAAGTTTTCTTGTAAAATATGTATCTTATTTTTGCTTTTGAATATTTAGGTACTTTGGAGTCAATTGGAACTAAAGAAGAAGAAACAGGGCAAAAGTCTCATCTCATGTGCAAATGCTTTTGGAGGCGGATTATTTCTCACAATTTACTTTTATTTCTTCATCTTTGTCTGAAAAGTATGTTGGCTTTAGTGATGCAACTTTTCTGTCTGAAAAGCACGACAACTTTAATGATGACTCTCATTGAAGAGAAGAGTGAATATGAGAAGTAAGAGACGAGCTGTTTTTGGCAGAAGATTTCTAGGAAGGAAAAGGCGTTCATTTGGAGCGAAAAGGAGCACAAAGGACCAATTCACAGGCGAGTGAAACTAGCTACGGTTGTGCAAGGAGGAGATGAAGAATGAGGTCGAATAGAGAATTGGGCTGTCAGTTGCCTGGAACTAACAAGCCACATAATCTGTTTGTGGCCTATATAAAAACAAAGTGGGTGTAGATATCCCAATCAGCATTTTACGGACTGATTTAGGTCGAGTTGCTTCTCGAGACAAATTCAATTTTCCCTTTACTCATTAACTCATGCTCCCCGAAAACAAGAATGGAGGCGCTGCTATGAGAGCTTAAATGAGACAGGATCGAATCCTTCATCGCCCGAGTCACGATAGTCTACACTCCTTGCTACGTGCCGGAGATCGAGATGGGGTTTGTTCATCGATTTTTATGGTTTGGTGGCTGAAATGGATTCAGCTTGGAGATGATGTTGCTTGCCTGAATTGTGCGAATAATTTTGTGGGTATCTCAACAGCGGCAAGAGCAAGAAGATGTGGTCGTGTTCTGATGGTTCTTAGCTCAAGTTCTGATGCAGAGAAGCACTGGGACAGAGTCCAAGAAATGGGTTTGCTCTCGATTTGTACAAACCAGCAAGAGGAGCTACAACTGAAGGTTTAGTTGATTAACAAGAGAAGCCAAGGAAGAGAAGTCGCTGGGAAGGAGACGGAATGGCCTTAGAAACAGCAAGAAGCTCAAATATGTATCATCAGCAGAATGCAAAGAAGGTGCTTGAGAAAATGCTTGAATAGAAAGTCCTTCCCAAAATTCAAGTTCAGTTGCCATGAGTTGCGACACCAGCTATTGCCAAGGAGTGCCATGGGTCTTGTGATTGTTTCCAAGGAAGAGGTCATGTTCAGTTGAAGCAGACCAGTAGTGGTTGATGGAGAGTTGGCCGTTAAGCTTTGAGTTGTATTTAAGCCGGAAGGTTAGTCAACGAAGGAGCTAGGTAGCTGGTTTGCCGTGAGCTTGTTAGCTGCTTATAAGAGTTGTTGGCAACGACTAGGACTCATATTTAGAAGCCAGCAGGAAAAGAAGATTTGGGTTTTGAGAGATTTGAGCATAAAAGACCAAGACAGGGAAGCTTGATGTTTGGTAGTGTTGGCTGAGGCACAGAGTTAAATGGCACGGACTGGGGTTGATGATGCTAAGTCCATGTGTGTGATTACTTGGCTGCGAAATGAATCAGGTGCAGGGAAGTGGTTATAATCTCAGCTGAGGTGATGTACGACTGAGAATTTGAACGGGTGGAGGTCCAAGAGATGTTTTCGAGTACAAGAACTTAAGGTCTGAGCTTCATGGATGTGGCAGTGGAGTGGTTAATTCATTTGACAAACTCTTGGTCTCGGTTCAGAAGCAAGGATGATCTTGGTTCGATGATTCGAACTTGTTGTGGAGGTAATTGGTCGAGCTGCTAAAACCGATGGAAGAAAGTGCTGATGTGATTGAATTTAATGAGGCATGAATGATGATCCAGTCGTCTTGGGTTCATGTTTTGTGAGCCTGTGCAAACGGAGAGGTTTAGCAAAGAACATCAATGGAGAAGGTGAAACGAGCATGGCGATGTTGGCTGGAGTTTTAGGGGTTCTCGACATGGAATCAAAGGTCGGAATGGTGGCATTGTTTGTAGTGTGGGTTGAATTAGCTCCACGGCAACAATGGTTGATGTATGGAACTGCAGTTAAGATGTTGAGTTGCTTTGTTGGCTCTTAAAACGGGAGAAGATGATGGGTTGTGCTCGAGTATCCGGCAGCTGTGAAGAGATTACAGTGCATTTCAAGTAGGAGCCGAAATTGTTGGTGCTTGTTGATTGAGCTTGAGCTGTTGTTTGAGATGAAATTAGGTGGTAAACTTGGTGATGCTATGTTAATGGACGTGACAGATGAAGGTGTCTGGTGCTAATTACAGTGGACTTGTGGAGGTGGCTCTGAGGTGTCATTAACAATGCATTACAGGGAAGGAATGAACATGTGCTGATGGTTGTAGAAGGTCAACAATTAAGGGAGCTGGTAATTGTGAACTGGTGGTCAAGAACTGAATTGGAGAGGGTTGGGTGGCTGGATCTATTAAACTGAGATGGGGTTGGATGAACTGAGAAGAGCAGCTGGGTGTAGGTGTGCATCTCAGCTGGAGGAATGATGTGCAGAGGGGTTTGGATGCTGTGTCAGGAGCGAACAAGGAAGTGGAGCTATTGAGCTTGGGAAGATGCATTGTCTGTGTTGTTGAGCTGAGGCAGTGGTGCCAGAGATTGATTTGCAGGCTGAGAATGTAGAGAAGAAAGGTGCTGCTGAGGTTGAGTGAGTGCAGTGCAGAGAAACAACAAGATCTTTGATGATCTTTGCATCATACACTTCTGACCAGTGTCGTGGTGCTTGCCGTGGCGTATGGCCGAGGTTGCTTCTTGGTGGAATGAAAGCTGCAATTGCAGGCAGCTGTGATAAAGATATGTGTAGGCGATTGCAGAGTGGCAGGAGGAGCTGTTAACTAAACTAGAAGCTACAGTTGGTGCAAAACAGACAGCCCTCTTGGCCGTAAGCTGCAGAATCATACACAGCCATCTTGGCCGTGACTGAATTGCACAGACTACATCCATCTTGGTCATCTTTGCTTATGGCCAGTGCAATTGGCTTGGCCTGGACTAATTCAACTCAACTAAGTCAGTTGACCGAGCTGACTCGCTGGGTTTGACCGAGCTGATCAGAGTCAACTCAGTTTGACCGATTCAACCGGTGACCGGGTGGACTTTGCCGGTCACCTGAGATATCTTTCCGGCACAATTCCGGCCAACTTCCGGCATTTATCCCAGTTTTCCGGCGACACGTTTTGGGGCATATTTTCACATGGGTTTCTCACACATGGTTCATGGGCTTGGTGGACTTTTTGGTGATGGACTTTGAAGACCTAATTTTGGAAAGTGGGAAGGCTATAAAAAGAAAAGGTTTCTATTCTTTTGATATATCACGTATTCTTCTTGGAGATTTGCAGAGAGCCGGAGCTAGGGTTTGCTTTCATTTAATATTTTCATCTTCTTTACTTTATTTCCATTATTATTTGATGATGATGAACTCCAATATTATGAGTAACTAAAACTCTCTTTGATTAAGGGCGATTTCGAAGCCCGAAATATGAATCTATATTTGATATGAGAAACTTGTTCTCTTGCATTCATTAATGTTATTGATTGATTTCTACCATGCTATTATTGTTTATGGATTATTTGTTGATTGTTTAAGTTCGAAATTAAATAGTTGATTCATAATCCTATTGCTAGTTTAGATTTTCTTCGACCCGTAATTGTCTAGAGAAGATAAACACAAGTAGTAATATGTGGGTATTGATGATGGGACTTTGTTAAGTACCCATATGTAGAAATCAACACTAGTAGGTGATTCATGCTTTTGAGTTCATCACTAGGAGCAACCTTATCTCACAGAATTTAGAGCACTTGTTCAAGTCAAACCTAGTAAGCGTACCTCTAGGAAACTTGGCAAGTAGGAACCGGTAGTCGAGCGCTTCCGTATCCGGTGAGCTAGGAGATAGTAACGGAATAGTTGAGCATACTAATTATTCTAGGGTTGTTAGTAACATGATAATGTGAAGAATATAGCTATCTATCAATTTGGTTTGTATTCCGTGGTCTAGAATGAACCTTTAATCAATTACATCTCATATTTGAATACATTTTACAATTTTCAGCATTTCTACAACAAAAATCATCTTTGCTAAGAGTATTTGCATAACAACTTGAACTTCATACCTCCCTTGGGACGATCCTACTTACATTATACTACTTGCTAGTTAAAGAGAAGTAGAGAAATTTATTTTTGCGAGATTGACACCTCATCAAAATTGGCGCCGTTGCCGGGGAGGCAGTGGCGAGTCTAGTTGTTATTTTTATTCTTAGTTGTTACTTTTGCTTTTATTTTCAGTTTCTATATACTTATTCAACCTCTTAGAATCGATTTTCAGGTACTATTTCTTTGGTGAATGCGTGGAGAGGGCAGACCAAGTCCAATTGGTATACGTCTTCGTTCGGGCACTTTACTTAAGGATTTCATTAGAGCAGTCAACACTCCACTTCCTCAAAGTTCTACACCAAGTGAATTCTCGGACTCGGACGAAGAGGAAGGCAACACAATGGGAGGTCGACCACCTGCTCCAAGAACACTCAAGGAGCTCACTTCTCCAAACCTAGATCAGCAGCCTTTATGTATTCAAATTGAATGGAACCATTGAGTTGAAACCACAATTGATTAACTTGCTGCCCAAATTCGAGAGGTTTAGCGGGAGAAGATCCTAATCGTCACTTGCAACAATTCCATCATGTGGTGACTAGTATGAAGCAAGCAACTGAGATGCGGATATGGCTATGATGACATGACTTTTCCTTTCTCTCTTTTAGATACTCTTAGAGAGAGTGGTTCTTTTGCTTACCCGGCTGGAAGCATAACCACATGGAATGGGATGAAGAAATTGTTCCTTGAGAAGTATTTTCCAAATCAAAAGCAGCTGTGATTCGCAAGGAGATTTGTGGTATTAGGCAAGTATCGGGAGAGACTCTCCATGAGTATTGGGAGCGCTACAAGAAGCTTTTAGCTAGCTGCCCACACCACCAAATCAGCGATCAACTTGTGATTCAATATTTCTACGAGGGGCTGCTTTCTAATGATAGAAATTTGATCGATGCCGCAAGTGGTGGTGCACTTACCAACAAGACCATTGCGGAAGCTACAAGTTTGTTGGAGAATATGGCTGCGAACACTCAACAATTCTACACTCGAGATGAATCAAGCAGATAAGGAAGGTGAATGAAGTTGGCAATTCTTCACACATGGAACAAAGGATGGGCAACATGGAGAGAATGATGACTCAAATAGCTGCAGCTGTCATACCATCATCATATACCGAAGATGTTGAGCAAGCAAGTGCTATGTACCAAAATCAGCAAAGGCCGAGGTACGATCCGTACTCCAACACATACAACCCAGGTTGGCGTGATCATCCGAATTTCAGCTATGCCAACAAGCAAGCTGCTGCAAATCCTACTTTCAATCAACAAGGAGGATATCAATTCATGCAAAGACCACCACAAGAAACTCAAGGCACGAGTATAGATGACAAGTTGAATCTCATTCTCAACACAATGGTGCAAGATAAGCAAAAGTCATCAATGGAGATGAAGGACATCCGAACACAAATGAGTCAATTAGCTAATGCCGTGAGCAAATTGGAGGCACAAGCAGAGGGAAAACTTCCTTCGCAACCAATAAATCACAAGGAGAATGCCAATGCTATTGAGTTACGAAGTGGGAAGCAAGTAGAGAAACCTAAACTTTACCCGGTGTCCCATGAACCCGATTTGGAGAAAGAAGAGGGTGAAACAGTCCCTAAAAAGGCTGAATCCTAGGTAACAAATTCTAACTCTAAAACTCATGTTTCTACTTATGTTACTTCTCCGCCTTTTCCTAGCAGGTTTGCAAAGTCGAACAAGGAGACATTGTACCAAGAGCTTTTGGAAATCTTTAAGAAGATTGAAGTGAACATTCCACTCATTGAGGCGATAAGGCAAGTTCCACGTTGGGCAAAGTTCTTGAAGGAATTGTGCACTAGCAAGCACAAATTGACCGGTAACGAGGTAATGAGTGTGGGGGATAATGCTTCGGCATATCTTCAAAAGAAACTCCCACCTAAGTTGAAAGACCCCGGTAGTTTCACCATACCATGTACTATTGGTAAAATCAGGTTTGAACGTGCTATGTTAGATTTAGGAGCATCCATTAATGTTATGCATGCCTCCGTTTATGAATCATTGAATCTTGGACCTCTTAAGAATACCGGTATTGTTATACAACTTGCTGATAGGTCTAATTCTTACCCGAAAGGGGTTATTGAAGATGTTTTGGTGCAGGTTAATCAACTCATATTTCCAATGATTTCTATGTTCTTGACATGATGGATGAAGATTCACCATCGTCTACTCCCTTGCTTTGTTGGGTAGACCATTCATGAGAACCGCTAGAACAAAGATTGATGTTTTCAAGGGCGCTTTAACTATGGAATTTGATGATGAAGTCATAAGTTTCAATATCTTTGAGGCTATGAGATATCCTAGTGATGTGCATTCCTGTTTTTTTCAATTGATATTATTGATTCTCTAGCTCAACAGATTTTTGAATTGAATGGTGAAGATGCTTTAGAAAACACCATAGTGGAAGGTTTAGGTTATGGAAAATACAAAGACATTGAAAGTGAATTGTCTATTTGTGATGAGCTTAAAGAGGCTGTTTTATCTCTTAACTCATTACAAGAAGTTCCACCAAAATATAATGTGTCTTATGTTTCTTTGCCGCTTACTAATGAGAAACTTTTACCATCGATTGTGCAGGCACCTATTCTTGAGTTGAAACCTCTTCCTGATCACCTTAAATACGTGTATTTAGGTGACAAGGAAGAGTTACCGGTGATCATTGCCAACAACCTTACCAAGGTGCAAGAGGAGAAGCTTGTTCGAGTGCTAAGAGAGTACAAGTCTGCCATTGGGTGGACCATTGCCGATATCAAAGGAATCAGTCCTTCCACATGTATGCACCGGATACTTCTTGAGGAGGGGGCAAAACCAACAAGAGAAGCTCAACGTCGCTTGAACCCTCCGATGATGGAAGTAGTCAAGAAGGAAATCCTGAAGTTGTTGGAAGTAGGGGTGATCTATCCCATATCCGATAGCAAATGGGTGAGCCCGATTCAAGTCGTTCCAAAGAAGTCCTAATCACGGTGGTGAAAAACGAAGATAATGACTTGGTTCCAACTAGAATCCAGACCGGTTGGAGAGTGTGCATTGATTACCGAAAGCTCAACTCTACCACCCGAAAGGACCATTTTCCCTTACCATTCATTGATCAAATGCTTGAAAGGTTGGCTAGACATGCTTTTTACTGCTTCCTTGATGGCTTTTCAGGTTATAACCAGATTGTAATAGCCCCGGAAGATCAAGAAAAGACAACATTTACTTGCCCTTTTGGAACTTTTGCGTATAGACGTATGCCATTTGGCTTGTGCAATGCACCAGCCACTTTTCAACGTTGTATGGTAAGTATATTCTCAGATTATGTGGAAAGCATCATAGAAGTGTTTATGGATGATTTCAGCGTGTATGGTGATTCTTTTGACAAATGCTTAAATAACCTTGCACTTATTCTTAAACGATGCGTAGAAACTAATCTTGTGCTTAATTGGGAAAAATGTCACTTTATGGTCAATCATGGGATTGTGCTAGGTCACTTTGTATCCTCTAAGGGGTTAGAAGTTGACAAGGCTAAGATAGATTTGATTCGGAACTTACAATACCCCACAAATGTGAGGGAGGTTCGCTCTTTTCTTGGTCATGCAGGTTTTTATAGGAGATTCATCAAGGATTTCTTCAAGATTGCAATGCCCCTGTGTAGACTCTTGCAAAAAGATGTGGCCTTTGATTGTGACAAAGAATGCAAGGAAGCTTTCGACACCTTGAAAGAGTTGTTGACTACCGCACCAATCATCAAACCACCGGACTGGAGCAAGCCATTTGAGTTGATGTGCGATGCAAGTGATTATGCCGTTGGAGCCGTGTTGGGACAACGAGATGGCAAAGTTCCATATGCCATTTATTATGCTTCTAGAACTCTCAACGGAGCACAAATCAACTACTCCACTACTGAAAAGGAGCTTTTGGCCATAGTGTTTGCACTCGAGAAGTTTAGATCTTATTTAGTGGGTACGAAGGTGGTTGTTTTCTCCGACCATGCTGCACTTCGATACTTGTTAACAAAGAAGGATGCTAAGCCAAGGCTCATAAGGTGGATTCTTCTTCTTCAAGAGTTCAACTTGCAAATCAAGGACAAGAAGGGTAGTGAGAATACCGTAGCGGATCATCTAAGCAGATTGGTTGTGTCCGAAGAGGCGATTCCTTTGCATGATAGCTTCCCGGATGAGCAACTCTTTGCGGTTGGTGGCACAACTCCATGGTACGCTGATATCGTTAACTTCTTGGTGACGGGACAAGTACCTAGTTCCATGTCTACATTCCAGAAACACAAGCTCAAGAAGATTGCTAAGCAATATATATGGGATGAACCTTATTTGTGGAAGCATTGCTCCGATCAAATGATCCGCAGGTGCGTACTTGAATCCGAGTTCCAATCAATTCTGAATTTTTGTCACTCCTATGCTTGTGGTGGCCATTTCGGAGCCAAGAGGACAGCCCTCAAGGTTCTCGAAAGTGGTTTTTATTGGCCTACATTGTTTAAGGATGCATATCTATGTTGTAAGGCTTGTGATAGGTGTCAAAGGACAGGCAACCTTGGTGCTAGAAACAAAATGCCGCAAACACCAATTCTCGCTGTTGAGATTTTTGATGTTTGGGGTATCGATTTTATGGGGCCTTTCGTGAATTCCAATGGGAAATTTTTTATACTTCTTGCTGTAGATTATGTTTCTAAGTGGGTGGAAGCTAAAGCCACCCCTACCAATGATTCTCATATTGTTTGTGAGTTTGTGAAGGAACATATCTTTTCTAGGTTTGGAACACCTCGAGTGGTGATTAGTGATGGAGGTTCGCACTTCAAGAGATCCTTTCACGCTCTTCTAAAGAAGTATAACATTTCTCATAAAGTTGGCACACCGTACCATCCACAAACGAGTGGACAAGCTGAAATTTCCAACCGGGAGATTAAGTCAATCTTAGAGAAGACGGTGAATGTTACAAGGAAATATTGGAGTTATAGACTCAATGACGCTTTGTGGGCATATAGGACAGCTTATAAGACACCCATCGGTATGTCTCCTTTTAGGCTTGTCTATGGCAAACCTTGCCATCTTCCCGTCGAACTTGAACACAAAGCTTATTGGGCTATCAAGGTATGTAATATGGAATTAGATGCAGCTGGTGAACATAGGAAACTTCAGCTCAATGAGTTAGAAGAGATACGAAATGATGCATATGAAAGTTCACGCATTTATAAAGAAAAGACCAAGGCTTTCCATGATAAAATGATTTCCCGAAAGAGTTTTGAAGTAGGGCGTAAAGTACTTTTATTCCATTCTCGTCTTAAATTGTTTCCGGGTAAACTTAGGTCCGTATGGATTGGACCATTTGTTGTTACTAATGTGTTTGCGCATGGTGCAGTTGAGATAACTAGTCCCAAAACAGGGGCTGATTTCCAAGGTTAACGGCCATCGCTTGAAACCATACTATGAGCAACTTTGTGACGGAGAATCGGGATATGATCACACTGAGTGATCCACTCCCTCTGGAGGAGTAATTGGAGCTGAATGTCGGGCTGACGACGTTAAACCAAGCGCTAAGTGGGAGGCAACCCACCGGTTTTGTATCTTTCCCTTTATCTTTTTATTTTTAAGCATTTTATCTTTATTTTCTTGTTTTTGCATATCATTTGCGGAATTTCCCACCTTGAACCTTCTTTGGATGATTCAATTTTACATTGAGGACAATGTAAAGATTAAGTGTGGGGGAGCATATATATGTTTGTATAGTTTGTTTTATGCCTTAAAAAAAAAAAAAAAAAAAAAAAAAAAAAAAAAAAATTGTGCTTTTTGAACTCCGAAATCTAGAAACTTGTGCCTTTAGGATGACACCATTAGTGGATGGAATCATTTTGATTGCAGGAGTTGAGGAACCCATTAATTAACAAGAAATGAACATAGCTCAGGAATCACAAATAACATGATAGTCGTTACCATATCTCGGAATATCACCATATCGCATTCTATTTTTATTTTATTTTCCATATTTATCTATTGTTCTCTAAGTGCTTTGGTGGGTCACTAAACATCGACGTGTTATTACTGCTAGGATGAAATAGAGTGATTGAGTTGCTAGAAAAAAAAAAAAAAAAAAAAAAAAAAAAAAAAGAGACCGACCAATTAGACCAAACGGAATAAAAATGACACTTGGGAAAAGCAAAATGTGTGAAACGTAGTCCCCGTCTCCGTCGCCTAAACAAGCGTGGAATGCAGGATCCAAGGCAACTATCACGTACTTGCCGACAAGAAGCATGCGCTTGGATCCAAAAGATCGAATCATCTTTGTCACATAAAAATCAGAAAAAAAAAAAAAAAAAAAGTAAAAAAAAAAAAAAAAAAAAAAAAAAAAAGAAAGTATTTTATATTTGGTGAATAAAGTCACACCTGGTTCCCTTGTATATGCCAAACAGTTGATGTAGAAATAAGTTTGTTTACCACTGGTTCCCTTGTATATGCCAGTGTGTTAACACTAGAATTGACCAGTAGCTCAATCCAATAGGATGCATAGGTTCATCTTGGCGGTGACCTTCAGACAGATATGGGAAACATCGAACACTTGTGAACATTCGCCAACATCTACATCTATATCCATCTTCTTTATCTTTTCATTGTGATTGTGGTTTGTTAGTTTCCGAGTATTGTGGCTTGTTCGACTATCTAATTAGAGCTTTATTTACCTATATATGAACTGAATTTGTGCAAGGTACCTCCTCCCCGTAGTCATTTTGGATTCGTTCATTGATTTGTCACAAATAGACGGAGTTGGAAATATAGGTTTTGTAGGCAGACCTCTTGTAAACCTTCACGAGACTAAAACTCGTCCACTAGGGACACCTAGGGGTTCAAAGGCTTGTTACTTATGCTAAAATTAACCGTTGCCTCGACGAGACGGAGTTGTATGTATCTTTTAGAATTATTTTGTTTGATTTGCTCGAGGACTAGCAAAGTCTAAGTGTGGGGGAATTTGATAGGTGTCGAAAACACCTTGATATTTATCTATTGTTTATGCTTTCTTCGCTAAGTTTTCTTGTAAAATATGTATCTTATTTTTTCTTTTGAATACTTAGGTACTTTGGAGTCACTTGGAACTAAAGAAGAAGAAACAGGGCAAAAGTCTCATCTCATGTGCAAATGCTTTTGGAGGCGGATTATTTCTCACAATTTACTTTTATTTCTTCATCTTTGTCTCGAAAAGTATGTTGGCTTTAGTGATGCAACTTTTTCTGTCTCGAAAAGCACGACAACTTTAATGATGACTCTCATTGAAGAGAAGAGTGAATATGAGAAGTAAGAGACGAGCTGTTTTTGGCAGAAGATTTCTAGGAAGGAAAAGGCGTTCATTTGGAGCGAAAAGGAGCACAAAGGACCAATTCACAGGCGAGTGAAACTAGCTACGGTTGCGCAAGGAGGAGATGAAGAATGAGGTCGAATAGAGAATTGGGCTGTCAGTTGCTGGAACTAACAAGCCACATAATCTGCTTGTGGCCTATATAAAAACAAAGGGGTGTAGATATCCCAATCTGTACGGACAGACTGATTTAGGTCGAGTTGCTTCTCGTACAAATTCAATTTTCCCTTTACTCATTAACTCATGCTCCCGAAAACAAGAATGGAGGCGCTGCTATGAGAGCTTAAATGAGACAGGGATCGAATCCTTCATCAGTTCGAGTCACGATAGTCTACACTCCTTGCTACGTGCCGGAGATCGAGATGGGGTTTGTTCATCAGCGGATTTTATGGTTTGGTGGCTGAAATGGATTCAGCTTGGAGATGATGTTGCTTGCCTGAATTGTGCGAATAATTTTGTGGGTATCTCAACAAATGGCAAGAGCAAGAAGATGTGGTCGTGTTCGATGGTTCTTAGCTCAAGTTCGATGCAGAGAAGCACTGGGGACAGAGTCCGAGAAATGGGTTTGCTCTCGTATTTGTACAGCCAAAGAAGAGGAGCTACAACTCAAGGTTTAGTTGATTAACAAGAGAAGCCAAGGAAGAGAAGTCGGCTGGGAAGGAGACGGAATGGCCTTAGAAACAAAGAAGAAGCTCAAATATGTATCATCAGCAGAATGCAAAGAAGGTGCTTGAGAAAATGCTTGAATAGAAAGTCCTTCCCAAAATTCAAGTTCAGTTGCCATGAGTTGCGACACCAGCTGTTGCCAAGGAGTGCCATGGGTCTTGTGATTGTTTCCAAGGAAGAGGTCATGTTCGGTTGAAGGCACCGGTAGTGGTTGATGGAGAGTTGGCCGTTAAGCTTTGAGTTGTATTTAAGCTTCTAAGGTTAGTCAACGAAGGAGCTAGGTAGCTGGTTTGCCGTGAGCTTGTTAGCTGCTTATAAGAGTTGTTGGCAACGACTAGGACTCATATTTAGAAGCCAGCAGGAAAAGAAGATTTGGGTTTTGAGAGATTTGAGCATAAAAGACCAAGACAGGGAAGCTTGATGTTTGGTAGTGTTGGCTGAGGCCTGGAGTTAAATGGCCTGGACTGGGGTTGATGATGCTAAGTCCATGTGTGTGATTACTTGGCTGCGAAATGAATCAGGTGCATGGAAGTGGTTATAATCTCAGCTGAGGTGATGTACGACTGAGAATTTGAACGGGTGGAGGTCCAAGAGATGTTTTCGAGTACAAGAACTTAAGGTCTGAGCTTCATGGATGTGGCAGTGGAGTGGTTAATTCATTTGACAGAACTCTTGGTCTCGGTTCGAGAGCAAGGATGATCTTGGTTCGGTGATTCGAACTTGTTGTGGAGGTAATTGGTCGAGCCGCTAAAACCGATGGAAGAAAGTGTTTCTTGTGATTGAATTTAATGAGGCATGAATGATGATCCAGTCGTCTTGGGTTCATGTTTTGTGAGCTGTGCAAACGGAGAGGTTTAGCAAAGAACATCAATGGAGAAGGTGAAACGAGCATGGCGATGTTGGCTGGAGTTTTAGGGGTTCTCGACATGGAATCAAAGGCTGGAATGGTGGCATTGTTTGTAGTGTGGGTTGAATTAGCTCCTGGCAACAATGGTTGATGTATGGAACTGCAGGTTAAGATGTTGAGTTGCTGTTGGCTCTTAAAACGGGAGAAGATGATGGGTTGTGCTCGAGTATCTGGCAGCTGTGAAGTGATTACAGGTGCATTTCAAGTAGGAGCTGAAATTGTTGGTGCTGTTGATTGAGCTTGAGCTGTTGTTTGAGATGAAATTAGGTGGTAAACTTGGTGATGCTATGTTAATGGACGTGACAGATGAAGGTGTCTGGTGCTAATTACAGTGGACTTGTGGAGGTGGCTCTGAGGTGTCATTAACAATGCATTACAGGGAAGGAATGAACATGTGCTGATGGTTGTAGAAGGTCAACAATTAAGGGAGCTGGTAATTGTGAACTGGTGGTCAAGAACTGAATTGGAGAGGGTTGGGTGGCTGGAGCTATTAAACTGAGATGGGGTTGGATGAACTGAGAAGAGCAGCTGGGTGTAGGTGTGCATCTCAGCTGGAGGAATGATGTGCAGAGGGGTTTGGATGCTGTGTCAGGAGCGAACAAGGAAGTGGAGCTATTGAGCTTGGGAAGATGCATTGTCTGTGTTGTTGAGCTGAGGCAGTGGTGCCAGAGATTGATTTGCAGGCTGAGAATATAGAGAAGAAAGGTGCTGCTGAGGTTGAGTGCAGTGCAGAGAAACAACAAGGTCTTTGTGATGCTTTGCATCACATACCTACACGCCAGTCGTGGTGCTTGCTGTGGCGTATGGCCAGAGGTTGCTGCTGGTGGAATGAAAGCTGCAATTGCAGTGCAGCTGTGATAAAGATATGTGTAGGCGATTGCAGAGTGGCAGGAGGAGCTGTTAACTAAACTAGAAGCTACGGTTGGTGCAAAACAGCATGACCCTCTTGGCCGTAAGTCTGAGAATCATACACGCCATCTTGGCCGTGGATCGAATTGCACGACTACATCCATCTTGGTCATGTCTTGCTTATGGCCGTGCAATTGGCTTGGCCTCGGACTAATTCAACTCAACTAAGTCAGTTGACCGAGCTGACTCGCTGGGTTTGACCGAGCTGATCAGAGTCAACTCAGTTTGACCGATTCAACCGGTGACCAGGGTGGACTTTGCCGGTCACCTGAGATATCTTTCCGGCACAATTCCGGCCAACTTCCGGCATTTATCCCAGTTTTCCGGCGACACGTTTTGGGGCATATTTTCACATGGGTTTCTCACACATGGTTCATGGGCTTGGTGGACTTTTTGGTGATGGACTTTGAAGACCTAATTTTGGAAAGTGGGAAGGCTATAAAAAGAAAAGGTTTCTATTCTTTTGATATATCACGTATTCTTCTTGGAGATTTGCAGAGAGCCTGGAGCTAGGGTTTGCTTTCATTTAATATTTTCATCTTCTTTACTTTATTTCCATTATTATTTGATGATGATGAACTCCAATATTATGAGTAACTAAAACTCTCTTTGATTAAGGGCGATTTCAAGCCCGAAATATGAATCTATATTTGATATGAGAAACTTGTTCTCTTGCATTCATTAATGTTATTGATTGATTTCTACCATGCTATTATTGTTTATGGATTATTTGTTGATTGTTTAAGTTCGAAATTAAATAGTTGATTCATAATCCTATTGCTAGTTTAGATTTTCTTCGACCCGTAATTGTCTAGAGAAGATAAACACAAGTAGTAATATGTGGGTATTGATGATGGGACTTTGTTAAGTACCCATATGTAGAAATCAACACTAGTAGGTGATTCATGCTTTTGAGTTCATCACTAGGAGCAACCTTATCTCACAGAATTTAGAGCACTTGTTCAAGTCAAACCTAGTAAGCGTACCTCTAGGAAACTTGGCAAGTAGGAACCGTAGTCGAGCGCTTCCGTATCCTGAGCTAGGAGATAGTAACGGAATAGTTGAGCATACTAATTATTCTAGGGTTGTTAGTAACATGATAATGTGAAGAATATAGCTATCTATCAATTTGGTTTGTATTCCGTGGTCTAGAATGAACCTTTAATCAATTACATCTCATATTTGAATACATTTTACAATTTTCAGCATTTCTACAACAAAAATCATCTTTGCTAAGAGTATTTGCATAACAACTTGAACTTCATACCTCCCTTGGGACGATCCTACTTACATTATACTACTTGCTAGTTAAAGAGAAGTAGAGAAATTTATTTTTGCGAGATTGACACCTCATCAGAAACCCCAATGGAGCTTCTGGGTGACGTACGGTACGCCCATAGTGCCATTGGCAACTGATCATGCCATTCCCTAGATTGTCGTGTACCGTTCGGCTGATGATCCGGATCAATGTCTTGTTGGTACTCTCAGCTTGCCCGTTACCTTGAGGATAGTAGACGGTGGAAAAGACCTGTTTAATGCCATACTCCTCAAGTAATTCCCGTACCTGCTTGTTGGCGAAGGGAGTGCCATTATCAGTGATGATGTGCTTGGGCACGCCAAAACGACAAATGATGTATTCTTTAATGAAAGCCGCAATTGTTGCTCCTGTGGTTCCTCGTAGGGGAATGGCCTCTACCCATTTGGTGAAGTATTCCGTCGCGGTTATGATGTATTCGTGTTTGCTTCGATGACGGTGGATTGATTTTCCCGATAATGTCCAGTCCCCAGCTGTAAAACGGCCATGGGCTGCTTATAGAGTGCAGAGGGGTAGAAGGCGCATGAACAAGGTTCCCATGGATTTGGCACTTGTGACAGCTTTGAAAAAAATCGGCCGCATCGTCCTCCATGGTCGGCCAATAGTATTTCTCATGTATTTGGAGAAACAGTTTCCTCTTCCCTTGATGTTCTCCTTCATGTGTCTGTTTCAAAGATGATCTGGATTTCTTCTCCGGCCAGGCATCGCAGAGATAACCCCGAAGCTCTTGCGATACAGATCCCTTCATGGAATATGAACCGCTTGGCTCTTTGCTTCATCTTAATGGCGTCCTTTTGACCTACAGAATTATCCCATCATGGAGATAGCTAATGTAGGGTTCTCTCCAGTCCCCAGTGCGGTTCACATTAAAAATCTCCAATTGGTGTGGTGGTGCCTGGCAATTTGAGCAGGACTTCTGAAGTAGTCTGGATTGAGCCTCCATCTCTGGCCGCACAACCCAGGCGTCGAAGTCGCCGGTAAAGCGTTACCACCAGTGATTGTCCATAAATTTCATTGTGAATACGATCCAGCTGTAGTTGTGCTTCGTCACCTCCCAGACATCTTGACAGGGAGCCATCTGGGTTCCGATAATACAAAGATACCATGAAGCATGAAGAAGTTTTGCAGGGTTTTGAGACTGACCTTTCCTTGGGAGAGTGAGCTGTTGAGCTCTCGAATGATCGGAGTTCGCCAATCGTCGGTCTTGATGTCTTTGTGTTGCGGCAACCAAGTTGATTCTATGGTTCCCCTCTTCACCGTCAGGGTTTCTTCCGCTCCTTCAAACTTCAGTTTGGAAGCCAATGTTGCTAGGCAATCAGCGTGTTTGTTGTTGCTGCGACCAACATGGGTTATGGTTGCATCGGCAAAGTAGTTTAGTAACCTTTGTGCTTCTGATCGGTACGGGGCTAGTGTTACTTCTTTCAGTGCATATACTCCATTCATTTGATTCACCAGTAACTTGGAATCACCTCTTATCTCCAGACGTGTGACTCCCCGCTTGTTTAGCTATTGAAAGCCCTATGAGGAAAGCTTCATATTCTCGCGGAGTTGTTGGTGCATTCGAAGTCTAACTTGAAGAAATGTGAAAATACTTCTCCGGTCGGAGAGACTAACACCACGCCCGCTCCTCCAAGATATCGCTAGGGGTAGCGGAGCCGTCAAAATACAAGAGCCACACTTCTTCTTCCGAATAGAGACGTCCTGGAAATTCTCCGGGGAGTTCTTCATGTAGTCCCGTAGTGTCTTCTCCAGAAATGCTTTGCCCGCAAGTCTCGCAAATCGCTTGGCCCTTGATAGCTCTAGGTGATGCACGGGTTATGTCTAGTTCGACATTTGGAGGAGCCATTTGCCCTGTCCTCCCCCAATCGAACCGGTTTTGAAAGTAAAAACTTTGCGGATCGGATTTAGACACGAGTATCACCCTCGTTAGACAAATGAGTAATGCCTAAACTTCGAATGGAATGGATTAAGGCTAAACACGCTTTTTCCGCTCTGGGGGTATCTGAGTTCGGCGTCTCTCAATATTCGGCTGAAATAGTATATGGGACGTTCGATTCCCTCATCGTCTTCCTGAGCGAGTAAAGCCCCTAAGGCGGTGTCACTGAAGGCGGTGTAGAGGACCAGTGGCTTCCCTTGTACCGGAGACTTCATGACGGTTGGAGATGATAGTATTCGTTGAATTTTCTGAAAAGCTTCCTGTTGGGTTGCGGTCTAAACAAAACTGGCTCCTTTCTTCAGCAAGGTGGTGAATGAGGCGGTAAGTTGGGCTAGACCAGGTATAAAACGTCGAATGTAATTCACCTTGCCCATGAAACTCTGGAGTTCTTTCACGGTTCGGGGAGGCGGCATTGTGAGGATAGCCTGAGTTTTGGACGGGTCTACCTTTATTCCTTCTGCGGTCACTTGGAATCCTAGAAATTTACCTGAAGAGACACCGAAAGCACATTTCAAAGGATTCATCTTCAACTTGTATCCTCGACATCTCTCAAACACTTGCCTCAAGACATTTGTGTGGTCTGCTCGAGCTTTTGACTTGACCACGATATCATCCACATAGTCTTCTACTTGTTTATGCATCATGTCGTGGAAGATTGCCGTCATAGCACGTTGATACGTTGCGCCGGCATTCTTTAAACCGAAAGGCATAACGGCATAATAAAATTTTCCAAGAGGGGTTCGGAAAGCTGTCTTACTCGCATCGTGCTCATACATCTTTATCTGATTGTATCCGCTATAACCATCCATGAAGGAGAACATGCCGTGTCCGCTGGTGGCGTCTACTAACATGTCAATGTTAGGTAGAGGAAAGTCGTCCTTTGGGCAGCACTTGTTCAAGTCTCTCGAAATCTACGCAAAGACCGGATCTGTCCGTTTTTCTTCTTTACCGGGACCACATTGGCTAACCAAGGTTGGATGATGAATAGGCTCGATGAAGCCAAAGAAACTAGCGACTTCGAATTTCGTTCTTGATTTGATCCTCTACTTCATGTCCGAATTGCCTCGGAGATTGCTTGATTGGCTTGGATCCGGTGTGACATGTAAGTGATGGGTGACCAATTTTTCATCCGGACCGAGGCATTTCCTCGTATGTCCAGCAAACACATCTTGGTACTCCTTGAGTAGTTGAACAAGACTCGTACGTTAAATGCAGTGGATAGAGTCGAACCGATAGAGACCGGCCTGGGAGATTCTTCATTCCCAATGTTAACAGTCTCGAGCTCGTCAGTTGTGGAATTGGTTCCATCTTGTAGTTGCTGCGGGGCGTCTGGTACCTCATCTTGCGTTTCATCATTCTTGCAGTATTCAATTGGGCGGAGAGGCTGGGTTCCAGTCTCTCCTGCTAATTGCTAACAGCGTCGCCGGTATATTGTTGTCCCCTTCTGATCACGTTTCACCTTGAAAGTGCGTCCCCTTTTGGTGTGAGCATGAGTTGGAGTCTCACCGGATAGAGATGGACGCCTTGTTACAGAATGTGTGCTGTAGTGTTTGGCCTCCAGTGGTGTAAGTCGGTCTCTTTCCTTGATTGACGCCCACGTGGGTAGTGGGGTGCACAGGACTTTGTCTGACCCTCCCCGTGTGGTATCTTTTGGCTCGAACATCTCCACTCCGCATATTGGTGCATACGGAGACAATGATGCAGGAATGCAGATGACTTTCTCGTCTAGCATGGTCTTCAGGCACTGGTGATACGTCGAGGGAATGACCTTGTTGTCATGAAGCCATGGTCTCCCTAGTATCATATGGTAGTCCGGCTCCCTTTCTATGACTTCAAACCTTGCTTTTGATCGGACAGGTCCTACTGATAAATTCAGATTGACATACCCGTATGTGCTGGTCTGGTTTCCTTCTAAGTCCGTCATCGTGGTAGGCTGCCGTACAATCTTGCATGGGTTAACCTTGGCTGTCCTGAGAGTCTTGAGAGTGATTACGTTCGAAGATGCTCCTGTGTCGACGAGGGCTCTCCTGAACTCTGAACCCTTGATGTGCGCGGTAACATGTAGGGCCCGGTTGTGACCTGCCTCCGCCATCATGTCGTCTTCCGTAAACGTGACATTGTTTACAGATATTTCCGAGGCAGCTAGGACTTCTGGACGAGAAGGAGTCAGGTGTGCATCCAGAGCTATTTTATTAATTGCAGCAAACGTCTCTGCCCGTTGATTCCTCGAGAGGTGCAAGAGTTTACACAAGCTTTCTACTAGAGATGCCGCTTCCTGATCCATTGGTCTCTGGTTCGTAGTAAAACTCTTGATCTGAGGGGAATTAGTCCCCGGTGTAGAAATCTCCTGAATGCTCATTTCTGATGTTATCTTGATGAGGAGATCAAGTATGCCGTTTATCGCTTCTTTGATCAGCTCCATGTTCTTCGTGTGAATCTCCTGTACCCGTGCTAGTTCGCTTAATGTTGGAAGTCTTCTGAGTATGCCGTCGGATACACCGCTAGGAGGGGGGGTATCTCCGTTGGGGGAGCCACCAGGATTTGAGACTGTCAAATCGGTCATAAGACCAACCATCTCAGAATTGATTGAACGGTATTGAAGAGATTGACTTTACAACCGAGAGATCAACATCCCACTGTGGTCGCCAATTGTTTATGGGTGAAAACTACTCCTGCAGAATTTGGTAATTTGGGGTGTGAATGAGGAATGAATTTAAACCTTTAAACAAATGCACTGCGCGGTGAGTGCTTGTAGATTCGAGAGATCAATCTGTGCAAGTCCGGCCTAAACCAAGAAATGGACGTTCCAGACTTGTTTCGGTCACAAAGTGAAGGAGGTGGGGTTGATCTTAGGGAGGGAAGCGAAGAAGGTGTTGAGATTGTGAAGGTGTTGGCTTGCTTATGACTTGTAACAGAAAGGTGAACAGGCTTGTGATTGATGCAAGCAAGTTCTGGGTGTTTGAATACGTTTTTTTTGTATTAACACTTGGTTTTTTGTCTCGTCTGAACTTGTGTTGTTGTTTGAAATAGGGCGGAGAACCTATTTATACAAGTCATTGAGCCTCATTCACGTCTCTCGTGGGAAGTGGAGGAAGTGGAGTGATGGAGTAGTGGAGTTGTGCGTTGGTGATACACGACCAGCCTTGCCCACTTCTCCTGTTCATCTCTAATCGTCCATGACTTCCTAACACGTTCTTGTGATGGCGCGTTGCACGCTGCACGCTGTAAACCGCCAGACCAATACCCCAGTATGTATCCCCCCAGTTTGTGACATGATTGATGTCTGGAATGTGTGGATCGTGGATCCACGAAAGATAGCATGTAATCTTTGAATTGAATAACCGTGTTATTCGGAAGTCGATACTTGTGAAGTATCGTGTGTATTTTATGCAGTACTTGCATTATGGTGTGGTAAAGTTATAGGTAATGACGCCTCACTAACCAAATAACTCCCCGACTGGGGTTGTATAACCAAGTCTGGTGAAGTTGGACGGATGAGATGATCTTTGAGACACTCATCTCATGACCGTTAATGAATATTAGGGTTTTTGAAGAGGAGCGCAAGCATGACTCTTCACTTGGTCGAAACCAAGTATGGGAAGAATTTTGGAGAGGACCACCCGGACGTGTATGTAGATGGCATGCTGGTGTACACGTCCATGTCTCACCGTCCCATGAAGGTGCGATCTAGGCCACTCAATTTGACCAAGCAAAGAGGAGTGGTTGAGATCGGTTTGCGGCGTAAATCCTTGCCGCAAAGGAGTTGGAGATCGCATGACATTCTCGCACGCGTTTCAAGACGACCCATCTTGGTCGGTCTTGGTCGATCATACCTGGTGTAGGTGGTAGGCTGGTGTTCACACCTATACCGATTATCCCATGAAAACGTGATCTAAGCCACTCAAATCATCCTGAAGTTGAGCGGTCGAGATCGGTTCGTGGTTTGGGAGGCGCGGCCATGCTAGTTTGGACGCACGTTTTGGATTGACCAGGCGTGATATGCCTTGGCCGAACACATGAGGGGGTAGATGGGCTCACGGTGGTCATTCTGGTATGACCAGCCCTTGTTTAATCTAATCTGTGACCCTCCATTTGTGCCGGAGAAGATGGACGTGCGTGATGACTTGAAACCCTAATTTTGGCTTTCAAGCCGTGCGTCATCTCTTGTTTGGGTGATGATTTTGTCACGGCCAAACATTGTTGGTCTTCACCGATTGGTCAAGTGTGTAGGCGGTCCCACGGTGATCGTGTTGACATGCTCTGGGCCCTTTAAGTCTACATCTACACCCTCCATCTATACCTGCGAAGATGGATGGTTGAGACTGTTTTGCGACACATGTAACATGCCGCAAACCCTAATTTAGGTTTTCCGTCCATAATGCTTGGTATGAACGGTTTCTTGGCAGGCTAGGCCAATGACCGACCATGCGGGGTCGGCCGTGGGTATTCCATACCTGCTTGGGGGTGATGGAATTGATCTGGGGTTATCCAATCATGCTTATGGAGTTGGATGACTGCGCTCAGATCATATCCGGACCGATACGGTCAGTCCGGATGCTCAATCGGGCTAGTATACCACACCGAGAGGGGCTCAATCGGGCTAGTATAACACACCGAGAGGGGCTCGGGCTAGTATAACACACCGAGAATCGGCTGTGCGGGTATTTCGTACATGGTTTCATTATAGTGCTTGGAGGTTCGTGTTATTCTCAGAAGAGTAACACTCGGTCGTCATGCCACACCGATAATGAGTACTTTGGAAATACAAGGCTGATATGAAATTCACAGAAGGGGATTGTTGCCACATGCTCCAACCTGGAGGAATTTCATGTATTCACAGAATGGGATTGTTGCTACATGCTCCATTCTTGGTGAATTAAGTGAGGGAGTATCCAACACTTATAAATGGCTTTATCTTTTACAAGATGTCAGCGCATGATTTTTTATGGTTTTTTACAAATTTAACCTTAAACGAAAATCCACCATCAACAACCGGGATCTGGACAAAGAAGATATTTAATTGTCGCTACATATTATTTCACAAAATGGGCAGAAGTAAAGGCAGTACAACACATTTGCGACAAAGACATTTTTACATTCATATTTGAAAATATCATTTGCAGATTTGGAATTCCCGCACAATTGGTATCTGATAATGGGAAACAGTTTGAAGGGCAGAACATAGAAATGTTACTCAATGCATTTAAGATAAAATGTGGGAAGTCAACCCCTCTATATCCACAAGACAATGGACAGGCAGAAGCAACAAATAAGACAATCACGTATATATTGAAGAAGAAATTAGAAGGGCATAATAGAGCATGGTGCGAACAGGTGCATAATGCAGTATGGGCTTACAACACAACCAGGCGAGAAGCTACTGGAATGTCACCTTTCTGTTTAACATATGGAATTGAGGCCGTGCTACCAATAGAAGTTATTATTCCCACAATAAAGAGAGAGGCTTGGGAGAAAAATCTTAGTGCGGGTATGATTTTAACCAAGTTAGATGAATTAGAAGAAAAAAGAGAAAAGGCTCCACAGCATATGGAAAACTACCAGCGAAGATTAGACCGAGAATATAATAAACGTGTTAAAACACGAGAGTTTCAACCAGGTGACTTGGTGATGCGAGAAACACCAATATATCAGCGAGAAAGTGGTAGAAAACTAGCAAAAAAATAGGATGGGCCTTACATCATTAAGGATATAGTTGGAACAGGGGCATACAGATTGATGGATCCTGAGGGTAAAGATGTGGGTCATAGACTTGATAGACCGTGGAACATATTATACTTAAAGAGATATTACCCATAAAAGGTTTTGGGAAAGAGTAGACTGCGAAATGATATATGATTGAAACAAAATGAATCTATGTGAAGATCTTATGAAAGAATAATTGCGAGATTATACATATCCAAAACAAAGAAAGAATACGCGAAAATTTCGCACAGATAATGACAAGATATAATCAAAGATTAATGACATACTAGAAAGGGGCGAACCTACTATGGCGTACACCCTAGTTCGCGAAATCAAAATTTCGCAAGAGGCAAATGTAAGACCTAAAGTGCGTCATAGAAGGGGGTACCTGTTGCATGGCTGAGCGAAAAGGTTACACCGCCCCTGGAACCTGAGTCATGGAGATTTGGGGTCTATAAAGCCCATCCAGGAGAGGTACCTTGGATTTTAAACCTAAGCTTATGACTTAGGTTGGACGACTGAGGGTCTCTTCTAAGGAGTGCGGCATCTGATCAAGGCGCCGAGGTACACGGTTGAGCCAAGAGTGCCTGGGGCGTTTGAAGTGTCTCGGCCATTGTTGGCAAGTCTTGACTTATGCTGCACTCGGCCCGAAGAAAACCCCACGTAGGGTGAAGTCTCGTAACCATAAGCCATATAGGCAAAAGGGATAAGAGGCTGCGAAAACAACTGGTTGTTGTTAAGACCGGATGGGAGGAGCCAACCTTGTATGGTAGAGGTAAGTCTCCTTGAAGGGGCAACCAGGGGGAAGATAAGGGCGGCACCCTCCATTAGGGAGCTGATAAGTGTCTTAAGACGCAAATGTCACGAGGCTTTATTTTCGCAAGAATATTTAGGCTTGTCATATTTTTGCGACAATCCTGAAGAGGCAATAATACAAAAGAGAAAGATAAGGCGAGATCAATGGGTCAATACATGAAAGTGTAAAGACGTCCTGCGATTTCGTCGCAAGACGACAATGTCATGGGGCTTTATTTTCGCAAGAATATTTAGGCCTGTCATATTGTCGCAACAAAAATGACAAAAGAAAAAAGTTAAGGCAAGATCAATGGGTTTTTGCATGCAAGTGCAAAGACGCCCTGCGATTTTGTCGCAATGACAAGGGGTGGCGAAATAAGACCATTAGCTAGGAAGGCAAAATAAGACCACATGATGCAACAAAAAATTTATAAGAATTAACTATTATTTATGCAGATCATTCATCGCAAGAAAGATAATGAGAGGCAGTATGGGAATTAATAAACAACAAGCATTATCTTTCTCGCTAGTAAGCACAATAATAAAAGAGTAAATACACTTCAAAGTTGACTGAAGTACACCATTTGCAAGAAGTTATAAAGATGAAACAACCCAAAGAAGTAAACACTACACCATTTTTAGGGATTAGCAACGGAGCCTGGACGTTGCTGACCGGGGTCGCAACGGCAGGTTGACGTTTCAAAACATGGTGTTGCATTTTTTCGCAACGGCATAAGCTCCGTTGCGACTTTTGGTCAGCAACGGAGATTCGCAACGTACTGTGCCGTTGCGACCCTGTTTATTCGCAACCAAGGTATGCCGTTGCTAAGCTGTTTCTAATTACAGGAATACCCCTACCCGGAACTAAAATGTTATTGGTTCTGGTTCTAATTTACTGGTTCTGGTTCTAACTTAGCAACAGATTAAAGACGTTGCTAATATTTTGCAACATAAAAAAAAATAGTCAAGTCTTCATTGACCTGGTCAAAATCCATTTCCCCCCACATTTCCCCCCCCTGCAGTTACCCAGTTCCCCACATTCATCATTTCCACAGATACACATTCATTCATTCAACATACAAAACTGTATCAAATTATGAAAATTTATTCTTCAATTGATTTTAACAAAAATTATTTGTATTCGATACAAATGTGTTCTAAGTATCACAACAAACTAGTGTACACATTAGAAACATACTTGGTTCCTAAGTTCAGTTCATGTAAAGTTACGAAATTCCTAAGTTCTTCTAACTTAAATCACTATAAGGAGATACTATATAAACTTACAAATCTTGCAGCTGCTAAGGGACCTATTGGTCAGCTTTCGCTTGCTTTTGTTCTCCAACCTTTCTAAATGGGCAAATGGAGCCACCATAAGGACGTCGTCCTCCGTAAGTATCAAGATGGTTTGGCACGAACTCTTCTACTGTCAAGGGTTTATCTCCAAGTATATGTCCATTCATCGCAAGAGCTTTTGGGAGAGATCGGGGATCGACAAACTCAATGATAGCATCCCTGCAAACGCAAAAGTGCCAAACATTATAGTGGGACAACAAAAAACATCAAACAAGACACGAAACTCATCGAGTTAACCACAAAACAGATTGGATTGCTTTTTGAAATCAAGATATGGCACTGATCATAACCACAAATATTTCAAGGGATTTCAATGCACAACTGTGATATAAAATCTACTAACCCACAAACAATCCTATCACTATTTATATGGTTATGTTACTCTTGCTATCAATAGACATATGGTGCAAGTCCATACAACAAGCTTAATGTCCTACCTGGTGGCGAGTTCAATTTCTGTTGAACTGAATTTTGTTGCACTACATCAATACAAAATCAGATGATGAATAACACCCCTCAAATTACCAATTCTCTTCTCGTAAATGAGACCAAGATGATGAAGAACCTGTCACAAAGGATTGTGCAGCTAAACTCAGTATTGAGAAAACTGAAAAATGACAAGTAAAGAACTTTCAGTCTGATCTTATCAGAGTGCTTACCCATGTCAGAGTAATGAATGCCAATTGGAAAGAGTTCTGCAAAAGCCAACTGATATTTGTAAGGAAACTAATGATAAAACCTTAGAACAACCTAAGTGTATGCACTCAATCACTGAAGTTACAATCTTCATTACCTGGAATATGATGAAATATAGAAGATGAAGAACTACAGGTTGAACCAACCAACTTATCATGGGGCTTCACTAGCGAAGTCCCCTAAAAAAAAACATCTTCATTGTTCCCTAGCTGAACCTCCTCATCAACTTGGTTTACTTGTACATCAATCTCTCCCTTAACGACTATTTTCTGATTCAATCCTATGAGATGTACACATGGTCGTGTTATTTCCTCACCTTCGATCGAGCACGCAAAACGATAACAAATTGAACATGAAAAGCTCAGCTCACGAAACAGTCCATAAATGATACCAACACGTATATCTAAAAAACCCTACTCATCCCCATTTAACTGCAACTTGAGATTGCGCTAGAATCTTGACTCTTAAACTATGGAATTTCGATGAATTTGAATTATGCTATTAACCTTTTCAAATATGACAGAAAATAAACATCCAATATATCATAGAAAAGGATAATTTGTGAACCTGTTCTACTTCGCTCTTATTTGGTTATTGGGTTTCCCTGTACCATGCAAACAAAAATATCGAATTCACCATTATCAACAATAACGATGCGAGAATTTAAAACATCTTATTAAGTTTCTCTTGACTCACCTCGGGGCCCTTGAAAACGACTTTTACGTCATCCAAGTTGATATCATCTATCTCCTGAAACACGGAACACTTAAACCCTTTCCCCGAACCATTCATCCTTTAAAATTTCTGGGAACAAGAATGCTACTGTCATTTACCATAATAAGTCAGACTTGCCTTTTACAAGTTCACTCGAGACCAAATGCCGCTAAAAAACAAATTAGTACCACGATTACAAATGTACAAAACATACTTACGGTTGTGGGATTAAGATCCAACATTCGAGTTATAAATCTCAAAGCCCGAAGAGATCCAAGGAGGATAAATATACTCTGCAATGAAATCATAAGTCCAATAAAACACTTGGCGTGAATGGATACAAACAAAAGTACACTTAAATGGTAGAAATATTTATGCTCACTTTTTTATACAGACCGAAGGTTAGAATCATCAAAAGGCAAGTAACCTGCAAGAAGTACAAATAAGATGACCCCGCATGACCACAAATCTGCGGCTGCCCCATCATAACCTTTATCCTTGAGGACTTAAGAGAGTGCGCACTAAACAACCACAGAACCATGTATGCTTTAACATAGCATAAGATCTATGAGTCAACTAGCATATAACTTTAATGTAAGCAAGGCATTATATAACGTTCAAGAAATTAGCTAATCAGGTGAACTGGCTTGTTAAGCAATAGCCTATTGGCGTAAGACAAACCAGATTGGAAATATTAAACAACATCAATATTGCCAATCTGATTGGCAATGTTAAACAACATCAAGCTGCTCAATACAATTTTTTTAGCCAACAAACTTCAGATAAGAAGCATACAAAACAATCATGGTATGTTTAACTATCAAACTTTACAAGATCATTGTTGAGCTTACCCAAGTTTGGCCTGGTCCATCATAGTTTAAGCTCTTTTCCGCCCTCCCCGCCCGGGGTCCAAATAAGTGCCTTTACATCGAGAACGACTTAGCTGAAAACAGAGAAATCTTTTAAATTACTAAAATTAATCAGTTAGGTCTATAAACGAAAAATGAAGTTAATTACTCACCTAGCCCATGCTCAATGGTTAATCAACACCAAAAACTCCATCATCATCACCTGCAATTCCATAACATGCCGCCATCTTAACCTCACATACCACCAGCAAGTTCCCATCTAGCACAATCAACTCCCCGCACACAACATTATCTCATCCAACATCTTCTCAACCCCTCAAACACCACCAACAAAAACCATCCTCTATCACAAGTCCGTACCACAATCCATACATTCCCCGCATCAAACCTTAACTTCAATATCTCGAAACTCCTTCTAGGTCTTCTCGATCTGCAATTTCTCCACCAGATTTCATCTACAATGCATCAAGCATTAATAACAACTTCAATTGAAGTATTGGGGAAGAACAAGAAACCCTAATTTTGAATTTCTCTAAATTTATTCTTCAAAATAACAATCATCACCACCATCGTTCTTGAGTTCAACTCAAACCCTAATAGCAGCTTCTTCCATTATTAGTACCACCTTAATTCCTCTCGATCTTCTTTACAGATTCATTAAACAGAAACCCTTCTGCTTAAATCAAACCCGAGCTTCAATCTTCATCAACTGCAACTTATCACCATCACCATCACCTTCTCTTCAATGATTACTCTAACTCTTCTTACACAGCACCGGCTCAACTCATCACCTTCTCCTCAACGGGTTCATCCTGTATTTGCGAGTTTAAGAAATTAAAAACTGAAATTGAAAACAACAAATTCACAAATGAAACACTAAAATCGATAAACTGAAATCGAAATCCTTAAAATCGAAAATAGCAGACTCACAGATAAAAACCTAAAATCGATAAACTAAAAAGAAAAAAAAATAGATTCACAACTGAAACCCTAGAAATCAAAATATCTAAAATTGCAAAATCTATAAACCCTATAAACTGAAACAAAAGGATTATTAAAGAGACTTAAAACCTGGTAGATTTCAGTGGTTTTAGATTGAAAGAGATGACAAAGATGAGTTCTTCAGAGCTCCGGTTCGGTGGAGAGGAGATGAAAAGAGATGAGGTTCCGTGGAGGAGAAAAAATGTGAAGGAAAAAACGATGAGGAAGGGATATATGATAACTTTGGCTGAAGGGTGGAAACAGAAAGAAGCATACTTGACCGAAGTTTGACTTGGGCGTAATTATCAGTGCCAGTGTTCCCGACCACACACATGTTTCACACGCTTGAACCCTGAGCAAATGCAATTCGCAACCTCACGTGTGTGGTTGCAAAATTCGCAACGGCATCTCTCTGTTGCGAAAAATTAGCAACGAGGATTAGCAACCGAAATTTCGCAACGGCACTAGTGCCGTTGCTAATCTGGGTTGCAAATCCCTTAAAATGGTGTAGTGAAAATTACATAAGAAATTCAAACTTCAATGCTAGTTTTGCCAGGAGAAGATGAAATATTTTCATCAATTTTTTCGTCAGAAGGAGATAATGGAAGTTCTTCGCCAGTTTTCTCACTTTCACCAGCTTTTTCACTTTCGCCAGTCCTTCCTTCATTCTGGTTTACTCTAGTCTCTTCTTTATTTGGGTTATCATCAACAGTTTCATCATTAGGAGGAATTTCTTCTTCATTTGCGAGATCTTCGCCACTTTCATAATAATAATCACTATCAGGAGAACAAGGAACTTCATCGTTATCTACTTCCAAAGGTTCGACATATATAGGAGGAAGAGATTTGGACAACAAGATATCATTCACAAAAACTTCAGCCCTGAGATGAGCTTGGCGAAGGAATGCTTTCTAATGATTCCTACTTTGCACATCTTTGAAATAAGCAAGATAATCAAATCTTATTTCTGCCCGATCGCGAGAACGAGCAAGGGTAGAGGCAAGTAATGCATTCTCTTTGCGAATTTTGGCGAATTTAGACTCCAAAACAGAAATGGAGGAACAAAGATTTTTCTCAGATTCTGCGAAAACAAAGAATACAGAAAATTATTCAGGCAAAGGATTCGCGAGGAAGATATCATAAAAAGACTTAACAAAGAAGAAATGGTTGAGGCAGTCAAATTTTATGACTACCTTCCTTTTGCGAGATAAGATATTGGGTTAAATCCAAGCAACTATTCTCCAAGTGGTCCATTGCATCGTCAAACTTATCTCCAACTAAACCTTTCAGGCGAGATCGAAGATTCTTTTCGTTAGAAATGAGCAAGGTGTTTTCCTTCGCAAGAAAAGTGTAGGATTCTTCGAGCTTGGAGTATTGATCTTTGAGTTGACTTGCCTTTACACTTAAAGTTATTCTACCCTAAATAAGTTTGTCTCTCTCAGCAGTAGACGATTCTGTTACTTCTTTAAGTTTATTTCTCAATGAGCAGAGAGATTGTTCTTGATCGTTACATACTTTTTGGCAAATGTTAAGTTGTTGCGAAGAGATCGCCACCTTATTTAAAAGAATTCGCTTCTCTTGAGATAGGGTTTTATTCTCATCTGATAAAGTTTCCAACTCCAAATTAGCTTTAGTCAAAGCATAAGAGAGGCGAGATAATTCACTACTTAACAAGTTTTGCTTCTGAATTAATTGAGTATTCTCCTTGGTAAGGTTATCTATTTGATCGACAGAGTATGTATATGAAGGTTATCTAATTGGTTATATTGATCCATCCAATCATCTCTATTTACACGGGCTTCTTCGGCGACGGATTCAAACTGATATCTCTCCATTATTCGTTTCTGGTTTAAAACTTAAAGGGCGAACAAGGGATTTAAAAAAAAAAAAAAAAATCAAGGGCGAAGATAAGAAAGTTGTACCTTTTAATTCTTCGTTCTTCTTGCGAAGATTGTCACGATCTAGTGAGACATTCTGAAGCTTTTGATTTTCAAGACGAAGAGTGTCACATTTCAAGGTCATGGTTTGGAGATTCTCCTTCAAAGTTTCAACTTCTTTCTCTAAGGATGTTTGCGAGATAATTCTGTCATAACCAAAATACTTACTCAAAATATCGCAGACACCAAATTTGATAGGATCAATGGAAGATTTCTTGATATCATCCAGAACATCTGATAAAACCTTGAAAGCAATATCTATTCCTTCCAAAGTTTCTTTAGTAAAAGGGAGAGATTCGGATGAAGAAGTGGTGATGACAGAAGGTTGAGGAATTGAATCATTCTTTGTTATAGATGCGTCATTCGAAGATGAAATCTGAGGAAGATTAATGACTGGGGTTGAGGTGGTGTCAAGATGATATGTATCGACAGCAGGAGAAGAGAAGGGTTCATTCGCAACAGGGTTATTAAAAGGAATTTCAACTACAGATAGATCAGTTATGGGGTAGAAATCTGTGGCGATACCTTCACGAACAGGAAGTAAGGATTCAACTTGCGAAGATATTACAGGAGATATTGAAGGATTAAATATAGGAAATGGGACGGAAGTTTCAACATTTTTAAGGTGGCGAGATCTTTTGTGGGATTTGTTGACACCTCCATCACCCTGCGAATCACAATTCAGATAAGAAACAGAGGCAACAATATTGTTACTAAAAGAATAGTGTTTCTTACTACCTTGCTATTCGCAGGCTTTCTTTTGTTTACATCGACTCTTTGCTGTGAACCCTTGGGAATATTAGGGTATTGGACCGTAAATTTGGTGTTAGAGGTGTTTTTGCTGAAACTGAAACAATATGGTACATAAAGATGAACAAAATCAAATAAGACAATTTCAGTAGATGAGATTAATTTCAATAAAATCAGTTTCATTAAAAATAAAACTAACCTTGATGACTCCATAAGAACAGTAGCAGAAAGACGAATTCGTAAAAAGTTGCAGACGATGAAGATTTACAGAGAATGTGGAGATGAAGAAGCCAAAGTAAAAGAAGGAAATTATTTCTACGATAGATCTCTTCTTAAATAGACAAAAAAGTGATGACTGGCTAGCATTGAATGTGCCGGTGGGTAGGGGAATATTTAACACGTGTAAGAGGTTATGCTTAATTCATGGAATCTTGTCGGTAGAGAACTTAAGGAAAGAAATGAATAGTTGCGGCATTTTGAAACACTAATTCTCATATCATTCTCTCCTTCGCAGAGAAGACATGAGAAGAGGCAAGCTGTAGGATCAGAATATCGCAACATCAATACCTTTACGATATCTTTGTACAACACACTGCGAAGATATCGCAGATTGGTTACAGAAATGACGCGACAGATGACGACAGCTTGAACACGAGAAAGATGTGGAGACCTAGCGAGATTTAGGAGTATTGCGAAATTTAACATTTGTATACTTGCGAGAATGTCACAAGCCAGATCCGAAAATAAAGGACAGCTTAGCTGTCACCCACCATGTAATATCCTATATAAAGAGCCGAACATGCTTAAGGTAGAGGGAGATCTTTTGAGGGTAGAGAGAAAGTTTTGAGGAGAGAGAAAGTCTAGAACAATAGTTGTATTCTTGATTTCATTTCCTTCTTGTAAAATTTCTAAACTCAATTAGTAAAAAGTGTGATTGTTGATCTTAGAGATGTGTTGATTATTATGAATTCTTGTGAGGGATGTATTGTGGGATTTCCTGCAACTACAACAATGGTTCTTTTCTTCTTTATATTGAACTCAAAGTAAATAGAGTTATCAATAAAATCTTCAGGTAAATCCCAAGAGCATGGAGGAGGAGCCATTCTTGAATAACAAAACCTGGAGTTGGCGTACTAAAAAAAAAAGATTTTGGTATTTAAAAGGTTTCTCAAAGAAACAGAGTTTAAGGTTTCCAAAGTTGGTTCGTGACCAGTAATATGGGTACCCGTACGAACACACACTTGACCCAAAAAGAATCAAAGCCACGAAGAGAACAAACCATGAAGAAGATCTTCCAAGTAATATTTTTCCTAGTGAAAAGATTCCACAAGTCTTAGCTCGAAAATTTTTACATTCTCATCAGAGAAAAAATTCAAAGCGTAAGAGTAGCAATTTTTGACATAATAAAATGTCAAAGAAATTAAAAATCAAAAGCTTGACACGACAACGCCAAAGATACTTATAAAAAACTATTTGTGGATGATAATCTAGCTAAGAACGATAAGAAAATAGCTAGATAATCAGAAAATAATTTGCCATCAAGTATGCCTGGCCATATCTCACTCAACCAGGATTTTTGTGAGTGAGATTTCAACCTTGTGATTAAGTATGAGCCTTGATCAGCTCATCAAATGATGGTTGTTTTTGGTTAAACCTCTTTCTCCTGATCTTTGGAGGAAAATCATTATGATGCTAAAAGTTATCATAAAATTTACTATCATCAAAATATGACGTATAGTATGTATTCTTACCTGAAGAATTTTGACTAGAGGGAATTGACAACCTGTTAATAATCTCTTTATAGCCTTCAATTATCAATTTTAGGTTGTCTTCTATCACTCCATTTTTGCCTCCTTCTTCGGGTACCTTTTTCACATCATGAACAACATTATCCTTCTTTTTAATCGAGGAAGATCCTCGAGCTCTTCTTGGACGAAATGTATTAGGAAGACTGTTTAGTATTTGAACATTTGAGGAACACATCGAACTGACTTTCCTGGTGGGGTACACAGGGTGAGTAGTAAAACCAATTGGTTTAGACATATGAATGTCAGTTAAACCTTTGAGAATTAAATCTAAGGTGTGTTGAAGACGATCAATCGAATTGTCATTCAACCTAGATTTCCTGTTTTGTTCACCATATCCGTTTGAATCACAAAAGAGACACACTTTCTGACCACATGAGTGATTAGACAGAACCGCCTTAATACCATCGCTGGGAGATATATTCCTTCTAAGTGATGTGGATATTCCTTGATTAGAGGAAGATACAGGCACATCTTTTCCAATAGGAAGGGATTTTGATTTTGCTTCTGGAACAGAGGATTTTCCAGTTATATCTGAAGCAGTCAGTATAGTGGACTCTTTGGAACATCCTTGAATAGAGAGTTTACTCAAAAGGAGTTCAGTTTCCAAAAACTCTTTGAGTTTTTCCTCAAGCAGAGTTCGTGAAGAACAAACTAAGGAGTTTTCCTCACGAAGGACCTTTAGAAGAGAGTCACGCTCATTCACCATACCAACAAGGGCATTGACTTTGTGTTTCAACTGGTTGACATCTGTAGGATCATAATATCGCAACACCAAGATTCTCGCAAAATCCATAAACGACACACTGCGAAGACATCGCGGGCTGGAAGTAAAAACGACGTAACGGATGATGACAACAAAAAAACGAGAAAGATGTGAAGATGTAGCGAGATCGAGGAGTGTTGCGAGATTTGACATTTGTACATTTGCGATACTTCGCAAGTCATACCCAAAAATAAAGGACAAACTTAGTCATCATCCACTATGTAATGTCCTATATAAAGAGCCGAATAGGCTTAAGGAGAGAGAGATCTTTTTCGAGGTTGAGCAAGTCATTAAGAGAGAGAAAGTTTAGAGTGATTGTAATTCTTTAGCTTATCTCCTTTTCATCTTGTAACATTTTTGGAGTTTGATCAATAAAAATTATAATTGTTCATCTTAAAATGATTCGATTGTGTGGATTCTTGTGAGGGGTGTAGTGTGGGATTTCCTGCAACTACATAATGGCGCTAGAAACAGGGATGAGTGAAGATTGATATTGTGAATTGGGAGGATTTGAAGTAGTAGATAAATAATTTCATATAATTTTCAACAATTCATTAAGATTAAAGAATGGCAAGAAGAAGACATACATCAAAACAACCAATGACTATTAGAAGGAGTAGGAGACTTGCTGGAGAAGAAAGAAATGAAATGGGAGAATCTTCAAGAGCAAACACAAGAAATAATGGAGAAAATCGGGTTCAATCGCCAATTCAGCATACACCAATACAAAATAGAACTGAGGATTATGACAGAGTAAGCGTACACACTTGGCGATCAGATTCTGTAGATGAAATAGGGGAAGAGCAGCAATTAGGAGGTAATGGACAAGAGGAGAGATATCAAGAAATGATTGGAGGAATAATTCATGGAAACGAAGAGATTACAGCGTTAGAGGCATTGAGACAAACAATACGCGAAGAAAGGCGATTAGAAACAGAAGAACGTGCAAATCTGACAAGGAAAAATCATGAGCTAAGGATGGAAAACATGAGGTTACAGAACAGAAGGTCAAGGAGCACTACAAGATCAAGATCAGTGAGGGAAGAAGTAAGACGAAATATGCCTGTAGAAAATGCTAATGAAGAAATTCAAGAAGAAATACAAAATTCAGATGAGGAACGCCGCGAAAGAAGAGAAGTAAGGGAAGATCATTATATCCAACACGGTGAAACTCTCCAAGATAATCAAAACGATGGAAATCAGAGAGATAGACACCGCCAGAGGCGAAATAATCAAGAGGATGGAGAAAATCAGGAAGAAGGAAGGAGAATATTACATGGGAGAGAAGTACAAAGAAATCACCAAGCAATTCAGGATGAAATTGAAAGACATTATATTGAACAAGCACATCTAGCTCGCGAGAGGGAAAGACTAAGAGCAGAAATGGAAGAACAAGAACTACAAGAGGCAATTCGCCAAAATAATCATGATAATCGATAAAGGAGGCGTGAGCGTAATCGCAATAATGTTAATATCAATGAAGAATACGATAGAGTACTAAGGAGAACTGAAAGACGGCAAAGAGGAGAAAATGAGAGATATAATGGTGTGCGAATTCATGAAAGGAATGAATGAGAAGATCGCAGAGAAAGACGAGAAGAAAATGATAATCAAGAGAATCAAAACGGATATGAACGCAGAAGAAGAGATGCGGAGTTAAAAAGGCCAGTGGAAACTAATTCTAGTGTAAATGAACAAATTTTGAAAGAGCTAGCGGAAATGAGAGGAATGTTAAATAATAAGAAAGAAGGAGGTAGGAGACAATTGGATGAAGCTATAGAAGAAGCTGCGAAAACCCCATTCACACGGGAAATACAATTAGAAAGAATACCCCCAAAATGCAATTTGCCTAAATTAACCAGCATTTTTGATGGATCAACTTGTGCAGTACAACACATCAAAGCTTATTTGAGATGTATGTTACAATGGGAAAATCATGACGATATATTGTGCAAATACTTTGCATCAAGTTTAACAGGAGAAGCCTTGAAATGGTTTGAAGGCCTGCCAAAAAATACTATAGCATCCTTCAATCATTTACAAGCTATATTTTTAGGGGCGTACATAAGTAACAATTTCTCGAGACCTGGCATTGAAGATGTATTTGGATTAAAGCAAAGGGTTGGTGAACGTTTGAAACATTTGACCATGAGGTGGAAGACAATGTGTAGCGACATGGCAGGTCGTGTTGATGAGAGATATCTCATTTTATCATTCATTAATGCTATGTTTGCAACCAATCTGTTATACATTCAAATTTTCAGAATTAAGAACAAAATCACAATGACCGAGTCATGAGAATTACAGGAGGAATATATTGCTCTCGAGGAAAAACAAAATGAGATGGAATCATACCCAGTTACGAACACAAGTTCGAATGCAGCGAATGCAAGCTTGTTACCTAAGTTGATAAATACAGTGGCGAGCACCTTGCAAGGACAACCAGAGTTGATAATGGGTGATAATCAACAGAAGCTAGTAGCTATGGGGAGTCGTGACCAAGAAGAATACGAGAGAGAAAGAAATTTTTATAATCGGGGTGGAAATAACAAAATTCAAAGACTTGACCAGCCGCAAGAAAATTATGGAGGTCAAAGGCAAAATTATTATAGGGGACAAGGAAGCCGCGGAATAGTATGGGAAGAAATCGAGATGCCACCTCTGAATGCTAGCGTGGAGAAAATATGGTAAGCTATAATCTTGATGGAAAATATACCAACACCATGGAACATGGGAAAGGAGCCACCTCCAAGCGAGAGAAGCCATGAATTTTCTTCTTATCATCATTTCCATGGACATACAACAAATGACTGCAGAAATATAAAGAGAATCATTCCCAGGATGATAGATCAGGGAGAATTAAGTCATTTTCTAGTAAGGAAAGCTCAACCTCAAGCATTACCACCTCCTCCAGAAATTCACAGGGTGAACACAACAAAAGAACGTGAAACGTTTGTGATTAAAGTTGGCGCAAAGGCAAAGAATCTGTTTTGTAATTCCATTGTACACTCGTATAAGACGATTGAAGATTTTCACGATAACACTCTCAGTAGGGTTTTCGCAAGAGATAATGATGATAGAGAAACAATGAACATTGCGAAGACATCGCCACCGGAAGAATGGCAAAAGCAGACTATCTCTTTTACCGCAGAAGAAGTACCTGAGGTCGGAGAAATGCATGACAACCCATTGGTGGTAAGATTGGAGATCAACCCAAAACCTAGCGAGGATGAAGATGATGAAGCTGAGAATTCTTGGGCAATCAACGAGAATTTTGATTGATACGGGAAGTTCCGTGAACATTCTTTTTATCATACTTATAAAACTATGGGAGGAAAAGATGAAGATCTAATACCTTCAACGTACAAAATCTATGGTTTTAATGGTACCGCAAATAAGCCAAAAGGAGAAGTTCATATGCGAATTCCACTGAAAGGATTATCTTCTGAAATTTTATTCTGTGTAGTTGATGTGGAATCACCGTACAACGCGCTGATCGGACGACCATGGTTACATGAGATCTTAGGTGTCGCATCAACTTTCCATCAATGTATCAAGTTCCCTCATCCCACTGGTGTTGGCATCATAAAGGGAGATTGGGTTGAAGGAAAGAAGTGTTATGAGGTTGATATAGAATCCTGCGAAGAAAGATCTGCGAAGCAGAGGAATTGGAAAAACAACATCAAAGAAAAACAAAGAGGTGAAAGATTAATGGTAGATGTAATAGAGCAAATAGAGGAAGAAATGCTGCAAAACCAAAAAATGATGAAGATAGGAAGTGGCGAAGGTTTCGCAACGGACAAGAAAATGACAGGAACATTTAAAAATGCAGAGGCATAAAGTAGCAGAAGTAAGAGACTTTAAGAATAACTGTAATTGTTGATTGTCAGAGAAAAAATGGGGAGGAAGACGACAAATGTAAGTTGATTAAAAAAAAAAAAAAAATTCGTGAGTAGTGAAAATGGAGTTGTGTAAGAGTTGATATGAATTTACAAATGGCAAATACGTTGCGAAAGTACAAAAGAGCTTACATATGCAGAAGAATCAACAAAATAGTCAGAAAGAGGCGAACTTACTATGGCGTACACCCTAGTTCGCGAAAACAATTTCGCAAGAGGCAAAGTACCTAAAGCGCGTCATAGTAGGCGGTAAAGAATTAACAAAATAATCAGAATGGGACGAACCTTCATGGCGTACACCCTAGTTCGCGAATAAAATTTCGTAAGAGGCAAAGTACCTAAAGTGCGTCATGTAAGGGGGTATCTGTAACGTGGCTCAGGGAAAAGGTTACACCGCCCCTGGAACCTGAGTCATGAAGATTGGGGGTAATAAAACCCATCCAGGAGAGATACCTTGGATTTTCAATCTAAGCTAGTGACTTAGATTGGACGACCGGGGGTCTCTTCTAAGGAGTCAGCATTTGACCAAGGCGCCGAGGTACACGGTTGAGCCAAGGGTGTCAGGGACATTTGAAGTGTCTCGGCCATTCTTGGCAAGTCTCGGCTTATCTTTTCGGCCCAAGAAAACTCCACTTAGGGTGCAGTCTCGTAACCATAAGCCCTATAGGCAAAAGGGATAAGAGGCTGCGAAAACAACTGGTTGTTGTTAAGACCGGATGGGAGGAGCTAGCCTTGTATGGCAGAAGTACGCCTCCTTGAAGGGGCAACCAGGGGGGAAGATAAGGGCGGCACCCTCTATTAGGGAGCTGATAGTGTCAAAAAAGACGTAAATGTCATGAGGCTTCTTACTCACGGGAGTATAAAGGCTTGTCATATTTATGCAACAATCCTGAAGAGGCAAAATACAAAAGAGTAGATAAGACGAGATCAATGGGTCATTGCATGCAAATGTAAAGACGTCCTGCAATTTCGTCGCAAAGACGGCAATGTCATGGGGCTTTACGTTCGCAAGGATATTTAGGCCTGTCATATTTTCGCAAGAAAAATATCCTGCAGAGGCAATAATACTAAAGAAATGATAATACAAGATCAATGGGTCATTACATGAAAGTGTAAAGACGTCCTGCGATTTTGTCGCAATAATGAGAGGTGGCAAAATAAGACCTTTAACTAGGAAGGCAAAATAAGACCACATAAGAGAAATGATAAGGCAAGATCAATGGTTCATTACATGAAAATGTAAGGACGTCATGCGATCTTGTCGCAATGATAAAGTTCAAATAAAATATTCATAAATTATGCTTCATCTCCCATTCGAATACAAATAACAGAGGCAAGTATGGGAATGAACAAGAACATGTTATTTGTCTTCATATGACAGATTTACGCATATATTGATTAACCATATTGCAAAAAAGAATTGCCCTTTATGTGCAGGAAGAAACAAGAAACAAGAAAGATAGAAATTGTATTCAAAGACTCAAGAAATTTGCAGCAAAAGAACACACCCAAAGATGGGAGATTAAAAAAAAAAAATGACTGTACAAATATTACAAAGGGAGAAAAAGGAAAATAAAATTATTTCTCATTTGATTCTTCCTCTTCATTATCTTCATCAGATCCTTCAACTTCTTCATCTTCATCGATTCCTCTTCTTCTTCACTAGCATCGCTATCGAAATATCCGTGAGAAGGCATATTTTGGGGGAATTCATCAAGAAGGCAAGGGTACTTAGACGAGGGATGTTATTGTCATCGCAGACCATCTCAATAGTTTGATTGCGAAAAAGAATAGCATCATTCTTAAAATTCGCGACAGTGATCTTTAGTTGGTTCTTCAGCCTAGAATATTTTTCATCCCGAGAAGAAAGATTTTTGGCAAGTTTCTCTTTCTCAGATTCAAGTTCTTCAATTCTTTTTCGGAATCTTGCTTCAGTTTCTGCGAACATATAACATTGTATCAGCAACTTGATGACAATTTTATGCAAACAATTAAATAAAGAAGAATAATTAACAACCTTCTCTCGTCGAAATCATATCTCTAACCAAGGCCGTATGCTCACTTGAAGACTAATGTTAACACCTAAATTATTTCCTCGCATCATCTAGAACCTTCGCAGCCCAAGCAAATTCATCATCATTGTTTATGAGAAGAAGGGAACGAATTTGATTCTCTCTTTCGCTAAGAATAGCATTTTGACGGATGGATTCATCCCGTTCAATTTGAACTTCAAGAAGAGTCTTTTGGAATTTCGCTAATGCTTGAGCACCTTGTCTAGCAATGCGATCTTTATCATCTATGAGATCACTAATTTTCTTCCTTCAAATACTAATTTTCTCTTTAGAACTAAGATACAAACATTTAAGTTGGTTGGCTAAGCTTAAGCTAGATCTATGATCAAGTTCTAAGAGGCGAAATCTGAAATGAAGTTCATTTAGAGGAAGAGATTTAATCTTGTTTTTTGAAAAACTATCCAAAGAATCGTTGAGATGAGCAAGAAGAGCATCATCATCCATAGGTTCAGGAAATGAATGAAGAAGAATGGCTTCATCGAGAAGGTTATAAACGTCTGCGAAAATGATAAGTCGATGAGGGAAGATAACAAGAGAACAAAACAAAGGAAAAGGGAAAAGTTTCATACCATAAAGTCATTGGTTGGAGCTCAAGGCTAGAAATCTTATTTTTCCGAGTGGCGAGTCAACTTCTAATTGCTTGGTCTTCTCGTGAAGAATGGCAAATTTTCGGTTTCCAATTCTTCATTTCTCTTGCGAAGAGCAAGAGCTTCAACTCCCGTTCTTCATTTTTCTTGCGAAACTGAAGGTTCTTCTTTTCGAGAATACTGCGCCTCTTTTCAAGATCCGAGGCAACAACAAAGGAAGCTCTCCTGGACTACAAAAGAAAACAAAGAAATTAAAAAGATATAATTTAAAATCAAAACTATGAAAAAATAAGAGAATGAAAACATACCAAGACACCAAGTGAATTTACGAAGCTTGGAGTCACTGATCTGGAGACCCCATGAAGAGAACCATCACTCTCAAGTAAAGGTGAATCGCAAATACTCGCGAGAGCCTTGCATGTACTAGAAAGGCGATCGTCACCCATCCCTTGTATAGAATCAGAAAAAATGCTAGACAGCTGTGCCATAGAAGATCCAGCTGGAGAATTTGAAGAAGGGATATCCACATCATCATTTTCCTTATCACCAGAACTCTCACTTGACTGAGGATTCGAAGGAGAGGGGAGGTGAAGTTTTCGCTTCTTCAGAGGCGGAGCAACAGAATTCTCCTTGCGAAGAGGATTTTTACCTCTACCTTTGGCCTTCGCAGCCTTAGGGTTTTCTTCTTCTCCAACAGCTACAACACCAACCTTCGCACACAAATGAAGATAAGAAACAGAGGCAACAATATTGTTAAAAATATATAAAGTGTTTCTTACTTCATCGATGACGGAGCGAAGAGCAGCTAAAGTACTGGCTTTCCCGGTCCGGTTGTAGCTCGATCTTAACTTTTCAATCTAAAAATTTTCGCGAGAATCAAAGGATAAGGGAATAAGCAACCAATGAAAGATTACGAAGTAAGCGAAGTTGGAAGACATACCTCTTTATTCTTCTCGGGCTAATGAAATAACCAAGGTCTATAAGTAGCGAAATTCGCAGGAAGTACATTCGAGCCTGCGATATAAGGCTCCTTTATCACCAATGGAAAAACACACCATCTATCTTCTTTAGAGTGACGCGGGACGTTGTTTTTACCAGAATGCCCAGCGAGTATTTTCCTTCCTCATAAGAATGAATTCATAATTCTTTGTGGTTGCAGAAATCTTTCACCCTCACAAGAATCCACACAACTAAGAGTATCGCCAATTCCTTAAATTTTGGGTCTCTAACTTCTTTTGGGTAAAGAGATTCCTACACTACACCCCTCACAAGAATCCACACAACTAAGACATTTGAAGATGAACAATAATAATTGATTTTTATTGATTAATTCTTGCCATTCTAATTTAATCTTGAATATTTACAAGATAAAATGGAAAAGAGCTAAAGAAATTGCAATCACTACAAACTTTCTCTCTCCCCAATGACTTGCCCAACACCCTCCTCATAGACCAAGTTCCTCAAAAGATCCCCTCTCGCTATCAATGTTCACCTCCTCTTCTCATGAGATTCCTTTGACAAAAGATGACTCTTTTTAGTATTCGACTTTAAGATCCTTAATGATGCCAGAAAACTTCTGGTATTACACATTGGTTCAAGAAATTAGTAAGTCAAGAATGATCTCCGAGTCATGACCGTGAAGTGCAATCAAAAATTTCACAACATCTCGCTGGATTGTGATGACCTTCAAGAAGAATGAAGAATTAAAAGGTATACCTTTATTTTTAAACGGGAATCACTTGCGAGTTGAAATACCACAAGTGTAAATAAATAACTTGTCAAAAGAAAATAATATAATCAAGACTTGTTAATTAATGATTTATCTCACAACTATCCTAAATCTCGCTAAGTCTTCACATCTTTTTGAAAAACCAACTGAAGTAATTAGAGAGAGATAAACTTATTCAGGGTAGAATAACTTTGAGTGTAAAAGGAAGCAATTCCAAGAACAATGTGTCAATTTAGAAAATCCAACTTCACAGAACGAAAATTCCATACTTGTTTCCAATGAAAAGAATTTGCGTTCTCGATTGAAAGGTTTGGGAGATTCATTTGATGATGTCATGGACCGCCTGGGAATAATTTCGCAGCTTTTAATTCAACATCTTTCTTCTCAAAAGGAAGGTAGTCAATTTATTTGACTATCTTAATTCATATGTTTATTCCATGAATGCTTTACTACCCCGAAAATGTCGATAATGTTCGATAAGAATTTTCCCGATCTTGTGTATTTGTTATGCAGATTCTCGAGAGAGCTTCGCTCACTATTTCTACCCTCAGATTATTCCAAAATTCGCAAGGAAAATGGACTACTCACTGTAGCATCTTGCTCGTTCTCGTGACCGTGAGAGCAAGACTTGATTATATGTCTCATTGTAAGGACATTGATAGTAAGAATCGTCAAAAGGCATCGTATTTTTCCAATCTAAAAGCAAAAGCTAACTTATTGCCCTCTCGGCGAAATCATAACAATTCCCACTCCTTTACCTTCTCCATTTGATGATCCATCCACTAATATTTCCCACCGGTTTGGTTCGATTAACAAATCTTTTGGATCTCCATTTCTTCCTCTACATCCATCATTTCATCCACTGCCATCCTCCTCTAAAGGAAATTCGCTTAAAGTCGATTCCATCTTTCGACTTCTTTTGAATTTTTCATTACCGACTCGATTGGTACCTTTGTTACTACTCTAAAAGATGTGCCCTCAAAATATATGCTAAATGACGATGGCGCATAAGTAGTCGCCAGATATATTAATAACTCTTCCCCAGGTTCTGCCTTCTCGCATAATGGATACATCCATTAAATGTTCCTTAATTCCTTGTAAAGCCTTTTTCACATTCGGTCCGTCCATTCGAATTTCGATCCCTTTTTGTAAGATTATCGCCAATTCCTTAAATTTTGGGTCTCTAACTTCTTTTGGGTAAAGAGACCCATTAACCTTGGTTATGGATTTACCAAAACCTTGAATATTGTAAAAGTCATATCCTCGTTTCATATCCCATCTTTTTTGTAAGTGTGATATTATATTCACCTGCCACGGTTGGTGAACTCAAGTATTCTTCCTCCGCGAATTTACTAATCAGTTGCGAAATCCTACACTAAGAGTTACCCCCTCACAAGAATCCACACAACTAAGACATTTGAAGATGAACAATAATGATTTTTATTGATTAATTCCTTGAATATTTACAAGATAAAATGGAAAAGAGCTAAAGAAATTGCAATCACTACAAACTTTCTCTCTCCTAATGACTTGCCCAACACCCGGAAAAGATCCCCTCAACAGTTCTATTCGACTCCTTATATAGGGTATTACACATTGACTAAAGAAATTGCAATCACTACAAACTAATGACTTGTCCTTATTTTCTGAATCACTTGCGAAATACCACAAGTGTATAATAATATAATCTCACAACTATCCTAAATCTCGCTAAGTCTTCACATCTTTCTCGTGTTTTGGCTATCGTCATTCATTCCGTCATTTATATTATTCATTTGCGACATTTTGCAATGCTGTCGTTTATTAATCTCGCGAAGTATTGATGTCGCAATATTCTGATCCTACATCTTGCCTCTTCTCATGTCTACTCTGCGAAGAAGAGAATGTCATGAGAACCAGTATTTTGAAATGCCGCAATCGTTTGTTTTCCATCAATTTTTTGCCGACAAGATTCCGTGAATTTAGGAATGACTGTTTACACGTATCTAAAATTTTCCCTTTTTACCGGCACATTTAATATTATCTGATAGGTGTCTAAAACACCTTAATATTTATCTCTTGTTTATGCTTTCTTTGCTAAGTTTTCTTGTAAAATATGTATCTTATGTTTGCTTTTGAGTATTTAGGTACTTTGGAGTCATTTGGAATAAAAGAAGAAGAAACAGCGCAAAAGTCTCATCTCATGTGCAACTTCTATTGGAGGCGGATTATTTCTCATTATTTGCTTTTATTTCTTCGCCTCTGTCTGAAAAGTATGTCGGCTTTAGTGATGCAAATTTAATGTCTGAAAAGCACGAATCGCTTTAGTGATGAAGAGACATCGAAGAAAGGAAGTAAATGGGAAGTAAGAGACGAGTTGTTTGTTGGTGGAAGAATTCGAAGAAAGAGCAAAAGCGTCAATTGTCATGTGCAATTGCTATCGGGAGCGGAGCCGAGACAAGCCAAGACAAGGATAAGGGGTTGCCAGCTCTAGTTGGTGGCCTGTATTGTTTTAGTGGGTGCAGATATCCAAATCTGTACGGACAAACCTGATTAGGTCGAGTTGCTTCTCAGACAACTCAATTTTCTTTTACTCCTCATTAATTCATGACCTCTGAAAACAAGAAGGGAGGCGCTGCTATGAGAAATCAGGGAAGAGCAATTGAAGGGATGATAGTGTCCGTGGTGGCCGAGAGTACGTACAAGAAGGTCGATTAAGCTGTTGTCATCTAGTTTATTCAACCGAGAGAAGAAGAATTAGGTTTTGATGCTTTGAGAGACGGAGGAAGTGGTGGATTTCGATGGGTTTAGTGATTGAGGTCGATTCGAGAGAGATTAAACTCAAATTGTCGCAGATTGATGGTGAAGATGAAGTCGATGCAGTGTATTTGAAGAATTGGGAATCAACCATTTGGATTCGATTGAAGATTGAAATTTAGGGTTCTTGGTAGATTGGGGTTGATGTGAAATTGTATCTCGGCGCTCGTCAAGATTTGAGTCTCTCAAGTGCTATTGATTCAAGAAGGTGGGTTTAACTCGGATTTGAAATTCCAGGGGAAATTAGAGAAGATTAATGTAGATGTAAGGGTGTCTGAAGAAGGGTTTTGCTGATTTCTTGTGCTGGCAATGTGAGTCTTATGTTGGTGACAATGAAGCTCAGGTGGTAATTTTGTGAGAAATGAGAGATTAAATGGGGCTGGTGTTGGTTTTGAAGATGAGCAGTGGATTGAACTGGAGTTTGTTCTGATGCAGTCTGGTGGTAACAAGGGAAATAAGCCATGGGTGATGGTGATACAGTGCAATGGCAGTGGTGACTGATTGAGCAGAATTAGATGAATGCATAAGCTTACGGGGTTTTGGTGGAATTATACTGCTACTATTAATTGTTTTTGGAAATGAAGCTAGAACTGATTGCAGGAGATGGCTAGTTGGAGTTGCTACTGTGGCTGATGGATCTGTCAGAAAGGAGGATGCTGAGGTGACACTGAAGCTAAGGAGGTGCCTGTGGAAGCTGATTTGGCATGGCGAGTAAGCTGGTGCCAGGCTGGAATGAAACTGGTGCTGGTATGTTGTTCACAGAGGGGTTTGTGATGCTGTGTCAGGAGCGAAAAGGGAGTGGACTTTGTGTTGAGAACTGAGACTGGTAATGGGTGTTTGCAGTGATGAGATGATGCAGTTGGAAGTGCAGGAATTATGTTGAAGCTGTAGTCGATGGATTGCAGCCAGGAATGATGCTAGGGGCTTGAACTGAGAGTTGTAGCTATTGCTGCCATGGACTCACTGTGCAGGTTGAACTGGCAATGGGTTGGCTTTGTGCCGAGATTGCAAAGTGAGAATCTGGGAGTTGAGATAAAGAAATAAGAAAAGAAGAACAACGAGGCACGGTGGTGTGTTCAAGTCCACAATGGCCGATTCTTTGTTGCGGGGGTGCATCGATGGCAGCAGGATGGTGCTAACTGATGCAGTGCAGTGGTGTTTGGCTAATTGATTGGTGCTAGGCGTGTGGGGTGACAGGTAATGGCAGCGCAGGTGCAGAAATTGGTTAAGTCTCAGCTGGAGTATTTGGTAATGAGATAATGGCTGAGTTTGAAGATTTAGATGAATTTGAAGCAGAGTTGTGGAGCTGTTGCAGATGGGAGAATGTGATTGGTGAACTGCAGGTTGCAGCTGTGTGGATGGCTAAGTAATGCTTGGATAAAGTGCCATCCTGGTGCTAATTTGATCATGGCCTGTGCAAAATAAGCTACAGCCGTACAATGGCTCATGCCTAGAGCCAAGTCAGCTGAGTTAGACTATGACTCAGATCTGACTAGGGTTATCTGGATCACTGAGTTAGACAGACTCGACTCACCCTGACTCGGTCTGCTTAACCGAGTTAACTCAGTAGACTGATGTTTCACAGGTGACCGGGTGGACTTTGCCGGTCACCTGAGCTACTTGTTGGCCGAGTCCGTCCAACTTCCGGCCAATTTCCGGCCAGTTTCCGACTAATATTTTTGGGGTCAGAGTTTTCTATTGGGCTACTTTCACACGTGAATTATATGGGCTTGGTGGACCACTTGGAGATGGACTTTGAAGGTTAGACCTAATTTTGGAACGAGAGGAGCTATAAAATAGAAAGTTTTCTACAACCTTAATCACGTATTCTTCTTGGAGTTTTGCAGAGAGCCGGAGCTAGGGTTTGCTTTCATTTAATATTTTCATCTTCTTTAATTTATTTCATTTATTGATTTGATAATGAACTCCATATTTATGAATAACTAAAACTTTCTTTGATTAAGGGCGATTTCGAAGCCCAAAATATGAATCTATATTTGATATGAAATAACTTGTTCTCTTGCATTCATTAGTGTTATTGATTGATTTCTACCATGCTAATATTGTCTATGGATTATTTGTTAAGGGTTTAAGTTCGAAATTGAATCATTAATTCTTAATCTATTTGCTAGTTTAGATTTTCTTCGACCCGTAATTGTCTAGAGAAGATAAACGCGAGTAGCAATATATAGGTATTGATGATGGGACTTTGTTAAGTACCTATATGTAGAAATCGACACTAGTAGGTGATTCATGCTTTTGAGTTCATCACTAGGAGCAACCTTATCTCACGAACTTAGAGCACTTGTTTAAGTCAAACCTAGTAAGCGTACCTCTAGGAAACTTGGCAAGTAGGAACCGGTAGTCGAGCGCTTCCGTATCCTGTGAGCTAGGAGATAATAACGGAATAGTTGAGCGTACTAATTATTCTAGGGTTGTTAGTAACATGATAATGTGAAGAACATAGCTATCTATCAATTTGGTTTGTATTCCGTGGTCTAGAATGAACCTTTAATCAATTACATCTCATATTTGAATACATTTTACAATTTTCAGCATTTCTACAACAAAATCATCTTTGCTAAGAGTATTTGCATAACAACTTGAACTTCATACCTCCCTTGGGACGATCCTAGTTACATTATACTACTTGCTAGTTAAAGAGAAGTAAAGAAATTTATTTTTGCGAGATTGACACCTCGTCAAAATTGGCTGCCGGGGAGGCAGTGGCAAGTTTAGTTGTTATTTTTATTCTTAGTTGTTATTTTTGCTTTTGGTTACGATTTCTATTTTACTTATTCAATCTCTTAGAATCTGATTTTCAGGTACTATTTCTTTGGTGAATGCGTGGAGAGGGCAGACCAAGTCCAATTGGTATACGTCTTCGTTCAGGCACTTTACTTAAGGATTTCATTCGAGCAGTCAACACTCCACTTCCTCAAAGTTCTACACCAAGTGAATTCTCGGACTCGGACGAAGAGGAAGACAACACAATGGGAGGTCGACCACCTGCTCCAAGAACACTCAAGGAGCTCACTTCTCCAAACCTAGATCAGCAGCCTCTATGTATTCAGCTGAATGGAACCATTGAGTTGAAACCACAATTGATTAACTTGCTGCCCAAATTCAGAGGTTTAGCGGGAGAAGATCCTAATCGTCACTTGCAACAATTCCATCATGTTGTGACTAGTATGAAGCAAGCAACTGCAGATGCGGATATGGCTATGATGACAGCTTTTCCTTTCTCTCTTTTAGAGATCAGCAGAGAGTGGTTCTTTTGCTTACCCGCCGAAGCATAACCACATGGAATGGGATGAAGAAATTGTTCCTTGAGAAGTATTTTCCAGCATCAAAAGCAGCTGTGATTCGCAAGGAGATTTGTGGTATTAGGCAAGTATCGGGAGAGACTCTCCATGAGTATTGGGAGCGCTACAAGAAGCTTTTAGCTAGTTGTCCACACCACCAAATCAGTGATCAACTTGTGATTCAATATTTCTACGAGGGGTTGCTTTCTAATGATAGAAATTTGATCGATGCCGCAAGTGGTGGTGCACTTACCAACAAGACCATTGCGGAAGCTACAAGTTTGTTGGAGAATATGGCTGCGAACACTCAAAAATTCTACACTCGAGATGAATCAAAGAGAAGGAAGGTGAATGAAGTTGGCAATTCTTCACACATGGAACAAAGGATGGGCAACATGGAGAGAATGATGACTCAAATAGTTGCAGCTGTCATACCATCATCATATACCGAAGATGTTGAGCAAGCAAGTGCTATGTACCAAAATCAGCAAAGGCCGAGGTACGATCCGTACTCCAACACATACAACCCAGGTTGGCGTGATCATCCGAATTTCAGCTATGCAAACAAGCAAGCTGCTGCAAATCCTACTTTCAATCAACAAGGAGGATATCAATTCATGCAAAGACCACCACAAGAAACTCAAGGCATGAGTATAGATGACAAGTTGAATCTCATTCTCAACACAATGGTGCAAGATAAGCAAAAGTCAGCAATGGATATGAAGGACATCCGAACACAAATGGGTCAATTAGCTAATTCCGTGAGCAAATTGGAAGCACAAGCAGAGGGAAAACTTCCTTCGCAACCAATAAATCACAAGGAGAATGCCAATGCTATTGAGTTACGAAGTGGGAAGCAAGTAGAGAAACCGGAAACATCACCGGTGTCCCATGAACCTGATTTGGAGAAAGAAGAGGGTGAAACAGCCCCTAAAAAAGGCTGACCCAAGAACAAATTCTAACTCTAAAACTCATGTTTCTACTTATGTTACTTCTCCGCCTTTTCCTAGCAGGTTTGCAAAGTCGAACAAGGAGACATTGTACCAAGAGCTTTTGGAAATCTTTAAGAAGATTGAAGTGAACATTCCACTCATTGAGGCGATAAGGCAAGTTCCACGTTGGGCAAAGTTCTTGAAGGAATTGTGCACTAACAAGCACAAATTGACCGGTAACGAGGTAATGAGTGTGGGGGAGAATGCTTCGACATATCTTCAAAAGAAACTCCCACCTAAGTTGAAAGACCCCGGTAGTTTCACCATACCATGTACTATTGGTAAAATCAGGTTTGAACGTGCTATGTTAGATTTAGGAGCATCCATTAATGTTATGCCTGCCTCCGTTTATGAATCATTGAATCTTGGACCTCTTAAGAATACCGGTATTGTTATACAACTTGCTGATTGGTCTAATTCTTACCCGAAAGGGGTTATTGAAGATGTTTTGGTGCAGGTTAATCAACTCATATTTCCAGCTGATTTCTATGTTCTTGACATGATGGATGAAGATTCACCATCGACTACCCCCTTGCTGTTGGGTAGACCATTCATGAGAACCGCTAGAACAAAGATAGATGTTTTTAAAGGCTCCTTAACTATGGAATTTGATGACGAAATCATAAGTTTCAATATCTTTGAAGCTATGAGATATCCTAGTGATGTGCATTCCTGTTTTTCAATTGATATTATTGATTCTCTTGCTCAACAGATTTTTGAATTGAATGGTGAAGATGCTTTAGAAAAAACCATAGTGGAAGGTTTAGGTTATGGAAAATACAAAGACATTGAAAGTGAATTGTCTACTTGTGATGAGCTTAAAGAGGCTGTTTTATCTCTTAACTCATTACAAGAAGTTCCACCAAAATATAATGTGTCTTATGTTTCTTTACCGCTTACTAATGAGAAACTTTTACCGTCGATCGTGCAGGCACCTATTCTTGAGTTGAAACCTCTTCCGGATCACCTTAAATACGTGTATTTAGGTGACAAGGAAGAGTTACCGGTGATCATTGCCAACAACCTTACCAAGGTGCAAGAGGAGAAGCTTGTTCGAGTGCTAAGAGAGTACAAGTCTGCCATTGGGTGGACTATTGCCGATATCAAAGGAATCAGTCCTTCCACATGTATGCACCGAATACTTCTTGAGGAGGGGGCAAAACCAACAAGAGAAGCTCAACGTCGCTTGAACCCTCCAATGATGGAAGTAGTCAAGAAGGAAATCCTGAAGTTGTTGGAAGTAGGGGTGATCTATCCCATATCCGATAGCAAATGGGTGAGCCCAGTTCAAATCGTTCCAAAGAAGTCCTAATCACGGTTGTGAAAAACGATGATAATGACTTGGTTCCAACTAGAATTCAGACCGGTTGGAGAGTTTGCATTGATTACCAAAGCTCAACTCCACCACCCGAAAGGACCATTTTCCCTTACCATTCATTGATCAAATGCTTGAAAGGTTGGCTAGACATGCTTTTTACCGCTTCCTTGATGGTTTTTCAGGTTATAACCAGATTGTAATAGCTCCGGAAGATCAAGAAAAGACGATGTTTACTTGCCCTTTTGGCACTTTTGCGTATAGACGTATGCCATTTGGCTTGTGCAATGCACCAGCCACTTTTCAACGTTGTATGGTAAGTATATTCTCGATTATGTGGAAAGCATCATAGAAGTGTTTATGGATGATTTCAGCGTGTATGGTGATTCTTTTGACAAATGCTTAGATAACCTTGCACTTATTCTTAAACGATGCGTAGAAACTAATCTTGTGCTTAATTGGGAAAAATGTCACTTTATGGTCAATCATGGGATTGTGCTAGGTCATGTTGTATCCTCTAAGGGGTTAGAAGTTGACAAGGCTAAGATAGATTTGATTCGAACTTACAATACCCCACAAATGTGAGGGAGGTTCGCTCTTTTCTTGGTCATGCGGTTTTTTTATAGGAGATTCATCAAGGATTTCTCCAAGATTGCAATGCCCCTGTGTAGACTCTTGCAAAAAGATGTGGCCTTTGATTGTGACAAGGAATGCAAGGAAGCTTTCGACACCTTGAAAGAGTTGTTGACTACCGCACCAATCATCAAACCACCGGACTGGAGCAAGCCATTTGAGTTGATGTGAGATGCAAGTGATTATGCCGTTGGAGCCGTGTTGGGACAGCGAGATGGCAAAGTTCCATATGCCATTTATTATGCTTCTAGAACTCTCAACGGAGCACAAATCAACTACTCCACTACTGAAAAGGAGCTTTTGGCCATAGTGTTTGCACTCGAGAAGTTTAGATCTTATTTAGTGGGTACAAAGGTGGTTGTCTTCTCTGACCATGCTGCACTTCGATACTTGCTAACAAAGAAGGATGCTAAGCCAAGGCTCATAAGGTGGATACTTCTTCTTCAAGAGTTCAACATGCAAATCAAGGACAAGAAGGGTAGTGAGAATACTTCAGCGGATCATCTAAGCAGATTGGTTGTGTCCGAAGAAGCGATTCCTTTGCATGATAGCTTCCGGATGAGCAACTCTTTGCGGTTGGTGGCACAACTCCATGGTACGCTGATATCGTTAACTTCTTGGTGACGGGACAAGTACCTAGTTCCATGTCTACATTCCAAAACACAAGCTCAAGAAGATTGCTAAGCAATATATATGGGATGAACCTTATTTGTGGAAGCATTGCTCCGATCAAATGATCCGCAGTGCGTACTTGAATCCGAGTTCCAATCAATTCTGAATTTTTGTCACTCATATGCTTGTGGTGGCCATTTCGGAGCCAAGAGGACAGCCCTCAAGGTTCTCGAAAGTGGTTTTTATTGGCCTACATTGTTTAAGGATGCATATCTATGTTGTAAGGCTTGTGATAGGTGTCAAAGGACAGGCAACCTTGGTGCTAGAAACCAAATGCCGCAAACACCAATTCTCATTGTTGAGATTTTTGATGTTTGGGGTATCGATTTTATGGGGCCTTTTGTGAATTCCAATGGGAAATTTTTTATACTTCTTGTCAGTAGATTATGTTTCTAAGTGGGTGGAAGCTAAAGCCACCCCTACCAATGATTCTCATATTGTTTGTGAGTTTGTGAAGGAACATATCTTTTCTAGGTTTGGAACACCTCGGGTGGTGATTAGTGATGGAGGTTCGCACTTCAAGAGATCTTTTCACGCTCTTCTAAAGAAGTATAACATTTCTCATAAAGTTGGCACACCGTACCATCCACAAACGAGTGGACAAGCTGAAATTTCCAACCGGGAGATTAAGTCCATCTTAGAGAAGACGGTGAATGTTACAAGGAAAGATTGGAGTTATAGACTCAATGACGCTTTGTGGGCGTATAGGACAGCTTATAAGACACCCATCGGTATGTCTCCTTTTAGGCTTGTCTATGGCAAACCTTGCCATCTTCCCGTCGAACTTGAACACAAAGCTTATTGGGCTATCAAGGTATGTAATATGGAATTAGATGCAGCTGGTGAACATAGGAAACTTCAGCTCAATGAGTTAGAAGAGATACGAAATGATGCATATGAAAGTTCACGCATTTACAAAGAAAAGACCAAGGCTTTCCATGATAAAATGATTTCCCGAAAGAGTTTTGAAGTAGGGCAGAAAGTACTTTTATTCCATTCTCGTCTTAAATTGTTTCCGGTAAACTTAGGTCCGTATGGGTTGGACCATTTGTTGTTACTAATGTGTTTGCGCATGGTGCAAATGAAATCATTAGTCCCAAAACAGGGCTGGTTTCCAAGGTCAACGGCCATCGTTTGAAACCATACTATGAGCAGATTCAGAACGGAGAATCGGGATATGATCACATTGAGTGACCCACTCCCTCCGGAGGAGTAATTGGAGCCGAAAGTCGGGCCGACAACGTTAAACCAAGCGCTAAGTGGGAGGCAACCCACCGGTTTTGTATCTTTCCCTTTATCTTTTTATTTTTAAGCATTTTATCTTTATTTTCTTGTTTTTGCATATCATTTGCGGAATTTCCCACCTTGAACCTTCTTTGGATGATTCAATTTTACATTGAGGACAATGTAAAGTTTAAGTGTGGGGGAGCATTTATATGTTTGTATAGTTTGTTTTATGCGTTTAGTAGTTTTATGCCATAAAAAAAAATCAGAAAAATAGAAAAAACAAGAAAAAAAATTTTGTGCTTTTTGAACTCCGAAATCTAGAAACTTGTGCCTTTAGGATGACACCATTAGTGGATGGAATCATTTTGATTGCGGAGTTGAGGAACCCATTAATTAACAGGAACGAACATAGCTCAGGAATCACAAATAACATGATAGTCGTTACCATATCTCGGAATATCACCATATCGCATTCTATTTTTATTTTACTTTCCATATTTATCTATTGTTCTCTAAGTGCTTTGATGGGTCACTAAACATCGACGTGTTATTACTGCTAGGATGAAATAGAGTGATTGAGTTGCTAGAAAAAGAAAAAAAAAAAGAAAAAGAAAAAGAAGAGACCGACCAATTAGACCAAACGGAATAAGAATGACACTTGGGAATAGCAGTATGTGTGAAACGTAGTCCCTATCTCCGTCGCCTAAACAAGCGTGGAATGCAGGATCCAAGGCAACTATCACGTACTTGCTGACAAGAAGCATGCGCTTGGATCCAAAAGATCTAATCATGCCGTCTAAAAAAAAATGTGAAAAAAAGAAAAGTGAAAAAGAAAAGAAAAGAAAAATAGTATTATTGTTGAATAAAGTCACTCCTGGTTCCCTTGTATATGCCGGTGAGTTGATGTAGAAATAAGTTTGTTGACCACTGGTTCCCTTGTATATGTCAGTGTGTTGACACTAGAATTGACCAGTAGCTCAATCCAATAGGATGCATAGGTTCATCTTGGTAGTGACCTTCAGACAGATATGGGAAACATCGATCACTTGTGAACATTCGCCAACATCTACATCTATATCCATCTTCTTAATCTTTTCATTGTGATTGTGGTTTGTTAATTTCCGAGTATTGTGGCTTGTTCGACTATCTAATTAGAGCTTTATTTACTTATATATGAACTGAATTTGTGCAAGGTACCTCCTACTGTAGTCATTTTGGATTCGTTCATTGATTTGTCACAAATAAACGGAGTTGGAAATATAGGTTTTGTAGGCAGACCTCTTGTAAACCTTCACGAGACTAAAACTCGTCCACTAGGGACACCTAGGGGTTTAAAGGCCTGTTATTCATGCTTAGAGTAACCGTTGCCTCGACGAGACGGAGTTGTATGTATGTTTTAGAATTATTTTGTTTGATTTGCTCGAGGACTAGCAAAGTCCAAGTGTGGGGGAATTTGATAGGTGTCTAAAACACCTTAATATTTATCTCTTGTTTATGCTTTCTTTGCTAAGTTTTCTTGTAAAATATGTATCTTATGTTTGCTTTTGAGTATTTAGGTACTTTGGAGTCATTTGGAATAAAAGAAGAAGAAACAGCGCAAAAGTCTCATCTCATGTGCAACTTCTATTGGAGGCGGATTATTTCTCATTATTTGCTTTTATTTCTTCGCCTCTGTCTGAAAAGTATGTCGGCTTTAGTGATGCAAATTTCTGTCTGAAAAGCACGACTGCTTTAGTGATGAAGAGACATCGAAGAAAGGAAGTAAATCTGGGAAGTAAGAGACGAGTTGCTGTTGGTGGAAGAATTCGAAGAAAGAGCAAAAGCGTCAATTGTCATGTGCAATTGCTATCGGGAGCGGAGCCGAGACAAGCCAAGCCAAGGATAAGGGGTTGCCAGCTCTAGTTGGTGGCCTGTATTGTTTTAGTGGGTGCAGATATCCAAATTTGTACGGACAAACCTGATTAGGTCGAGTTGCTTCTCAGACAACTCAATTTTCTTTTACTCCTCATTAATTTATGACCTCTGAAAACAAGAAGGGAGGCGCTGCTATGAGAAATCAGGGAAGAGCAATTGAAGGGATGATAGTGTCTGTGGTGGCTGAGAGTACAGAACAAGAAGGTCGATTAAGCTGTTGTCATCTAGTTTATTCAACCAGAGAAGAAGAATTAGGTTTTGATGCTGAGAGAGACGGAGGAAGTGGTGGATTTCAAATGGGTGTAGTGATTGAGGTCGATTCAGAGAGATTAAACTCAAATTATCGCAGTTGATGGTGAAGATGAAGCTGATGCAGTGTATTTGAAGAATTGGGAATCAACCATTTGGATTCAGTTGAAGATTGAAATTTAGGGTTCTTGGTAGATTGGGGTTGATGTGAAATTGTATCTGGCGCTGTCAAGATTTGAGTCTCTGGCGGTGCTATTGATTCAAGAAGGTGGGTTTAACTCGGATTTGAAATTCCAGGGGAAATTAGAGAAGATTAATGTAGATGTAAGGGTGTCTGAAGAAGGGTTTTGCTGATTTCTTGTGCTGGCAATGTGAGTCTTATGTTGGTGACAATGAAGCTCAGGTGGTAATTTTGTGAGAAATGAGAGATTAAATGGGGCTGGTGTTGGTTTTGAAGCTGAGCAGTGGATTGAACTGGAGTTTGTTCTGATGCAGTCTGGTGGTAACAAGGGAAATAATCCATGGTTGATGGTGATACAGTGCAATGGCAGTGGTGACTGATTGAGCAGAATTAGATGAATGCATAAGCTTACAGGGTTTTGGTGGAATTATACTGCTATTGTTAATTGTTTTTGGAAATGAAGCTAGAACTGATTGCAGGAGATGGCTAGTTGGAGTTGCTACTGTGGCTGATGGATCTGTCAGAAAGGAGGATGCTGAGGTGACACTGAAGCTAAGGAGGTGCCTGTGGAAGCCGATTTGGCATGACGAGTAAGTCAGTGCCAGCCGGAATGAAACTCGTCTGTGTATGTTGTTCACGAGAGGGGTTTGTGATGCTGTGTCAGGAGCGAAAAGGGAGTGGACTTTGTGTTGAGAACTGAGACTGGTAATGGGTGTTCGCAGTGATGAGATGATGCAGTTGGAAGTGCAGGAATTATGTTGAAGCTGTAGTCGATGGATTGCAGCCAGGAATGAAGCTAGGGGCTTGAACTGAGAGTTGTAGCTATTGCTGCCATGGACTCACTGTACAGGTTGAACTGGCAATGGGTTGTCTTTGTGCCGAGATTGCAAAGTGAGAATCTGGGAGTTGAGATAAAGAAATAAGAAAAGAAGAACAACAGGCACAGGTGGTGTTCAAGTCCACAATGGCCAGTTGCTGTTGTAGGGTGCATCTGATGGCAGCAGGATGGTGCTAACTGATGCAGTGCAGTGGTGTTTGGCTAATTGATTGGTGCTAGGCGTGTGGGGTGACAGGTAATGGCAGCGCAGGTGCAGAAATTGGTTAAGTCTCAGCTGGAGTATTTGGTAATGAGATAATGGCTGAGTTTGAAGATTTAGATGAATTTGAAGCAGAGTTGTGGAGCTGTTGCAGATGGGAGAATGTGATTGGTGAACCTGCAGTTGCGGTGTGTGTGGATGGCTAAGTAATGCTTGGATAAAGTGCCATCCTGGTGCTAATTTGATCATGGCCTCATGCAAAATAAGCTACACCGTACAATGGCTCATGCCTAGAGCCAAGTCACCGAGTTAGACTATGACTCGGATCCGACTAGGGTTATCTGGATCACTGAGTTAGACAGACTCGACTCACCCTGACTCGGTCTGCTTAACCGAGTTAACTCAGTAGACTGATGTTTCACTGGTGACCGGGTGGACTTTGCCGGTCACCTGAGCTACTTGCTGGCCGAGTCCGTCCAACTTCCGGCCAATTTCCGGCCAGTTTCCGACTAATATTTTTGGGGTCAGAGTTTTCTATTGGGCTACTTTCACACGTGAATTATATGGGCTTGGTGGACCACTTGGAGATGGACTTTGAAGGTTAGACCTAATTTTGGAACGAGAGGAGCTATAAAATAGAAAGTTTTCTACAACCTTAATCACGTATTCTTCTTGGAGTTTTGCAGAGAGCCGGAGCTAGGGTTTGCTTTCATTTAATATTTTCATCTTCTTTAATTTATTTCATTTATTGATTTGATAATGAACTCCATATTTATGAATAACTAAAACTCTCTTTGATTAAGGGCGATTTCGAAGCCCGAAATATGAATCTATATTTGATATGAAATAACTTGTTCTCTTGCATTCATTAGTGTTATTGATTGATTTCTACCATGCTAATATTGTCTATGGATTATTTGTTAAGGGTTTAAGTTCGAAATTGAATCATTAATTCTTAATCTATTTGCTAGTTTAGATTTTCTTCGACCCGTAATTGTCTAGAGAAGATAAACGCGAGTAGCAATATATAGGTATTGATGATGGGACTTTGTTAAGTACCTATATGTAGAAATCGACACTAGTAGGTGATTCATGCTTTTGAGTTCATCACTAGGAGCAACCTTATCTCACGCATTTAGAGCACTTGTTTAAGTCAAACCTAGTAAGCGTACCTCTAGGAAACTTGGCAAGTAGGAACCGGTAGTCGAGCGCTTCCGTATCCGGTGAGCTAGGAGATAATAACGGAATAGTTGAGCGTACTAATTATTCTAGGGTTGTTAGTAACATGATAATGTGAAGAACATAGCTATCTATCAATTTGGTTTGTATTCCGTGGTCTAGAATGAACCTTTAATCAATTACATCTCATATTTGAATACATTTTACAATTTTCAGCATTTCTACAACAAAATCATCTTTGCTAAGAGTATTTGCATAACAACTTGAACTTCATACCTCCCTTGGGACGATCCTACTTACATTATACTACTTGCTAGTTAAAGAGAAGTAGAGAAATTTATTTTTGCGAGATTGACACCTCGTCATTATCCGGTTACTCTTTTCTTGTCTATTTAAAGGAGAATTCCTTGTGAAAGTATTTCTTTTCTTTTACTTCGTCTTCTTCATCGTCTGCAACTTTTTTTCTGCTGTTTTTCTTCATCGTCTTCTTCATCATTTTTCTGCTACTATTCTTCTGCTACTGTTCTCATTTTTCTTTTTCTGCTACTGTTTCTATGGAGCCATCAAGGTTTGTTAATTTTGCTGAATTTGATCATTTTGTGATTGATCTCTCTTATTGAAGTTGTTTTGTTTTGACACTGTTCTTCTTTTAATGACTCCCCTGCCGTTTTTGTTTTAGCAAGAACAAATCTAACACCAAGTTCACCATTGTGAACCCTAATATCTCCATGGGATCACAACCGAAATCCACTGCCACTAAAAGAAAGCCTGCGAATAGCAAGGTATTTAAGAAACATTTACTCTTTTAATAACAATATTGTTGCCTTTGTTTCTTATTTAACTTGTAATTCGCAGGATGACAAAAATGTTGATAGGTCCCCCAAGAAACCTCGCCGTTCTAAACCTGTCGCACCTGCTGTTTCCTTTCCTATATTCAAACTTACAACTCCTCCTGCGAAATCTTCGCAAGATAAACCCACTATTTCTACTTGCGAAAATATTGTTGATAATCCTTCTCCCGTGCCTGAATTTTTCATAGATCAAATCCCTCATAACAGTCCCGTTGCGAATGAGCCTATTTCTTCTTCTATTGTCAATGCCTCTACCGTTTCCCCAATCATTGATCATCATGAGATTTCCTCTTCTCATGACATTCCTTTAACAAAAAATGACTCAACTCTTCCTTCTTCTATCGTCATTTCTTCCTTACCTGAGCAAATCCCTCTTACTAAAGAAAATTTGGAAGGAATAGACGTGGCCTTCAAAGTTCTGTCAGATATTGTGAACGATGCCAAGAAGACTTCTGTTGATCCTATCAAATCTGATGTCTGCGAGGTTTTGAGCAAATACCTTGGCTCCGATAGAATTTCGCAAACATCTTTGGAGCAAGAAGTTAATACTTTGAAGAATGATCTCCAAGCTATGACTGCAAAGTGTAATATTCTCCAACTTGAGAATCAAAAACTTCAAAATGTTTCGCTGGATCGTGATAATCTTTGCAAGAAGAACGAAGAATTAAAAGGTACAATCTTTCCTCTATATTCTCCATTTTTTTTTATTTTTTTTTTGAACCTCAAGCCCTTGTTCGCCATGAAGCTTTAAACCAGAAGCGAAAAATGGAGATATATCAGTTGGAATCTACTGTTGAAGAAGCTTGAATGGATAGAGATGCTTGGATGGAGCAATATAACCAATTAGATAATCTTCATACATATTCTGTTGATCAAATAGATAGAAAATGCTGACTTAGTTCAGGAACAAGGCTCATTAAGTAATGAATTATCTCGCCTCTCTTACTCTTTGACTAAAGCTAATTTGGAGTTGGAAACTTTATCAGATGAGAATGGAATTCTTTCTCAAGAGAAGCGAACTCTGTCAAACAAGGTGGCGATTTACTCGCAACAGTCTGATGTTTGTCAAAAAATATGTAAAGAACAAGAACAATCTCTTCGTTCGCTGAGAAATCAACTCGAAGAAGTTACTGCTGAGAAGGATAAACTTATCCAGGGTAGAATAACCTTAAGTGTAAAGGCAAACCAATTCAAGGATCAATGTTCCAAGTTAGAAAAGTCCAATTCTTCTCTTGCGAAAGAAAATGCCTTACTTGTTTCGAACGAAAAAAGCTTGCGATCTCGACTGAAAGGTTTAATTGGAGATAATTTTGATAATGCCATGGATCACTTGGAGAATAGTTGTTCGGCTTTAATCCAATATCTTACCTCGCAAAAGGAAGGTAGTCATATTATTTGACTACCTTAATCCATTTATTTATTATTTCGTGATATTTTCCTTGCGAATTCCAAAAATCTGAATAATTTTTTATGTTCTTTTCTTTTGCAGATTCTGAGAAAAATCTTCATTCCTCTATTGCCACTCTAAAGTCTGACTATTCAAAAATTCGCAAAGAAAATGGAATACTCACTGCTTCCCTTGCTCGCTCTCGCGATCGTGCAGAAAGAAGATTCGATTATATGTCCGATCAGAAAAGATATAGAGAGTAGAAATCATCAGAAAGCACTCCTTCGTCAATTTCATCTTAAGGCCGAAGTTCTTGTGAATGATGTTCTACTATCTAAATCTCTTGATCCTGTATGTGTCGAACCTCTGGAAGTAAGCGACGATGAAGTTCCTAATTCTCCTGACAGCGATTTTGACTACAATAGTGGCGAAGAGCTCGCAAATGAAGAGACAATCCCTCCTAGTAAAATTGTCAATGATGATCTGGGTGAGGGAGGATCTGGTGGAAATATAATAACTGGCGAAAATATGGATAAAGTTGCTGAAGAAAGCCCAGTATCTCCTTCTGGTGAAAAAACTGATATTTGAGAATTGACTTTCTCTTGTAATTTTTCTTCTTGTACTGTTACTTCCTTACGTACTTCCATCATCTTTTAGATTTGTTCATCTGCTTATTATTACTCTTTCTTTCAACGAGTATAATTTTTGATGTTTAATAATTGCTATTTTGTTTTCCATTATCTTCATTTATGTTGAAATTCATCATTGCGACAAGATCGCAGGACGTCTCTACATTTTCATGTAATGACCCATTGATCTTGCCTTATCATTGCTCTTGTGTGGTCTTATTTTGCCTTCCTAGTTAAAGGTCTTATTTTTCCACCCCTCATTTTTGCGTCAATATGACAGGCCTAAATATTCTTACGAACATAAAGCCCCATGACATTGCCGTCTTGCGACAAAATCGCAGGACGTCTTTACACTTTCATGTAATGACCCATTGATCTTGTCTTATCATTTCTTTAGTATTTTTGCCTCTGCAGGATATTTTTCTTGCGACAATATGACAGGCCTAAATGTTCTTGCGAACGTAAAGCCCCATGACATTGCCGTCTTTGCGAAGAAATCGCAGGACGTCTTTACATTTTCATGTAAAGACCCATTGATCTCGTCTTACCCTCGCGTTAGTATTATTGCCTCTTCAGGATCATCGCACAAATATGACAAGCCTAAATTTTCTTGCGAAAATAGAGCCTCATGACATTTGCGTCTTAAGACACTTATCAGCTCCCTAATGGAGGGTGCCGCCCTTATCATCTCCCTGGTTGCCCCTTCAAGGAGGCGTACATCGGCCATACAAGACTAGCTCCTCCCATCCGGTCTTAACAACAACCGGTTGTTTTCGCAGCCTCTTATCCCTTATACCTATAGGGCTTATGGTTACGAGACTGCACCCTAAGTGGAGTTTTCTTCGGGCCGAGTGATGAGTGCCAAATATTGCATATTTATACATCTTTTTATTGGCATTTTACTCATCTTTTGTGCTCAAGAATCAGATATTATCCCAGATTCTGTGTTTTCTTTGTTTTCAAGAATAAATATTTGTATTAATTAATTTTGTGTTTTTAGGTAATAAATAAAGCTCGGAGAAATTGAGGAGCCAAAAGAGCAAAGAATTGGAAGCAAGCGTCTATGGAACAGAAAGCCAAAGCCCGCGCGCAACAGTTGCAACCCAACAAGGAGCAACCCATCTACAAGACATGGGCCCAAGCTATCCAAGACCCGACCCACGACCCATATCCGAGCCCGTTCTTTCCGAGCCGTTAGATTTGGTCTCTTCGTCATCCAACGCTCGCTACCTTACTCACATCATTCCTTGATACCTCCGCTCAACAGCAAAATCCCCTCGCCCGCTCGGATCTCCCTCAGCTACATCCAACGCTCACTCCAACCATCCCATCAAATATCGATGTGCCCGCTTCACACCCTAGTCCCCTATACCCTTATCCCCTCGACCACATCTTCATTTCCCATTTCACCTTCTCTTTCTTCACCCGACACAGCTTGCAGAGCTCCACCTCCCTCTTCACCCGACCAAACCCTCTGCTCAGCCACCTTCTTCACTACCACCTCCATACCCTGACAGAACCAACCGCACCATTAACAGCCGCTCCATCACTCTGTCTCGAGATGTCTCTAACATAGCTTCTCCATACCCTAGAAGCTAGGTTAGAGACAACTAGAGCTAGGGTTTCACATCAAATCAATCAAGGGAGCTCTGAGACGAATTGACAAGAGCCAGAGCACGATTCAGAGACGTAGGGGAGAGAGGTTTACTTTTAAATTTATATTTTGAAGTAAATTAGGGTTTGAAATTGGCATGTATAAATAGAAAAGGTAGAGGATGTTTTTGGGTATGCCTGGGCTAGCCAGAGCACCAATAGGAGCTTAATTTGTGTTTTTAGTATTTGAATCATGTTCTAAGTAAACTGCCTAGGGTGTTGATGAAACCCCTAGTTCATAATGCTAATATATCCAGTATTCATGCTGTCTTGATGTGCTTAACAGTTTTAGGATGATCAATTAGCTAATAAATTGAATAATCATGTGATAGAGTGTACTGTAAGAAGACACTCTATACTAGGGGAGAATTAGTGAGTTAGTTAAGTAAGATGTCCATCTGAAACCTTCAAGGGAAGGTACAAGGCACATTGAGAACCTGGTTTGCCTTAGTGTAGAACTAGAGGGTTGATTTAATCACCCTAGTGCTTTCAATAATCTGTTACAACCCATTTACTACTTTAGTGATCATTTACAACAACAATTAGTCGCATCGACAAAACAATATTGGTATAACTCTGTCACTTGTTAGAAGTCAGTAGTAGTAAGCCTTTAGATCAAATTAGCACACCCATTTATCTGTGGGATCGACCCGTATTTGCTCAGTGCTGCATAATCGACACCGTGCACTTGCGGTATAACATGTAGGCATAAAAATAGAACACTTCCAAAGCCTACCACCGAGTGCAGCATGTGCCAAGACTTGCCAAGAATGTCCGAGACACTTCAAATGCCCCAGGCACTCTTGGCTCAACCGTGTACCTCGGCGCCTTGGTCATACACCGACTCCTTGGAAGAGACCCTCGGTCGTCCAAATTGGGTATAACCTTATATATATAGTTGGAAATCCAAGGTATCTCCCCGGATGGGCTTTATTGACCCCAAATTTTCATGACTCGGGTTCCAGGGGCGGTGTAACCTTTTCCCCGAGCCATGTCAAGAGATACCCCTTATATGACGCACTTTAGGTCTTACATTTGCCTCTTACGAAATATCATTCGCGAACTAGGTGTACGCCATAAAGGTTCGTCCCATTCACTCATTCTTTCATTTCTCAAATTCGTTCAATCATTCATTTTTGATTATCTCTTGTTATTTCATTTGCGAGATATTCGCACATTCTTTCTTTATTTTATGCAATTTCGTAGTCACTCTGTCGCAGGAACATTTCATATAAATTCATTTCATTTCATTCATTCAACATCTCGCAACTTATTCTTTCCCTTCCATCTTCTATGGGTAATATTTCTTGAGATATAATCTATTCCACGGTCTATCCAATCTTTGGCCCACATCTTTGCCCTCAGGATCCATTAATCTATATGCCCCTGTTCCAACTATCTCCTTGATGATATAAGGTCCATCCCATTTTTTCGCCAATTTGCCACCACTTTCTCGCTGGTATATTGGTGTTTCTCGCAATACCATATCACCTGGTTGAAATTCGCGTGTCTTGACACGTTTGTTATATTCTCTGGCTAATCTTCGCTGGTAATTCTCCATATGTTGTAGTGCTCTTTCTCTGTTTTCCTCTAATTCATCTAATTTAACCAAAATGTTACCCGCACTAAGATTTTTCTCCCAAGCTTCTCTCTTTGTTGTTGGAATAATAACTTCTGTCAGAAGTACAGCTTCAACTCCATATGTTAGACAAAATGGTGACATTCCCGTAGCTTCTCGCCTTGTTGTATTGTAAGCCCATACTGCATTATGCACTTGTTCACACCATGCCTTATTATGTCCTTCTAACTTCTTCTTCAGATATCTGCGATTGTTTTATTTGTTGCTTCCGCCTGTCCATTGGCCTGCGGGTATAAAGGAGTTGATTTCCCACATTTTATTTGAAATGCATTAAGCAGCAATTCTATATTTTGTCCCTCAAACTATTTCCCATTGTCAGATACCAACTATGCTGGAATTCCAAATCTGCATATTATGTTTTCGAATATGAAGGTAAAAATATCTTTATCGCGAATGTGTTGTACTGCTTTTACTTCTGCCCATTTTGTGAAATAGTCTGTAGCGACAATCGATATCTCCTCCCGCCTGCACTGTAAAAATGGTCCCACAATATCTAACCCCCACTTTCCAAAAGGCCATACACTTGTTGAAGAAGTTAATGGTGCTCCTAGTGCATGTATTTTCTTTCCGTGCCTTTGACAATCTTCGCAACGTCTTGATATTTGTTTCGCATCTTCATGCATATATGGCCAATAATAGCCTTGCATTTTCGCCTTATGTGCTAGAGATCTTCCACCACTATGATTGCCAGCATCCCCACTGTGTAACATTTTTAACACTGCTTCTCCTTCCCTTCGTGTTAAACATCTAAGCGAGGGTCCATTAAAGGATCTTCGGTACAATACCCCGTCTCTTAATTCATAATTTGTTGCACGGCTTTTTAATTTGTGCATCTCTAATCTATTTCTTGGTGTTTCTCCTTTTATTAGATAAGCATGAAGTTCTGTTCTCCAATCTTTGCAATTGGGTCTTTGTGTTTCATCTTCTATGAGCATTACTTCTGCTTCTTCCTCTTCCTCTTCCTCTTTGTTGATTGATGGTGATAGAAGTGTCTGTATTTTTATGCATCTCGCAGCTGGATCTGTCATCATACTTGATATAAAAGCAAAAGCATCCGCGAGTCTATTGTCTCTTCTTGATATGTGTCTCCATTTTATTTTTGGTATCTTCGCCAATAATTCTTCAACAAGTTTTTTGTATTTTTTCATGGATTGTTCATTTGTAGTATATTCTTCTTTTATCTGGCGAATAGCTAACTGGGAATCACTGGTGACTCTTACATTCTCCAACTTCATCTCTATTGCCAATCGCAAAGCATGTATTATAGCTTCATACTCTGTTTCATTGTTGGTAGATGCAAATTCCAATCTGAAAGAAAAAGCCATTTTATTGCCTTCTGGCGAAATTATAATGATCTCAATTCCGTTACCTTCTCCATTTGACGATCCATCTACCAATATTTCCCATCTGTTTGGCTCAGTTAATAAATCCTTTGGATTTCCATGTTCTTCTTCTATATCCATCATTCCGTCCACTGCTTCATCCTCTTCTAGTGAAAATTCTGCTAAAAAGTCTACAACAACTTGTGATTTGGGTGAGGATAATATTTCATATTTGAGTTTGCAATGACTTACTTGAGCATTCCATCTTTCAACCCTTCCTGACCTTTTTAAATTTTTCATCACTGACTCAATTGGTATTTTTGTCATTACCTTTACCGTGTGTGCTTCGAAGTAGATGCGAAGTTTAAATGTTGCGTAAACTAATGCCAGAATTAGTTTTTCAATTTTTGAATAATTTTTCTCCGCGGCATTGAATGTTTTGCTGATGTAATAGATTGGCTTTTCCACTCCTGCATCCATTCGCAATAATACTGCGCTTAGTGCATGCGAGGTTGTCACAAGGTAAATTAGTAATTCTTCCCCTGGCTCTGCTTTTTGTAAGATTGATATATCCATTAAATGTTCTTTTATTCCTTGTAATGCCTTTTCACATTCATCTGTCCATCTAAATTTCGCTCCCTTTTTAAGTATGTTGAAAAAATGCTTGCACTTATCAGATGATCGCGAGAAGAATCTTCCTAGCGAAGCTAATAGTCCATTTAACTTTTGCACATCTTTCACCGTTCTTGGTGTGTCGCATATCGCGAATTGCTTGTACTTTCTCTGGATCGACTTGTATTCCTTCTTTTGAAACAATGTATCCTAAAAATTTTCCATATGCCACCCCAAAGGTACACTTTTCCGAATTTATTTTGATGTTGAAATGTCTCATTTGTTCAAAAATTTCCTTCAAATCTCGTACATGATCTTTTGCTTCTTTACTTTTTATTAACATGTCATCCACGTATACCTCTAGTGTTTTATGTATCCATTTTTCGAACACTTTTTCTACCATCCTTTGGTATGTTGCTCCAGCATTTCGCAGACCAAATGCCATTTTTGTGTAACAATATAATCCCCTTGGAGCGAAAAAGGCAGTATGTTCTTGGTCTTCTTCAGCGAGAGGAATTTGATTGTTTCCCTTGTATCCATCAAGACAGGATATCCTTTCATTACCTGCTGCTGATTCAACCATTTGCGGAATATCTGGCAAAGGAAAACTATCTTTTGGACAAGCTTTGTTTAGATCGGTAAAATCTATGCAAATTCTTATCCCTTTTTTCTTCTTTGGGACTACGACCATATTCGCTATCCATTCGGGGTATTTTGCTTGTCTAATAATTCCAGCATCAAGCATCTTTTGTAACTCTTATTCTATTTGAGGATGATATGATGTTGCAATTTTTCTAATTCTCTGCTTGAATGGTATTGCATTTTTATCAATCTCTAATTTATGGCACGCTATAGATGGATCTATTCCAGGCATCTCATCCATATCCCACGCGAAAATGTCTTTATAATCTCGCAACAAATCAATAGTCTTTCTTTCCTCATCTATCTCCATTTTAGTCCCGATTTTTAACATCTTGGGTTCTTCTTCAGTTCCAATATTCACTTCCTTTGTTGGTTCTGCCGCAGTGTAGCTAGCCTTCGGTTCTCCCATGGGCGTTGGTCCTTTTACTTCCTTCGCGAGATCATTCTCTTCACCATATATTCCTTTTCCTTCTTCTGCTCTTATCATGTAAGTTCTAAATTCTTCTTCCTTTTTCGCTGTTTTTGCCATCTTATTGCGATCTTTTCGCCTCTTCACCTGTTCTTCATAATGTTTTACTTCGATTTGATGATATATTCTTCCTTTATCAGTATCTCCTCTGATTTCGCCAATTCCACTCGGTATAAGAAATTTGACACATTGATGAAATGTTGATGCTACAGCTTTTATTGCATGTATCCATGGTCTTCCCAATAGCATGTTATATGGTGATTCCATATCCACTACACATAACGTCACATGTGTTTCAATTTCTCCTAACAAAATTCGTATTTTTATTTCCCCTTTAGGTTTTGTTATGGATTTGCCGAAACCATAGATATGATATGTTGCGGAAGTCATTTCTTCAACTTTGTACCCCAATTTTTTATAAGCATGATAAAACATTATATTCACTGAACTCCCTGTGTCCACCAAATTTCTATTTATTGCCCATTCTTCTACTGTTTTTGTTAATTTTCCTTCTTCTTTGCTTGCACTTATCGTAATCACTAATGGAGATGTGTGATTTAAATTCTCTCCTGATATCTCCGTTGCGGTGAACATAATCTTCTGTTTTTCCCATTCTTTCAAGGATGATGCTTTCTCTACTGTTATAATCTTCTTTCCTTCAAAATCTCTTTTGTGTATTCTCCCTCTGATACTTTCATGAAATTCATTAACCATTGCTTTTGTAATCATATTACATTCCAATTCTCCATTACTCTCTTTGATTCTAGCTTTCTCCAATTTATTCATCATACTCTTGATTTAAACAATTTTAGTGACAATATCCAATCTCTTCTCTTCAATCGTCCCTGTTTCTAGCGCCAATATGTAGTTCAGGAAATCCTACACTACACCCCTCACAAGAATCCACACAACTAAGACATTTGAAGATGAACAATAATGATTTTTATTGATTAATTCCTTGAATATTTACAAGATAAAATGGAAAAGAGCTAAAGAAATTGCAATCACTACAAACTTTCTCTCTCCTAATGACTTGCCCAACGCCCGGAAAAGATCCCCTCAACAGTTCTATTCGAATCCTTATATAGGGTATTACACATTGGACGACAGCTAAGCTGTCCTTTATTTTCGAGAATCACTTGCGAAATACCGCAAGTGTATAATTATATAATCTCGCAACTATCCTAAATCTCGCTAAGTCTTCACATCTTTCTCGTGTTTTGGATATCGTCATTCATTCCGTCATTTATATTATTCATTTGCGACATTTCGCAATGCTGTCGTTTATTAATCTCGCGAAGTATTGATGTCGCGATATTCTGATCCTACAAATGCAATCCCCGTTTAGTTGATAGATAGCTCGCGAGAAGTTCGCATGAGCAAGAATTCAATTGAATAACGGAAGGTTAGGGTTATAAAGAGAAATGGGAAGGCCGACGAGAATTTGACCAAGTGAAATTATGATTTCATGATCATCACAATGATGATCAGTGAACAACTTGGCAGAAAGAATGGACTTAGGTTCCTGACCGGGAATGGTGGTTAAAGTAAAACCTTTTCCTTGAAGATATTTTTGAACTTCTTCAAAAGAAGTTTCGTATTTGCGACCGATTAGAGCCATTTTTAGTATGGGAATGAATGAAGAACTGAAGATCAAAAGAAAGAAGAAGAAGAAGATTTACAGTAGCAGAAACGGAAATTACGGAGGAGAATTGAAGAAAAATTGCAGAGAGAAAGTAAAAAAGAAGAAGAGGAGGGTGAGAAAACTATATATAGAGAAGAATTCTCGAGAAGACAAACGCATTTAATGCGAAAAGGGACGTGAACGGTTGAGAAATAACGGTTGAAAGAGACGTGTCAAGAAATGAGTGGAAGAAGAGATACGTGTAATAAATTCTGCGTAATAGTACGGAATCATGCAAATACAAAAAAATATGAAGAAATGAACAACTGCGGCATTTTGAAAATACTAGTTCTCATGACGTTCTCTTCTTCGCAGAGAAGACATGAGAAGAGGCAATATGTAGGATCAGAATATCGCAACACCAAGATTCTCGCGAAATCCATAAACGACACACTGCGAAGACATCGCGGGATGGAAGTAAAAACGACGTAACGGATGACGACAGCCAAAACACGAGAAAGATGTGAAGATGTAGCGAGATCGAGCAGTGTTGTGAGATTTGACATTTGTACATTTGCGATACTTCGCAAGTCATACCCGAAAATAAAGGATAACTTAGCTGTCATCCACTATGTAATGTCCTATATAAAGAGCCGAATAGGCTTAAGGAGAGAGATCTTTTTCGAGGTTGAGCAAGTCATTAAGAGAGAGAAATTTTAGAGTGATTGTAATTCTTTAGCTTATCTCCTTTTCATCTTGTAACATTTTTGGAGTTTGATCAATAAAAATTATAATTGTTCATCTTAAAATAATTTGATTGTGTGGATTCTTGTGAGGGGTGTAGTGTGGGATTTCCTGCAACTACAACATCATCAACCTGGATTCTAACAAGTTTTAGAATAACTGCACTCTCTTTGGGTGCTTCCCTTTCAACTTCAGAGTCAGACTCGTCAGTAAGGTAAACATGGTAACACTTATCAATGGAAGTCTGTTTCGTTGGAACACTAGGTTCGTCTATATTCAAGATTGACAAATCTTTCTCATTAATAGATTTCGCAGAAACAGAACTTTTATTTCTGGTGATGCGTTTATCAGAGATAGCACTTCTGTCCATATTCAGATTGCTACAAACACATACTTATAAGGTCTTTAATGTGTTTGCCTGCTCTGATACCAATTGAAAAAGCGGGGGTACAACAACCACACCCAACAATTCGTTTGGCAATTTGAATAGACAAACTCCAATATACTTTTAAGAGAATCAACTAGACAGTTAGACTGAATCTAAATAAAAGTATATCAAAGAGTTTTATATCTCTTTCTCTCAATTCAATCTGCAATCAGCAAATAGGAATTTGCGAGCCCGATTGAATATAAGAGAAGTAACTTGAACGGTACCAAAGACCAATGTTCAAGTGTCAATCAATGTAAATTAACAACCAAAGGTTGGATTTACCAATTGATCGATTCAACACACAACTTGTGATATTTCAAATATATAACAAAATATAATGCGGAAAAGAAATAACACAGACACCAGAATTTTGTTAACGAGGAAAATCGTAAATGCAGAAAAACCCCGGGACCTAGTCCAGCTTTGAACACCACACTGTATTAAGCCGCTACAGACACTAGCATACTACCAATGAAGTTCTAAACAAGATATCTCTAGATTTATTCTAGTTGTTCTTGTTGTAGAATTTTTAGGGTTTTCTTAACTTGGAAATTGATCTCTGGAATCGTCCAAGTTCACTTACGAAAATCAGGTTCACGGACTCCTTGTGTGTACGCATACTGATTATAAGTTAAAACCCTAATCTACAAGTTAGTTTTGGTATCTCTACTTTTATCTGGTAGTTGTTTGAAACAAACACAAGATTTCCAAAACCTTGATTTTCATCTAAAGGGAAATCAATTCGGTATTTTGTGAAAACAAAAGATCGAAATGTATCAATCGTGTTGGTGCATCTTCTAAAGAGAACTAACGTTCTGCTAGAAGATTTTCGGGAATAACTTCTAAAGAGAATTTGTGTTCTGCTAAAAGTTATACGAGAAGAATTCCTAAAGAGAATCGGTGTTCTGCTAGGAGTTTTATTAGTGCTGAAGCATGTATTGCATCTAGTCCGAATAGGTAGTAGGAAATTGGTGTAACAACTTATAATCAATGTGTGTTTATTCTGGACTAGGTCCCGGGGTTTTTCTGCATTTGCGGTTTCCTCGTTAACAAAATTTCTGGTGTCTGTGTTATTTCTTTTCCGCATTATATTGTTTATCTTTATAATTGAAATATCACAGGTTGTGCGTTAATCAATCATTATTGATAAATCCGACCTTGTTTATTGGATAGGATTTTGATTGATATTGGTCTTTGGTACCATCCAAGTATTTCTCACATCAATCAGGCTCATAGATTTCTATCTATTTGATTTGCTGATTGATTTGAGGAAAAGAGATAAACTCTTTAGTATTATTCTTTGATTGAGTTTTCACTCTCGGAATATTATTGGAGTAAGTCCTCTCATATTGCCAAACGAAATATTGGGTGTGGTTGTTGTACCCCCCACTTTTTCACTTGGTATTAGAGCAGGCAAACACGCTAAGACCTTATAAGTCTGTGTTTGAAGCAATCTGATTATTATGGACAAAAGTGTTATCTCTATAAACGTACCGTCAGTCTTCGATGGCACGAACTATTTATGGTGGAAAATTACTATGCGTGCTTTTATTCAAGCGCGAGATTTTCAATCATGGGTTCGTATTGTTAATGGCTATAATCCTCCATTAGTTACAGTAGACGATGTAACTTTTGCAAAGGATATTGGTGATTATAATGATCTTGAGATTCTTGCTGCAAAGCAAAATTCTGAAGGATTAAATGCTATCATCCATGCCATTACCCCATATCTTCAACACCACGTTACTACGTGTAATAAGTCTAAAGATGCTTGGGATATCTTAGAAACCGTATTCGAAAGGAATGTCGCAGAGAAAGAAGCAAAGCTTCAAAATCTAGCTTCTGTCTGGGAAAACCTTCGCATGTTTGATGATGAAACCTTTGATGAGTTTAACCAAAAACTTTCTCAAATAGTTAATTCGGATGTTCCTCTTCCTGAGCCTGGGTCTTCGCCTTCTATCTTCTAACGACCTTTTCATATCCTTTCATTCATGCCTATTGTGGTCGAAGCCGTTCCTATTGAGTTCAGAAGGACCATAGCTATTTGAGAAACCAATTCTAGTCATCCGTTTAGGCGAAATCTATGTCTCTATAGACCCAAGAGAACCATTTGCCGCCTCATATTCATTAGGAAGAACTATTCCGGAGAAAGTTATTGTGTGCAACATTCTCAGGTCTCTACCATCAAGATACGAGTCTAAGAAACATGCCATTGAATAAGCAAACGATCTTTCTACACTCTCCAGGAATACTCTTGTTGGAAAGTTAAAGATCTTTGATAATGAACATCGGTCTGGAAAAGAGGTGATTTCTTTTAAAGCTGCTAACAATTCTGAATCCTCTAAGGATAAATCTGGTTCGCCAGATACTAAGGATGTTACTCCACGACAATTTAGAAAAATCTTGAGAGACAGGAAAAAGAGTTTTTCTAAAGGTGCAACATCTCCTAATGATGACGTACAATGCTTTAATTGTCATGGTTTCGGGCACTTTTCTTCAGCATGTCCTAGCTGGAGCCGTAGACAATCGGCATATGCAGCAGCTTTTCCTACTCTTGATGATGGACCTGAAAATTATGATCACCAAGAGTACGCAGGCGAGATTGCATTAGCCTCTGGAAAAATTCTTTCGGATACTGATTCTGATTCTGACGAAGAAGTGTTCCATGTTGATCCAGTTGCTAATAATATTCTTAAAGAATGTCATTAGAAACTCTCGGAAGCTGAAAGCACCATTTTCAGTGAGAAATTTAAATATGACAGACTTTGTAGTCGGAATAAAGACTTGCAAGACCAACTTGATTCTATTGGTGCAAGAGATTATCTCAACGAAATACGAAAGCTTAAAGAAAAACTTGTCGGAGGTCGAGATCGGGAAAATATTCTTCAAGCAAAGCTAGATAACTTGGAGAACATTGAGTGAACTTGTTATTTGATTCGGAACGATAAGATCTCAAAGTTCAATGTGAATCATCCAAGAATGATCTAGTTATTGCGCTTGAAAAGGTCAAAAGGTTGGAAGAAGAAAACTTGAGCTTAAAAGAGAGTTTGTCTAGAAATAGCAGCTTAGATAAATTAACCTCAATATTGGGAGCATGTAGAATTCATCGTGATACACGAGGATTGGGCTATGAAGGAATAGACGCTCCTGGTATTTGCAAAGAGGTAAAATTTGTCAGAGCTAAAGTTTCTTCTCAACCAAAATCTTCCACGGTTGACAAAAGTGAAGTATCTCTACCAACTGCCGATGACGAAAAGAGGAAATCCTGTCATATTCCAAAGCAAGCACATACACATTCAGGTAACACTAAACATAACTTTTTCCATTCTACTAAACATTACTTTTATTGTGGAAAACCAGGTCACTTGCAAAGGAATTACATATTTCTTAAACGAGATAAAACAGATCTGATTCTGTTAAGATGACAAGATCTGATGTTCCAAAATAGAGAAAAACTGAGTCTCATAATATCAGTTCTTCCAATATTCCCCCCAAGAAGTTCCATAATTATATTGGGGAGAAAAAGAAATACGTTGCTCCAAAAGGTGCTCAGAAATGGGTACCAAAGAAGATCAATAAAGTAACGAGTGCTATTAAGAAGGATCTCCCAGAAAAGTGTTCGATAAGGGATAACATCTTAAAAAGGTATGGAACAATTATTGAAAGTTTCAAGGAAGTTGTTAAATTCCTAGAGTCCATGCATGATTTTGTTTCAAATACCTGTGGTGAGCAAGATTTTGTTCACCTCAACACAACATGATTGTGTTGGAAGTGCATCCTTACCAAGAAGCCCTAGTAAATGCGGTGAGGATTGCAAAAGAATTGGGGCGCACATATTATGTTGGGTATTTTTTGAATATGTGGAACAATTTATTTTTTCGAGCTGAGTTTAACTCGCTTACATATTTATCGAAATATGTGTTGGTAAGCTTTCGCTTCAACCAAGTTCATCTTATATTCTTGACGAAAGTTAAAACATGATCATGTGAAAATTTGCGAGTAACATCTTACATGGTTTGTGTGATACAATCATTTGGTGTAGACTTGGAATGTTTCATTATAGTTATTTCAATAACTTAAAAATTGCTTTGATGCTAATAGTGTGTGAAAACGGATATTGTCATCCTCTAAGAAAGTTTCAATGATTGAAATAAGAGTTTAGAACACTTAACCATTATTGGATTGTGACATGTTGTGTACTCTTGCACATATGTAATCCATGTCCGGGAGCCATAGTATGCATACCCGTATGCGTACCTGTTGGTTTGAGAAATCCGGGAACCTAAGTATGTGTACCCGTATGCGTACTGGTGTAAGGTTCATGTCCGAGTTTTTCTGGTGGGATTGGTGGTATGCGTACATGTTCGCGTACTGGCGAAACCCAATTTCACTCCGGGTATTTCAAGTAGGCGTACCTGTTCGCGTACTTGAAGGTTAAAGTTCTAAAATCGGTTTACTACATGAACTAATATATTTATATCTTAAGGAATGCATTATTTGCAAACCGTGGCTATAATTTTCATGAATTGATTCGAGTGAATCAAACCGATTTTGCTTCAATTGTGTTCTTGTATACTTCTATGAGAATATAGCAATCGAACAACTCTTTAACTAGTTTCATTTGAGTCATTTGAACTAGTTATGGTTAGGATGAATATGTCTAAATACCACATGTATGATTCTTAATTACCTAACTTGATTTGTGATTGAAATTCTTAAGTATAACAAGTTAGAAACAATAATCAAAGCCATTGGATGTTGGTTTTTATTGTCAAAGAAACTTTTTCATACACTTATGGTAACCATTCTTGGTGTAAATCCTTATGGAAAAGGTTATTCTTCCTTCTAAGCACATCAATTCTTGTTTATACAAGTTTGTATCTTAGAAACAATGATCGCAATACTTGATCTTCATGATTACATATTGTGTATTATTACCATGAGATAGTTCTATTTTTTTAGTAACACAATCTCATGAGAGACTTTCAATGATTGGTCCTTAGCTCGTATCTCCTTGTGGGATTTCTAAAATCCAAAATATAAATCCTTCTCCCTAGAGTAAGGTCAGTCTTGTTGTTCTTTAGGGAATGACATTTTATGAGGGAGAGTTCTTAATTGAACTTGTGCTTAATTGTCAAATCTTTGTGGGGAGTGCGGTTGTGGAACATGTAGGGGTTAACTTGTATCTTAATAAACTCCTTGATGAAGTCACTAAGTTTCGAATCTGTGATATAATCTAAAGTAAAGTTGATATGTTCTCTTTTGGTCATGAAGTACCTCTATGAAAATTTCATGAGGATCCCACTAGTTTTCGTACCTTTGCCAATTTATATTGACAAAAATGAGGAGAATTAATGTGTAGTTCACACTACAAATACATATGGTTTACGGATCATTATGTAAGGGGGAATGGTTTTCATTGTGAGATGAAGTATTGACTAAGGGGAGTGATACATATTACCGTAGTATTATTGTCAAAGTTGTGATACAATTGAACTTTGATGCTGTGTAATAATACTATGATGGATCTTCAACAAGTACAATATGAACACACGCATAGTTGAAGAACCAAGGAAATCAAGCATGTCGGATTTTGGAGCTGTAATGCTTTTAACAAGTACAATCCATATGTAAAATGGTTTTGTCACTAAAATTGACATAGGGGGAGATTGTTAGAGCATTGCTCGGTTGAACCCACTAGCGTTGGTATGTCAAGTTAATTGTCAATTTTAGTTGCCAAAATGCATTCTTGATTTAGTATACTAAAGATAGCTTCGGACTAGATTAGGTCTAAGAAGAGCTATTCTTGAAGGATGAAGACTGAAGATTACATGAAGACATCAACAAGGACTTCATCAACAAAGGTATGTGGTGATTTATTTCATTTGGATTCTTGTTCAATTCTACCTTTATAATCTATCGAAATAAATGCTCACTCTATGGAACAATTCCTATGACGGTTAATGTACATTTTTTTTTTTATATATACTCGAGGTTATTTGAGCCACGACTTTTGTGACAATAACCTTTATCCCTGGAAAGGTTCTCATGTTATAGTGAATGAGCTTACGAATTCAACGAGTCAAGAATCACTCAATTCCGAGTTACAACGATGAAGTTATGAGTGATTCATTAAAGTAACAAGTTCTAAGTGTTGCTGAAACTGTTACAGTTCGTTAGTAGGAAACAATCCACGAACTGTTTGTAACGGTTCACGGACTTGAGCCCAATTACGTGACTAATAGCCTATTTTAGTCAAGTTTTTGATGTTTCCTTATCTAGGCAAGATAGCTATTACTCCAAACATATTTGATTACCATATTAAGGTGTTTGTGATTCCTTCCTAATATAAATTGTGATTTATTCACATAAATACAATATTGCTAAATTAATTATTTATTTAATTATTTTGGCAAGAGTTGTAACTTAGGAAAGACTCCCAAAATTAGGAGAGTCTTGAAAATGAAAAATAGCTTTGCTTACCTTTCACTATAAATAAAGGGTTCGTGAGGCTACACATTTTTTTATCCCCTTTGGAAAATTGGCGTATGCTTCATAAGGTTGTTTTCCAGGTCTTTTGTTCTTCGTGAACAAGAGTGAGATAAAAGTCTTTGTATTGGGGATCACAAAGACGAATTGGATTTAATCTCCGTGATTGATTATACGACTTGTAATCTAGGTTTTTCACCTCTTGTTTATTCTAAGGTTTTCTCTTCTGATTAAATACCATTCAAGAGTTGTTGATCATAAACCCTAGGTTTTGATAGATTTCAGTTTCCGATCGTATACCAACACTTGTTAGTCGAAATCGGAAGCTAGAAAGAAACCTTCGATTAAGGTATCTCTTAAAAATCCTTAAGAAGTATTAAACAAGATATCTCTAGATTTATTCTAGTTGTTCTTGTTGTAGAATTATTAGGGTTTCTTAACTTGTAAATTGATCTTTGGAATCGCCCAAGTTCACTTAAGAAAATCAGGTTCACGGTGTAGGAGCAGAATATCGCAGCAACCTTCACTTACGAATTATTAACGACACAACATAATAATGTCGCAGAAGAAATATTAGAAACGACGCAACAAATGACAGTAGCTTAAATATGAGAAAGGTGTGACGATTCTGCGAAGAGTCAAGAAGACTTGCGAAGACTAACATTTGTAGACCTGCGAAATATCGCAAGGTAAATCCGAAATTAAGGGAAATATTAGTTGTACATGAGCTGTCATCCATTATGTAATATCCTATATAAAGAGAAAGGCAAGAGAGAGAAAAGGAGGAGACACCTTTTTGGAGAGACATATTTAGTAGGGGAGACAGTTTTGGTAAGGAAAGGAGAGATATTTTTGGGAGAGATATTTTTAGAGAGAGATTATTTATTTTTTTTATCATCTTCTTCCCCTAAAACTAGACTTAGAGCTCCAAATACTCATTAATGGAGTCCCAATGTAATACTTATGTAATTTCAATAATCATAGTGAAAAATTCTACCCCGTGGATGTAGATCACATTGATTGAACCACGTAAATTCTTGTGTCTCCATTTATAATTTTAGGATTTTTATCTCTATTTTCATATCAAATAAGTTTAGATCTAGAAATTATTATCAAGATATGATTAGGGGTGTGTTGTGGGATTTCCTGCAACTACATTTTTGGCGCTAGAAACAGGGTGGGGCTATCTAACCTTCTTGTTAATTCAAGAGAAATTCGGAAAGATTAGTTATAATCATCAACAAATCTCACTGATCTCTAGACTTCAAGTTCGAAAGAGGAAGTTTCAGATAAGTATCCAACAAATGGAGAATAGATGGAGAACAGGAGCAGATCCGAAGAAACCTTCATGGGAATGAAACGAAATGAGTCTTCATCAACGATTTAGTGTCAAAAGGACAAATCTATAACCTGTTGTTCTATTTTATGTTCAGATCTGGAAGTTAAAACGTCAAATTTTGGGGAAGATTTTTCATGGAAATAAAAACATCTTTATCAGATTTGCAATAATCAAACTCTGTTTTACAAACCAAATTAACAAATTTCGAAAATATTGAATGCTGAAATTTCGATTTGGTTTATAGATTTACTCATCAATTCAATGTTATCCCAATAAAGCAGGTCTAATTTCTCTTTCGATTGATTATTTTACAGCGAAGCACAACAAGAATCCATTCTCGGTAGTAATGCATATAAAAGTATCAAAAATCTCGTAGCTTTGGAAGCCATAGTTTCATAGCAAGAATAGAACAATGAACTTTGTAGGATCAGAATATCGTGACATCAATACTTCGCGAGATTAATAAATGACGACATTGCGAGGGAGTCGCAGGGAAGTAAAATAAATGACGCAATGAATGACGACAGCCAAAACATGAGAAAGATATGAAGATTCAGCGAAATTTAGGATTGTCGCGAGAATTGATACATGTACACTTGCGATGTTTCGCAAGATATTCCCGAAAATAAAGGACAGCTTAGCTGTCATCCACTGTACTACCCTATATAAAGGGTTGAGTAAATCTGTTGTAGGGAGAGTTCTTTTTGAATTGTTAAGCAAGTTTTGAGGAGAGAGAAAATTTTAGAGTGATTGTAATTCTTTAACTCATTTCTATTTCATATTGTAAAGATTCAAGTATTCAATCAATAGAAATCATAATCATTGATCTTAAAATGACTTAATTGTGTAAATTCTAGTGAGGGGTGTAGTGTAGGATTTCCTGCAACTACATAATGGCGCTAGAAACAGGGATTGAGTAGAGATCAACCTTGTGAATTGAAAGAATCAGGAGTAACAAGAAAGAAATTTCGTATAATTTTCAACAGTTTACTAAAATTGAGAAATGGCTAGAAGAAGGAATGCATCAGAACAACCAACAATTGTAAGAAGAAGCGGGAGATTAGTTGGAGAAAGGAGAAATAAAACAGGTGAACCATCAAGAATAAACGTAAGAGATAGAGAAGAAGGTCAAATTCAACCACCAATTCAACCAACACCGAATAGAGTAATAGATTATGATAGGGTGAGTGTGCATACATGGACATCAGACTCTATGGAAGAAAGAGAAGAAGTGCAACAATTGATAAATAATGGACAAGAGGAGAGAAATCGAGAAGAGATGGGAGAAACAATTTATATAAATGAAGAAGTCGCAGCATTAGAAGCATTGAGGCAAACAATACATGAGGAAAGGCGATTAGAAGCAGAAGAACGTGCAAATTTAACAAGGAAAAACCATGAGTTAAGAATGGAAAATATGAGGTTGCAGAATAGAAGGTCGAGAAGTAATACCAGATCAAGATCAGGATCGGTTAGAGAAGATATGAGGAGAATATTACCTGTAGAAAATGTTAATGAAGAAAATCTAGAAGGAGAGCCAAATCTCGGTGAAGGATGCTGCGAAAGAAGGGAAGTGGTGTGTATTCCGCGTCCTGAGATTTTACAGAATGGCCAAAATGACGGAAATCAAGGAAATAGGCAGCAGAATAGTCCAATTGGTGAAGAAAATCAGGAAGAAGAAAGAAGAATACTGCATGGGAGAGAAACACGAGAGGAAACAAAAGGAGATTGAAGATGACATCGAAAAGCATTATATTGAACAAGCGCGTCTAGCTTGCGAAAGGGAAAGATTAAGAGTAGAAATGGAAGAACGGGAATTGGAGGAAGCAATTCGGCAGAACAATCATGACAATCGAGAAAGAAGGCGCGAACAAAATCGCAACAATGGAAATATCAATGAAGAATATGAAAGAATACAAAGGAGAACTGATAGACAACCAAGAAGAGAAAATGATAGATATAATGGTGTGCGAATTCGTGAACGAGATGAAGGAGAAAGTCGCAGAGAAGGAAGAGAAGAAAATGTTTGAACAAGAAAATCAAAGTAGACATGAACGCGAAGGAGAGAGGCGAGCTAAAAAGACCAATAAATTCGAACCACGATGTAAATGAACAAATCTTAAGAGAGTTAGCAGAGATGAGAGGAATGTTGAACAATAGAAGAGGAGGAGGAAGAAGACAATTGGATGAGGCCATCGAAGAAGTCTGCGAAAACCCCCTTTACACTAGAGGTGCGGTTAGGAGGAATACCCCCAAAGTGCAATTTACCCGCGTTAACCAGCATTTTTGATGGAACAACTTGCGCAATACAACACATCAAAGCGTATGTGAGATGTATGCTACAGTGGGAAAATCATGACGCCATATTGTGCAAATATTTCGCATCAAGTCTAACAGGAGAAGCACTGAAAATGGTTTGAAGGTTTACCAAGAAACACAATCACGTCATTCAATCATTTACAAGCTATATTCTTAGGGGCATATATAAGTAACAACTCCTCGCGACCAGGAATTGAAGATGTATTTGGGCTGAAACAAAGAATTGGCGAAAGTTTGAGACACTTAACTGTGAGGTGGAAGACAATGTGTAGCGAAATGGATGGGCGAGTGGATGAAAGATATATTATTTTATCATTCATAAACGCTATGTTCGCAACCAATTTGTTATATATTCAAATTTTTAGAATCAAGAATACAATTACAATGACTGAATTGCGAGAACTTCAGGAGGAATATATTGCTCTAGAGGAAAGGAAAAATGAAATGGAGTCATACCCAGTTGCGAATACAAATTCAGATGCTGCGAATGCAAGCTTATTACCCAAGTTGATAAACACAGTAGCGAGCACTTCGCAAGGGCAACAAGAAAAGATAATAGATGATGGACAACCAAAGATAATAGCTATGGGAAGCCGTGACCAAGAAGAATTTGAAAGAGAAAGGAACTACTACAATCGTGGCGGTAATAACAAAATTCAAAGGCTTGATCATCCGCAAGAAACTTATGGAGGTCGAAGGCAGAATTATCATGGAGGACAGCGAAGTCACAGAGTAGTATGGGAGGAAATCAAAATGCCACCGTTAAATACTAGTGTGGAAAAAATATGGGAATCTATACTCTTGATGGAAAACATACCTGCACCATGGAACATGGGGAATGAGCCACCACCAAGTGATAAAAGTCACGAGTTCCCATTCTTACCACCGCTTTCATGGACACCTAACAAATGACTAACGAGAAATATAAAAAGAATTATCCTCAGAATGATTGACCAAGGAAAACTGAGTCATTTTCTAAAAAGTGAAGAGAAGGTTCAACCGTTACCACCACCGCCAGAGATGCACAGAACAAACTCAGCAAAGGGGAAAGAAACATTCGTAATAGAAGTTGGAACGAAAGCTAAAAATTTGTTTTGCAACTCCATTGTACATTCATACCGAACAATTGAAGATTTTCATGATAATATTCTCAGTAGGGTTTTCGCGAGAGATGCTGATAATAAAGAAGTGATGAACATCGCGAAGACATCGCAGTTAAAAGAATGGCAAATGCAGATTATTTCTTTCACTGCAGAAGAGATTCCTGAAGGCAGAGAGACACATGATAGCCCATTGGTTGTAAAATTGGAAATTAACCCAAAACCTGTAGATGGCGAAGATGATGAAGCAGAGAATTCCTGGGCGATCACTAGAATCTTAATTGATACGGGGAGCTCAGTAAATATTCTTTTTTACCATACTTACAAGACTATGGGTGGGAAGGATGAAGAGTTGATACCTTCGACGTATAAAATATACGGTTTCAATGGCACAGCGAATAAGCCTAAATGAGAAGTTCATATGAGAATACCCTTGCAAGGATTATCAACTGAAATTTTGTTCTGTGTAGTCGATGTGGAGTCCCCTTATAATGCATTGATCGGAAGGCCATGGTTGCACGAAATTCTGGGTGTAGCGTCGAATTATCATCAGTGTATAAAGTTTCCTCATCCCAGCGGTGTTGGAGTTATAAAAGGAGACTGGATGGAAGGACAAAAATGCTATGAGATTGATGTGGAGAGTTGCGAGGAAAGAGCTGCAAAAAGAAAGGGCTGGAAGCAAAATATAAAAGATGAACAAAGAAAAGAAAGGTTGATGGAGGATACCATAGATACAAGAAGTGAAGATACATTGCGAAGCAAGTGCATGAAAACAGCTGAAAATTATGATGGACAGGAATCATTAAGAAGTTTGAATGGTGCAGAGGCAGAGAGCAGCAGGAGCAAAAAATGTAGGAAATGAATAATCATCATTATCAAAAGCAATGACAAAGGCATATTAATGATAAGAAGAAGAAACAATAATTGAAGAAGAAATACGCGAGAATCTCGCCATCGAGAATGTATGAAAATTTGATTGAAGAATTGAAAAACAAAAATGAATAAACAATGCAAGATTGTGCGATAGCTTCGCAAACAAAATAACAAGAGAAAACCAAAAATGAATGATTGAATGAATTAACAAAAATGAAAGAGTGAGTGAATGGGACGAACCTTTATAGCGTACACCCTAGTTCGCGAATGATATTTCGTAAGAGGCAAATGTAAGACCTAAAGTGCGTCATATAAGGGGGTATCTCTTGACATGGCTCAGTGAAAAGGTTACACCGCTCCTAGAACCTGAGTCATGGAGATTTGAGGCCCATGAAAGCCTATCCGGGAGAGATACCTTGGATTTCCAACTATATATATAAGGTTATACCCTGGTTGGACGCCCGAGGGTCTCTTCCAAGGAGTCAGTGTATGCTCAAGGCGCCGGGGTACACGGTTGAGCCAAGAGTGCCTGGGGAATTTGAAGTGTCTCGGCCATTCTTGGCAAGTCTTGGCATATGTTGCACTCGGCCCGAAGAAAACTCCACTTAGGGTGCAGCCTCGTAACCATAAACCCTATAGGTATAAGGGATAAGAGGCTGCGAAAACAACTGGTTGTTGTTAAGACCGGATGGGAGGAGCTAGTCTTGTATGGCCGATATACGCCTCCTTGAAGGGGCAACCAGGGAGATGATAAGGGCGGCACCCTCCATTAGGGAGCTGATAAGTGTCACAAGACGGCAATGTCATGGGGCTTTATATTCGCAAGAACATTTAGGCCTGTCATATTGTCGCAAATGAAATATCCTGCAGAGGCAAAAATACTAAAGAAATGATAAGACAAGATCAATGGGTCATTACATGAAAGTGTAAGGACGTCCTGCGATCTTGTCGCAAGACGTCAATGTCATGGGATTTCATATTGGCAAGAATATTTAGACCTGTCATATTGATGCAAAATGAGGGGTGGCAAAATAAGACCTTTACCTAGGAAGGCAAAATAAGACCACACAAAAACAAAGATAAGACAATATCAATGGGTCATTACATGAAAATGTAAAGACGTCCTGCGATTTTGTCGCAATGATGAATTTCAACATAAATGATGATAAAATAACACAAGAAATCGAGTAAGCAAACAAGCTTGCGAGTACGATTATATTTCTTCATTTATCTATGAAGAATCAGCAACAGCAGTTGCGAAATTAAGAAGTATCATTACTTAAAGATTATCGACTTGATTTATCTCATATGAAAATAAATAACAGAGGCAAGTATGGGAATGATTAGAATAAAAACTTGTTATTTATTTTCATATGATAAATTTACAATAAGAGATTACAAAATGGAAGGATAAAAGGATAAATATACAAATATCACAAGAAGAGAAAGGAAAATGGAACAGTCTAGCAACTTATTCTTCTTTATCAGATTCTTCTTCTTAGCTTGCATCACTATCAGAGACATCTGAGCAAGGCATATTATCAGGAATTTCATCGAGAAGACAAGGATATGAAGAAAGAGGAATGTTGTGATCATTGCAAATCTGTTCAATAGTTTGGTTGCGAAAACGAACAACATCATTATTGAAATTCGCCACAATAGTTTGTAATTGCTTCTTCATCTTAGAATATTTGTCATTGCGAAGAGAGAAGTCTTTTGCAAGTTGCGCTTTCTCAGATTCAAGTTCCTTGATTCTAGTTTGAAACCTCTTCTCAGATTCTGCGAACAAATGACAATGAGTTAGCAAACTTAATAACGATTTCGTAAAAAGAAGTGGAAAAATAATGAAGAATAGTAAAACAACCTTCTCTGTCGAAATCATATCTTTAACCAAGGCATTATGCTCAGCATGAAGACTGACGTTAACACCTAAGTTATTTCTGGCATTATCTAGAACCTTCACAGCCCAAGCGAATTCATCATCATTATCTATGACAAGAAGTGAACGAATTTGATTTTCTCGCTCAATAAGTATGGCATTTTGGCGAAGGGATTCATCTCGTTCAATTTGGACTTCAAGAATAGTTTTTTGGAATTTTGCTAATGCTTGTGCACCTTGATTAGCAATGCGATCCTTATCATCTATGAGGCTGCTAATCTTTTTCCTTAGAATACTATTACTCTCTGGGAGTCAAGATATAAACGTTTAAATCGGTTGGATAAACCTAAACTAGATCTATGTTCAATTTCTAAAAGGTGAAATTTGGTTCGAAGTTCATTTAATGAGAGAGAATTAGTCTTGTTTGAAGAACTACTTAAAGATTCATTGAAATGAGCGAGAAGAGCATCATCATCCATAGGTTCAGGGAATGAATTGAGAAGGATGGATTCGTCAGAAAGATTATAAATGTCTGCGAAAATAATAAGTCAGGCAAAGGAAAATAAATGGCAAAGTAGAAATAGAGAAAGAAGGAGGGTGTTATACCATAAAGTTGCTGATTAGCACTTTGAAGTGTAGATATTTTGTCTTTCTGGGAAGAAGACTCAACTTCCAACTGTTGAATTTTAGCATCCTTCTTGTGAGATGTCGCAACTTCAATTTCTAGCTCTTTGTTCTTCTCCTTAAGTTGAAGATTTTTCTTCTCAAGATTGTTGCGTCTTTTCTCGAGGTCTGAGGCAACAACAAAAGAATCTCTCCCAGACTATAAAGGAAAGTAAAGAAATTGTTAAGATAAGGTTTATAATCGAAATCGCAAAGAAATAACGAAATATGAACATACCAAAGCACTGAGTGCATTTAAGAGGGAGTCATTGTTCGGGAAACTCCGCGAAAAGATTCATTATCCTCTAAGGGGGGGATTGCAAATTTTAGCGAGAGCTTCGCAAGTAGCAGATAAATGATCATCTCCCAATCCTTGCATATAATCGGAGAAGACACTAGACAATTGCGCCATAGCAGAAGCGACCGAATGATTCTCCTTCGCAGAGGAAGTACCAACCTCATTTTCATCTTCGTCAGAACTCTCGCTGGTTTGGGAACTAGAACGAGAAGAGGGATGGATTTTCCGTTTTTTAGAAGATGGAGCAGAAGATTTACCCTTGCGAAGAGTGATTTTATTCTTGCCCTTAACCTTCGCAGCTTCGGGAATGTTAATTTCTTCAACAACCTTCGCACACGAATGAAGATAAGAAACAGAGGCAACAATATTGTTAAAAATAGCAAAAGAAAGTATTTCTTACTTCATCCGTGATTGATCGGAGTATCGCTAGAGTACTCGCCTTTGGACGTCTTTTATAACTCCTTTTCAATTTGGCAATCTGAAAATTTTACAAGTCTAGTAAGTATAAGAGGAAGGAAATATCGCAAAGCAAACCTGAAATAGGAAGTATACCTCTTTTGCCTTCTCGGGCCACTTAAATTCCCAAGGTTGATAGTTTGCGAGATTTGCAGGGAGTGTATGAGAACCTGTAATATAAGGTCCGCTCAAAAACAGAGGAACAACCCACCACTTCTCATCTTTGGAATACCGAGGAACATTATTTTTTCCCGAGTGCCAGTCAATATCTTGCATGAGCAGCTTATCACTGGAAATATTATGTTTTCTCTTCAATCGAGCACCCCAGCGAGATTTATCATTCCTCATATTTATTACTTCATAATTTTCAAAAAAGTTTTCCACGGTATATTTCTCAGCGTCTATTTCTAAACCCGCGAATCTAGGATCTTTGACATCATCAGGATATAAAGATCCTTACCAGCGCCACGGTTGGCGAATTCAAGCATTATACGGATGCAATCACCACTTAGTTGGTAAATAGCTCGCGAGAATTTCTCATGAGCAAGAATTTCATAGAATAAAGGTATCTCGGGATTGTAAAGAGGAATGGGAAGGCCTGTGAGAATTTGACCTAGCGAGATTATGATTTTCTGATCATCACATTGATGATCAGAAAACAACTTTGCAGAAAGTATATATGAAGATTCTTGATCAGGAATGGTCGATAAGATGAAGCCCTTCTCTTGAAAATTCTTTTGAGCTTCATTAAAAAGGGGTTTATATATGCGACCAATTGAAGCCATTTTTGGAGTATGGGAATGATTAGAAAATTGAAGATCAAGAGAAAGAAAGAAGGAAAGATTTACAATGAGTAAACGCAGATGCGGAGGAAGAGAAGTTGCGAGAAGAGAAGTTGCAGAGGGAAAATAAAAGAGAAGAAGAGAAGGGTAAGAAAACTATATATAGAGAGAAGAATCCTCGAGAAAACAAATGCATTTAATGCGAGATGGGACGTGAATGGTCAAGAATTAACGGTTGAAAGAGACGTGTCAAGAAAAGAGTGGAAGAAGAAACATCTGTAATAAATTCCGTGTAAAAGTACGGGATTGAAACAGATAAAGATGAACAGTTGCGGCATTTCAAAATATTGGTTCTCATGACATTCTCTCCTTCGCAGAGAAGACATGAGAAGAGGCAAGATGTAGGATCGAGAATATCGTGACATCAATACTTCGCGAGATTAATAAATGACGACATTGCGAGGGAGTCGCAGGAAGTAAAATAAATGACGAATGAATGACGACAGCCAAAACATGAGAAAGATATGAAGATTCAAATAAATTTAGGATTGTCGCGAGAATTGATACATGTACACTTGCGATGTTTCGCAAGATATTCCCGAAAATAAAAGACAAACTTTAGTCATCATCCACTGTGTACTACCCTATATAAAGGGTTGAGTAAATCTGTTGTAGGGAGATCTCTTTTTGAATTGTTAAGCAAGTTTTGAGGAGAGAGAAAATTTTAGAGTGATTGTAATTCTTTAACTCATTTCTATTTCATATTGTAAAGATTCAAGTATTCAATCAATAGAAATCATAATCATTGATCTTAAAATGACTTAATTGTGTAAATTCTAGTGAGGGGTGTAGTGTAGGATTTCCTGCAACTACAAACTTATCGACAATTGGTTTTCGGCAAGATCAGAAGTTGCAATAGAATTGCTATCAGCAAAGAAAAGGACACACACAAATTGTTGACAGCGAAGTGATTTAGCAAGAACCAGATATCTTGGTACCTGTATAAACACATCACCAGCGAAACAACAAGAGAAATACAATATACTTTGTCACCAGAAACAACTTCAGCTGTCGACGAACAAACAGAAAAGTGATGAAAGTTAAATTAATTTCATCGACAGTCCAAGAGACCCAGCAATCTCGTAATTACTACATGAAACAAACAAGCAGGAAGTAAAGTAAGGTTAATGATAGCGAAAAAATGCAACAGACCACGAACCCAACAGACATACAAAAAATAGGTTAATGATAGCAGTAACCACTCCATACACCAACTCATAATTCTCAGCAGATACCATCAAAGCTCTTGAAAGTCGTATTTGGCTTACAGAGAATTCAAACCAATTCCACTAGATTAGAGTTCTCGGCCAAATGAAGCTTTATTGCTTTAGTGGATATGATGAAGTATCATCATCAGAATTATCATCATCGACGAATAACAAGTAGGGAAGAAGAGTTATAGAAGAAATCCACTTCGTCAGACCTCCCAGCGAAACAATTTGTTCTCTTCGCAAACATTTTGTCACATATTCCAGCGAAGACAGCAACTCAGGAGGAGAAGAAGAAAGGACGAAGAGAAGGAGTATACAAAGGATATTAAAATGAGAGTAAAACAAACTAATCATGCTGTTCCAACACAAACAAAAGCCAGCACAGTTGGTTAGGTTTGCCGAGTTAATTCAATAGGACAAGAGATCGATTCCCGTCTCTCGCTTAAATTTTTGTTGTTGCGAAAGATTTCCAAAGCTAACCAGTTCATGTTCAGGCCCAGCTTTTCAAAAGCCCACTAAATCAAACCAAGCAAGAAACAAGCTTGCGAAAATATTTTGCGTGGGGAATGTAAGGATGGAGTTATTCACACAAGAAACCAAGATTGTGAAATCCCACCACTTCATATTCAGGAAGTAACATAAACTCACAAATGAAGTTAAGTTTCAGCATGGTGCGTTCATTTCGCACAAGAGAAGTGGTACAGTTGGTCATGAGTGAAGATAACAAGTACAACACCACGGGTTCGAATCTCCCATTTCGCAGACGGAATTTTCGCAAAGTCTTTGATTATTTCGCAAGAGAGGGCTAGAACAGTTGGTCAGGAGGCATGAATGCAAGCAGAAGGTCGCAGGATCAATTCTTGCTTCTCTCACATTTATTTTTGTTATACGAAATTTCGCACGGACTTTGCCTATTTCGCAAAGAAGAAAGTTGATGACTATCTCGCAAATTAATTTCACAAGAGAGGGTTAGAACAGTTGGTATGCTGCGAGAATATGCAAGAGGCAGGCCAAGGGTTCAAACCCCATTTCTCACACTTCTTTTTGTTGCGAGATAATTATATTTTGTGCGACGTTTATACATTTCAAGGATGCTAGCTTCGCAAGCAAATCATATACTTCGCAAGAGACAACAACAACAGCGAATCACATAAAAGCTAAGTACCACTTTCCTTGAACATTTTACTTTTACAGAAAATAAAAGATTTTTGATTTGATTTACAAAAGGCGAGTTAATCGCAGAATTACAAAAAAAAAAAAAAAAAAAATCGAAGATTTCAAAGATTTCAAAATTACAAAGATTTCAGGATTTCAAAAATCTTGAAGATTTCAAAGATTCAAGAAAAATCTCTAGATCAATTTATATATTTATCTTGAACGTTTACTTTGCTTCAAATGATATGATATTTAACATGAAGATATGAGAATGAAGGAATGAATGAGAGAAAAGAATGGAAGAATGAATGAAAGAAGCAAGACTATGCGAAAATTTCGCGAAGATAATGAAGAGAAATAGTCAAAAATGAATGATTTATACGAACGTGACGAACCTTTATGGCGTACACCCTAGTTCGAATGATATTTCGTAAGAGGCAAATGTAAGACCTAAAGTGCGTCATATAAGGGGGTATCTCTTGACATGGCTCAGGGAAAAGGTTACACCGCTCCTGGAACCTGAGTCATGGAGATTTGGGGTCAATAAAGCCCATCCAGGAGAGATACCTTGGATTCCCAACTATATATATATAAGGTTATACCCTGGTTGGACGACCGAGGGTCTCTTCTAAGGAGTCAGTGTATGACCAAGGCGCCGAGGTACACGGTTGAGTCAAGAGTGCGGGGAGCGTTGGAGCTTCTTTACCACTCTTGACAAGTCTTGGCACATGCTGCACTCGGCCCGAAGAAAACTCCACTTAGGGTGCAGTCTCGTAACCATAAGCCATATATGTATAAGGGATAAGAGGCTGCGAAAACAACTGGTTGTTGTTAAGACCGGATGGGAGGAGCTAGTCTTGTATGGCCGATGTACGCCTCCTTGAAGGGGAAACCATGGAGATGATAAGGGCGGCACCCACCATTAGGGAGCTGATAAGTGTCTTAAGACGCAAATGTCATGAGGCTTTATTTTCGCAAGAAGATTTAGGCTTGTCATATTTGTGTGATGATCCTGAAGAGGCAATAATACTTACGCGAGGATAAGACGAGATCAATGGGTCTTTACATGAAAGTGTAAAGACATCCTGCGATTTCGTCGCAAGACGGCAATGTCATGGGGCTTTACGTTCGCAAGAATATTTAGGCCTGTCATATTGTCGCAATAAAAATATCATGCGGAGGCAATAATACTAAAGAAATGATAAGACAAGATCAATGGGTCATTACATGAAAGTGTAATGACGTCCTGCGATTTTGTCGCAAGACGGCAATGTCATGGGACTTTATGTTCGCAAGAATATTTAGGCCTGTCATATTGTTGCAATAATGAGGGGTGGCAAAATAAGACCTTTAACTAGGAAGGCAAAATAAGACCACACAAGAGAAATGATAAGGCAAGGTCAATGGGTCATTACATGAAAATGTAAAGACGTCCTGCGATCTTGTCGCAATGACAAATTCAGCAGAAACATTTGCGAGATTATGCTTAATTTTCCATTTGCATACAAATAACAAAGGAGTAAGAACTTGCGAGGAACAATAAATACGTGAAGAAGAATGCATATATTAAAGACAAAGCCAGAGAAATGAAGAATGGAAGCAATTTAAAGCTACATCAATTCTAGAGCGGCAAAATGAGCTAAGTAACACAAACATTAGCTATACATTGCAATAGATAAGCATTCTCATCATACAAGCATCATACTTGCATCATGAAAGCATTGCATAAGCATTTCATGGCATAAACATCGCATACACATTTCATAACATAATCATTACATAAGCATTATATTCGCACAAGTATTTTACAAAATTTCGCAAGATTATTCGGAATTTCGCAAGATGTGATTATTTCACAAGATGTGATTATTTCGCTCAATTATTTCACACAATTATAAGCAGCTTGAAGATATTATATTATCGCATGAACACAAAACATGAGACAGAGGCAAAATAAGAATGCAAAAATAATTCGCTCAGTCAACACTTTCTCAAGGATTCTACCCTCATAGATAAAGAACAAAGGCAACTATGGATAACCAAGAAAACATTTTATGTTCTTCATCATCTCGGCAAGAATCATTTCCAAAATGGACGTTCACTAATGAACAACAAGAATCCTCATTAAAAATGGAGTAATAATTTCGCATGAATAGAGGCAATACTTATTACTCGCAATCAAGGACGGATACTTCTTATACTTCTTCAAGGATACTTCATACTTCTTATATTTCAAGGGTTGATACTTCTTATTTACTTCATACTTCATACTTCTTATTCTTTGAGGCAAGTACGTACTTTTCAAGTCCAGTATTCTTTCGCTCGTTCCTTCATCAATAAAGATCAAAGACTACTACAACAACAGATTTTTTCTTAAAGATCGCTCTTCAAGCAATATTCAAGAAAAAAGAGGCAAGATGTAGGAGCAGAATATCGCAGCAACCTTCACTTGCGAATTATTAACGACGTAACATAATAATGTCGCAGAAAAAATATTAGAAACGACGCAACAAATGACAGTAGCTTAAATATGAGAAAGGTGTGACGATTCTGCGAAGAGTCAAGAAGACTTGTGAAGACTAACATTTGTAGACCTGCGAAATATCGCAAGGTAAATCCGAAATTAAGGGAAATATTAGTTGTACATGAGCTGTCATCCATTATGTAATATCCTATATAAAGAGAAAGGCAAGAGAGAGAAAAGGAGGAGACACCTTTTTGGAGAGACATATTTAGTAGGGGAGACAGTTTTGGTAAGGAAAGGAGAGATATTTTTGGGAGAGATATTTTTAGAGAGAGATTATTATTTTTCTTTATCATCTTCTTCCCCTAAAACTAGACTTAGAGCTCCAAATACTCATTAATGGAGTCCCAATGTAATATACTTATGTAATTTCAATAATCATAGTGAAAAATCCTACCCCGTGGATGTAGATCACATTGATTGAACCACGTAAATTCTTGTGTCTCCATTTATAATTTTAGGATTTTTATCTCTATTTTCATATCAAATAAGTTTAGATCTAGAAATTATTATCAAGATATGATGAGGGGTGTGTTGTGGGATTTCCTGCAACTACACACGGACTCCTTGTGTGTACGCATACTGATTGTAAGTGTTGGTGCAAAAATTGATCACCCCAACAATCTTCGAGATGCGTGTAAGATGATCCAATCGCCGCCGTTGATGAAAAAACTCCAAAGAATTGCTGATGAAAAGTGGTGGGGTACCTGCAAAGACACTCCGATGCTAAAGTCAGAGGGTGCTCTAAGCAAATGAGTTGTGGAGAAAATGGAATAGAATTGTGTACCTTTTGAGTTGGATTTTGGCCTCTATTTATAGGCATAAACCCTAATCTGGTTCCATAATAACCTAGATTTGTAGTTATCTAAAATAACCACCTGTATTTGTACTTATCCTTTAATATTTGTATTTATCCATGAAAATCCATGTCTATCTTGAAAGATCTTTGTATATCTTGACAAGATTTGAGCCTATCTGTGAAGATCCTTTTCTATCTTCACATGATTTGTGATTATCTTGGAAGATCCTTGTCTATCTTCTAAGATTTGTGTCTATCTCAAAATGACTTACACAATAAGTCATTTGGGCTTATACAATAAGCTAGACTCGGCTTCTATAATAAGCCCTGTGGGTTTCCACAATAAACCCACAGTCTGGTTTCCACAATAAACCTACGGACTTCCTCAATAAATCTGGCCAGGCTTCCACAATAAGCCTTGTGGGTTTCAACAATAAACCCACAGTCTGGTTTCCACAATAAACCTCCGGACTTTCTCAATAAGTCTGGCCTGGCTTCCACAATAAGCCCTGTGGGTTTCCACAATAAACCCACAGTCTGGTTTCCACAATAAACCTCTGGACTTCCTCAATAAGTCCGTCCTGGATTCCACAATAAGCCCTGTGGGTTTCCACAATAAACCCACAGTCTGACGTTATTAAATAGCTTGTGCGGCACGCACGTACACTATTTGAATAGGGTACAAACATCGCCCCCTCTTAACTCTCAACTTGTTGAAGAGTTAAGAAGAGTGAGGCTATACACGACGGCGGTATGTACATAATCTGCACGAATGAATCATGGCACATTGTAGTGCATATCCGGCATGATTTTTCCTGCAAAATAGACACATGTTAGCTTATCATTCTTAGAAGACGCGATACGTACCTGAAATTCTTCTTCCTAAATATGCAGCATGCCAAGTCCATATTCGCCCGTGCTGGGTTTTATATGGAATTCCAAAAGTAACTTGGTACTATAAGCCCAAGCACTGAACTCACGAGTCCAGATTATGAAGCCCATTTATTAGGAATGAACATGTTTGTTCATGACCTTAATACATGCCTCCATCTCCTTTCTGTGACTAGGTTGATAAAGTGCCAGCGCTTCCTTTTAATGGCCACATGAGATAACGCCAGCACATTTGCTCTGTGACCAGCTGAATATGAAACCAGTCCTTTTCAATTGCCGCGTATACCGTCACGATAGCAACTTTCCGCGCTCAGTCATCGACTGCCATCGTTGCCGGGAAGAATTTGAATCTCTACGGCATTAAGAATTTGACCACCTTTGGAACTCCAAGAATATTTTTCACCCTACGAATTCCTAGTCTGTTTATCTTGCACGTCACCGCTCTTCCCTCGCTATACAGAAAAAACACGTTTCATAATGTGTTCAATGAGTGCCAATCTCCGCGGACGACAGTAATCCAATTACCTATCAAACTGTGAACTTGACTCCTCTTAAAACTCCATTTTCTCTTTAACTACGAGTATTCCAGCTCGGTATTCTTACGCCGTGTTTTCATAACTGGCACAAATCCAATCCCTGTTAGAACTAAGAGCTTGATTTCTTTTGAAATCTCAATCTTATCAAACTCTTGGAATCAGTTGCTTGCATATCACTGCTCTTTTCCAAAATAAATACGGATGAGTAATCACGGTAACAACACATCTGTAGTCGTTGTTTCATCCTTGCTAGCTTCTTCCAGTAAGTGCAGCTTTGCTCTTTTCTTTTCTCTTGTCGCCTTCTAACTAGCAAAGTCAGTTGATTTTCTTCTGTTCTGTGATTTCTAACAGCAGCATTAACTTCTCAAGGGACTAGCAGTGATCAAGGTATGAAACCTCAGTTTATTCTCCCGTAATCGCACATCATCTTCTTGATTTTTCATTCACTTAACGTCAGGCGCCTTGTAAATTCACATACACCCTTTTACTAGGAATATGTAGACACTTTCTACCTTGTCCGTTAATGAAAGAACCGTTGTTTTCTTGCGAAAACTCCTTTTAAAATTCCACTTCGTTTTGTATTCGCGGTATGACTTCACCAAACGGGCTCATTAATCAGGACAGCGATTCGAAAGATGTTGGTCCCATTCGTCATACCCCTAGAACTCGAGGGGAAGGTCGTAAACCTTATGCTAACAACCGCCCTTCGGCCATAAGAGACTTTCCTCTCAATTTTTGTTAAAACCACCAAAATGAACAATGCTGGTTCTCTATCCTTGGCGAAAAAATGGAGACAGACGACAACGTACCTCCCATAATTACTATAAGCAATGATAAAGCTGATGGTGACAACGCTCATGCTGATAGCGTTCCTTCGTCACCCTGATATTCACCCGCCTCCCCAGCTCGTACGTTTACTGGTCTACCATGCTTAAAGTAACTTATGAGCCCTATTTACCAGTTTGGTATAATCCCAGCAGCTCCGTTATCACTGTTGGAGACTCTGCTATAATAGATCCCGCCATCGCACGCAGTATGGGGAGAACAGGCATGCTGCCGGAGGATAATCATTTTTGCGATTTCATGACTGAAGTTCCGCAAGTACTCGATCTAGCCATGCAACTTCAGTTTGCTGTATGTGTATATATCCTCTATATATTTACACTTTCCACCTTTTACTGAATTTTCTCTTTGCATCTGAGGTCTAACCATGTTGCTTTATAGGGACTATCCCTCCTTCGGAGGACTAGACAGCTTCACATTGAGTCCCTAGCTGATCGAGAAAGGTTCCAAGTTCTTGTATGCTAGGTGACACTTTAGCCGCCCTCATGGTCTGCTTAGTTATTGCCAAATGCCAAAGACGCCCCCAAGCGTGAGTTTTCATTGTTGTTGTAAAATGTAGTTTTTTCCATCTTTTGCAGGGATATGATAAAGATGCCCCCAACTGTGATTAATCCTCATGCTAGAACTCTCATAGGACGAAGGTCTCTACTTGTCCGAGCACGCATAGGAAGGTTGACATTGTTAATCATTGTTCATATCGTATGTAATTTCCCCGCTACCACATATGACTAACAATCTCGTAGTTGGCAGGTATACTCAATCGAGTTTTCACCACATGTCTCTAAGAAGTTCCATCTGACTGGATACTTACGAATTCTTTTAGTGTGTTGTTGAGCTGATTGCATTGACTGGTACGAACTTGTTAGGAAATAGAAATTCAAGTGTGTCAACAGAGCATGTGACTAGTCAGTGTGCAAAATGTGTGTGTGTGTGTGTAACTGTTAGGTGTCAGTCTGTAGTTGGTGTGTAACCGGCTGTGTTGGATTGGTTACTTGTTTAACCAGTCATTTATTTCAGGTGTATTTAGTGTGTGTTCTTCAAGAGAGTTTGTAAGAAAATGAATTGAATTGAAATCAAAATCTCTCTGAACCTGTGGAGATTGTCTAACGACATTTACTCTCTCAACATGGTATCAGATACCGAATCAAAACCCTAATTTCATTCATTATTCTCCAATCCTGTTTCAATGGCAAAATCTGATAAACATATCCCTCTGACCTTCAAACCCCCATCCAAATTATCTACAACCAATTATACTTTATGGAAATCTCAAATTGCTCCACTACTCAAAAGCTACAACCTACTTTGATTTGTCGATGGATCTCTCTATTGTCCTGTCAAATACTATCGTCGAACCTCTGCAGAAGGAGCTAAAATCATCGCCGATGCAGATTTTGTTGATACTGATCCAGAGAATGAATTCGTTCCAAATCCAGCTTATGAATATTGGGTAAATCAAGACTCTGCTCTTTTATCTTGGTTATTTTCAGCTTGTACCGAAGAAATTCATTCTCAGGTAATAGATTGTACTTTCTCTCATGAGATTTGGAATCGCTTGGAACAAAATTATAATTCAACCACTAAATCTCGTTTGTTACAACTTAAAACTGATCTGATAAGTTTAAAAAAGGGTTCAGAATCGATGTTAGTTTATTTAAATCGAGCTCGTTCCATTTCTCATCAATTAGCTCAGATCGGTAGAGCAGTTTCAGATGAAGATCTGATAATTCATATTCTACATGGTTTGCCGTCTAAATTTAATGCTTTCACCACATCAGTTTGTACTCAACAACTAAAGAATGACAATCTTATCACCTCATCAGAACTGCTAGGCTTATTGTTATCAGAAGAAGCTCGAGTTAACACTGAGTCTAAACTTGATCTTACCTCTACCTCTGCAAATGTATCTCATCAACACAAGCCATCTCCACCACCTGCTCAGTTTGATTACCACCACAATAACTCTACTTCCTATTCACACAACAACACTCCACATACTGATCATTCTTATCCAACTGGTCCACCTCCATATGGTACTTCTTCATGGTCTAATTAGTCTCCTTACCATGCCTATGGAAGATCTCAATACTCTGGTTATAGAGGAAATAGAAATGGTGGCAGAAACAGAGGGAACTTTAGAGGTGGAAGAACTAATGCCAGATTTGGCTTTCAAGGCAATCCTAATAACTTTTTTCCTCCTCCAAGATATAATACTTCCATAGACTGTAAACTCTATAAGAAACCTGGTCATTTGGCTCCACAATGCAAGTACAGATATGTCCCTAGTAACAATTCCATGATGCAAGCTTACTACACTCCCACTGATTCATATGGTGATTATGACTATGATGACTACTGGTGCCCTGAGCCTGAGGCATTTGCGGTTTATCAAGATAATTCTTATGCTTCATCCTCTTCTTTTGGCTGGGTACCAGATTCTGGAGCTACCCATCATATTACTTCAGATTTATCAAACCTTAACATGCACTCTGAGTACCAAGGTTCTGATCAAGTCAGAGTAGGAAATGGATCAGGTTTGCCCATTACCCATGTTGGTTGTTCTATTCTACATAATGACAATGTTAAATTCACCATTTCTAATGTGCTTCATGTTCCATCCATTACCAAGAATCTGATTTCTGTCCTACAATTTACTAAAGAGAACAATTGTTATTTCCAATTTTATTCTGACAAATTTTTTATTAAGGATGTGGTTACCAACAAAGTCCTTCTTACTGGTCCTGTTAAAGATGGCTTATACCACATGGAGTTTACATCAGTACAGCTTAAGCAAGCCTTTTCATCTGGATTGTCTTCTTCAGCAACTTGGCATAACAAACTTGGTCATCCAGCCTACAAGACTCTCAAGCATGTTCTGTCATCAGTCAATGAGGTTATTGATTCTCATTTATCTTCTACAATTTGTGATTCTTGTCAGTCAGCTAAGAGTCATGCTCTCCCTTATCCATATTCTTCAACAACTAGTGTAGCTGGTCCTATAGATTTGATTTACTCAGATGTGTGGGTTTCTCCATTATGTTCTGTGAATGGCTACAAGTACTATGTGTCTTTCATTGACTCTTTTAGCAGATTTACATGGTTGTATCCACTCACTTATAAATCTGAAGTTCTCCCTACTTTTATTAAATTCAAAAAATTTGTTAAGAACCAACTATCTAGAAAGATTAAATTTGTTCAATCAGATTGGGGAGGTGAATATAGGAATGTTTCTACTTTTCTTGACTCTTGTGGCATTGGCCATAGAGTTTCTTGTCCACATGCCCATGCTCAGAATGGCTCAGCTGAACGAAAACACAGACATATTATTGAAACTGGCTTGGCTTTACTTTCACATGCATCTCTACATATATCATTCTGGTCATATGCCTTTGAAACTGCTAATTTCCTGATAAACAGACTACCTACATCAAAACTTAATCACTTGTCTCCATTGGAGTGTTTGTTTCATCTCAAACCAGACTATTTGTTCCTACATACTTTTGGCTGTGCCTGTTATCCTTGTTTAAGAAACTTCAATAAACACAAATTGGAGCCCAGATCAGTTCAATGCATCTTTTTAGGGTACAACCATCTTCATAAAGGTTATGGATGCTTCAATCCCAGCACTAACAAAATCATTATATCTAGAGATGTTAAGTTTGATGAAAACAAGTTTCCATATGCTTCTATGTTTACTAATGAGTCAACCAAGTCGTCCCCGCTAACTATGTCTCTGTTACATCTTCACCAGAACTTGATTTGTCAGCTGCTGATGACTTAACTGTTGAACCAATCAAAGACATTGTTTCATCTTCTACTTCTACAACTACTCCTACAGTCATTAATGAACATTCAATGAAAACTAGAGGTAAAATGGGCATTGTCAAACCAAATGTTAGAATTTATACATCTGAAGTTCAAACAGTATGTGAAGATATCAGTGTTCCTACATGCTACACTGAAGCTTGCAAGGATCCAAATTGGAGGGCTGCCATGGATGAAGAAATCAATGCTCTTATACAAAATGGTACATGGAAATTGGTACTTCCCGATTCAAGCTATAATGTAATAGGGTGCAAATGGATTTTTAGAATCAAGAGAAGAGCAGATGGGTCTATTGAAAGGTACAAGGCAAGACTAGATTCCAAAGGATACAATCAGGTGGAAGGTATTGATTACCAAGACACATTCAGCCCTGTGGTAAAGCCAACAACAGTTTGAATCATTTTATCTATTTCTCTTCACAAGAACTGGCAAATCAGACAGCTAGATGTCAAAAATGCATTTTTGCATGGTCACTTATCTGAAAATGTTTACATGGTTCAACCACCTGGTTATGCTGACAAAGTTTTTCCTCATCATGTGTGTCAACTCAAAAGGTCACTCTATGGGCTGAAACAAGCTCCAAGAGCTTGGTTTGAGAGATTAAGTACTTTTCTCTTCTCAAATGGTTTCTCTTCATCCAAGACAGACACATCTCTCTTTTTCAGAGTCACATCTACTTCAGCTCTCTACATATTGATCTATGTTGATGATATTTTAGTGACAGGAAGTGATCCAGCTGAAATTGAATCTCTTATTGCTACTTTGGGAAAGGAATTTGCTATCAAGGATCTGGGAGAACTACATTTCTTTCTAGGCATTCAAGCTATCAAGACTCCTTCAGGTGTGTTGTTATCTCAGCAGCAATATATTTCAAACTTGTTAACAAAAACCAAAATGACCAATGCAAAGAGCTCTGCAACCCCTTATCATGCATCCAATGTTGTTGATGCTACTTTGTTTGAAGATCCAGTTCTTTATAGAAGAATTGTTGGTGCCCTTCAATATGCAACTATTACTAGACCAGATATAGCTTTTGCTGTCAACAAAGCTTGTCAGAAAATGCGACATCTTTCTCTGACAGATTGGTCAGCTGTAAAGAGAATCTTAAGATATCTAGTTGGCACTATTTCTCATGGACTACAATTCAGAAGAGCTACATCTCTGCAGTTGCAGGCATACTCAGATGCTGATTGGGCAGGGGATCTTCTTGACAGAAGATCTACTAGTGGATTAGCAATATTTTTAGGACCTAATCTGATTTCTTGGTGCTCCAGAAAACAGAAAACTGTCTCTCGATCCAGTACTGAGGCAGAATATCGTGCTCTAGCTGATGCGACTTCTGAACTGATATGAATTCAATCTTTACTAGGTGAGTTGCACTTTCCTTCTCCCAGAGTGCCTGTTTTATGGTGTGATAACATGGGATCCACATATCTGAAAGCAAATCCCATATTTCACAATCGGATGAAGCACATTGAAATAGCTTTTCACTTTGTCAGAGAATTAGTTGCTTCCAAAGCTCTGGTTGTGCGCTTCTTATCTACACAGGATCAACTGGCAGATATCTTCACCAAAGGCCTCTCTACCACACGCTTCTCCACTCTGAGACTCAAGCTCAGTGTCTCTGCTCCTGCATAGATTCTGAGCTTGCGGGGGGTGTTAGGAAATAGAAATTCAAGTGTGTCAACAGAGCATGTGACTGGTCAGTGTGCAAAATGTGTGTGTGTGTAACTGTTATGTGTCAGTCTGTAGTTGGTGTGTAACCGGCTGTGTTGGATTGGTTACCTGTTTAACCAGTCATTTATTTCAGGTGTATTTAGTGTGTGTTCTTCAAGAGAGTTTGTAAGAAAATGAATTGAATTGAAATCAAAATCTCTCTGAACCTGTGGAGATTGTCTAACGACATTTACTCTCTCAACAGAACTGAATGCTTCTGAAAGCTAGTTGCTATTTGGTCTCGTTAGGAACTCGGCTGCGGCAGCTGGTGTAGTTCAAGGAATGGAATTCTAGTGCCCAATTTTTTATTGGTGATCCAAATGAAATCCGACTGTAATAGATCCCTCGATTTCGCAGCGATAACTGTGGAGTTCAACTCTTATTCGAGCAGTATGTAGAGATTGGTCTCTGATATTGAAATCCGTATGCTTTCATTTTGAACTTGTTGAGTCTAAGCGCGGGTAACGGTGTTTATTATAGCCAAAATGAGCTACCTTTGCGTCGTCCCATAACCATGTGCTAACATAGATACTGTCGTCAGGTCTGTGTTTGGAAATTTCAATGAACGCTCGAACATATACAGTAGAGCACATAAGTGAAACTCCATTCCTTCCACGTAAACTTACTGCCACCTCAAGCTTTCGCAAAAGCCAAAGTAAAACCATTTTTTATGCTTTACATCACCCACCAATTACCGCCACTTGGATGACCACTAAATAAGTCCAGACATTAGATACTGTAATTGCAGGAAATCCTACAATACACACCTCACAGGAATTCATAATATCTAACACATATTTAAGATCAATAACCAAACTTTTTATTAATTGAGTTAGAAATTTTACAAGAATGAAGTGAAAAATGTTATTGAAACTCTAAGCTTTCTCTCTCCTCTAAAATTAATCTCCACTCTCTAAAAATATCCCTCCTCTTCATAAGCTAATTCGGCCCTTTATATAAGACATTACATAATGGATGACATCTAAGTTATCCCTTATTTTCGGATCTGACTTGCGACATTCTCGCAAGTGTACAAATGTAAACCTCGCAACACTCCTAAATCTCGCTAGATCTTCACGTCTTTCTCGTGTTCTGGCTGTCGTCATCCGTTGAGTCATTTATATTTCTCGTCTGCGATGTCTTCGCAATGTGTCGTTTATGGATTTCGCAAGGGCGTTGGTGTTGCGATATTCTGATCCTACATCTTTCCTCTTCTCATGTCTTCTCTGCGAAGGAGAGAATGTCATGAGAACTAATCTTTTCAAAATGCCGCAGTTGCCCATTCCTTTCTGCCGACAAGATTCCGTAAATTAAGCATAACCGTTTACACGTGTTAAATTTGCCCTTTTTCACCGGCACTTCAAATGCTACCGGTCATCATTTTTTGTCTATTTAAGAAGATATCCATCGTAAAAATGTCTTCTTTCTTTTACTTTGTCTTCTTCATCTGTAAATCTTCTTTTTGTCGTCTGCAACTTTTTCACTGTTCATCTTTTCATAAATCTTCTTCATCTTTCTGCTACTGTTCCAATGGAGCCATCAAGGTTTGTTTATTTTGCTGAAACTGATCTTCTTAAAATTGATTTTCTCTGCTAAAATTATTTTAATTGATGTTGTTCATCTTTAGACAATTCCCATACTGTTTCTGTTTCAGCAAAAACACTTCCATCACCAAGTTTACAATTCATAACCCTAATGTTCCCAAGAGTTCGCAGCAAAATTCGTTGTGAACAAAAGGAAGCCTGCGAATAAAAAGGTATTAAGAAACACTTGTTCTTTTAATAATAATATTGTTGCCTCCGTTTATTATATAATTTGTATTTCGAAGGGTGATGGAAACGTCGAGAGGCCCCCCAAAAAACCTCGCCATCCTAAAAATGTTGAAACAGCTGTTTCATTTCCTCTGTTTAAACTTACAAAAACACCTCCTGCAACATCATCGCAGGCGGAATCCCCTCTTCTTATCTGCGAAAATGTCGCCGCAGATTCATCCCCTGTAACTAATCTTTCTATAAATGAAAGTCCTGACAATAACCCTATTGCGAATGAAACTTTTTCTTCTTCTACTATCCATGCATCTTCTCTTAACATTGCCTCAACCCCAGTTATTAATCCTCATCAAATCTCGCCTTCCAATGACATACCTATGGCGAAAGATGATTCAACTCTCCCATCTTCTGCCATCATCTCTTCATCATCTGAACCTCTCCCTTTTACTAAAGAAAATTTATAAGGGATGGATATTGCTTTCAAGGTTTTATCCTCTCTTCTCGATGATGTCAAGAAAGCTTCCACTGATCCTATCAAATTTGGTGTTTGCGAGGTTGTAAGTAAATATTTTGGCTCTGATAGAATGGTTTCGCAAGCATCTTTGGAGAAGGAAATTGAAGCTTTGAAAAATAACCTTCAAGCTATGACCTTGAAATATGACACTCTTCATCTTGAGAATCAAAAGCTTCAAAACGTTTCGCTGGATCGTGATAATCTTCGCAGGAAGAATGAGGAACTAAAAGGTGATTTTTTTTATTTTTTTTTTTTATTCTTTTGAAATTTCTACTCCACTTTTAAGCTCTAAACCAGAAACGAAAAATGGAGATATATCAATCTGAATCCGTCGCCGAAGAAGCTCGCATGGATAGGGATGCTTGGATGGATCAATATAACCAATTAGATAATCTTCATACGTATTCTGTTGATCAAATAGATAACCTTACCAAGGAGAATGCTCAATTAGTCCAAAAGCAAAATTTATTAAGTAATGAATTGTCTCGCCTCTCTTACTTTTTGACTAAAGCTAATATGGAATTGGAAACTTTATCAGATGAGAATCAAACCCTATCTCAGGAGAAACGAGTTCTTTTGAATAAGGTGGCGATCTCTTCGCAAGAACTTAGCATTCGCCAAAAAGTATGCAATGATCAAGAACGATCTCTCTACTCATTGAGAAATAAACTTAAAGAAGTAACTGAATCATCTTCTGCGGAGAGAGATAAACTTATTCAAGGTAGAATAGCTTTAAGCATAAAAACAAGTCAACTCAAGGATCAATATTCCAAGTTAGAAGAATCCTATTCGTCTCTTGCGAAGCAAAACACCTTACTTATTTCCAACGAAAGAAATTTACGATCTCGGTTGAAGGGCTTGGTTGGTGATAAGTTTGACAATGCCATGGATCACCTGGAGAATAGTTGCCTGACTTTAACTCAATATCTTATTTCGCAAAAGGAAGGTAGTCATGAAATTTGACTGCCTCTACCATTTTTCCTTTGTTAAGTTTTTTTTTTTTACTACCTCTTCCTTGCGAATCTTTCGCCTATATGATTTTCTTTATTCTTTGTTTTTGCAGAATCTGAGAAGGATCTTCGCTCCTCCATTGCTACTTTGGGATCTAACTATGCCAAGATTCGTAAAGAAAATGCATTACTTGCTACTTCTCTTGCTCGTTCTCGCGATCGAGCAGAAAGAAGACTTGATTATCTCTCTTATTCCAAAGATATCCAAAGTAGGAATCATCAGAAGGCACTTCTTCGAAAAGTTCATCTTAGGGCTGAAGTTATTGTGAATGAAATTTTATTATCCATATCTCTTTCCCCTGTATCCATCGAGCCCTTGGAAGTAGATGATGATGAAGTCCCTGGTACTCCGGACAGCGATTATTATTATGAAAGTGGCGAAGATTTCGCAAATGAAAAAGAAGTTCTTCCAAATGATGAAGGTGTTGATAATAATCCAGATAGGGGAGAAATTGACATAAACCAAAATGAAGGAAGGACTGGCGAAACTGGGGAAGCTGGCGAGGTCGAAAAAGCTAGCTAAAGTGAAAAAATTAATGAAGAATGTCCATTATCTCCTTCTTGCGAAAAAGTTGATGTTGAGAGTTGAACTTCTTTTGTAATTTTATTTCTTTGAACCTCTTCACCTACACAACTTCTTGCATAGGATGTAACCCAGCCTTCTCTGAGGTGCACTTATATATATATATATTTACTGTGTTTATTTGCGAGAAGATAATGTCCATTGTTGAACAATTCCCATACTGCCTCTCATTATCTTTCTTGTGAGGGATGACCTGCATAAATGATAATTAGTTTTTATAAATCTTTTATTGAATCATGTGGTCTTATTTTGCCTTCCTAGTTAAAGGTCTTATTGTGCCACCCCTTGTCATTGCGACAAAATCGCAGGACGTCTTTACACTTTCATGTAATGACCCCTTGATCTTGCCTTATCATTTCTTTAGTATTGTTGCCTCTGCAGGATAGTTTTATTGCGACAATATGACAGGCCTAAAAATTCTTTGCGAAAATAAAGCCCCATGACATTGCCGTCTTGCGACGAAATCGCAGGACGTCCTTAAACTTTCATGTACTGACCCATTGATCTCGTCTTATCTTTATTTTCTGTATTATTGCCTCTTCAGAATTGTAGCACAAATATGACAAGCCTAAATTTTCTTGCGAAAATAAAGCCTCATGACATTTGCGTCTTAAGACACTTATCAGCTCCCTAATGGAGGGTGCCGCCCTTATCATCTCCCTGGTTGCCCCTTCAAGGAGGCGTACTTCTGCCATACAAGGCTAGCTCCCCCATCCGGTCTTAACAACAAACAGTTATTTTCGCAGCCTCTTATCCCTTTTGCCTATAGGGCTTATGGTTACGAGACTACACCCTAAGTGGAGTTTTCTTCGGGCCGAGTACAGCATATGCCGAGACTTGCCAAGAATGGCCGAGACACTTTAAATGCCCCAGGCACTCTTGGCTCAACCATGTACCTCGGCGCCTTGGTCATATGCTGACTCCTTAGAAGAGACCCTCGGTCGTCCAACCTAAGTCTTAAGCTTAGATTGAAAATCCAAGGTATCTCCCCTGGATGGGCTTTATTGACCCCAATTCTCCATGACTCAGGTTCCAGGGGCGGTGTAACCTTTTCCATGAGTCATGTTAACAGGTACCCCCTTTTATGACGTACTTTAGGTCTTACATTTTCTCTTGCGGAATTTTGATTTCGCGAACTAGGGTGTACGCCATAGCAGGTTTGCCCCTTTCTGATATGTCATTGATTTTTTATTATCTCTTGTTATTTTCTGTGCGAGATTTTCGCATGTTCTTTCTTTATTTTGTACAATCTCGCAATGACTTTTTCGCAAAATTTTCATATACATTCATTTCGCTTCAATCATACATTACTTCGCAGTCTAATCTTTTCCCACAGTCTTTTACGGGTAATATCTCTTTCAAATATAACCTATTCCATGGTCTATCCAATCTGTGACCCACATCTTTACCCTCAGTATTCATTAATCTATATGCCCCGGTTCCAACTATCTCCTTAATGATATAAGGTCCATCCCATTTTCTCGCAAGCTTGCCACCACTTTCTCGCTGATATACTGGTGTTTCTCTCAGTACCAAATCACCTGGTTAAAATTCACGTGTCTTAACACGTTTATTATATTCTCTGGCTAATCTTCGCTGGTAATTCTCCATATGTTGTAGAGCTCTTTCTCTTTTTTCTTCTAATTCATCTAGTCTAATTAGAATATTACCCGCACTAAGATTTTTCTCCCAAGCTTCTTTCTTTGTTGTTGGAATAACAACTTCTGTTGGTAGTACAGCCTCAACTCCATATGTTAAACAGAAAGGTGACATTCCCGTAGCTTCTCGCCTGGTTGTATTGTAAGCCCATACTGCATTATGCACTTGTTCACACCATGCTCTATTATGTCTTCTAATTTCTTCTTCAATATATATGCGATTGTTTTATTTGTTGCTTCTGCTTGTCCATTGGCCTGAGGGTACAAAGGAGTTGACTTTCCACATCTTATCTTAAATGCATTAAGTAACAGTTCTATATTCTGTCCCTCAAATTGTTTCCCATTGTCGGACACCAACTGTGCGGGGATTCCAAATCTACAGATGATATTCTCAAATATGAATGTAAAAACATCTTTATCGCGAATATGTTGTACTGCCTTTACTTCATCCCATTTTGTGAAATAGTCTGTAGCGACAATCAAATACCTTCTCTGCCCTGTTCTTGGTAAAAATGGTCCCACAATGTCTAAACCACATTTTCCAAAAGGCCATACACTTGTTGAAGATGTTAATGGTGCTCCTGGTGCATGTATTTTCTTTCCGTGCCTTTGACAGTCTTCGCAACGCCTTGATATTTTCTTCGCATCCTCATGCATAAATGGCCAATAATAACCTTGCATCTTTGCTTTGTATGCCAAAGATCTTCCGCCACTGTGATTGCCAGCATCCCCACTATGTAACATTTTTAATACTTCTTCTCCTTCTTTCCGTGTTAAACATCTGAGTGAAGGTCCATTAAAAGATCTCCGGTATAATATCCCATCCCTTAGTTCATAATTTGTTGCACGGCTTTTTAATTTGTGCGCCTCCAATCTATTTCTTGGTGTTTCTCCTCTTTTCAAGTATGCATAAATTTCTGTTCTCCAATCTTCAATACTAGGTATTTGTTCTCCATCTTCTATTATCATTACATCTGCCTCTTCTTCTTCTTCTTCTTTATTGATTGATGGTGACAAAAGTGTTTGTATTTTTATGCATCTCGCAGCTGGGTCCGTCATCATACTTGAGATAAAAGCAAAGGCATCTGCGAGCCTGTTATCTTTTCTTGATATATGTCTCCATTTAATTTTTGGGATTCTCGCTGACAATTCCACAACAAGTTTTTTGTATTTCTTCATGGATGACTCATTTGTAGTGTATTCTCCTTTTATTTGACAAATGACTAGTTGCGAGTCGCTGGTAATTCTTACATTTTCCAACTTCATTTCTATTGCGAATTCAGGGCATGTATCACAGCTTCATATTCTGTCTCATTATTGGTGGATGCAAACTCCAATCTGAAGGAAAAAGCCATTTTGTTGCCTTCTGGCGAAATCAAAACAATTCCAACTCCATTACCTTCCCCATTTGATGATCCATCCACCAATATTTCCCATCTATTTGGATCTGTTAACAGATCTCTTGGATTCCCATGTTCTTCTTCTATATCCATCATTTCTTCCACTGCTTCATCATCTTCTAAAGGAAATTCTGCTAAGAAATCTGCTACAACTTGCGATTTTGGTGAAGATAATATTTCATATTTGATTTTGAAATGTCCTATTTGTGCATTCCATCTCTCGACTCTACCTGATCTTTTTGAATTTTTCATTACTGACTCGATTGGTATTTTTGTCTGTACCCTTATTTCATGTGCGTGAAAGTATATTCAAAGTTTAAATGCTGCATAAACTAATGCCAAAATTAGTTTCTCAATCTTTGAATAATTTTTCTCTGCTGCATTGAATGTTTTGCTGATGTAATAGATTGGTTTTTCAACTCCTGCATCTACTCGCAATAACACATCACTTAATGCATGCGAAGTTGTCGCAAGATAGATTAATAATTCTTCTCCCGGTTCTGCCTTTTGCGAAATAGATATGTTCGTCAGATGTTCTTTTATTCCTTGAAAAGCTTTCTCGCAATCGTCTGTCCATCTAAACTTCGTCCCCTTTTTGAGTATATTGAAGAAATGCTTACACTTATATGATGATCGTGAAATGAACCTCCCCAGCGAAGCTAAGAGTCCATTTAACTTTTGTACATCTTTTACCGTCGCCGGTGTTGGCATGTCGCGAACTGCTTGTACTTTCTCTGGATCAACTTGTATTCCTTCTTTGGATACAATATAACCTAAAAAATTTCCCGATGCCACCCCAAAAATACATTTTTCTGGATTTACCTTGATGTTAAAATGTCTCATTTGCTCAAAAATTTCTCTCAGATCTTGGACATGATTTTTTGCTTCTTAACTTTTTATTAGCATATCATCTACATATACTTCCAATGTTTTGTGTATCCACTTCGCAAATACCTTTTCTACCATCCTTTGGTATGTTGCTCCAAAGATTTCGCAAACCAAATGGCATTTTCGTAACAATATAACCCTCTCGGGAGCGAAAAAGCAATATGCTGCTGATCTTCTTCAGCGAGAGGAATTTGATTGTACCCTTTATATCCATCTAGAGAAGATATTCTATCATTTCCTGCTGCTGATTCGACCATTTGTGGAATATCCGGTAATGGAAACCTATCCTTCGGACAAGCTTTATTTAAATCAATAAAATCTATACAAATTCTTATCCCTTTCTTCTTCTTTGGTACTACGACCATATTTGCTATCCACTCTGGATATTTTGCTTGTCTTATAATCCCTGCATCCAGCATCTTCTGCAACTCTTCTTCTATTTGAGGATGATACGTTGTCGCGATTTTTCTGATTCTTTGTTTGAATGGTCTTATATTTTTGTCAATTTTCAATCTGTGGCATGCCACAGATGGGTCTATCCCAGGCACCTCATCCATGTTCCATGCGAAAATATCCTTAAATTCTCGCAACAGACCAATAGTTTTTTCTTCTTCATCTGCTTCCATCTTGGTCCCAATTTTTAGTATTTTTGGTTCTTCTTCGGTCCCAACATTCACTTCCTTCGTTGGTTCTGCCGCAGTGTAGCTGGCCTGAGGTTCTCCCATAGGTGTAGGTTCTTTTATATCCTTCGCAAGCTCAGTTCCATCTTCTAAAATTTCACTGGGTATCCGTTTTCCTTCCTCTGATCTTATCATATAAGCTCTAAATTCCTCTTCTTTCTTTGCCTCCTTCGCCAATTTTCTGCGATCTTTTCGCTTCTTTGCACGTTCTTCATATTGTTTTATTTCAATTTGATAACATAATTTCGCTTTGTCGGTTTCCCCTCTAATTTCACCAATCCCACTTGGCATAGGAAATTTAATGCATTGATGTAATGTTGATGCTACGTCTTTAATTGCATGAATCCATGGCCTTCCCAACAACATGTTGTATGGTGATTCCATATCCACTACGCATAATGCCGTTTGTGTCTCAATATCTCCCAGCAAAATTCGCACCTCTATTTATCCTTTTGGTTTTGTTATAGATTCACCAAAGCCATGAATATGATAAGTTGAAGGAGACATCTCTTCATCTTTGCATCCCATTCCTTTGTATGCATGGTAAAAGATTAAATTCGCCGAGCTCCCCGTATCAACTAGAGTTCTGTTTACCGCCCATTCTTCCAAAAATTTTGTTGATTTTTCTTTTTCTTTTTCTTTTCGTGTGGTTACTGTGATTACCAAAGGAGACGTGTGGTTTAAATTTTCTCTTGATATCTTTGCTGCTGTGAATGTAATCTTCTGTTTCTCCCATTCTTTCATAGGTGACGCTTTCTCCATTGTTACGATTTTCTTTCCTTCAAAATCTCGTTTATGTACTCTTCCTCTAATATTTTCATGAAATTCATTAATCATTGTTTTTGTAATCAAACTACATTCCAACTTTCTATTACATTCCTTGATTTTGATTTTCTCTACTTTAACCAATTTATCAATCATCTTCTTAATTTGAACAATTTTAACAACAATCTTCAATCTTTAATCTTCAGTCCCTGTTTCTAGCGCCATATGTAATTGCAGGAAATCCTACAATACACACCTCACAGGAATTCATAATATCTAACACATATTTAAGATCAATAACTAAACTTTTTATTAATTGAGTTAGAAATTTTACAAGAAGGAAGTGAGATCAAGAATGTTATTGCAACTCTAAGCTTTCTCTCTCCTCTAAAATTAATCTCCACTTTCTAAAAAGATCCCTCCTCTTCATAAGCTTATTCGGCCCTTTATATAGGACATTACATAATGGATGACAGCTAAGTTATCCCTTATTTTCGGATCTGACTTGCGACATTCTCGCAAGTGTACAAATGTAAACCTCGCAACACTCCTAAATATCGCTAGATCTTCACGTCTTTCTCGTGTTCTGGCTGTCGTCATCCGTTGCGTCATTTATATTTCTCGTCTGCGATGTCTTCGCAATGTGTCGTTTATGGATTTTGCAAGGGCGTTGGTGTTGCGATATTCTGATCCTACAGATACTAGATTATCTACTTCGTTGATAAACAATATGATCTGCATCTAGATTTTGCTAGCCAATTCAATGCGTCTAATTTAGTGAAACACCACGGAGATGTAACCTTCATAGGAGCAGCATAATTTCAAGACTTAGTTGAGAACATCTAGAAACTGACAGTGAAATTGGCGTTGACAAATTATCTAGACAAGGAGAGTGCACGTGCCATGCACGTTATCAGACTTTAAGTGTTCCACAATTTTTTGCAGAGAAATACTGGCGTGAAAGTTGCATAATTATTGATCTCCATGAAGATCCAGTGAGAACCCATGAAGAAGTAGAGAAGTTTTTATTTAAGATCCTTATATATGTTTATAATTTTAATTATACCCCTACTATAATTTGCATATCCAACATAAGCCCCTTCAAATCTAACGGATGAGAGATATAAATATGTGTTATATCTGATGGCTGATATGAATAGTTCACACGGAAATATACTAATCAGATCCGACGGCAGAATTTTAAATCACGGAAATCCGATGGCTATTAAGAATAGAGCTTAAAGAATTGTTGCTCTCATTAAAGGGGGAGAGATTTTGTCCCCCTTTTAATAGCAACAAGGGATTGCAAAACTTAAGTAAATATAACCGTTGGATCTCCAAACTTTAAAATTTCACCGTTAGATTTCACAAATAGAATTCCGTCCGAACTATTGCTATTGTCCGTTAGATCATTAGACTTCCTCTTTCTTATCAGCCATTAGATTTTAAAGAAGTGGTATAAAGAATGTTTACAGGGATATAAAAGTAAATGCACTTTTTATAAATTTAAAAATCTCATATCTTTTAAACTACATGTCGGATTTTTGTAAATTTTATATATTTGGAAAGCCCTTTAAATTAGCTACGCAATGAGCACAAATAATGATATCAAATTTTTGTTTTTCAATTTTTTTTTATAAGTCTCCAAATCTTATATGCTTTCTCATTAAAAGTTAGACATAACTTACAAAAAAATTGAAAAAATCTACAAGAAAAAAACAAAACAAATGATTGATTCTTAAGTACAAACAACGTCTAATTTTCAAATAAAAAAATATGGTGTCGAATTACCACCAAATTATTTGGAAAGTAGAAAAATAGCATCATCGACGTGCAACGCACGTGCTCACTACTTGTTGTAGTGCAGTATAATCTGATCATGAATTTTGTGCTGATAATAAGCTATTTTAGCTTTTGCTGGCTGGCGCGTCATTATTTGTTATAGTGCAATATAATCTGATACGATTACCAATCAGCTCTTCCAATCTGCAGGATGGAGCGCTTTGAGTTCTTGGCAACCATATGCGTGCTGCCACGTATGTGTTTGGGGTTTTGAACTCCATGTAGTTGCGAGGTGCCATAAGATTGATCATGAATCTCTCTGAAGTATCACAGTTTCTACCACAAGTAGTGAGCACGTGCGTTGCACGTCGATGATGCTATTTTTCTACTTTCCAAATAATTTGGTGGTAATTCGACACCATATTTGTTTATTTGAAAATTGGACGTTGTTTGTACTTAAGAATCAATCATTTGTTTTGTTTTTTTCTTGTAGATTTTTTCAATTTTTTTCTAAGTTATGTCTAACTTTTAAGGAGAAAACATATAAGATTTGGAGACTTATAAAAAAATTGAAAAATAAAAATTCGATATCATTATTTGTGCTCATTGCGTAGCTAATTTAAAGGGCTTTCCAAATATATAAAATTTACAAAAATCCGACATGTAGTTTAAAAGATATGAGATTTTTAAATTTATAAAAAGTGCATTTACTTTTATATCCCTGTAAACATTCTTTATACCACTTCTTTAAAATCTAATGGCTGATAAGAAAGGGGAAGTCTAATGATCTAACGGACAATAGCAATAGTTCGGACAGAATTCTATTTGTGAAATCTAACGGTGGAATTTTAAAGTTTGGAGATCCAACGGTTATATTTACTTAAGTTTTGCAATCCCTTGTTGCTATTAAAAGGGGGGAGATAATTAAGGGCATGGCCCCCAATATTGAATGGAATATTGGATCAAAGGCTTTGGATGGCGGACGCAGCTTCTTATTTGTAGCTGCGGGAGCGATAGCTTCTCTTGGGTTATAATGAACGCGCTGCTCCAGTAAACAAAGTTCAAACAATTACTATCCGTTTATTTCAAGAGTATCCAGTTAGCACAGACAAAACTTGAGAATCAGGGTAAGGGAGCTTATTGTTATTGAAACATGTTTTAGACCTAAGCAAAAGTGACATAGTCTGATGATCCAGCAATTCTTAGCTACGCATTTGATGAAACACAATAAGTGCACAATTTCAGGTGTGGCTATCTAATGAGATTCTTTGTGTTGTGCGGACACTCATGGCATTTAATGATAGATGCAGTTTGAACACACCCTGCTAAACTATATAACAAATGAAACAAAGTGAAACGAAACTTATCTTCCTCATGGTCTTTCTTGTTCTCGAGGTGGTATTTCCGAAGCTAAGGTGGTATTTCCGAAGCTAATTCCAGTGATTTAATTCGATCTATCACACTTATAAGAATAAGACTTTGTGGAGAAGCTTTGGTCCACGAGGTCAAACAATTTCTTCATGTGTGGTTCAACTTCCACCATTAGGGACACGAACAAGGAAAAGACTTTAGTAGGACGTCAACATCTGAATGGTTAATTACAAGCATCATCTTCAATGATGCTTTTATCGCAGCTGTTTAAGTTCCCACTTTTCTTTTGGCAGATCTACGGAGAGTCACGGGATTTGCTCGGATTCACTACGAGATCCGTTATCTGAAAGCATATATATATTTTTTTTTGTTTGCTTAAACTTCGAACAGCCTTCAACGGATCTGCTAATGATGTAATTTGAGCGATAACAGATGATGCCGCGAGTCTGCTGTTGAAGACCCCTGACTGCCTGACATATTCTTCTCGGACACAACTTCTAAGTTTTTGCAGTGCTTTTCTTGTATGGGAAATAACGTTTCTTTCGCTAGTTTTCCCCTTGTCTCGTTCTTGCAAACGCTCACGTACTGTCAAGTCGATAGGAACCATTTGTGGATTGTTAAGTTGTGCAGCCTGTGGGTTGTTAACTTGCACAACAGGTGGGACATTAGCTTGCACAGCTGGTGGATTGTTAACTCGAGTACGCACACCTCTATTAGCAATGTCTTCTTGACGACGCTCCCGGATGCTCGGGTGCTGACTTTGAAACTCTTCTTGACGATTGAAGCTTCTGATATTGTTTCCCCGGCCTGAACCTTGGGGTGGATTTTTCAGAGGGCCGATGGTGTTGATGAAACTGACGTTTCTCTTCCGTCCCTTTCGTCTTGGTTAGCTTGGACGACAGCGCTCCTCAGAGTTCGATTGTTTGCTTGCTGACCCGAAGGATTTCCGGTAGGTACATCAACGTCTATCCCTGAAGTCATATCTATTTTTTCTTGATTTTAACAACTTCTATTTCCGCAACTTTTCTGAAAAAGATCTTCTGCAACTTTTAGATCGCAACGTTCAGACTTTTCGCAACTTAGAGGATCGCAACGATCTTACTTCTGCAACTTTTTGGATCGTTCAGAACTTTCTGCAACTTTCAAAACTTTCAGCAACTTTCTGGATCTCTACGTTCAGACTTTCTGCAACTTTATGGATCGCAACGTTCAGACTTTCTGCAACTTTCTGGATTGTTCAGAACTTTCAGCAACTTTCTGGATCTTTTGCTACTTTTCCTGAGAATGTTGTAAACTTTTAGAAACTTTTCAGAACGTTGTGAACGTATTTTTCTTCTTCTTTAACCGTTTTTTGAAACCCTAACTTTCAAAAATACTTGAAAAACAAAACTTTTCTCAAAGGGGGAGTGCGATCTTTTTCTCGGGTCCCCTTAATCGGCACCAAAAGATGTTGGTGCAAAAATTGATCACCCCAACAATCTTCGAGATGCGTGTAAGATGATCCAATCGCCGCCGTTGATGAAAAAACTCCAAAGAATTGCTGATGAAAAGTGGTGGGGTACCTACAAAGACACTCCGATGCTAAAGTCAGAGGGTGTTCTAAGCAAGTGAGTTGTGGAGAAAAGGGAATAGATTGTGTACCTTTTGAGTTGGATTTTGGCCTCTATTTATAGTCATAAACCCTAATCTGGTTCCATAATAACCTAGATTTGTAGTTATCCAAAATAACCACATGTATTTGTACTTATCCTTTAATATTTGTATTTATCCATGAAAATCCATGTCTATCTTGACAAGATTCACTGCACCAAATTCCCGGCAAAAGGCCGTTACAAAAATTTCGTAACAGACGAGAGCCGTTACTAAATTGTAAAAAATTCGTAACAGAGACGAGCGGTTACTAAATTTTTTATAGGCGTGCCACTCGAACGCTTGGTCACACTTGGGTCGTAACACTTTGAATATGTGCGTGTGCCACTCACATGCGTACCATTATATTTCTACCCACGATGAGTTATAGCAAAGGATATTTCCTCCCTACGAGTGTGCCATTCACACGCCTGAATTCTATGGATAACCTAGCAGGGGAAAGAAATCGTGGTTCAGTTTCATTTTTCATTTTCCTCTCTTCTGCTCTCTATCTGTTATTTCCTCTCAGGAGAATTTTCTAGGGTTTCATCACAGAGATCGTTTTAGCCGAGAAACCATCACAGAAATATTTTCAAGAGCCTTCAATCATTGATCTGTGTAAGTATTAATCATTATAAGTTTTTTCGATTTTTAGGGTTTCATCTTTTTTTTCAATCAATCTGTTTTTTAGGGCTTCATTTCATCTATTTTTTTGGGGATTTATTTTAATCGATCTGTTTCATCTTAGTTTCGTTTTGTTAATCTTCTTCATATAAATCTAATTCGATTTCTTTTTTCTAATTTCCTGTTAGGGTTTGAAGAATTTTGAAGACTTGAAGAACTTTGAAGAATTTTGAAGACTTTAGGGTTTTATCTTAACTTTGAAGGTATAAGTTTCGAAAGATTTAACTGATTTTAGGGTTTTATCTTAATTTCTATTTTAGGGATCTGAATGTTTACATCTACTTTGTAAGCTTATTATTAGTTTGTAAGCTAATTTCAATAAGTTTTAGTTTATAAGCTAATTTGTTGGGAAAATGAATACTCGTGGTTTCGATATGAAATGCCGTCCAGTTACTATACTGTTGTTGTTGTTCTAAATAATCATTTCGATTGGGTTTCTTTCTTGACCTGATAGTGATGGGTGCTGTCATCATGTATAAAAAATGATTCCGTTGTTTGTTCATTTACACTTCTGCCGTGTCTTTTGGTGAGAAACTGTGATAGCTAGCTCTACCACTTGAAGAACTCAATGACTTTGTTGTATATTTAGAGTTTACAGTTTTCTAGTATTTTGTCCAATATTTTTTAGGATTTGTTGAAGGGGCTTAAAGATAACATGAATATGGGCTTAAAGATAACATGAGTTCTTTTGACAAGTACAAGAAGGAATCCAGGAAGTTCTTCTTGGATATAGTTTTATCTACGTATAAATTGTATTTGTCAAGCTATATTTTTGTTCCAGTTCCTTATTCTTGGTTTTATCTGTTCCCTGCATTTTCAGGAGGGATGAGTTGCTGCATTTTCAGGAGGGATGAGTTTTTGACTCTTGGCTAAGATAATTCTCATGGATAAGGGTACTGATGTTGTTGATGTAAGTTGATTACTTCCCTGCAGTTCTTTGTTGTATTCTCAAGCATATCCTAATGTCATAGAGATGTTTGGTTTTTTTATCATATCAGTTAGGTTAATCTGAAATGTAAGTTTAGGTTATTATACTGCACAACACCTTGGGTAGTGAAAGCTACTGAATGAGAAGGAATATGAGATTTTCCTCATAGTAAAAATATGATGTTGAAACATAACGTGACTGAGAAACGAGAGGGGTTTTCTTCTTTAGGATATACGTTTCGAGGACTCAAAAGTTTGACTGTTGATATAAAATCCGACGACTCTGTTGTGGGTGAGATGTGATGCACCATTTTATTTGTAACACCACTAAAAATATCCGTTCGTATGCAAACCTAAACTCAATCCATTTTAGTGGAAAGTTAGAACGATAGAGAGTGCTCGTGCGATTCTATTGTAGGGGGTCTTCCATTCTTTTTATCTACAATTTCAATTGTGCCTTTTAATCAGTATTTGAGTTGGGGGTTTTCTTTCGTTTTTGTTTTTGATGCCTTATGTAATTTGTGCAACGTGTTATTATTGGTTTAACCATTCTTGCAAATCCGTAAACGAATGCCAGAATTGTTTTGTTAAACATGTTTTTAAGAAATTTTGAGTATAAGCTTCCTTAAAATTGTCTATGTTTTTGCATAACAACACTTGGTTTAAATCTTGTACTTTTCCTTTGTATCACTCCTTACAAGTTTAACCATGTATCATTTTGATGGTTATAAATTGTTTAATGAAGACTAAGCATGTTCTAAAACTCTCTAATTCGAATTTCAACCCTAAATCAAGTCATGGATTGAGTTTTCCTGGATTAACCTATCAGCTATTTGTGAAAATAACCAAATGAATTTTCCCATTTTGTTTTAACACCATGCATGACACTATTTTGTACTATTCATGTATTTTTAACCATTAGAACCGTTTGTACCCAGTATCAGTCTGGTTATTTTACTTCAAGTTCAATCCATTGATATCAATCTTTAACTCACATATTTCCCTCTTGTTCTTTCTCCCTTACCCATCTGATTTTTCATAAATCTTATGTTTAAAATGAAAGAATGTGTCATGCATGTGAGCTAGTACTACTGGCTTCCCATTTATGGTTTAGTAAATTAATCTCATCTTTAACAAATTCATCTATTGATACTATTCCATTTGTGCCTATTCTATAATTGGTATGGTTAGTTTTCATGTTCCAGTCTCTTATTTGATCTTTACATATCCATACCAATGGCTTTATGCTTTGTTGGATGAGTTCATTTGGTACAAAGTAAAATTATAAAGCATCTGTTTACTTTGATCTGTTTTGGTCCTTCATGTAAATGTTACAACACCATTGTTGACTTTAATATTCCTTATACAATCTGGACATTTACTGTCTTACCATTTGTTTGTAATTTGGTGGCTTGGGTTAACTGAATTGATTTCGGAGCATGGTCTCATCTTGGAATTTACTGCCTTTGCCGTAATCGTATATTGAACATTTCTTTAAAGGTTTTGGAAGGCTACAGGTGAGTTTGTTAGGCCCATAGGGACATCCCACAAATGTGGCTACCCGCGGAAGACCGTCCGGGATGGTGGCTGATATCCTGACTATCCTAACATTAGAGACTGGTCCTCTCGAGTAGCGTAGGTGAATTTATTCACCATCGGTTGGCAAATATTTCATTTCTACTGTTTCGAATGAATGCGGATTTGTCGAGCTTTATGTATTTCTGAAAGTGGGCATGCTCATTCCCTTACTTTGATTTACATTTTGATAGCTTTTAACATTGCCGTATTATTTCGTGACCTCTACTAGGTTGTGGCTCACCCCGTTTTGGTTTAGTTTTCCACAGAGTACGAAGTGAGGTTGAGGCAGTAAGCGTGGGAAAGAGCTTGCAGCCAGGAGCTTGAGCAAAAGTTGGTATTTTTGCTTGTCTATAATGTGTATATCACAGGGTTATCTGGGTGGTTTTTAATTTCTTGCTTAACCCATGCTTTTATAGTTTTATTTTGTTGGTGTACGTATGTATTAATGGGGTTGTTTTTTTTTTTTGCAAAGTCTTTATATGGTTTGTCTAGAACCTTAGTTATGTTAAAAAGGGCTATCACTTTTTTGACGTATGTTACTTTTGGCAAACTCATTTTGCTGTGATGAATTTCAGACTTCACTTTTTGGACGTATGTTCTCATTCCACAGTTGAGTCATGGTTATTTAGCTAATATTAGGAGTTATTTTTGTTGTGTATAGACGCGCTCAGGTACAGCAATAACATGTATGCCTTGTAGATAATATAGAATTAATAGGATTGTTGTCATTTGATAGGTGTACAATACACCGTATTTAATATCTAGTATTTATGCTTTCTTTGCGAGTTTTCTTGTAAATTATGTATCTTATGTTTACTTTTGAGTTTATTAGGTGCAATGGAGTCATTTGGAGCAAAAAGGAGTGGAAATGGCTACAAAAGTGAAGTCACAAGTGAAGAGGGGCCAAAGACCCAGTGGAACTCGTTCAAATACAAGATTTATACTCTTCATTGTGTAGAGGACGAGAAGATGAAGACAATGGCGAAAGAACGGAGTCATTCAGAGCTCGTATGAAGAAGTTATGGGCAAAAGGAGAACTCGGAAGACTAATATGGTAAACTGGTTATTTCATCGGCTAATACTAATGGGAGCCCAGCCACATGTTAGGGGTAGCCAGATTTTGGTTAAAAGGGAAGTGCTATTGAGAGCCTAGCTGAGGATAAGGGGTAACTTGCTGACAGAATTGCTAAAGACAGGCTACGGTTCGTTAAGGGGCACCCACTCCTTTATAACTAAAAGCTAGGTCGAATGTTACACCCGTTTCATCTTGGTTCGTAACTGTGAACCAAGAGCCGCAACCAAAAGTTCAGCCGGCAAGCTCAAGTCCGGTTGAGTGTTTTTAAGGGAGGATCGAATTCATCAAGGAAACAAACATTAGGTTTAGTTTGTATTGAGTAATGAATGGGAGAAATACAGATGCAAGAGTCGTAAAAATGGGTTTTGAGGTTCGAATGGTTGTTCGTGGCGTATCTAGCAATGACTGAGATAAGCTCAAGTCCTGGAAGAAATGGTTGAATGGGTTTGTGTCACAATTGTGTAATCGCAGGAAGGAGGTATAGAATGGCTTGGAGATCAACCTCGGTGTTGTATCTCCATCATTAGCAAAACACGAGACAAGGCATTTGTGTAAATGCCCGAACGACTAGAAGATATAAAGCTTGCGAGGGGATCGATGGTTGGTCATTGATGCTGGTGACAATGGAGTTGAACCGAGGCTAGGCAAGCAATGGGATGACAGGGGAGGAATGCTTTGGTTCTTTTGGTGTTTGCAACAGCGAAATGAATGTCGAAATTGGAGAATTATAAGATAATGGTGCTGTAGTGGTGGCACAATGGATGGAATGGAAATTTGGTTGCAGCTGATGCAACTTTTTCTTGTCAGCTAAGTTATGCGGTGATTCCGAGCTCAATGCAGAGATGAAGATGGTGGTGTTCTTTGGTGTGTTGTTTGGTCTCGAGGTGTACGAGCTGTTGCTGTTGAAGGCTATATGAAACAAGAAAAGGAGCACTGGGACTGGTGCAGTTTCTTGGTGTATGAGTTGAAGCAGCAACAGGGAAGGGAAGAGTAAGATGGTGTTGCATCTAGATAGATAAATGCTAGGAACTGGTTAAGCTGAAGCAATATAAGTTGGAGCTGTAGATGATGGCAGTGATGAGGTAGCTACAAAGATGGTAAGATGGTGTTGCATCTAGATAGATAAATGCTAGGAACTGGTTAAGCTGAAGCAATATAAGTTGGAGTTGTAGATGATGGCAGTGATGAGGTAGCTACAAAGATGGTTGCAGCTGGAGTGCAGGTGGAATGCAATTCTGGTATGAAGACTGGAGTTAGGATTTGAGTTGAATTGCAGGGAGCGAGAAATGATGCGGATGTTCACAATGTCTTTGTCTTTGCTCTTTGGTTATGGAGGCAGAAAGAAGCCGAGATCTTTGGTGAATGGCAGTGGGCATTTAAGGAGATGGGTTGGTGCTCGAGTGTGTTGTGCGGAGAGGCATGAATCTGTATGGGAGTGAATCGTAAGCTGATTTGGTTCTAATGGATGACTGCAATTGCAGTAACTAAAGCTGGTTCTGTTGAGAATTGCAGACCTGTGGCTGTAGCAGGGAGAATGAGGCTGGAATTGCTGGGTTCTGGTTGTAGTTGCAGGAAATCCTACACTACACACCTCACTCGAATTCGCTTAATCAATCCATTTGAAGATGAATAATAATATGTTTTATTAATTGTTTTCTTGAAAGATTTACAAAGAAATGTAGAACAGAGCTAAAGAAATTACAATCACTCTTAATTCTCTCTCCTAATGACTTGCTTAACAATTCAAAAAGACCTCTCTCTCAACAGACTTACTCGACCCTTTATATAGGGTATTACATAGCGGATGACAGCTAAGCTGTCCTTTATTTTCGGAAACGACTCGCGAATCCTCGCGAGTGTGTAAGTGCTTGTCCTCGCGACACCCCTAATTCTCGCCAAGTTTTCACACGTTCCTCATGTTTTGACTGTCATCATCCATTACGTCATTTATTTATTTCCATGCGACTCCTTCGCGACGTAGTCGTTTATTAATCTCGCGAAATATTGCTGTCGCGATATTCTGGTCCTACATCTTGCCTCTTCTCATGTATTCTCTGCGAAGAAGAGAGTATCATGAGAATCAATATCTTGAAATGCCGCAACAGCTCATCCTTATCTCTGTTTTAACCCCGTAATTTTTACATAGAATTTATAATGTATGTCTTTTTTCTTCCATTCCTTTCTTGACACGTTTCATCCAACTGCTTATTTCGACCATTCATGTCCCATCTCGCATTAAATGCACTTACTTTCCCAAAATCTTTCTCTCTATATATAGTTTTCTCCCTTTCTCTTCTTCTCTTTTTATTTTCTCTCTGCAACTTTCCTTCAACTTTTTCTTCCGCAAATTGCGCTTCCCTCTCTTTGCTTCCTTTCGATTCTTCACTTCTCCCTTCATTCCCATACCCCGATAATGGCTTCACTTGGTCGTACATACGCACCACTTTTCAATGACGTTTTCCAAATTAAAGGAAAAAGGTTTCACTTTATCAACCATTCCAAATCAAGAATCCTCATCTATGCTTTCTGCAAAATTGTTTTCTCGATCATCAATGTGATGATCGAGAAAATCATAGTCTCGCTAGGTCAACTCCTCGCAGGGCTCCCCATTCCTCTATATAATCCGTAAATACCATTGTTTTATGAGATTCTTGCTCACGAGAAATTCTCGCGGGCTGTTTATCAATTGAATGGCGACCGTATTCGCCTGATGCTTGAATTCGCCTATCGTGGCGCCTTAAAGGATCTTTATATCCCGATAATGTTAGAGATCCTCAATTTGCGAATTTACCAATAATTGCCGAGAAGTATACATGGACAACTTCTTTGCAAATTATTCAGATCATAACTATGAGAAACGATAAATCTCGCTGGGGTGTTCGATTGAAGAAAAATGATAACGTTGATGCTTGACAAACTGCTCATGCGGGACATTGGTAGGCATTCGGGTAAAAATAATACCCCTCGCCACTCCAAAGATGAAAAGTGGTGGGTTGTACCTCTTTTTCGAGTGGACCTTATATCGCAGTGGCTCACATGCGCTCCCGCCAATCTCGCGAATTATTATCCTTGGGAGTTTAAGTGGCCTGAGAAGACAAAAGAGGTATATTTCTCTTTTTTTAAAAAAAAAAAAAAATTTGCTTTGCTATGTCTTCCATTTCTTTCATTCATTAACTTTTAGAAAATTTTTAGATCACCAGAATGAGAAAGAAATACAAAGAGAATCCACAACCAAATATCCTGGCGATACTTCGATCGCTCACGGATGAAGTAAGAAACATTTTCTTTTGTTATTTTAAACAATATTGTTGCCTCTGTTTCTTATCTTTATTCGTGTGTGAAGATTGGTGTTGAAGAAGTTGAAACCGCAAAGATTAATGATGAAGAAGCTAATGTCACGAAAATTAAAGGCAAGAATAAGGCCATTTCTCGCAAGGATAAATCTTCTGGTCCATCTTCTAAAAGACGAAAAGTTCAATCTCCCTCCCATTCTAATTCCCAAGTCAGCGAGGACTCAGAAAATGAAAATGAGATCGATATCTATTCTGCTAAGGGGACTCATTCAGATACTTCTGCTATGTCGCTATTATCTGGTATTTTTTCTGATCCTATGCAAGGACTGGGAGATGATAATTTATCCGCTACCTGCGAAGCTCTCGCCAAAATCTGCGACGCCCCACTATTGGAGGACACTGAGTCTTTTCGCGGGATTTCCCGAACAATGACTCCTAGCCTTTTAAATGCTCTCAATGCTTTGGTATGTTCATATTCCTTTGTTTCTTTGTGATTTCACTTTTGAGTTTTGTTTTAATTATTTGTTAATTTTCTTCTATAGTCAGGGAGAGCTTCTTTTGTTGTTGCCTCAGACCTTGAGAAGATACGCAATAACCTTGAAAAGAAGAACCTTCAACTTAACAAGAAAGTCCGAGAATTAGAAATTGAAGTTGCGTCTTCTCGCGATAAAGATGAGAGAATTCAAAAATTGGAAACCGAGCTTGATTCTCAGAAGACTAAAGTATCTACTCTTCAAAGTGCAAATCAACAACTATATGGTATAGAATTCTTTCTCTTCAAATCGTTTTCATTTTTCCATTTGTTTTTTCTACTCCTGATTTATTATTCTCGCAGACATATATAATCTCTCTGAAGAAGCCATTCTTCTTCATTCGTTTCCCGAGCCTATGGATAATGATATTCTTCTTACTTATCTCAACGAATCCTTAAATAGTTCATCAAATAAAATCGATTCCCTTCCATTAAATGAACTTCAAACCAAACATCGCCTCTTAGAGATTGAACATAGATCCAGTTTGAATTTAGCCAATCAATTTAAGCGAATGTACCTTGATTCCAAGAAGAAAGCCAAAACCTTAAGGAAGAAAATTAGTGATCTCATAGATGAAAAAGATCGCATTACTAACAAAGGTGCACAGCTTTAGCAAAATTTCAAAAATCTCTCCTTGATGTGCAAGTTGAGCGAGATGAACTCCTTCGTCGAATACCATGCTTAGCGAGCGAGAAGACCAAATTCGTTCACTTTTTGTCATAAATAATGATGATGAGTTTGCACTGGCTGCGAAGGTTCTAGATAATGCTAGAAATAACTTAGGTGTCGATGTTAGTCTTCGCGCCGAGCAAACTACCTTGATCAAGGATATGATCTTTGAAAGAGAAGGTTGTTTATTACACTTCTTTACTTTTCTGTTCTTTTTCTTTTTGTACTATTATCATTAACTCACTTTCTCATGTTTTCGTAATGAAAAGAGATTTCAGACAAGGATTGGAGAGCTTGAAATCGAAAAAGAACGTCTCGCAAAGGATCTCTCTCTTCGCGAGAATAGATATTCTAAATTGAAGCAGCAATTCCAAACTACAGTGGCGAATTTTAATAATGATGTTGTTCGTTTTCGCAATCAAGCTATGGAAATAGTTTGTAATGATCACAATATCCCTCTTCATTCATATCCTTTTCTTGCTGAAGAAGTTCCCGAGAACTTGCCTGTCTCAGATGTTTCTGATAGTGAAGCTAATGAAGAAGAAGAATCTGACGACGAGAGTGATGGAACCAAAGAATCGATGAAGAAGAAGAACCAAAAAGAGATAACTTCTTTTTCTTCTTTCATTTCTTGTAGTATCTGTATACATATATCTTTGACTATTGAATGTGAATTTCAACTTTTGCTTCCTTTGTTCAGATATATCAATCAAACAACCCTTCTTTATAACTTCACACTTGCCTCTGTCCATAAGATATAATCAACTTTGCGAGTTACATAAAATATAATCATTCTCGCGAGATATAAATATATATATCATTTTTTTTTTTTTTTTTTTTTTTTTTTAACTTTGCACATTATCATTGCGACAAGATCGCAAGATATCTTCATGGATTAAGAAATCTATTGATCTTGCTTTATCATTATTTGTGTGGTCTTATTATGCCTTCCTAAGTAAAGGTCTTATTTTGCCACCCCTCATTGCGACAAGATCGCAGGCCGTCTTTACACTTTCATGTAATGACCCATTGACCTTGTCTTATCATTGCTTAAGTATTTTTGCCTCTGCAGGTCATTATATTTGCGACAATATGACAGGTTTAAATGTTCTTGCGACCATAAAATCCCGTAACATTGTCGTCTTTGCGACGAAATCGCAGGACGTTCTTACATTTTCATGTAAAAACCCATTGATCTCGTCTTACCCTCGCGTTAGTATTATTGCCTCTGCAGATCATTGCACAAATATGACAAGCCTAAATTCTCTTGCGAAAATAGAGCCTCATGACATTTGCGTCTTTTGACACTTATCACTCCCCTAATGGAGGGTGCCGCCTTATCTTCTCCTGGTTGCCCCTTCAAGGAGGCGTACATCGGCCATACAAGACTAGCTCCTCCCATCCTGGGTCTTAACAGCAAGCGCTTGTTTTCGCAGCCTCTTATCCCTTATACCTATAGGGCTTATGGTTACGAGACCGCACCCTAAGTGGAGTTTTCTTCGGGCCGAGTGCAGCATGTGCCAAGACTTGTCAAGAGTGGTAAGGAAGTTCCATGCTCCCCGCACTCTTGACTCAACCGTGTACCTCGCGCCTTGGTCATACACTCGACTCCTTGGAAGAGACCCTCGGGCGTCCAACCGTGGTATAACCTTATATATATAGTTGGAAATCCAAGGTATCTCCCCTGGATAGGCTTTCATGGGCCCCAAATCTCCATGACCGAGTTTCGGAGCGGTGTAACCTTCCACCTCGAGCCATGTTAAGAGATACCCCCTTATATGACGTACTTTAGGTCTTACATTTGCCTCTTGCAAAATATCATTCGCGAACTAGGGTGTACGCCATAAAGGTTTGTCCCATTCACTCACTCATTCATTTTATCAATTTATTCAATCATTTGTCTCATGAAGTTATCGCACAATCTCATTTCAATTATTCAATAGATTTGTACACATTCTTCATGGCGAGATTCTCGCACAACTTTTCCGCAACCATTATCTCTCGCTTCTTATCCTTATCATGCTTTCACCACTAAATTGTTATCTTTTCTCACAATTATTCATTTTTTACACCTTTTATTCTTACTTCCTTCCTCGCCTCCGCATCACCCAACATTTCAATGTCTCCTTTGCATCATGATATTCGATTGCTTTTGTGCATTCACTTCGCAAAGATCTCTTCTTCTTTTGTTTCTATGGTATCTACCATTAGTCTTTCTTTTCTTTGTTCATTATTTACATTCTTCCTCCAACCTTTCTTTTTTGCTGTTCTCTCTTCGCAGCTCTCTACATCCACCTCATAACATTTTTGCCCCTCTATCCAATCTCCTTTTATAATTCCGACACCGCTAGGATGTGGAAATTTTATGCACCGATGGTATGTCGATGCTACACCTGCAAATTTCATGAAGCCATGGTCTTCCAATCAATGCATTGTAGGGAGATTCCACATCAACTACACAAAACAAAATATCGCTTGATAACCCCTGCAAGGGTATCCTCATGTGCACTTCTCCTTTGGGCTTGTTCGCGGTACCATTGAAACCATATATTTTGTATGTTGAAGGGATCAAATCTTCATCTTTTCCTCCCATCGTTTTGTAAGTATGGTAGAAAAGAATGTTGACTGAACTTGCATCATATCAATTAATATTCTATTGATTGCCCAACAATTTTCCGCTTCATCATCTTCGCCATCAATAGGTTTTGGATTAATTTCCAGACTTCACAACCAATGGGCTATCATGTATTTCTCTTCCTTTGGGTACTTCTTCACTGAGAAAGAAATAATCAGTAGTTGCCATTCTTTTAGTCTGCGATGTCTTCGCAACATTCATCACTTCTTTATCATCGACATCCTCGCGAAAACTCTACTAAGTACATTGTCATGAAAATCTTCAATAGTGCGGTATGAGTGTACAATGGAGTTGCAAAACAAATTTTTAGCCTTTGCCCCAACTTCTATAACAAATGTTTCTTTTCCTTTTGCTGGTGGGGGTGGTAAATGTTGAATTTTCTCTTCTTCTTTTAAAAAGTGATTTAGCTTTCCTTGATCAATCATTCTTAGGATAATTCTCTTGATGTTTCTGCAGTCATTTGTTAAGTGCCCATGGAAGCGATGATAAGAACAGAACTCGTGACTTCTATCTACAGGTGGTGGTTCACTTCCCATGTTCCATGGTGCAGGTATGTTTTCCATCAAAAGTATTGCTTCCCATATTTTTTCCACACTGGCCTTCAATGGCGGCATTTTAATTTCCTCCCACACTACTCTGTGACTTCGCTGCCCTCCATGATAGTTATTATTCTGCCTTCGACCTCCGTAAGTTTCCTGCGGATGATCGAGCCTCTGGATCTTATTATTCCCACCACGATTATAATAGTTCCTTTCTTTCTCAAATTCCTCCTGATCTCGACTTCCCATGGCTACTAACTTTGGTTCTATATCAACTGCTTTTCTTTCTTGTTGACCTTGCGATGTACTCGCCACTGTGTGTACAAGTTGAGGTAATAAACTTCCATTCGCGATGCTAGAATTTGTGTTCGCCATTTGGATAAGATTCCATCTCATTCTCGTCTTTCTTCTAAAGCGATATATTCTTCCTGGAGTTCTCGTAATTCGAGTCTTTGTAATCGTATTCTTGACTCTAAAAACTCGAACATACAATAGATTGGTTGCGAACATAGCATTTATGAATGACAAAGATGAGGTATCTTTCATCTACCCTTCCGGCCATCTCGCTGCACATTGTCTTCCATCTGACAGTTAGGTGTCTCAAACTTTCACCAACTATTTGTTTCAACCCGAATATATCTTCAATACCTGGTCGCGAGGAGTTGTTACTTATATACGCCCCTAAGAATATAGCTTGCAAATGATTAAATGACGTGATAGTATTTCTTGGTAAACCCTCAAACCATTTCAACGCTTCTCCAGTCAAACTTGATGCAAAATATTTACACAATATGGCATCATGATTCTCCCATTGTAACATACATCTTACATATGCCTTGATGTGTTGTATTGCACAAGTTGTCCCATCAAAAATGCTTTGGTTAATCTTTGGTAAGTTACATTTTGGGGGTATTCCTCCTAACGCACCTCCAATGTAAAGGGATTCTTCGCAGCTTCTGCGATGGCTTCGTCTAACCTGTCTTCTTCCTCCTTCTCTTCTCTTTTTCAATATTCCTCTCATCTCTCGCCAATTCTCTCAAAATTTGTTCGTTTTCCTCGGGATTTGAATCTATTGGTCTTTTTAATTCCACCTCTCTTCTTCTGCGCTCATGTCTACTTATATTTTAAGGCTCATCACTTTCTTCTCTCCTTTCTCTGCGGCTTTCTCCCTCATTTCTTTCGCGAATTTGTACACCATTATATCTATCAATCTCTCTTCTCGGTTGTCTATCGACTCTCCTTTGCACTCTTTCATATTCTTCATTGATATTTTCCTTATTGCGATTTTGCTCGCGCCTTCTTTCTCGGTTGTCATGATTATTCTGCCGAATTGCCTCTTCAAATTCACGTTCTTCTATTTCTGCCCTCAATCTTTCCCTTTCGCAAGCTAGACGTGCTTGCTCAACATAGTGTTTTTCAATGTCATTTTCGATCTCTTTTTGTTTCCTTCGCGCCTCTCTCCCATGCAATATTCTTCTTCCTTCTATTCGATTTTCTACATCGATGGATTATTCTCGCTCTTGAGGTTGCCTATCTCCTTGATTTCCATTATTTTGGCCATTTTGTACAGTCTCAGGTCGTGGAACATAACGATCTCCTTCTATTTCTCTTCTCTCGCGACATCCTTCACCAAGATTTGGTTCTCTTTCCAAATTTTCTTCATTAATAGTTTCTGCGGGTAATGTTCTCCTCCGATCTTCTCTGACCGAACTTGATCTTGATCTGTTACTACTCCTCAATCTTCTATTTTGCAATCTCAGATTTTCCATTCTCAACTCATGATTTTGCCTTGTTAAATTTGCACGTTCCTCTACTTCTAACCGCCTTTCTTCATACATTGTTTGTCTCAATGTTTCTAATGCTGCGATCTCTTCATTTCCACGAATTGTTTCTCCCATTTCTTCTCGATTTCTATCTCCTCGGCCATTATTTATCTGTTGTTGCTCTTCCTCTCTTTCCTCCATAGAATCTCGATCTCCATGTGTGTACACTTACTCTATCATAATCCATAGTTGTGTTTGCAATCGGTTGAATTGGCGATTGAATTTGATTTTCTTCATCATTTCTTATGTTCATCCTTGATGATTCTCCCCTTTCATTTCTCCTTTCACCAGCAAGTCTCCCGCTTCTTCTCACGATTGTTTGTCCTTTTGGTACATTTCTCCTTCTAGCCATTTCTTTCTTTTGGTAAATTCTTAAAAATTGTATCAAATTTCTCTTCTCTTACTCCAAATTCTCCTGTTTCTAGCGCATATGTAGTTGCAGGAAATCCTACACTACACACCTCACTCGAATTCGCTTAATCAATCCATTTGAAGATGAATAATAATATGTTTTATTAATTGTTTTCTTGAAAGATTTACAAAGAAATGTAGAACAGAGCTAAAGAAATTACAATCACTCTTAATTCTCTCTCCTAATGACTTGCTTAACAATTCAAAAAGACCTCTCTCTCAACAGACTTACTCGACCCTTTATATAGGGTATTACATAGCGGATGACAGCTAAGCTGTCCTTTATTTTCGGAAACGACTCGCGAATCCTCGCGAGTGTGTAAGTGCTTGTCCTCGCGACACCCCTAATTCTCGCCAAGTTTTCACACTTTCCTCATGTTTTGACTGTCATCATCCATTACGTCATTTATTTATTTCCATGCGACTCCTTCGCGACGTAGTCGTTTATTAATCTCGCGAAATATTGCTGTCGCGATATTCTGGTCCTACACTGGTCGCGATTACACTTGGGGTCGGTGTCTGTGACAATGGGTCTTGAGCAGCTGTTTCTAATGGCTGTGACAATGGGTCTTGAGCTGAATTGTAGCTGGGAACTGGTGGTGCAGCTACAGGTGAATTGGCTGAGTTAGTTAGTTGTAGCCGCAGGGAAGATGGAGTTGAGTTTCATGGGATTAATTGCAGCTGAGAAGAATGCAAGAAGCACAACTGGGTCTCTGGGTTTTGTGCTAAGAAATATTGAACTGTGGTGCTACTGCCACTGAAATTGCATTGAGATGGTTGGGCAGAGGCTTGAGAATGAAATGAAAGTCAGAAAATTGTGCGAAAACGCAACAAGAATGGCAAGCCGGTGGTGCTACTTCCGGTTATCGGATTTCGAACTCGAAGCATGAATCATAATGTTTCATCAATCATGAAGGGGGTTCGAGTCGATATATGAGCAAGAGTCGTTTTCGCAAGGAATGAAATTGGGTTATGGATTTTGAATGTATGAACTATAGAGTCGCGCACACTTTTAGTTTTCGTACGTTTAGTTTCACGCAAGGAATGAAAAGTTGGGTTAGATGGATTTTGTGAATGTATGAACTATGGGTTTTGAGAAAACCTAAACTTGGAAAGAGATCCTTTTTGAGTTAAATAGAAAACCTTTTCTCTAAATGTACACACTTGTTCTAGGGTTTCACAATAGTTTTCTCTTTATGATTTCCAAAAACACAAGAACTAAGTTTTTATTATTGGTTGAAGATGTTATAATTTTTAATTGCATGATTGATTGATATTGCAATATGATTGAATGTTTGTTTAGTTAAGTCTAGAATTGATTGAACTCACATCCATATCTATAGCTATTTTAGGGTTTTTCATCAAGCGATAACCTTGAATACGAGTAGCATGATATGATTCTAGGTTGTAGTGATACATCCTTGAAGTCATATGTGAAATTGACCTTTGTTCGAATTGTTTGCGCAATGTATTTCAATTGCATTGATTAGCCTATTTCTGAAACTTAATGCTCCTAGGAATTGAACTTGATTAGCGCAAGGCGTTAGGTTATTCTTTAGGTAGAATTCACATACGCAGCCCTAATGTGTGTGTTGATGACTTAGGAAATTACGGAGTATTCTTGCAATAAGGTATTCTATGGCTTTTGATGATAGCGAGATTAAATACGAATTCTATTCATATATTCATAAACTTGTTTACAATTGAAGATGAAACCTTTATCCAATATTTCACATCCTTGATTTGCGTGTTTACTTTTATTTGTTTTGCTTTTATTTTATTTTAGTATATAAAAATCAGCAAACCCCTGTGTTTTATATAGGAAACCATAACATATTGACAACCAAGACCTCTCGTGGGAACGATCCTTTCTTGCCCTTGCTTCATTATATATTTTGAGTAGTAAGAAAGTGTAATTTATTTTTGACGCCTACGACAATGATCAAATTTTGGCGCCGTTGCCGGGGAGGCAGCGGTTGTCACTTGTTTTTGGTTTCTTATTTTTGTTTTAGTTTTGTTTTACTTTTTCTTATTCTTTGGTTCTTAACCGAGTTTTGAGAATCTCGTTTCAGGTACCAATTTCTATGGACGGAGCATATTGGAGCAATCAATACGGCTTTCAACCTCAACAATATGACAACTATCACCCTTACGGGGAGTACAATCAAAATCAATCCTTTGGTTATGATCCATACTCTACGTACCCTTTGAGTTATTCTCATACATTCCAACCTTCTTATGGTGGGTATGTAAGTGAGCAACCACAAAGAGGGGTTGGTACTTGTGCTCCTATTCATATTTCTTCCAGTTTGGTAGATGAAATGCAACAATTTATGGTCAGCATGGAGTCAGTTTGCGGACAACCCAGCGTAGAACCAGTTTCATCGACCGAATGTGCTCATAGTATGTTTGGCCCAATTTCTGATCGTAGTTATGATCATCCACCCATTCAAAGGGAATATAATTGGCCTAACAATAATGAAGTAAGTAATTCTACTTTTTCTTTGTCGAATGAGCTTTACAAACAAATGGAACACTATATTCAGAATTTGGATGGAACACTCCAAGAGCTTCAAAAAGGTGTTTCCACTTTAAGACAAGGCATTGAAGAATACAAGGAGGAAATGAATAATTATGTTGAAAAAGGCGAACCTTTGGGGACTTTTGTTGATATTTGTGTAGTTAACTCAACTCTTGATCGTAATAATGATCATTCACCTATTCAAAAGGATGAGTTAGAGATTAGCAACACTAAATTCAATGACGAACAATCTTATTTTGACTATGATAGTGATGATTATTATGAAAATACATTGCCTAAACCAATTCATGGTGACATCCCCGAGGAGTTTAGAATGGAGTCTTTTTGCGATCAAGGTGAAGACGAAGAGGAATATGTTGACACTTGTGTAGATTACTCAAGCATTGATCTTTATAACGATCAAGAACCTATTCAAAAGGTAGAGCTTGAGGATGATTCAAGGAGTGTTCTAAAGAAATTCCTTATGGACAATATTGCATCCGCAAAAGAGTATGTGCCTTACTACAAGGAGGAGTATGTTGAGAATGAGACCGTTATGACCAATATTGTGGAAGACCCAATTGAGCTTGCAAATGATTGTAATGATGATGTTTATGTCGATACTTTGGTTACGGCAGAAACGGACGAAGAATGGTTGCAAGGTTTGATAGAGGACCATGATATACAAGAGGTGAATAATTCACTTGAGTTTTTCAAGGATGAAGAGGATTCCGTGATACAAGAGATTGTGCAAGGTTTATCTAACCCGTTGCCTAGTGTTTCTTCTCCTTTACCTCTTATTGGTTTGAATGTATGTGCTTCGAGAATATTGTTGAATGACTTTGTTTCTCGATATCCTCCATTAGAGATACTTGATTCTCATACTATGCAGGTTTTGGAACAAGAAACCGTGGAAGTATCCGACTTCTATATTCTTTATACACTTTCAAGTGTGGACAAGAATAAGTGTGGGGGAAGCTTTTATCGGCTAATAGCTTCACTTTTGCTTTATTGTACTAATATTTGTGTGAAGCTAGTGTTTGCAAAACAGGTTCTATGGAAGGATCCTCAACTTTTCAGATTGTTGATATATGGGGAATGAATCTTGCAAGGATATAGTCGGGCTGACGACTTTAAACCAAGCGCTACATGGGAGGCAACCCACCGGTTTTGTATTTCTTATCTTTTAATTTTTCTTTTCTTGTTTTTTTTAGCTTTTTCTTTTCGCATATTGTTATAGGATTTCCCACCTTGACTTTCTTTGGATTTATTCAATTTACATTGAGGACAATGTAAAGTTTAAGTGTGGGGAGTGGTTAAGCATTTGCGTTGTAAATTTTTCAAATTTTTCAACTTTTGTGTAAATAGTGAATAATAAAACTCCAACTTGTGGTTAGTTTAGAGTCACATAGTATACATGTCGCTAAGATTACATCGAGAATCTCATAATAGTGACTGAACTTAGAGATGACAGAGAACATGATCGGGTTTCTTAATTGTATGAGAGTTAAAGTTGGATTTAACCATGCCAATGGCAAATAAGGTGCAGACTGAATTCGGTATTAGAGTAGTGATCCCCTATAGTGGAGACTACCATGTTACATAATGTGAGGCACCGACCTTCAATTCTTTGTACCTGTCTAAATATGTGCTTTTAGAGTGTGTGTCACCGTACGTTAATTCCGAGTAGAATGGTGAGCTTCCCAACCTCCCACCATAGAAGCACTATTTTGATCTCTTGAGTGCTATTTTTATCAACCATGATGGTGACATCGAATTGCTAACTTACATACCACTTGTAATCTTGTTCGCAGTTAGCACCATCCACTTTATCTCTCTACACCAACAGGTCCATAGAAACACCATCATCATCAACAAGAGGAGCATCACAAATCTACAAGGAAAGTTGAAGACGTTTGAGGTTTACAAGCAACAATACAAAAAAGAGTGAAAATTATCAAGGATGAGAGTTCGAGAAGTCTATGATATCAAGACATATAAGTTGTGAAGAATCAAGCGGTAAAGTACTTACACCATGGCCTTTGTACTTACATTTTTATTGTTTTTTGTATTTTATTTTTCTCTTGTCTCAAAAAAAAAAAAAAAAAAATTAGAAAAAAAAAAAGAAAAAGAAAAAAAGACAAGAGAAATTTTTTTAGGTTTGTTAATAGTTTTTATTATTTTGTTTTGTTTTTATTTTGTATTTGTTTTATTTCTTATTTCTATAAAAAAAAGAGAAGGAAAAAAGAAAACAAAAAAAAAACAGAAAAAAAAAAAAATTGGGTTTGTATGTTCGTTTTTAGTTTTGTATTCTTTCAATAAAGCCAAGGGAAAGAAGGAATATTTATAATGAAGTTTCAAGCGACAAGGAATTAGAGGAAAGAATCATATTGTCGAGATTCTACGAAGTTCAAGAAGTATCATCAAGAGTTGAAGACCGAAGACGAAGATGAAGACATCGATTGAAAACCGAAGACGTTTCTATGGATGCTGTGAGAGTGGTGCTAGCTGCACGTCGAACGGATAACGAGGTAAGTAAGCATATTCCCACCTTCATTAAATGGTTGATTTCCTTTCGAAGAGATCGTCAGAAAAATGGGTTTTCAAAAATATTAAAAGATGTGGGTTTTCAAAATATTTCGGAGGGTTTTTACCTTCCTACCATTCAACGTGTCTCAGGATTCTCTCTTCATTCCAACCTGGACACATGTGTGACCCATAAAAAGTCATTTTTATTATTGAGAGCAATATCATAAAACCCTTTCTTGTGAGGCAGAGTCGAGACTTTTGATCACTCCGAACCCGAATTTTTGTCGAGAAGGGATGGTTATCTCTCTCTCAACTTTTAAGGATGAGATTGTGTTCATTTATGTGTCTAACTTCTTATGACTAGTGTGCAGAATCTCTATGTCTTCTTAGCGCTTGGATACTATCATTACGGAGAACTAGTGAGTTGGAAATATAGGTTTTGTGGGTATATCTCTAGTAAACCCTCACGAGACTATAACTCGTCCACTAGGGACACCTAGGGGTTTAAAGGCTTGTTATTTATGCTAAAAGTGACCGTAGCCTCGACGACACGGAGTTGTATGTATTTTAGTTTAATTTGATTTGCTCGAGGACTAGCAAAATCTAAGTGTGGGGGAATTTGATAGGTGTAGAATACACCGTATTTAATATCTAGTATTTATGCTTTCTTTGCGAGTTTTCTTGTAAATTATGTATCTTATGTTTACTTTTGAGTTTATTAGGTGCAATGGAGTCATTTGGAGCAAAAAGGAGTGGAAATGGCTACAAAAGTGAAGTCACAAGTGAAGAGGGGCCAAAGACCCAGTGGAACTCGTTCAAATACAAGATTTCTACTCTTCATTGTGTAGAGGAAGAGAAGATGAAGACAATGGCGAAAGAACGGAGTCATTCAGAGCTCGTATGAAGAAGTTATGGGCAAAAGGAGAACTCGGAAGACTAATATGGTAAACCGGTTATTTCATCGGCTAATACTAATGGGAGCCCAGCCACATGTTAGGGGTAGCCAGATTTTGGTTAAAAGGGAAGTGCTATTGAGAGCCTAGCTGAGGATAAGGGGTAACTTGCTGACAGAATTGCTAAAGACAGGCTACGGTTCGTTAAGGGGCACCCACTCCTTTATAACTAAAAGCTAGGTCGAATGTTACACCCGTTTCATCTTGGTTCAGAACCAGGAACCAAGAGCTGCAACCAAAAGTTCAGCCGGCAAGCTCAAGTCCTGGTTGAGTGTTTTTAAGGGAGGATCGAATTCATCAAGGAAACAAACATTAGGTTTAGTTTGTATTGAGTAATGAATGGGAGAAATACGGATGCAAGAGCTGTAAAAATGGGTTTTGAGGTTCGAATGGTTGTTCGTGGCGAGATCTGGCAATGACCGAGATAAGCTCAAGTCCTGGAAGAAATGGTTGAATGGGTTTGTGTCACAATTGTGTAATCGCAGGAAGGAGGTATAGAATGGCTTGGAGATCAACCTCGGTGTTGTATCTCCATCATTAGCAAAACATGAGACAAGGCATTTGTGTAAATGCCTGAACGACTAGAAGATATAAAGCTTGCAGGGATCGATGGTTGGTCATTGATGCTGGTGACAATGGAGTTGAACCGAGGCTAGGCTGAAGCAATGGGATGACAGGGAGGAATGCTGGTTCTTTTGGTGTTTGCAACAGCGAAATGAATGTCAGGGCTGGAGAATTATAAGATAATGGTGCTGTAGTGGTGGCACAATGGATGGAATGGAAATTTGGTTGCAGCTGATGCAACTGTTTGCTGGCTAAGTTATGCGGTGATTCTGAGCTCAATGCAGATGAAGATGGTGGTGTTGCTGGTGTGTTGTTTGGTCTGAGGTGTACGAGCTGTTGCTGTTGAAGGCTATATGAAACAGGAAAAGGAGCACTGGGACTGGTGCAGTTTTTTGGTGTATGAGTTGAAGCAGCAACAGGGAAGGGAAGAGTAAGATGGTGTTGCATCTAGATAGATAAATGCTAGGAACTGGTTAAGCTGAAGCAATATAAGTTGGAGCTGTACATGATGGCAGTGATGAGGTAGCTACAAAGATGGTAAGATGGTGTTGCATCTAGATAGATAAATGCTAGGAACTGGTTAAGCTGAAGCAATATAAGTTGGAGTTGTAGATGATGGCAGTGATGAGGTAGCTACAAAGATGGTTGCAGTGAGTGAAGGTGGAATGCAATTGCATATGAAGACTGGAGTTAGGATTTGAGTTGAATTGCGGGGAGCGAGAAATGATGCGGATGTTCACAATGTCTTTGTCTTTGTCTTGCTATCGGTTATGGAGGCATAAAGAAGCTGAGCCTTTGGTGAATGGCAGTGGGCATTTAAGGAGATGGGTTGGTGCTCGAGTGTGTTGTGCGGAGAGGCATGAATCTGTATGGGAGTGAATCGTAAGCTGATTTGGTTCTAATGGATGACTGCAATTGCAGTAACTAAAGCTGGTTCTGTTGAGAATTGCAGACCTGTGGCTGTAGCAGGGAGAATGAGGCTGAGATTGCTGGGTTCTGGTCGCGATTACACTTGGGGTCGGTTTCTGTGACAATGGGTCTTGAGCAGCTGTTTCTAATGGCTGTGACAATGGTTCTTGAGCTGAATTGTAGCTGGGAACTGGTGGTGCAGCTACAGGTGAATTGGCTGAGTTAGTTAGTTGTAGCCGCAGGGAAGATGGAGTTGAGTTTCATGGGATTAATTGCAGCTGAGAAGAATGCAAGAAGCACAACTGGGTCTCTGGGTTTTGTGCTAAGAAATATTGAACTGTGGTGCTACTGCCACTGAAATTGCATTGAGATGGTTGGGCAGAGGCTTGAGAATGAAATGAAAGCTGCAGAAATTGTGCGAAAACGCAGCAAGAATGGCAAGCCGGTGGTGCTACTTCCGGTTGTCGGATTTCGGAACTTGAAGCATGAATCATAATGTTTCACTGAATCATGAAGGGGGTTCGAGTCAGATGCAAGAGTCGACGGTCCGATATATGAGCTACGAGTCGCGCTTTTAGGTACGTTTTCTCAAGGAATGGGAAGTTGGGTTAGATGGATTTTGTGAATGTATGAACTATAGAGAAGCAGAGATGAGTTGCTGGGAGTACACACTTGCTGGCGACAGTTTCCGATGACAAAAGCGGCTGGAGATAGTTTCACGGTGGCCGGATTCCGGCGACCGGTGACCGGATTCCGGTGATGACGTCATCAATTCCGGCAGACAATTTTGGACCCAGAATTTCCAGAGACTTATTCTCCACACATGGGCTTGGTGGACCACTTGGAGATGGGTTTTGAGAAAACCTAAACTTGGAAAGAGTATCCTTTTGGGGAGAAGCATATAAATAGAAAACCTTTTCTCTAAACGATATATCTCCATGAGGGAGACTTCTACTTTTGTTCTAGGGTTTCACATGATAGATTCTTCTAAACTCTTTATGATGATTTCCAAAAACACAAGTAACTAAGTTTTTATTATTGGTTGAAGATGTAGTTGGATTTTGCAACCAAGTTATGATTTTTATGAATTAGTTTTCTCTCAATATTATCGTTTGATTTCTACGGGTTATAATAATTGCATGATTGATGTATTGCAATATGATTGAATGTTTGTTTAGTTAAGTCTAGAATTGATTGAACTCACATCCATATCTATAGCTATTTTAGGGTTTTTCATCAAGCGATAACCTTGAATACGAGTAGCATGATATGATTCTAGGTTGTAGTGATACATCCTTGAAGTCATATGTAGAAATTGACCTTTGTTCGAATTGTTTGCGCAATGTATTTCAATTGCATTGATTAGCCTATTTCTGAAACTTAATGCTCCTAGGAATTGAACTTGATTAGTGCAAGGCGTTAGGTTATTCTTTAGGTAGAATTCACATACGCAGCCCTAATGTGTGTGTTGATGACTTAGGAAATTACGGAGTATTCTTGCAATAAGGTATTCTATGGATTTTGATGATAGCGAGATTAAATACGAATTCTATTCATATATTCATAAACTTGTTTACAATTGAAGATGAAACCTTTATCCAATATTTCACATCCTTGATTTGCGTGTTTACTTTTATTTGTTTTGCTTTTATTTTATTTTAGTATATAAAAATCAGCAAACCCCCGGTGTTTTATATAGAAAACCATAACATATTGACAACCAAGACCTCTCTGTGGGAACGATCCTTTCTTGCCCTTGCTTCATTATATATTTTGAGTAGTAAGAAAGTGTAATTTATTTTTGACGCCTACGACAGCGATCATCATTCATGTGCTGGAAATCAGGTCGGAAATGTTTTTTTTAGTAGGATTATTATCATGGTCCTGATGTTGCGATCAAGCTTAGTACAGACAACAATAACATGTATGCCCTGTAGATAAGATCATTCATGTGCTGGTTATCAGACTAGGAATGCTTTCTTATTCATGGCTGTAGGCTCTATACATATTCTGCTTATAGCTTCAGCCATGATGTTCTGTTTAAACCATCTTATTATCATTCAGAATATAGAACTTTTAGTATTATAGCTTATCTGTGATACATCTTTGCTTCTCATTCTTTAATAAAAATACCCTACACTTTTAACATACACGAGTCCAATGGTCTAGTATCTATATGCCGATAAGATTCATGGTATCACAGTTCAGACCATGTGCGTACCCTACATGAGCCCATTGGAGTTCTAGACAAATTATTCCTTGAAATTTTCCACTTCTCATGTTTGTATGGAAGGTCGGACCCGCTTTAGCTACTGCTCCATGAAGTGGGTTCTCTTAAATCATTTTGAGTGGTTGTCTTCATTTCATGCATGCTTTAGGTTTCTTAGTTCTGTAATGTTCCTTGCAGGTCGGCCTTCCCAAGCGTGTTCCCAGTATGATTTCTGGATTTGGTCCTATGGCTGGTGCAGCACTTGCTAGCAATATGGATGTCGACAAGGTTTGTTACTTTGTTTTCTTATATCTGAGGAAGAATATATATCGGATATATTGGAGGGAATCTCCATTTATTGTATTTGTATGTGAAGATGTCGGCATTGACAAGGTTGTTGAAACTGTCCACTTTGCTCTGTACTTTAACCGGGTATGTGAATCCTATGGAATTTTTGAAGTACTGATGGAAAAGATTACATGGATATGGAAAGACTATTGTTTCTGAACCAAAACTCGAGCTAAGTCGATCCCCAGCGAGACTTCAACAGTGAGTTTACTTTATTCCTGCAAGAATCATAACTTATATAAAGAAAAATGTTGTGTTCAATTTTGTATCATTTATATACTATAGCCGTCAGAAAGATGTTCACATGAAGCTTGACTTGCTCTCTTGAAGTGGGTCCCTGCTCCTAGGTTTGTTAGGGATAAGGTATACAGAGTGTAAAGTTATTTAGTCTTTGTCTCTTGTACCTTTTATCAAGCTCTAGGTTGTTCTGGTTGACACAGGAACAAGGGATAAAAGTTCTTGCGAATTCTCTCCAAGCTTACACTGAAGCAATAGATAGTCACAAGGATAAACTGGTAGTAAAGGAGGCACCAAAAGCGGTGAGTATCATCTTCCTTGTAATCAATCTTAAAACCTTGTACAACATATACCTTAAGAGCTATGTAACATGTGGCTGTGTGAGTATGAAGTATGAATTATGAAACTGGATTTGAATGTTGTACCATTTATTCTTAGTAAACAACTGTGAACGAATGATGTACCATTCATTCTTAGTAAACAACTATGGAGTATGAATTATGAAACTTAATTTGAATGCAGATGAGCAAGCACTGAAAGAAGAGGTTCTTCTTAAGGACTTGAACAATTAATCATTCATGTCTTAACTCTACTAGAACTGAAGTTGTCTGTTTAAGGACAACCTTGGCATGGTCTGAGAAGTGGTGCTGACACATACATGTTAATGTTGATATGCAGGGCACTCAAAGAAGAGAAATATGCTTCCCGGAGAGGGATTCTCCCTATGCTTCAAGCCGAAGAGGATGAAAGGTTAAATCTACACTGTCAATCCCCTTTACCCATCCAATCTACACTGTCAATCCCCGTTTTCTGATGCCCAAGCTTTCAACAAAGAAATCCTGCAGAGGATATAAAGTTGAGTTGCCCTATTTCATCAGAAAGGGTGGAGAACAAAGCATCTTCAAGATCTGTAAGTTCCATGTATTCAAGTTTGTAGGCAGTTAGAAATTTGGAACCTTCCATGTATTCCCTTAGAAATTTGATACTTAACAAAAAAAAAGGTTTGGTACTTAAAGAAATTTCAGTTCTTTTGTTATATGAATCTGATATGAATTGGATGAATGTGATATGAATAGATTGAATTGAATGAATGTGATATGTTGTTGAGTGTGGATGATGAATGTATTCAAAGGTGTATGCAGGGTATAGAACCTAGAATTCAGGCTTATTTTCGACAGAGAATGAACTGCCAGTCAACATTGACCAGGTCAAGGTTAACTGGCAGTAATTTTTTTGATGTTACAAAAAAGTTCGTAACGGCTCCAAGCTGTTACAATCTGCCACGTAGTAACGGCTCTAAGCTGTTAAAATATGCCACGTAGTAACGGCTCAGCAGCGTTACGACAATGGTGTTACAAATAAAATTCGTAATGGCCCATAGCTGTTACCACGTGGCAAATTCGTAACGGCTCACACCTGTTACGAGGGCCGTTACAACTCAAATTCGTAATGGACAGAAAGCCGTTACGAAAAAAATGTAAAACCCACTTTTGCAACAGGCAAGAGCCGTTACAACCCGTTTTAGTAACGACTCAGTTCTGTTACGGATCCCAAAATTTGGTGTAGTGATTTGAGCCTATCCGTGAATATCCTTTTCTATCTTCACATGATTTGTGATTATCTTGGAAGATCCTTGTCTATCTTCCAAGATTTGTGTCTATCTCAAAATAACTTCCACAATAAGTCATTTGGGCTTATACAATAAGCTAGACTCGGCTTCTATAATAAGCCCTGTGGGTTTCCACAATAAACCCACAGTTTGGTTCCACAATAAACCTCCGGACTTCCTCAATAAATCCGGCCAGGCTTCCACAATAAGCCTTGTGGGTTTCCTTAATAAACCCACAGTATGGTTTCCATAATAAACCTCCGGACTTCCTCAATAAGTCCAGCCTGGCTTCCACAATAAGCCCTGTGGGTTTCCACAATAAACCCACAGTCTGGTTTCCACAATAAACCTCCGGACTTCCTCAATAAGTCCGGCCTGGCTTCCACAATAATCCATGTGGGTTTCCACAATAAACCCACAGTCTGACGTTATTAAATAGCTTATGCGGCACGCACGCACACTATTTGAATAGGGTATAAATTCTGGAATCTTCTTTAACGAGCTTTTTGGGCTTGATTCACGGGCTTCTGGTGTATTTTATACACGGTACAAACATCGCCCCCTCTTAACCTCCAACTTGTTGGGGGTTAAGAAGTTTGTTTTTCCTTCTGCGTCGACCGTTGATGACGTAACTCGCCCCCAAGCATTTGTAGAGACATTGCGAAGACGCCCCCAACTGTAATTACCTGCAAGAAATAAAATAAAAATAAAAATGAAAAGTAAAAAAATAATAATAATATTGCTCACGTGCTAGGTGAGACTTTTTTCCACGTGGTGTACTTGTGATGCTCGAGAGCTAGTCGAGTCTTAAGTGAAATGTAATGTGCTTGCGGCTGGGGCAAGGCTTTTTGCTCGCAACGTAACAAGGCTGTAGCACTCGCTGCTCGGGCAGGCTGGCTGTATTGCTTGTGTTGAGTACGAGTCTTTGGACCAACATCGGGCATTGGGCTCGTGGTTGAGACGATACTTTATGCTTGCCAAGGTGCAAGTCTTTCATACTCGCGTGCAAGACGAGATTTTATGCTTGAGAAAGCAAGACTTAAGTGCTCACGTGCAAGGTGAGGCTTTAGGTGCTTGCGATGTGATGCAAGGCTAAATATTTAAGGGTCTAAGCAATCCTCATCTTGAACTCTCGATCATGTCGCTATCCACGAACCTCGAACTGGATCATGTCACTATCCACGAACCTCGAACTCAATCATGTTGCTGCTCCAAGTGCACATAAAAGTTTCTATAACACAGGAAATTCTGCTTCCATGTTGTAGGGAATTGAAAGACGATTCTAACGAGCCAAAAATCTCTCAATTCGGACTTAAAACGAAGAAGTTATTGACGAAACAATATTTTAACGAAGAGCGCGACCTTTATTGCATATGTGGCGATCTTGACGTGCAAAATCACTGACTGGAACTATTGACAAGGATCCGTTGATGACGTGGCACCTAATCAGCGCTAACGTGGTATCACAGAGGTGGCGGACTACGACACGTTTGATGACGTGGTGGATGATCGATCTTGACCAGCTCTTTGATGCGGAGTCGATCGATGCTTGACGTGGCGTTGCTGATTATGCTGTCGCTGATGTGTTCACTGGTTGGACCGGATTGGGCTTTGAAGTAAACCAGTTGGCTGAACTGGTTCTGCTGGATCTGAGGCTGGAGAAATCTTACGGGTCAGATCTGCTGAATCTAACGTACCCAATTCGCTGAATCTGGAGCTGTACAGGAGGCTAGACCTTAGTGGCCTACAGGAAGATGCTTTCGCAATGCTTTCATGTGATTTTCAGAAACAGTTTCGATTTAACTCTTTTTTTCCTGCAGTTTTCTTCAATTGTTTCGCAACGCTTCTTCATCTTTTGCAACACTTAAGGAAGAACCCTAATTTTTTTAAATTTTTTCTTGCTGATTTTTGCATGGAATTCGTGCATGATTTCTTCCACAACTTCTCTCAGTGGTAAAACACGATTGTTTTCACGAATCCCCTTAGTCGGCGCCAATGTTTGTACCCAAAATAAATTCTAGGCACAAAACACGATTGTGATGATTTTATGTCAAATTAGGGCTAAAAAACACATAAAAGATAAATAGACACAAAGAATTTAACGTGGTTCGGCGATTGATGCCTACGTCCACGGATGAAATCCCATAAGGAGAGTATTTTATTGATATGATTACAATTTTTTTGGTACGGTTAGCTAACCTAGGAATCCATGTCCCTTGAGGTGGATTTTGGCCTTTATTTATAGGCAAAAAACCCTAATCTGGTTCCATAATAACCTAGATTCGTAGTTATCCAAAATAACCACCTGGATTTGTACATATCCTTTAATATTTCTGTCTATCCTTGAAGATCCATGTCTATCTTAAGAGATTCTTGTATATCTTCACATGATTTGAGTTTATCTTGAAAGATCCATGTATATCTTCCAAGATTTGTGTCTATCTCAAAATGACTTCTACAATAAGTCATTTAGGCTTCCATAATAAGCTAGACTTGGCTTCTATACTAAGCCCTGTGGATTTCCTCAATAAACCTCTGGACTTCCTCAATAAGTCCGGTCTGGGCTTCTGGAATCTTCTTTAACGAGCTTTTTGGGGAAGTCCAAAGGTTTATTGAGGAAATCCACAGGGCTTAATATAGAAGCCAAGTCTAGCTTATTATAGAAGCCCAAATGACTTATTGTAGAAGTCATTTTGAGATAAACACAAATCTTGGAAGATATACAAGGATCTTTCAAGATGAACTCAAATAATGTGAGGATATACAAGAATCTCTTAAGATAGACATGGATGTTCAAGGATAAACAAAAATATTAAAGGATATGTACAAATCCCAGTGGTTATTTTGGATAACTACGAATCTAGGTTATTATGGAACCAGATTAGGGTTTTTTTCCTATAAATAAAGGCCAAAATCCACCTCAAGGGACATGGATTCCTAGGTTAGCTAACCATACCACAACAATTGTAATCATATCAATACAATACTCTCCCTATGGGATTCCATCCGTAGACGTAGGCATCAATCGCCGAACCACGTTAAATTTTTGTGTCTATTTATCTTTTATGTGTTTTTTAGCCCTAATTTCACATAAAATCATCACAATCGTGTTTTGTGCCTAGAATTTATTTTGGGTACAAACAGTAAGTTCAAGCCCTAATCTACAAGTTAGTTTTGGTATCTGTACTTTTATCTGGTAGTTGTTCGAAAGAAACACAAGATTTCCAAAACCTTGATTTACATCTAAAGGGAAATCGATTCGGTATTTTGTGAAAACAAAAGATCGAAATGTATCAATCGTGTTGGTGCATCTTCTAAAGAGAACTAACGTTCTGCTAGAAGAAGATTTTCGGGAATAACTTCTAAAGAGAATTTGTGTTCTGCTAGAAGTTATACGAGAAGAATTCCTAAAGAAAATCGGTGTTCTTCTAGGAGTTCTATTAGTGCTGAAGCAGGTATTACATCTAGTCCGAATAGGTAGTAGGAAATTGGTGTAATAACTTATAATCAGTGTGTGTTTATTCTGGACTAGGTCCCGGGGTTTTTCTGCATTTGCGGTTTCCTCGTTAACAAAATTTCTGGTGTCTGTGTTATTTCTTTTCCGTATTATATTGTTTATCTTTATAATTGAAATATCATAGGTTGTGCGTTAATCAATCATTATTGATAAATCCGACCTTTTTTGTTGGATAGGATTTTGATTGATCTTTGGTACCATCCAAGTATTTCTCACATCAATCAGGCTCATAGATTTCTATCTCTTTGATTTGCTGATTGATTTGAGAAAAAGAGACAAACTCTTTAGTATTATTCTTTGATTGAGTTTTCACTCTCGGAATATTATTGGAGTAAGTCCTCTCATATTGCCAAACGGAATATTGGGTGTTAGAGCATAGCTCGGTTGAACCCACCAAGCATTGGTATGTCAAGTTTGGTTGTCATATTTTAGTGAACCAAAACTCATTTAAAGAGTCTCTTGATTATTTACTAGAGTCAACTTCGTATAGGTTAGCTAGAAAGTTATTAGGATATGAGACATACAAGTATTACTCGAAGACTTGAAGAATGTGAAGAAGTAAAGAGCTACAACGACGACATCATCCTTCCTCTTGAGGTTAGTAATATTTTGACTTGAACTGTTTCATTCCTAACATATCTTTCAAGTCGTGCTATATATTGAAAACATAACTTCGAAGATGTGAATGATTATACTTTAGTTAGACGTAGTATTAAGAAATTATAATACGAAGTATAACGCCTATCTTTTGAACTTCGTATATAAGACATCGGCATAATCGTATGAATGCTATTGTGATTATGTATGGGTATGGGTGAAGATTTCGTCCTAGGAAACAATGTTTTACATTCGTTTAAAGGAAGTACATTCATAAACTTGTTTTGTGAATCGAAAGGGAAATCTCTAGGCTTATTGGTATTGTTATTCATTGCAAATCTTTGGATTACCAATATGTGTGTTTAGTATAACCGCTCGTAACTTGTTTATGTATCTTGGTAAAACTATTCACAATAGCACGACTTATATATCGGTATGACTTTTATTAGTGAAACCAATCTTAAGTAATCACACGAGATGGTATGATCGATATTTATAATTGGTGTGATCAATTCTAGTCATTGGGTAACCGATCCTAGTACTTGGTGAGACTAATCACAAGATGTGTAATCTATCCTTGTAGTAGGTTAACAAGTTTTAGAAATTGGTGTAACCAATTCTATAACTTGTGCAACCGATCACAAGTAAGTACCATAAATAAGTGGTAACCGATCCTGGTACTTAGTTAGCCATTTTATGGAAACTAGTGTGACCGATCCTAATAGCCACTTGGAGGTAGAACCGAAACTTGTTTTGGTAGAACCGTTAAACCCATGAATGGTGATTGAATGTTTTTGATCAATCACATAGTTCTTGGAAATCAAATGAACCAATTCTAAACTCGTTTGGAAGTGTGGCAAATCGGTTCCAAGATTGTAAATATGAAAGAGGATTTACAAAGTAAAGATGTCGACATACTTTGAACACGTTCAGTAATTCTTATATATTATTGTTCAAAGATATTCCTTAATAACTAAAGGAGAATCCCGGATCGAAATAAATTGAGAATCTTTTAATTAAGGTTTTTGGTTTTATATGCTTTTAATTTCCAGCAATTAAATGCATATCTTTAGAAAATAATAATTGGTAATGTGCATTTACTAATTGGATATTTTCTACTGAGATTTCGGTCAATATTTGGACAGAGCATTTCCAGGAATTATGAAAACCGTTTTTGTTTTTATTGCATATCTTTGAGAATATTCGGTTTTGGAAATTCCTTGGTGTCCAAACTTCCTTGGTCTATAAATATTGAAGTTTGTATTTCAAGCAAACTAATCCTTAGATCCAGCAAAACTACCTTGTTGTTTTGTTACTGGTGGAGCCGTCTATTCGGAGAGGAAAGTACCCTAATTAGGAGAAATCTCTTACGACCGCTCGTTTTAAAGACTTCTTTGGGATTGAGAAGCTCTACGAGTACCATTGGTGCGAAACTATATAATTGCAGTTTATTATTAGTTTTGATTGATTTGATTGACTAACAGTTGTTGAACTTTGATTGCACCTAGTTTGTTTATGCTAGAGAATTTTCTGTTCTGATATAAGATTCACTCAAACTAGATCGAAGTATTGACGAGGATCTTTAAACTGTTTGTAGATCTAAAGACGTCTTGTGATAATCCATTGTTAACAGACTCCGTTCTATGTGTGATTGATCACAAGAGATTCAAGTTGATTGTGTGCAGGTGTTTATTGAGGATCTAAGAAGATTTGAAGACAAAGAGATTTCTTATTTGAGTTCATAATCTTTGGTGTGCACAAAAACTTGATCGGCTGGGGATCCAACTATAATCGGTTTATCTTTGATAGATTGGATTGATTAGTTGTGTAGATCGACATCAATACATTTCTTAGTGATTTATAGTATTGATTGCATAGTCTAAACAATTACTTTGGTAGTTGTTGAATAGATTGATCTAAGAACCCGACAAAGGAGTTTATTGGGATAAACGGAAGAGCCTTTTGTCAAACTCATATAACGTTATTTGAAAAGAGTTTTTACCGAACATATTTGTTGTTCCTTTACTTTTTGGAATACGAACCAAAGGAATTGTTCCAAGTGCGTTACTTATTGCAAGTTGGAGGCGCAATGTATGTGGAACAAAGAGATCTTTGGCTGTCTTATGTATGTGCTTATTTAGAAGCTGAAATTCTTGAAGTCGGTGTTAAAAATTTGGAACAAAGAGATCTTTGGAGATATTCAGTTAAATATTATTAATGCTACGCAAGCTCTTGAAAATATTCAGGAGAGAATTGTTGATGAAGTTTACTCGGATGAACTGCACTTTGTAGAAGTTGAAGCTTCAAATAAGCTTGTTGATGCTCTCAAAACTCAGAAAGATTTTTGGAGAGATAAATCTCGGCTTAACTGGGTGAAGGATGGTGATGCTTGCATTAAATTCTTCCATACTTATGCGAAAATTAGAGCGGCTACTAATAAACTTACTCATCTTAAGGCTGATCGAGAGTTATTAGTTTACCATGATGATATCTCTAATCATGTGGTTTCTTATTTCCAGGATATGTATGCTGGCAATACCGTGAGTCTTTCTACTGATTTTATATCCAGTAATATTCAAAGAATGGTGTCGCAAGATGATAACGATCTTCTTACTGCCATGCCTGACATGCTCGAAATTAAAGCTGATGTGGAAGACATGAATGCCAATGGAGCTCCAGGCCCAGATGGTTTTAGTGGCATTTTTTTCAGCTCTTTCTGGAATATTGTAGGTAATGATGTGATTAATTCGGTTCAATTTTTCTTTCAAAACGGCTGGCTCATTCCTAATGCGAATCCTAGTCATGTAATTATCATTCCTAAAGAACCTGGGGCTGATGTTATTGAAAAGTTTCGTCCGATTGCTCTAGGAAACTTTCACTTTAAAATCATTGGCAAGATTTTGGATAGCCGTCTGAGTCCTATTGCTTCTAAAATTATTTCTCCTCAGCACGAGCTTTTCTCAAAGATAGAAATATTTTCGATTGTATTGGAATTACTTCTGAGGCTATCAACATGCTTGAATACAAGACTTTTGGTGGCAACATTGCTCTCAAATTTGATATTCGTAAAGCTTTCGATACTCTGAATTGGGATTTTCTTCTCAAATCGTTGGTGGGCTATAGTTTCTGTGAGAAATTTGTTGGGTGGATTCATACTATCCTGCATTCAGCTAAGTTGTCTATTGTGGTTAATGGCAAGCCAATGGGTTACTTTGGATGCACTAGAGGAGTCCGTCAGGGAGACCCTTTATCTCTCATTCTTTTTTGCTTGGCTGAAGATGTCCTAAGATGTGCAATTGACAATGCTTTTAAGCGAGGTCTAGTGCATCACATATCCTCTCCAAGAGGTACGAATGCTCCTTCTCATGTTCTTTATGCAGATGACATCATGGTTTTTTGCAGAGTTACTAAACGAGATGTGCAAGCTCTTATAAATATTTTTGAAGAATATGGTCAGAACTCTGGGCAGTTTATTAGTGCAGCCAAGTGCACAATCTATTCGAGTAAGCACATTTTTGATAGAGTTTCCATTATTGCCGCCTCACATAATATCTCGATGGGTACTCTCCCTTTTCGTTATCTTGGAGTTCCTATCTTCCAATGCAAACCAAGGAATTCTCATTTTAATGAGACTCTAGATAGAATCAAGCTGAAATTTGCGGCTTGGAAGGGTAAATCTTTATCCATGATGGGGCGTGTAGAGCTTGTTAAAACTGTGATAGCTAGCTCTTCCCTTTATAGCTTTCATGTTTACAAATGGCTTTCTTCTTGCATTACAACTCTTGAGAACTGGATTCGTAATTTTGTGTGGTCTGGTGATATCAACACGATTCATCATAACACTGTGGCTTGGGATAAGGTTTGTCTGCCTGTAGATGAAGGTGGTCTTGGCATTAAATCCATGAGGAGTTTGAATGATGTTGCTCTCATGAAAATGGCATGGAAGTTAATGGCTGGCAATTCAGTTTTTGGTGACTTTCTCAAAGCTCGTTTTAAAGGTGATACGTATAAAAAATCTTCCGTGTGGCATAGGTTCAAGGAATAGTGGAGCATCATTCAAGAAAACCTGATCTGGCTAGTTGATCATGGCAGAAACATTGATTTTTGGAATGATACTTAGTGCGTTAATATGGGTTCTTCCATTGCAGATTATTTGTACCTTGATAATTCGAATCTACATAATGAAGTGGCTGATTTTATCATTGAAGGAAAATGGCAGATTCCTTCGTATATGCTTGAATTAGAAGGTCATGTTCAACAGTTTATAAGGGAGACTTCTTTTGCTTCTCACAAAGACAATAAACAGGTTTGGAATGTTAGTAAGTCGGGTTGCATCGCTATGAAAGATGCCTATGACTATCATAAACCTAAAGCTTTGGAAACTTAGGATTTCAAGGATCTATGGGCTGTTAAAGTCCCTCTCAGACGTGCCTGCATTGCTTGGAAAATCATGCACAACAGAATTCCTACTAATGATAACGTGAAAGTTCAAGGTGCTGACGTTTTATGCCCCTTGCCTTGCTGTAATGAAACTCAATCTCACCTCTTCTTTCAATGTATTTACGCTAATTCTTTGTGGAGCTGGATTATGAAGGTGTTTAGTTATCAATTGGATTGTGCTAGTGTCAACTCTCTCTTTGCGTCTGTCAGAAGATTCAGGGGTTGTTCTCAAACAAAAAATCTGCTCTGGATAGCGGTGGTAATCTGTCTTTGGCTCATTTGGTATTGCCGTAATAAACTAAGGTTTGAGCATTGCTTTACTTCCTCCAGTCAAGCCATTATCTACCTGATAAGTCTAGTTGTTGAATCGAGCAGACATAGTGGTGTTTTTTCCTTTTACACTTCTGCAGATAAAATCATTCTTGATTTTCTGGGCACTTAAAGACTCCCTCCTAAGATGCCAAAAGCCATCATGGTTAAATGGAAAGCTCCTCAGCCTGGTTGGATTAAATCTAACATCGATGGGTGATCAATGGGCAATCCAGGCCCTTACAGGCGTGGAGTGACATTCCGTGACTCCAATATACTACACCAAATTCTTGGATTAGAAAGCAGAAACCAGGCCGTTACAAAACGGGTTGTAACGACCTACTTTGTTGTAAAAGTGGGTGTTACATTTTTTTTTTTGTAACGGCTTTGTGGCCGTTACGATTTTTTTTTGTAACGGCCCTCGTGTGACAGCCGTTACTTAATTTTCCACGTGGTAACATCTCGGGGCCGTTACGATTTTTTTTTGCAACAGGGTTGTTGTAACAGCTCAGAGCCCTTACGAACTTTTTTGTAACAGCAAAAAAAATTACTGCCGGTCAACCTTAACCTGGTCAAAATTGGTCAAAATCAATTTTGACCAGGGAAATATTGACCTAAGATGACATTTTCAAATTTAAACCTAATTCCAAATACTACCCTGTACAAACCTTTCAATCCATCCACATTCAACAACATTCATTCAGTTCTATTAAGAAAGAATACAAATTCTTCTAAGTACCAAAAAAAATTCTGTTAAGTATCAAATTCTGACAAGTAACTAAACACTTTTTTACATTCATTCTATGCTGGGCAAGTTGTCATCGTGCTTGCTCACTAGCATTCAAATTCAGTTTCATAATTCATACTCCATAGTTGTTTACTAAAATGAATAAAAGTGTTTACACAACCACATGTTACATAGCTCTTACGGTATATGTTGCCCTAGGTTTTAAGATTGATTTCAAGAAAGTTAATACTCACTGCTCTTGGTGCCTCCTTTACTACCAGTTTATCCTTGTGGCTATCTATTGCTTCAATGCAAGCTTGGATTGGTATCAAGATCAGCCACAATCAACTTGAATGCCTGGTAAACAATAAAATTTCAGATTAAACTAGAGCAGTTAATAGAGAGTAAAGACTAAAGACCCAACATGAGAGTTTCTTCGCAGCACATATATCTGCTAAACAATGTATAATTTCAGGGCAAAATATTGATTGCTGCAAATCGCAAATAAGTCTCAATATTACTGATTCGTAGGATGTTTCTGAAAAAACGAAGCTTAACAGTTTAAACATACCATTCCATCAAGGTGACATGTATCTCTGCTACAAAAAGTATAGCACAGGACAAAGGCATGATTGTGGTAAAAAGTCTCTACTTTGCTGATTGGTGGCAGTTTTCTCATAAACTAAAGTGTAACTGTTTTTAATTGTATTATTTCAAGATTGTGGTAAAAAGTCTCTACATTTATCTACGTACAGACATGTCAAGATTAGACAAAAAATCTAAGAAACACAGACATCTTAATTCCTTTACATACAAATACTAAAATCAATGAAATGAAAAATACCGAAATTATGAGAAAAATTGACGAATCTAAAAATGAAAAGAGAGAGGAGTAACATACGACATATCTATGAATAGGATCTATAGAGATGAAAGATTGAACATCATAATTAGACCACACTCTGATTAAACTAAAATGGGCCAAAATTGGGGATTTCAAATTAAAGACCATGCAAATTCAAAACCCCCAGTTTGATAATCACCAAAAAAAAAAAAAAAAAAAAACACTAAGAATTGAATCAAGAGACACAAAAATTCAGCCCCAGAAACATCAAATTCATACCTAAAATAAAAAAACAGAAACCCTCACTGCCAAGATTGAGTCCTCAGCTCCAAACCCATTATACGCTTATAGTTCAGCTCCATTACCACTGAAAGGTCAACTTATTGTGCGCGCAGTTAAATACTTGAACTCGATTTTGTTAACCTAAACACTCGAAAAAGTAAAGATCGAGGCAACCATTACCAGTGCAAAGGATTTATATGCGAACAACATACCCTAATGCAATGATTTTAGGAGTTTCAAAATATCCATGAAGGATGAAATAAATTTAAAACCAAAACAAAATTCAGACTCGACGAAAAACAAAAACATACCTTACCATAGCAAGAGAATTGCAACCCAATGGTAGAAACCACCTGTAAAAAATAACTTTAGCTAGCTTCTTTTTGAAGGAGATAAAAACATGATTATCTATGAATCCAACCTTATTAACTTAAAGCAACAAAGACTGACGAAACATGCATACCTTCTTTCAGAACATCATTCCTTAGAAACACAAATATATCATCTGAGGAAGGAATGGACATCCGTATTAAGAAGCAGATACGGATGGACTCATATAATATCCCTTCCTGTTTGTCCCTAAAAGAACACACCAGTACTGTGTTCTTTTGTTCTCAATCGATAGCTGCTTGTAAAAGGAATAAGAAGACATGCTTGACACTAATCATTAGAACGTCTCTCAATTGTCTGCGATGAATAAGATAAGAGGGTGGTGAGGGGAAATCGAACCAAAACAAATAAAAAAAAAACATATCCTGGGTTAGATTCAGGGTTAGATAACAAATAATACGAACCCTTGCTGTGAATAAGATTAAACAATAAACAAAACAAAAAAAGACAGATTGTTTAGGGTTCGTACCGAGAGCCAAGAGAGAACGTACAGCTTTTGGGTGTTAAGATTAGGAAACATATAAATATTAATGAAGTCATAAATATATCAGGAAACCCAAGGAATGGATGGCCGTATATAGCAAAAGATTTTAGGTAAGGAAAACGCTTGTCGGGTATTTTTGGTTCATTGCCTGAGAAAAGTTTGGCGCCGCGAAATCATGGTCGGGCCACGGCATAATCCATGGCATAATTGGATACCGAAAGAAAAACAGAGACACACCTTGACCTCATGGTTTAAGTCAGTACATAACTTCGTTTTCAATCACATTCCTGCTTTCTTTCCTGCATCATAATACAGAATATGATCAAAGTGATGCCTAATTTAGATAATATGCTATAATGTCTCTTACGGAATTCATAATAATGGGATCAAAGTGAGAATCTTTGTTCCCTGAGAACCCAAACTTATTCAGAATACTAAAAACATAAATCTAAATGGATAATCAAAAGAAGGAGGGAAATTAAAAATCTAGGTTTACCTTCTTAATTTGTATCGTTTATGTCAGAACAAAGAAAAATAGAAGCGGACAAATACCTTGAGTGCTCTCAGTATCAAATAGAATGTGTTTGATAATGAGATAACACATGATTACAGAGGCCAGTGCAATTTCGAAAAAATTAACAAATACCGATTCTCTTATAGAAACCTGCTAAGGTCAACATAAGATTGAGTAGGCCTTGTTTGACAGACAGTAAACCTGACCACTTGTTGATTTTTTTCAAATCGAATATGTTCAACTAATTAAACACGCTATGGTTAATTAGATTTGATTATCAATAAGATTGAGTAGATTTGATTATCAATAAGAAAGAAAAAGAACAAATATGAGTTACATAAGTAGCCATTTTATGAACTCAGAGAGGCTTTATTAGTTTTCATCAACTCAGAGTGAAGAACTACGCCAATAGAACTGCCAAGCTCGATTTTTAGGGGAATCATTTGGGGTTTAACACACTTTTAAAATTTGTCTAGCAATAACCATATACTAAACATGAGCCTTGTGTTTTGTTCATAGAACTGCCAAGTTCAGATTTTAGGGGAACCAACAGGTGATATGAGTTGAGACAGAATCTCGAATTTGCTGAAACACGGAGGAAAATGAAAAAGGGTTTTGTCGATTTTCTTCAGCAGTTTCTCCAACAAAGATGAAAAAAGTGTCACGTAATGAACAAAAAGAAAAAAAAAACATGAAGACTTTCCATCGATGACTGCTTGACATTAATCAATCAAATTCCAAACCGGGAAGAAAAACAAATTTCAGATTCAAATCCCATTCAAGATTAACACACATCATCAATTTCTACTTACCTATATCTGCTCAGCCATCACCAAAAGTTGCAATCCCGAATTCAGTCCCTGCAAGTCTAAGAGCACACACACCAGAACCCATTGCCCAACTTCAATACCATGGTAATTTGAACAGTGTTAGCACCATCAGCTATACCACCTATAAAACATCTAAAAGGTTATTCAGCAGACACAAAAGCTTAAGTTGCATATCTTTGATGTTGAAATAATGCAAGGAAGCAACATTCTTAGAGAAAACTTCCCAAAGTTGTAATCTTTGGCTAAGAGATCTACATAAGAGCAATAGGGGTTCTCAACAACAGATAATTCCCAAAGTTTAAGATTCTGTAACCTGTAAACACCTACATGAGATCAACCTCATGTTTCCTTAGTGATTGATTATTTTTGGATTTTAAAGAATAATCGTCTTAGCGTACCCTATAAAATGTATGTAACTCCATGCCGACGCAACCCACCAAGTATACGACCGTACTATTTTCTCATTAATGCCACCTTTCTTGCTACTTGTGCAGACGACTCCGAAACTGTACCACTGCATATATAGTTCATAGGTAAATTCTTATACAGTACAGATTTTTGGTTTCAGTGAATTCGTTAGCTTTATTTTGGGGATGGTATAAGTTAACGTATATTCAAATTTATTGAGAAAAAAGAGAACCATTTCCACAGATAAATTTACCTTCTTAATTTGCTTCATTTTTGGCTTCAGCTTGTTACATTTGAAGTTTCTAAACATGAACAACTACCACAACAAACTCGTCACAGGAAAGCTGGAATTTCAAAATTCAGTTCCAACAAATACTTTACCTGAGAATCGGATCACTCCTAAAGGGTAAATCTTTGCACCACTCAATCGACAAAGTTCAGTCCTGGAAATCTAATATCAACACCAGCTTTGCTGAAAAAACACCAACCTTACCTGTAGCGTAAAATCGATTGATAAGATGAAACAATCAAAACAAAATTAAACAAAAAAACCGAGATTCATATGAACCCTTGCTAAACAAAATTAAACCAAATTAAACAATCAATCAACATCAAACAAAAATAGGACGGATTTTAGTTCTTCCGTACTTCAAACCCTGAAATCATAAAAACAAATAGTAATGTAGATTTAATAAATGATTGAAAAAGAAAGACTAAAATCGATTCACATATGAAACAAATTCGTATTAGATTAACTAATCGTATCAGAGAAAAAAAAGAGATGAAACCCTAAAAAGGCAGAGGATTGAAAAACAGATGAAACCCTAGAAATTGAAAAACTTATGATGTTGAACACTTACACAGATCGATGATTGAAGATTATTGAAGATGATTGAGAAGAGGAGAGGTTTCTGTGATGGTTTCTCGGCTAATCGATTGAATAGAAAAGAGAAGAAGCAGGAGCAGGAGAAGCAGAAAAGAGAAAGAGAAAAAAAATGAAAAATGAAAATCTAGATTCACCAAGGCAGGAGAAAACCCTTACGCATGGTAGGAGATATCCACTAGCATTACGCATCTTGGGTGGAAAAACAATAGCACCCGTGTGAATGGCACACACACAAACTACAGGTGTTATGCCCCAAGTGTGACCAAGCGTGTGACTGGCACGCCTGAAAAAAAAATCGTAACGGCTAGGGCTTGTTGCGATTTTTTTTAAAATTTGTAACGGCTTCAGCCTGTTACGAATTTTTCATAACGGCCATTTGTAACGGGAATTTTGTAATGGCCACAAAGCCGTTACGAATTTGTGTTACTAATCCGGGAATTTGGTGTAATGATAGTTTGCTCAAAGGTTTCCTGGCTCAGAAACTAGGATTTAATGATTCTGCTTGCGCTGAACTTTGGGGAGCTATTCATGTTATTAGAATAGCCAGTACAAAGAGAATTCAGCGCCTCCGGCTTGAATGTGACTCTACTTTTGTATTGCAAGTTATCAAAAATCCTGATTTGGTCCCTTGGTCTCTTTCTACTCACTGGAACAACTGCTTAAAGTTTGTGTCTTTCTATTCAGTTTGAGTGTACTCATATATATCGCGAAGGCAACTCGGTGGCAGACCTTTTAGCCAAGCATGGTGCGATGATTGAATCCTTCTGGTGGATTGAGCCTCCAGATTTCACAAGGCGGAATCTTCTCATTGATAATTTTGTATTACCTGTTTACCACTTTCGCAATATGTAATTTGATTTATTTTAGTTCTTTGTTTTTCTTTTCTCTTCCTTTTCTTGTGGGAGGTAAGGCCTAGTCCCCCTCTCTTTTTTTTTCTGATTCTTAATAAAATTTACTACCCAGTATGCCTTTGCCATGGGTAGTTTCTCTAAAAAAAAAAAAAAAAAAGTTAGAGGCGCAAGGATACATACAGAACTAGGTGAACTATAGGTTTAGTTGCTTGCTCTCAACTATACGAAGTTGGTTTAGATTTTGTATAGCGGCTTAATCCTGAGAGTATTCAATTTTGGACAAGGTCCCGGGGTTTTTCTGCATTTGCGGTTTCCTCGTTAACAAAATCTTGTTGTGTCTTTTACTTTTCTATTTCCGCAATTATAATTGTTTATATTATAATTAGAAGTAAAATACACAAACGTTAATTCCTAATTACTTGATAGCAATCCTATAGTGTTTGGTTAAGTCCGAACCTATTATCAAGTAATCATACTTTGTTGTTGTATTGTCTCGATCTTGTATCCATAGACGATCACACGAAGTGTGAGCCGATTAGTTGTATTGTCTGGACTCTTTCCATAGACAATCACTTTCGGAGAAAGAACTTATAGGTGGAAAAGTTTTAGATTGAGGTATATTTGGGTACCCTCGTCTTTTCACTTTGGAAATGTGGTATAATCGGTTCCAAGATTGTAAATATGAAAAAGGATTTACAAAGAAAAAGATGTCGACATACTTTGAACATGTTCAGTAACCCTTATCTTTTATTGTTCAAAGATATTCCTTAATAACTCAAGGAGATCCCAGACCGAAATAAATTGAGAATCTTTTAATAAAGGTTATTAATTTTATATGCTTTTAATTATCAGCAATTAAAATGCATATCTATGTAAAATAAAAATTGGCAATGTGCATTTACTAATTGGAGATTTTCTAGTGAGATTTCGGTTAATATTGGACAGAGCATTTCTAGGAATTATGAAAACCGATTTGGACATTTATCGCATATCTTAAGAATATTTCGGTTTTGGAAATTCCTTGGTGTCCAAACTTCCTTGGTCTATAAATACCCAACTTTGCATTTCGAGCAAACTATCCTAAGAGCCAGCAAAACTACCTTGTTGTGTTGTTCTTTGGTGGAGCCGTCTATTCGGAGAGGAAAGTACCTAATTAGGCGAAATCTCTTACGACCGCTCGTTTAAAGACTTACGTGGGATCAAGAATCTCTCACAGTACCATTGGTGGGAAACTAGATAATTGTAGTATTATTAGTTTTCGATTTGATTTGATTGACTAACAGTTGTTGAACTTTGATTGCACCTAGTTTGTTTATTCTTGAGAATCTTCTCTTCTGATATAAGATTCACTCAAACTAGACCTAAGTCTCGACGGGATCTTTAGAAATGTTTGTAGATCTAAAGACGTCTTGTGATAATCCATTGTTAACAGACTCCGTTCTTGATGGGTGTCGTAGGCTCAACAAATTAATAATCTTATTTCCACACAATTAACTGGTAATATAATGGAAGTAAGGATCGTTCCCACGAAGAGCAGTGAGTTTTAGTTGTCAAAGTGTCACAAAGGGGGGTTTTGTTTTAGATTGTGAACAAAATAAATAATCAAAGCAAATAAAGTTGTATTGTAATCAATAGAGAGAGATATGATCGAGGAATCCTTCTTCGTTAATAAACCTTCAATGAGTTATTATAATTGCCTACTTGTCATTAATCATAGATTATCACCAACCGTGGAATAACAACTAGCTAAGTGTTGTTCCCTAAATTCCTTTTATCACTGAGTACGGAAGCTCTCCAATACCAGATTTTATTCTTCTAAACCACCTAGTAGTAGCTCACTCAAGGTGTAATTTGGTCGAATGCTTTATCTTTTGTGAATTTATAGGTTGATCCTAATAGTTAGACTCTTAGCTCAAGGTCCACTTTTTAGTGTTGTTTATACCCACAATCACTCCACATAATCCCTCTGTAAGGTCTCGTGTTCTCTACTTGTGTAAAGGTTATTCGACGATTACTTATCTCCTAACTCAATACTAGCAATAGATTGAATCAACAAATCAATTTAGTTAGCCACCTAAACAATCTATCAATCAATCATAAGTAGTCGTTATAATATAAACAAACGATAATCATATGAAGAACTTCAAATTAGATTAATATAATAACTCAAATCTTGTTTACAACTTAGAATTCATCCTCAATCAATAGGTGTTTATCTACTCATGGATGTAGAAACACCCATGATAAACATATAAGAAAAGGTTAGAGATATCGTTACGATTGAGAATCGCTCTGAAACCCTAGCTTTCGCTCCGTGTGATTTTTCTCCTCTCCAAAACCTTACAATTTCGTGATCCCTTGATGTGATCTGTTTTCACATAACCTAATATTTTTTATAGGTTTACATTGCTTGGATTTCACGTATTTAGTTTGGTTTAAGAACCCGACCCGAAAATACGAAATAACGACTCCAAACGTGACCTTAGGCCTTCCCAAGTATGAATACACGTTTACCTACTTGCTAAGTACGCGTACCTCAAATTCCAGCAGAAATTTTCGGATGGTATGTCTCCAACAAGTCATAATCCATGTTGCACATCCATCCTGCATTGGTATGTCTCCATCATTGATAACTACTCTTGGTGTACCATGTCTCGAAAAAATATATTCCTTCACAAACTCACAAACAACTTGATAATCATTAGTAGGGGTGGCTTTAGCTTCCACCCATTTCGAAACATAATACACAACAAGAAGTATATAAAATTTTTCATTAGAATTGACAAAAGGACCCATAAAATCTATGCTCCACGCATCAAAAATCTCTAAAGTGAGAATATGATCGAGTGGCATTTGATTTCGAGCACCTAGATTGCCAGTTCGTTGACATCGATCACAGGATTTGCAAAAAATATATGCATCCTCGAATAGGGTAGGCCAATAAAATCCACTTTCAAGTACTTTGAAAGCGGTACGTTTAGAACCAAAGTGACCACCACATGCATAAGTATGACAAAAAGTAAGAATAGATTGAAATTCAGAATTAGGTACGCACCTGCGGATGATTTGATCAGAACCGTATTTCCACAAGTAGGGCTCATCCCACACATAGTGCTTGGCTGTTTTCTTAAGCTTAAGCTTTTGAAAATTAGACATTGTACTAGGTACTTGTCTTGTAACAAAGTAGTTCACTATATCCGCGTACCAAGGTGTTGAATCTTCAATTGAGAAAAGTTGTTTGTCTGGAAAACGATCTTGTAAAGGAATTTCTTCTTCGGAAACAACAAGTCTACTGAGATGATCCGCAACAGTATTTTCAACACCTCTTTTATCCTTAATTTCATAATCAAATTCTTGCAATAGTAGTATCCACCGTATAAGTCTTGGCTTAGCTTCTTTCTTCTTTAATAGGTACCGAAGTGCTGCATGATCGGAATATACAATCACCTTTGTACCCACTAAATAGGATCTAAATTTTTCTAGTGCAAACACTATTGCCAAAAATTCTTTCTCGGTGGTGGAATAGTTGATTTGTGCATCGTTTAGGGTCCTAGATGCATAATAAATCACATGAGACAGCTTGTCTACTCTTTGACCCAAAACGGCTCCAACTGCATAGTCACTTGCATTACACATTAATTCAAATGGTAAACTCCAATCCGGTGACTTGATAATTGGTGCAGTTGTCAACAATTCTTTTAATCTATCAAAGGCATCCTTGCACTCCTTGTTGAAGTCAAAAATAACCTCGTTTTGCAACAATTTGCACATCGGCATTGAGATTTTGGAGAAATCTTGATAAACCGCCTGTAAAAACCTGCATGACCAAGAAACGAGCGAATTTCCCTCACCGAAGTGGGATATTGTAAGTTTCTTATTAAGTCTATCTTTGCTTTGTCAACTTCGAGCCCTCGAGAGGACACAATGTGACCTAGCACTATACCATGGTTTACCATAAAATGGCATTTCTCCCAATTTAGAACAAGATTAGTGTCTATGCATCTTTTAAGCACAAGTTCAATATTTTGTAAACAAATATCAAATGAATCACCATAAACACTAAAATCATCCATAAATACCTCAATTACGTGCTCCACATAGTCAGAAAATATACTGGCCATACATCTCTGAAAAGTGGCAGGCGCATTGCAAAGACCAAACGGCATTCGTCTGTACGCAAATGTACCAAAAGGACAAGTGAAAGTAGTCTTCTCTTGATCCTCCGGTGCTATAACAATCTGATTGTAACCCGAATAACCGTCCAAAAAGCAATAATGTGAGTGTCCCGCTAACCTCTCTAACATATGATCAATGAAAGGCAAAGGAAAGTGATCCTTTCAGGTTGCAGCATTAAGCTTTCTGTAGTCTATGCACACTCTCCATCCTGTTTGAACTCTTGTAGGAACAAGTTCATCATCTTGATTTCTAACAATAGTGACGCCTGCTTTCTTAGGTACCACCTGAACTGGGCTAACCCATTTGCTGTCAGAAATTGGGTAAATCACCCCCACACTTAGCAATTTGAGGATCTCTTTCTTCACGACCTCCATCATTAGGGGGTTAAGCCTACGCTGAGCATCATGTACAGGCTTAAAATTGTAATTGCAGGAAATCCTACAATACACACCTCACAAGAATTCGTAATATTCAACACATCTTTAAGATCAACAATCAATCTCTTTATTAATTGAGTTAGAAATTTTACAAGAAGGAAGTTAAATCAAGAATATAATTGCTACTCTAAACTTTCTCTCTCCTCAAAACTTTCTCTCTCGTCTCAAAAGATCTCCCGTCTCTTAAGCCTGTTCGGCTCTTTATATAGGACATTACATAGTGGATGACAGCTAAGCTGTCCTTTATTTTTGGATCTGACTTGCGACACGCTCGCAAGTATTCAAATGTTAAATCTCGCAACACTCCTAAATCTCGCTAGGTCTTCATATCTTTCTCGTGTTCAGGCTGTCGTCATCCGTTGTGTCATTTATATTACCCATCTGCGATATCTTCGCAATGTGTCGTTTATGGATTTCGCAAGGGTCTTGGTGTTGCGATATTCTAATCCTACATCTTGCCTCTTCTCATGTCTTCTCTGCGAAGGAGAGAATGTCATGAGAATTAGTACTTTCAAAATGCCACAGCTGTTCATTTTTTCATATTTTTCTGTATTGACATGATTATGTACTTTTACGCAGAATTTATTACATGTATCTCTTCCTCCATCCATTTCTTGACACGTCTTTTTCAATTGTTATTTCTCAACCGTTCACGTTTACTCTTCGCATTAAATGTGTTTATCTTTTCGAGAATCCTTCTCTATATATACTTTTCTTATTCTTTTCTTCTTCTTTTTTTACTTTCTTTCTTATTTTCTCTGTAACTTTTCTTTAATCTCTCTCCGTAACTTCCGCTTCTGCTGCTGTAAATCTTCTTCTTTTCACTTGGTCGTAAATACTCTGAAAATACTCTGTAAATCTTCTGTTGTAAATCTTCTTCTTTATCTTCATTCCCATACTCTGAAAATACCTCCAGTTGGTCGTAAATATGAAACTTCTCTGGACAAAGTGCAAAAAGATTTCGAAGATAAAGGTTTCACGTTAACCACCATTCCCAATCAAGAATCTAAATCCATTCTTTCTGCCAAACTGTTTTCTGATCATCATTGTGATGATCAGGAAATCATAATTTCGCTAGGTCAGATTCTCGCTAGTCTTCCCATTCCTCTCTATCACCCTGATCTTCCCTTATTTTATGAAATTCTTGCTCATGCGAAATTCTCGCGAGCCATCTACCAATTGAGTGGGGATTGTATCCGCTTAATTATTGAGTTTGCCAACCGTGGTGCTAGTAAGGGATCTCTTTATCCCAAAGAAGTCAGGAATCCTAAATTTGAGGACTTAGAGATATTCGCTGAAAAGTATACAGTAGAGAGCTTCTTCGAAAACTATGAAATAATAAACATGAAGAACGATAGAACTCGCTGGAGTGCTCGCTTGAAGAGAAGAGAAAATATTGCTAGCGATAAAATACTTATGCAGGATATTGACTGGCATTCTGGCAAGAACAATGTTCCTCGTCATTCCAAAGACGACAGATGATGCGTCTTTCCGCTAGTTTTGAAAGGACCTTATATTTCAGGTTCAAATGTGCTCCCTGCGAATCTCGCCAATTATCAGCCTTGGGTTTTTAACTGGCCTGAGAAATCAAAAGAGGTATGCTTCCTAAATTTTGCTCAGTTTATAATCTTCACTCCTTTTTATACCTATTAATCTTGCGAAATTTTCAGATTATCAAGTTGAGAAAGAGCTACAAAAGAAATGCTAAGGCAAGTACCCTAGCAGCACTCCGTTCAATCACGGATGAAGTAAGAAATACTTTTCTTTATTATTTTTAACAATATTGTTGCCTCTGTTTCTTATCTTCATTCGTGTGCGAAGGTTGGTGCTGAAGTTGTTGAAGAAGAAGAAAGTTTTAAGGTTGCGAAGACCAAAGGCAAGGGTAAAGGTTCTCTTCGCAGGGATAAGTCTACTTCCCCAACTTCAAAGAAACGAAAGATTCGATCAATAAAATATCGATGATGAAGATAATGATGATGTTGATACTTCTCTCGCAAAGGAGGATTTTCCAACTGAATCTTCTATGGCACAACTGTCCAGCATCTTCTCTGACTCCATGCAAGGGATTGGAGATGATCGTCTCTCTAGTACGTGCAAAGCTCTCGCGAGTATCTACGATGTTCCTTTACTAGAGGGTGATGATTCTATTCATGGGGTTTCCAGATCAGTGACTCCTAGCTTTCTAAATTCTCTTGGTGCCTTGGTATGTCTTTGTTCCCTTATTTCTTCATAATTTTGATTTTAAGTTATATCTTGATAATTTCTTTACTTTCCTTTATAGTCCGGGAGAGCTTCCTTCGCTATTGCCTCAGATCTTGAGAAAAGGCGCAGTAATCTCGAAAAGAAGAATCTTCAACTTCGCAAGAAAAATGAAGAATTGGAAATCAAGTGCTTTGCTCTTCGCAAGAGAAATGAAGAATTTGAAACTGAAGCTGCTACTCTTCGCGATAAAACTAAGCATTAGAAGCTGATTCTTCCACTCAGAAGAATAAGATTTCTAGTCTTCAAAGTGCCAACCAACAACTTTATGGTATGAGACTTTTCTTTTTTTCTTTGGTTTATTCTCTCATTATCTTCCCTCATCTGATTTACCATTTTCGCAGACGTTTATAATCTTTCTGATGAAGCCATTCTTCTTCACTCGTTCCCTGACCCTATGGATAACAATGCCCTTCTTGATCACCTCAACAATTCTTTGAATAGTTTCTCAAATGACAAGATTAAATCTCTCCCTCTAAATGAACTTCAATCCAAATTTCACCTCTTAGAAATTGATCATAGATCTAGCTTAGGCTTAGCCAACCAATTTAAGCGTCTCTATCTTAATTCTAAAGAGAAAATTAATACTTTAAGAACCAAAATCAGTGATCTCATTGATGATAAAGATCGCATCGCTAGTCAAGGTGCTCAAGCATTAGCGAAATTCCAAAAGACTCTTCTTGAGGTTCAAATTGAACGAGATGAATCTACCTGCAAAAATGCTATACTTAGCGAAAGAGAGTATCAAATTCGCTCCCTTCTTTTCATAAATAATGACGATGAATTCGCTTGGGCTGCGAAAGTTCTAGATGATGCCAGAAATAATTTAGGTGTTAACGTTAGTCTTCAAGCTGAGGATACGGCTTTGGTTAGGGATATGATTTATGACAGAGAAGGTTGTTAATTGTTCTTCTCTATTTAACTGTTGTCTTTCATGAAATTGTTGTTAAATTGCTGATTCATTGTCACATATTCGCAGGAAATGAGGAGAGATTTCGTAAAAGAATTGAAGAACTTGAGTCTGAGAAGGAGCAACTCGCAAAGAACCTTTCTTCTCGAGATGATAAATATTCTAGGTTGAAAAAGCAACTAAAGATTACTGTTGCGAATTTTAAGAATGATGCTACTCTTTTTCGCAATCAGACTACTAAAATGGTCTGCGATGACAATAGTATCCCTCATTCTGCATATCCTTGCCTTCTTGAAGAAACCGCCAAGAATGTGCCTTCTCTGGATATCTCTGACAGTGATGCTAGTGAAGAAAAGGAATCTAATGGAGATGAAGAAGTAGAAGGATCTGATGATGATGATGAAGAAGAGGAATCAATCGAGAAATAGTTCTATTTTCTTCCTTCTCTTTTTGTAATATCTGTACATTCATTCTTTTAATCTTCTATTTTTGTAATCTTTTGCTGCGAATTTCTTGGATCTTCAAATACAAGTTCTAACTTTGTTGTTCCTTTCTGCACATGTTAAAAGAGCAATTCTTTTTTGCAATATAATTAATCAATATATTATCAACCTTTCATTTTATGAACGCGTAAATCTATCATATGAAGACAAATAACATGTTTTTATTCTATACATTCCCATACTTGCCTCTGTTATTTGCATTCAAATGAGAGATTAAGCAAGTTACTTTCGAATAGTGATATGTAGTCATGCCTCAATCTCGCAGCTGTTGCTGCTGAATTTTCGCAAGTAAGGAAATCTTGGTTTCTTCCAAAATTTCCTTTTTTCTTTTTCTCTTTCTCTTATGTGGTCTTATTTTTCCTTCCTAGTTAAAGGTCTTATTGCGCCACCTCTTGTCATTGCGACAAAATCGCAGGACGTCTTTGCATTTGCATGCAAAAACCCCTTGATCTTGCCTTAACTTTTTCTTTGAAATTTTTGTTGCGACAATATGACAGGCCTAAAAATTCTTGCGAAAATAAAGACCCATGGCATTGCCGTCTTGCGACGAAATCGCATGACGTCCTTACAATTTCATGTACTGACCCATTGATCTCGTCTTATCTTTGTCTTTTGTATTTTTGTCTTCAGGATTGTCGCACAAATATGACAAGCCTAAATTTTCTTGCGAAAATAAAGCCTCATGACATTTGCGTCTTAAGACACTTATCAGCTCCCTAATGGAGGGTGCCGCCCTTATCTTCCCCACAGGTTGCCCCTTCAAGGAGGCGTACTTCGCCATACAAGGCTAGCTCCTCCCATCCGGTCTTAACAACAACCAGTTGTTTTCGCAGCCTCTTATCTCTTTTGCCTATAGGGCTTATGGTTACGAGACTGCACCCTAAGTGGAGTTTTCTTCGGGCCGAGTGCAGCATAAGCCAAGACTTGCCGAGACACTTCAAATGCCCCAGGCACTCTTGGCTCAACAGTGTACCTCGGTGCCTTGGTCAAATGTTGACTCCTTAGAAGAGACCCTCGGTCGTCCAATTTAAGTCATAAGCTTAGATTGAAAATTCAAGGTACCTCCCCTGGATGGGCTTTATTGACCCCAATTCTCCATGACTCAGGTTCCAGGGGCGGTGTAACCTTTTCCCTGAGCCATGCAATAGGTACCCCCTTCTATGACGCACTTTAGGTCTTACATTTGCCTCTTATGAAATTTTGATTTCGCGAACTAGGGTGTACGCCATAGTTGATTCTCCTCTGTCTGATTAATTTGTTGATTCTTCTGCATATAAGTTCTTTTGTAATTTCGCAATCTCATCTTTATCATTCATAAAATATATTTTCTTCTTCTGCATATCAACTCTCTTTCGCAATCCCATCTATGTTCTATTATATCTACCATCAATCTTTCACCTTTTTGTTTTTCTTTGATGTTGTGTTTCCAATTCTTCTTCTTCGCAGCTCTTTCTTCGCAAGATTCTATATCAATTTCATAACACTTCTTTCCTTCAACCCAATCTCCTTTTATGATGCCAACACCAGTGGGATGAGGGAACTTGATACATTGATGGAAAGTCGATGCCACACCTAAAATCTCATGTAACCAAGGTCGTCTAATCAATGCGTTGTATGGTGATTCCACATCAACTACACAGAATAAAATTTCGAGGATAATCCTTTCGATGGAATTCGCATATGAACTTCTCCTTTAGGCTTATTTGCAGTACCGTTAAAACCATAGATTTTGTAAGTTGAAGGTATTAGATCTTCATCTTTCCCTCCCATAGTTTTATAAGTATGATAAAAAAGAATATTTATGGAACTTCCAGTATCGATCAAAATTCTGTTGATTGCCCATGAATTCTCGGCTTCATCATCTTCATCCTCGCTAGGTTTTGGGTTAATCTCCAATCTTACCACTAATGGGTTGTCGTGCACTTCTCCACCCTCAGGTACTTCTTCTGCGGTAAAAGAGATAGTCTGCTTTTGCCATTCTTCCAATGGCGATGTCTTCGCAATATTCATTATTTCTCTATCATCGGCATCTCTTGCGAAATCCCTGCTGAGAGTGTTATCGTGAAAATATTCAATCGTCTTGTATGAGTGTACGATAGAGTTACAAAACAGATTCTTTGCCTTTGCACCATTTCAATCACAAATGTTTCTCTTTCTTTTGCTATGTTTTCTTTGCGAATATCTGGAGGAGGTGGTAATGCTTGAGTTTGCGTTTGTCCTACTAGAAAGTGATTTAATTTTCCCTGATCTATCATCCTAAGAATGATTCTCTTTATATTTCTGCAGTCATTTGTTGTATGTCCATGGAAATGATGATAAGAGCAAAATTCATTACTTCTGTAGCTTGGAGGTGGTTCACTCCCCATGTTCCATGGTGAGGGTATGTTTTCCATTAGGATTATAGCTTCCCATATCTTCTCCACACTAGCATTCAAAGGTGGCATTTTGATTTCTTCCCATATTATCTTGTGACTTCGCTGTCCTCTGTGATAGTTTTGTCTCTGACCTCCATAAGTTTATTACGGATGATCAAGTCTTTGGATTTTGTTATTTCCACCACGGCTATAGAAGTTTCTCTCTCTCTCGAATTCTTCTTGATCGCGACTCCCCATAGCTACTAGCTTTTGCTGATTATCATCCATTATCCTCTCCTGTTGTATTGGGTATGATTCCATATCATTTTGCTTTTCCTCAAGAGCAATATACTCCTCTTGAAGTTCTCGCAACTCAGTCATTGTGATCGTATTCTTGATTCTGAAAATTTAAATATATAACAGATTGGTTGCAAACATAGCGTTGATGAATGACAGAATGAGATATCTTTTGTCCACACGACCAGCCATATCACTACACATTGTCTTCCACCTCACAGTTAGATGCTTCAAGCTTTCGCCAACCCTTTCCTTCAACCCAAATACATCTTCAATGCCAGGTCGCGAGGAATTGTTACTTATATACGCCCCTAAAAATATAGCTTGTAAATGGTTGAAAGATGTTATAGTATTCTTTGGCAAACCTTCAAACCATTTTAAGGCCTCTCCTGTTAAACTTGATGCAAAATATTTGCACAATATTGCATCATGATTCTCCCATTGTAACATACATCTCACATAAGCTTTGATGTGTTGTACTGCACAAGTTGTTCCATCGAAAATGCTGGTTAACGCAGGTAAATTGCACTTTGGGGGTATTCCTCCTAATTGTACTTCTTGTGTGAATGGAGTTTTCGCAGCTTCCTATATGGCTTTATCCAGTTGTCTTTTACCTCCTTCTCTTTTATTATTTATCATTCCTCTCATTTCCGCTAACTCTCTCAAAATTTGTTCATTTATACCAGAATTTGGATCCATTGGTCTTTTTAACTCCTCCTCTCTTCTTCTGCGTTCATCTCTGTTTTGACATTCTTGTTCATCATTTTCTTCTCGTCTTTCTCTGCGATCTTCTATTTCACTTCTTTCATGAATTCGCACACCGTTATATCTCTCATTTTCTCCTCTTTGCCGCCTTTCAGTTCTCCTTTGTACTCTATCATATTCTTCATTGATATTAACATTATTGCGATTTCGCTCACGCCTCCTTTCTCGATTATCATGATTATTACAGTGAATTGCCTCTTGTAGTTCTTGTTCTTCCACTTCTGCTCTTAGTATTTCCCTCTCGCGAGCTAGATGTGCTTGTTCAGTATAATGTCTTTCAATTTCATCTTCAATTACTCGTTCATTTCTTTGTATTTCTCTCCCATGTAATGTTCTCCTTCCTTCTTCCTGATTTTCTTCGCCATCTTGATTATTTCGCCCCTGGCGGTGTCTATTTCCCTGATTTCTATCATTTTGCCCGTTTTGAAGAGTTTCAGCACGTTGGATATAACGATCTTCCATTATTTCTCTTCCTTCGCGACGTTATTCGCCTGGATTTTGTATTCCCTCTCGAGTTTCTTCATTAACATTTTCTATAGACAAATTTTGTCTTATTTCTTCTCTAAGTGATCTTGAACTTGATCTTGTAGTGCTTCTTGACCTCCTATTTTGTAATCTCATGTTTTCCATCCTTAATTCATGATTTTGCCTTGTCAAATTCGCACGTTCTTCTGCTTCTAACCGCCTTTCTTCATGTATTGTTTGCCTCAATGCCTCTAATGCTTTACAATCTCTTCATTTCCATGAATTATTCCTCCAATTACTTCTTGGTCTCTCTCCTCTTGTCCATTGCCTCCTAATTGCTGCTCTTCTCCCATCTCATCTACAGAATCTGATCGCCAAGTATGTACACTCACTCTGTCATAATCCACAGTTCTATTTTGTATTGGTGTATGTTGAATTGGCGGTTGAACTCGATTTTCTCCATTATTCCTTGTATTCATTCTTGAAGATTCCCCCATATCATCTCTCCCTTCTCCAGCAAGTCTCCTACTCCTTCTAACAGTTGTTGGTTGTTTTGATGCATGTCTTCTTCTAGCCATTTTTCAATCTTAGTGAATTGTTGAAAATTATATAAAATTCCCCCTATTACTCCAAATTCTTTCAAATCACAATATCAATCTTCAATCAGTCCCTGTTTCTAGCGCCATATGTAATTGCAAGAAATCCTACAATACACACCTCACAAGAATTCTTAATATTCAACACATCTTTAAGATCAACAATCAATCTATTTATTAATTGAGTTAGAAATTTTACAAGAAGGAAGTTAAATCAAGAATATAATTGCTACTCTAAACTTTCTCTCTCCTTAAAACTTTCTCTCTCGTCTCAAAAGATCTCCCCTCTCTTAAGCCTGTTCGGCTCTTTATATAGGACAATACATAGTGGTTGACAGCTAAGCTGTCCTTTATTTTCGGATCTGACTTGCGACACGCTCGCAAGTATTCAAATGTTAAATCTCGCAACACTCCTAAATCTCGCTAGGTCTTCATATCTTTCTCGTGTTCAGGCTGTCGTCATCCGTTGCGTCATTTATATTACCCATCTGTGATATCTTCGCAATGTGTCGTTTATGGATTTCGCAAGGGTCTTGGTGTTGCGATATTCTGATCCTACAAAAATCATCTTCCATTAGGATTCTATGCATGCACATGGATGGACTAATGCCTTTAATATCAACAATTGTACAACCTGAAAAGGCGAGGGTACCCAAATATACCTCAAGCTAAAACTTTTCCTACCTATAAGTCCTTTCTCTGAAAGTGATTGTCTATGGACTGAGTCGAGACAATACAACTAATCGGTTCACACTTCGTGTGATCGTCTATGGATACAAGATCGAGACAATACAACAACGAAGTATGTTACTTGATAAAAAGGTTCGGACTTAACCAAACACAATAGGATTCACTTATCAAGTAAATAAGAATTAACGTTTGTGTAATTTACTTTAATTATAATAAAACAATTATAATGCGGAAATATAAAGTAAATGACACATCAAGATTTTGTTAACGAGGAAACCGCAAATGCAGAAAAACCCCGGGACCTTGTACAGAATTGAATACTCTCAGGATTAAGCCGCTACACAAAATTACACTTAACTTCGTATAGTTGAGACCAAGCAACTAAACCTATAGTTCACCTAGTTCCGTCTGTATTCCCACGCTTCCAACTTATAAATAAGTCACGTACTTGGAACAATTCCTTTGGTTCGTATTCCAAACAGTAAAGGAACAACAAATCTTTTTGGTATCAACTCTCTTCAACCAAGTGATATGAGTCGTGTAGGATCAGAATATCGCGACATTAATACTTCGTGAGATTAATAAATAACGATATCGCGAGGGAGACACAGAGAAGTAAAATAAATGACGCAATGAATGACGACAGCCAGAACATGAGAAGAATGTGAAGACTCAGCGAGATTTAGGAGCATCGCGAGAATTGGTATATGTACACTTGCGATATTTCGCAAGACATTCCCGAAAATAAAGGACAGCTTAGCTGTCATCCACTGTGTACTACCCTATATAAAGGGTTGAGTCAGTCTGTTGTGGGAGAGTTCTTTTTGAGTTGTTAAGCAAGTCATTAGGAGAGAGAAAATTTAGAGTGATTGTAATTTATTTAGCTCAGTTCTATCTTCCTTTGTAAACATTTCAAGAAAATAATCAATAAAATCTATAGTTATTCATCTTCAAATGGATTAGTTGAGTAAATTCTAGTGAGGGGTGTAGTGTTGGATTTCCTGCAACTACATATGCGCTAGAAACAGGGACTGAGTAGAGATCAACCTTGTGAAGTGAAAGAATCAGGAGTAACAAGAAAAAAATTTCGCATAATTTTCAACAATTTACTAAAACAACCAACAATTGTAAGAAGAAGCGGGAGATTAGCTGGAGAAAGGAGAAATGGAGTAGGTGAACCATCAAGAATAAACGCAAGAGATAGAGAAGAAGTTCAAATTCAACCACCAATTCAACCAGCACCAAATAGAGTAATAGATTATGATAGGGTGAGTGTGCATACATGGAGATCAGATTCTATGGAAGAAAGAGAAGAAGTGCAACAATTGATAAATAATGGACAAGAGGAGAGAAATCGAGAAGAAATGGGAGAAACAACTCATAGAAATGAAGAAGTCGCAGCATTAGAAGCATTGAGGCAAACAATACATGAAGAAAGGCGATTAGAAGAGGAAGAACGTGCAAATTTGACAAGGCAAAACCATGAGTTAAGAATGGAAAATATGAGGTTGCGAGAATAGAAGGTCGAGAAGTAATACCGAGGTCAAGATCGGGATCGGTTAGAGATGATATGAGGAGAATATTACCTGTAGAAAATGTTAATGAAGAAAATCTAGAAAAGAGAGCCAAATCTCGGTGAAGGATGCTGCGAAAGAAGGGAAGTGGTGTGTATTCCACGTCCCGAGATTTCTGAGAATGACCAAAATGATGGGAATCAAGGAAATAGGCGTGAGAATAGTCCAATTGGTGAAGAAAATCAGGAAGAAGGAAGAAGAATACTGCATGGGAGAGAAACACAGAGAAAACAAAAAGAGATTGAAGATGACATCGAAAAGCATTATATCGAACAAGCGCGTCTAGCTTGCGAAAGAGAAAGATTAAGGGTAGAAATGGAAGAACGGGAATTGGAGGAAGCAATTCGGCAGAACAATCATGACAATCGAGAAAGAAGGCGCGAGCAAAATCGCAACAATGGAAATATCAATGAAGAATATGAAAGAATACAAAGGAGAACTGATAGACAACCAAGAAGAGAAAATGATAGGTACAATGGTGTGCGAATTCGTGAACGAGATGAAGGAGAAAGTCGCAGAGAAAGAAGAGAAGAAAATGCCGAACAAGAAAATCAAGATAGACATGAGCGAGAAGGAGAGGCGAGCTAAAAAAAAGACCAATAAATTCGAACCCTGATGTAAATGAACAAATCTTAAGAGAGTTAGCAGAGATGAGAGGAATGTTGAACAATAGAAGAAGAGGAGGAAGAAGGCAATTGGATGAGGCCATCGAAGAGGCTGCAAAAACCCCCTTTACGCTAGAGGTGCAGTTAAGAGGAATACCCCCAAAGTGCAATTTACCCGCATTAACCAGCATTTTTGATGGAACAACTTGCACAATACAACACATCAAAGCGTATGTGAGATGTATGCCACAGTGGGAAAATCATGACGCCATATTGTGCAAATATTTCGCATCAAGTTTAACAGGAGAAGCACTGAAATGGTTTGAGGGTTTACCAAGAAACACAATCACGTCATTCAACCATTTACAAGCTATATTCTTAGGGGCATATATAAGTAACAACTCCTCGCGACCAGAAATTGAAGATGTATTTGGGCTGAAACAAAGAGTTGGCGAAAGTTTAAGACACTTAACTGTGAGATGGAAGACGATGTGTAGCGAGATGGCTGGAAGAGTGGATGAAATATATCTCATTTTATCATTCATAAACGCTATGTTCGCAACCAATTTGTTATATATTCAAATCTTTAGAGTTAAGAATACAATTACAATGACTGAGTTGCGAGAACTTCAGGGAGAATATATTGCTTTAGAGGAAAGGCAAAACGAGATGGAATCATACCCAGTTGCGAATACAAATTCAAACGCTGCGAATGCAAGCTTATTACCCAAGTTGATAAACACAGTGGCGAGCACTTCGCAAGGGCAACAAGAAAAGATAATAGATGATGGACAACCAAAGATAGTAGCTATGGGAAGTCGTGATCAGGAAGAGTTTGAAAGAGAAAGGAACTACTACAACCGTGGCGGCAATAACAAAATTCAAAGACTTGATCATCCACAAGAAACTTATGGAAGTCGAAGGTAGAATTATCATGGAGGGCAGCGAAGTCACAGAGTAGTGTGGGAGGAAATCAAAATGCCACCATTAAATAATAGTGTTGAAAAAATATGGGAAGCTATACTCTTGATGGAAAACATACCTGCGCCATGGAACATGGGGAATGAGCCACCACCAAGTGATAGAAGTCACGAGTTCTGTTCTTACCACCGCTTTCATGGACACTTAACAAATGACTGCAGAAATATAAAAAGAATCATCCTCGAGAATGATTGACCAAGGAAAGGCCGAGTCATTTTCTAAAAAGTGAAGAGAAGGTTCAGCCATTACCACCACCGCCAGACATGCACAGAACAAATTCAGCAAAGGGGAAAGAAACATTCGTAATAGAAGTTGGATCGAAAGCTAAAAATTTGTTTTGCAACTCCATTGTACACTCATACCGAACAATTGAAGATTTTCATGATAATGTTCTCAGTAGGGTTTTTGCGAGGGATGCTGATAATAAAGAAGTGATGAACATTGCGAAGACATCGCATTAAAAGAATGGCAAATGCAGATTATTTCTTTCACCGAGAAGAGATTCACGAAGGCGAGAGAGACGCATGATAGCCCATTGGTTGTAAAATTGGAAATTAATCCAAAACCTGTAGATGGCGAAGACGACGAAGCGAGAGAATTGCCGGGGCGATCAATAGAATCTTAATTGATACGGGAGCTCAGTAAACATTCTTTTCTACCATACTTATAAGACTATGGGTGGGAAGGATGAAGAATTGATACCTTCGACGTATAAGATATATGGTTTCAATGGCACAGCGAATAAGCCTAAAGGAGAAGTTCATATGAGAATACCTTTGCAAGGATTATCAACGGAAATTTTATTCTGTGTAGTCGATGTGGAGTCCCCTTATAATGCATTGATCGGAAGGCCATGGTTGCACGAAATTCAGGGCGTAGCGTCGACTTATCATCAGTGCATAAAGTTTCCTCATCCTAGCGGTGTCGGAATTATAAAGGGAGATTGGACGGAAGGACAAAAATGCTATGAGATTGATGTGGAGAGTTGCGAGGAGAGAGCTGCAAAAAAAAGGGTTGGAAGCAACATACAAAAGATGAACAAAGAAGAGAAAGGTTGATGGTGGATACCATAGATGTAAGAGGAGAAGATACATTGCGAAGCAAGTGCATGAAAACAGTTGAAAATTATGATGGAAAGGAATCATTAAGAGATTTGAATGGTGCAGAGATAGAAAACAATGAGGTCAAAAAGTGTAAAGAAGTGAATAGTCATTGTTATCAAAATTAGTGACAGATGCATATCAAGAGTAGGAGGAAGAAATAATAATTGAAGAAGAAATGTGCGAGAATCTCGCTATCAAGAATGTATGAAAAATTTGATTGAAGAATTGAAATGAGATTATTACAAACAAAGCAAAATTGTGCGATAGCTTCGCAAACAAAATAGCAAGAGATAATCAAAAATGAATGATTGATTGAATTAACAAAAATGAATGAGTGAGTGAATGGGACGAACCTTTATGGCGTACACCCTAGTTCGCGAATGATATTTCGCAAGAGGCAAATGTAAGACTTAAAGTGCGTCATATAAGGGTATCTCTTGACATGGCTCGGGGAAAGGTTACACCGCTCTTGGAACTGAGTCATGGAGATTTGGGGCCCATGAAAGCCTATCCGGGAGAGATACCTTGGATTTCCAACTATATATATAAGGTTATACCCTGGTTGGACCTTGAGGGTCTCTTCCAAGGAGTCGATGTATGCTCAAGGCGCCGGGGTACGGTTGAGCCAAGAGTGCTGGGGCATTTGAAGTGTCTCGGCCATTCTTGGCAAGTCTTGGTATATCTTTTCGGCCGAAGAAAACTCCACTTAGGGTGCGAGTCTCGTAACCATAAACCATATAGGTATAAGGGATAAGAGGCTGCGAAAACAACTGTTGTTGTTAAGACCGGATGGGAGGAGCTAGTCTTGTATGGCGATGTACGCCTCCTTGAAGGGGCAACCGGGGAGAAGATAAGGGCGGCACCCTCCATTAGGGAGGCGATAAGTGTCAAAAGACGCAAATGTCATGAGGCTTTATTTTCGCAAGGAAATTTAGGCTTGTCATATTTGTGCGATGATCCTGTAGAGGCAATAATACTAACGCAAGGATAAGACGAGATCAATGGGTTTTTGCATGAAAATGTAAAGACGTCCTGCGATTTCGTCGCGAAGACTGCAATGTCATGGGATTTTACATTCGCAAGAGTATTTAAGCCTGTCATATTGTCGCAAATAAAATATCCTGCAGAGGCAAAAATACTTAAGAAATGATAAGACAAGGTCAATGGGTCATTACATGAAAATGTAAAGACGTCCTTCGATTTTGTCGCAACGAGGGTGTGAAATAAGACCTTTAATTAGGAAGGCAAAATAAGACCACACAAGAAATGATAAGGCAATATCAATAGATTTCTTCATTTGTGAAGACGTCCTGCGATCTTGTCGCAATGATGAACTTCAACATAAATAAAGATATAGCAATACAAAAAAATTGAGGAAGCAAATAAGCTTGCGAAAAACGATTATATTTCTTCACAAAGTTACCAACAATAAGGGCAAAATTCAGAGATTTCATTACTCGTAGATAATTGATCAAATCTCTCATTTGAAAATAAATAACGAGATGCAAGTATGGGAATGAATAGGATAAACTCTTGTTATTCATTTCCACATGATAGATTTATGTATTCATAATCTTTGGTCAGATATTACAAAGAAGAATTGCTTGATTAATATGCGCAAGTAAAGAAAACAAAGATTGAATTCATATTTAGTAATCCAAGAAATTTACAATGAGGGTTATAGAAATGGAAGATTAAAAGGGTATATATACGAGATATTACAAGAAGCGAAAGAAGAAAAAGAAGTTATTTCTTTGAGGATTCTTCTTCTTTGTCGATTCTTCAATTCCATCATTCTTTTCGCCATTCTTCTTCTTTGCTAGCTTCACTATCGGGAGACATCCGAGAAAGGCATATCTTCAGGAATATCATCAAGAAGACAAGGATATGAACTAAGAGGAATGCGGTGATCATTGCAAACTGTTTCAATAGTTTGATTGCGAAACCAACAGCATCGTTATTAAAATTCGCTACTGTAGCTTGCAGTTGTTTCTTCAACTTGGAATACTTGATGTCGCGAATAGAGAGGTCCTTTGCGAGTTGTTCTTTTTCAGATTCAAGTTCTTCAATCCTTGTCTGAAATCTCTTCTCGGATTCGCAAACAAGTGACAATAAGTTAATAGCAATACTACAGGAAAAAGGAGTAATAAAGTAAAAAGGAATAATAAACAACCTTCTCTGTCAGATATCATATCTTTAACCAAGGCGGTATGCTCGGCATGAAGGCTAACATCAACACCTAAGTTATTCCTGGCATTATCTAGAACCTTCGCAGCCCAAGCGAATTCATCATCATTATTTATAATGAGAAGCGAACGAATTTGATCTTCTCGCTCATTAAGTATGGCATTATGACGAAGAGATTCATCTCGTTCAATTTGTACTTCGAGAAGAGATTTTTGAAATTTTGCTAATGCTTGTGCACCTTTATTAGCAATGCGGTCTTTGTCATCTATAAGGCCACTAATTTTCTTCCTTAAAGTTTTGGTTTTCTTATGGGAATCAAGATACATTTGTTTAAATCGGTTGGCTAAACCTAAACTAGATCTATGCTCAATCTCTAAGAGACGATATTTGGCTTGAAGTTCATTTAATGGAAAGGAATCAACTTTGTTTGACGAACTACTTAAAGATTCGTTGAGATGAGTGAGAAGAACATCATTATACATAGGCTCGGGAAATGAATGGAGAAGAATAGCTTCTTCGGAGAGATTATATATGTCTGCGAAAATAATAAACCAGGCAAAGAAAAGCATATGACAAAATAAAGACGACTTGAAGAGTAAAAATTTTGTACCATAAAGTTGTTGATTTGCACTTTGAAGAGTAGATATTTTATCCTTCTGAGAAGTAGACTCAACTTCCAACTGTTGAATTTTTTCATCTTTCTTGCGAGACGTCGCAACTTCGGTTTCTAGTTCTTGGATCTTCTCTTTGAGTTGGAGATTTTTCTTTTCAAGGTTGTCGCGTCTTTTCTCGAGATCCGAGGCAACAACAAAGGAAGCTCTCCCAGGACTATAAAGGAAAGTAAAGAAATTGTTAAGATAAAGCTTATAATCGAAGTTCTGAGAGAAGCAAAGGAATATGAACATACCAAAGCATTGAGAGCATTTAAGAAACTGGAAGTCAATGTTCGGAAACTCATGCGAAAAGAATCATTATCCACTATCAAGGGGGCATCGCAAATTTTAGCGAGAGCTTCGCAAGTAGCGAGATAAATGATCATCTCCCAATCCTTGCATAGAATCGGAGAAGACACTAGACAATTGCGCCATAGCGAAGCGGCCAGAGTGATTCTCCTTCGCAGAGGAAGTACCAACCTCATGTTCATCCTCGTCGAGCTCTCGCTGGTTTGGGAACTAGAATGAGAAGAGGGATGGGTTTTCGTTTTTAGAAGATGGAGCAGAAGATTTATCCTTGCGAAGAGTGATTTTATTCTTGCCCTTAACCTTCGCAACTTCGGGAATGTCTATTTCTTCAACAACCTTCGCACACGAATGAAGATAAGAAACAGAGGTAACAATATTGTTAAAAATAACAAAAGAAAGTATTTCTTACTTCATCCGTGATCGATCGGAGTATCGCCAGAGTACTCGCCTTTGGACGTCTACTATAACTCTTTTTCAATTTGGTAATCTGAAGATTTTGCAAATCTAGTAAATATAAAAGGAAAGAAATATCACAAAAGCAAATCTGAAATAGGAAGTATACCTCTTTTGCCTTTTCGGGCCACTTAAATTCCCAAGGATGATAGTCTGCGAGATTCGCAGGGAGTACATGTGAACCTGCGATATAGGGTCCACTCAGAAATAAAGGAACAACCCACCACTTCTCATCTTTGGAGTGCCGAGGAACATTATTTTTGCCCGAGTTCCAGTCAATATCTTGCATGAGCAGCTTATCAGCATCAATGTTATCTTTTCTCTTCAATCGAGCACCCAAATGAGATTTATCATTTCTCATATTTATTCTTGCATAATTCGCAAAGAAGTTTTCTACGGTATACTTCTCAGCGACTATTTGTAAATTTGCGAATCTAGGATGTTTGACATCATCAGGATATAAATATCCTTTACCAGCACCACGGTTGGCGAATTCAAGCATTAGACGGATGCAGTCGCCGCTCAATTGATAAACAGCTCGCGAGAATTTCTCATGAGCAAGAATTTCATAGAATAATGGCATCTCAGGATTTTATAGAGGAATGGGAAGGCCTGCGAGGATTTGACCTAGCGAGACTATGATTTTCGATCATCACACCGATGATCGGAAAATAGTTTTGCGAAAGTATAGATGAAGATTCTTGATCGGGAATGGTCGATAAGATGAAGCCCTTCTCTTGGAAATTCTTTTGAGCTTCATTAAAAAGGGGTTTATATGTGCGACCAAGTGAAGCCATTTTTAGAATATGGGAATGATTAGAAAATTGAAAATCAAGAGAAAGAAAGAAGGAAAGATTTACAAAAGAGAGAAACGCAGATTGCGGAAGAAGAGAAGTTGCAGAGGGAAAATAAAAGAGAAGAAGAGAAGGGTAAGAAAACTATATATAGAGAGGAGAATCCTCGATAAAAAAAAATGCATTTAATGCGAGATGGGACGTGAATGGTAAAGAATAAACGGTTGAAAGAGACGTGTCAAGAAAAGGGTGGAAGAAGAAACACCTGTAATAAATTCCGTACGGGAGTGAAACAGATAAAAACGAACAATTGCGAGATAAAGATGAGCAATTGCGGCATTTTAAAATATTGATTCTCATGACATTTTCTCTTTCGCGAAAAAGACATGAGAAGAGGCAAGATGTAGGATCGAGAATATCGCGACATTAATACTTCATGAGATTAATAAATAACGATATCGCGAGGAGACACGAGAGAAGTAAAATAAATGACGCAATGAATGACGACGGCCCGAACATGAGAAGAATGTGAAGACTCGAGGCGAGATTTAGGAGCGTCGCGAGAATTGGTATATGTACACTTGCGATATTTCGCAAGACATTCCCGAAAATAAAGGACAACTTAGCTGTCATCCACTGTGTACTACCCTATATAAAGGGTTGAGTCAGTCTGTTGTGGGAGAGTTATTTTTGAATTGTTAAGCAAGTCATTAGGAGAGAGAAAATTTAGAGTGATTGTAATTTCTTTAGCTCAGATCTATCTTCCTTTGTAAACATTTCAAGAAAATAATCAATAAAATCTATAGTTATTCATCTTCAAATGGATTAGTTGAGTAAATTCTAGTGAGGGGTGTAGTGTGGGATTTCCTGCAACTACAAGTCGGACAAAGGATCTTCCGTTTATCTTAACATAAAATCCTTCGTCAGGCCCTTAGATCTATCTTATGTTCAATTACCGAAGTAATCGTTTAAGATTAAGCCAACAACACTCTTAATCCAAAGAATTGTGTTGATGCCGATCTACTCAATTAATCAATCCAATCTACCACAAGGATAAACCGATTATTAATTGGATCCTCTTTTACCGAAACAAGTATTGTGCACACCAAAGATTATAAACCCTAGTCAGATCTTCAATATCTTCTTTGTCTTCAAATCTTCTTAAATCTACAATACAAAACCTACCCACAATCACTTGAATCTCTTGTGATCAATCACGCAAAGAACGGAGTCTGTTAACAATGGATTATCACAACATCGTCTTTAGAACTAACAACAGTCTAAAGATCCCTGTCAAAACTCTGAACTAGTTTGAGTGAATCTTATATCAGAAGAGAAGATTCTCAAGCATAAACAAACTAGGTGCAATCATATTTCAACCACCGTTAGTCAATCAAATCAATCGAAAACAAAAGATAAACCGCAATTACCTAGTTTCCCACCAACGGTACACGCTAGAGCTTCTCAATCCCAAAGAAGACTTTAAACTGAGCGACCATAAGAGATTTCGCCTAATTAGGTTACTCTCCTCTCCGAATAGGTGGCTTCACCAGTAACAACAACAAAAGAGGAAGTCTGTTGTTACGAAAGATTAGTTTGCAAGAAAGACAAACTTCAAGTATTTATAGACAAGGAAGTTTGGACACCAAGGAATTTCCAAAACCGAAAATATTCTCAAGATATTCATTAAAGCACAAATTCGGTTTCCATAATTCCTGGAAATGCTCTGTCCAAAAATAATGATCGAAATCTCTCGGAAAATCTAATTAGTAAATGCACATTACTAATTCTTATATTTCCCTACAAAATGAAATTAATAACCTTAATTAAAAGATTCTTAACTTACTTATGTTTTGATCCTGGGATTCTCTTCCCTTAGCTATTAAGGAATAACTTTGAACAATTAAAGAAATAAACATTCATAGCACGTGTTCTCTTTCACACTTACAACCTTGAAACCGATTTGCCACACTTCCAAACAAGTTTAGAATTGGTTCATCTGACTTTCAAGAACTATGTGATTGATCAAACAAACATTCAATCACAATCATTGGTTTAACGGTTCTACCAAAACAAGTTTCGGTTCTACCTTCCATGTGAGTACTGTGCATAGTCTCACTAGCTTTCCAAAATTCGGTTGACTAGGTACTAGGATCGGTTCCCCACATATATATGGTCTCTAACTTATATGTGTTGCACATGTCCATAGGATCGGTTCCCCTTTGCCTAAAAACGTGTTGCACATGTCCATAGGATCGGTTCCCCTTTCTGCTATAAACCATGCTACACCCCATACAAGGATCGGATCCCCTTTGTGATGTACTGCACCTCTTACTAGGATCGGTTTCCCTTTCCCATATTTGGTCATACATAAAATCACAAACCCGATCAAACCATCTCAGGTAATTACTTAAGATCGGTTTCACTAATAAAAGTCATACCAATACATAAGTCGGGCCTTTGTGAATAGTTCTACCAAGAACACAAACAAGTTGTGAGCGGTTATACTCAATCACACATATTGGTTGTTCATAAGATATGCAATGAATAACAAAACCAATAACACCTGGCAATTTCCTTTTCAGTTCACAAACAAGTTTATGAACTTACTTCCATAGTACACATGTAGAACATTGTTCCCTAGGATGAAATCCTCATCTCATACCCATACATAATCAGAATAGCATTCAAATGATTATGACGATGTCTTATCTATAAAGTTTAATGGTTAAGCAATAAACCTCGTATTTTATTCCTTAATACTATGTCTATCTAGAGTTCAAATATGCTTCGCAGTTTTGTTTTCAAAATGCAAGACTTGAAAGATACGTTAGGGAATGAAAAAGTTCAAGTCAAATATCACTAACCTCAAGTGGAAGGATGATTGTTGTCGTTGTAGCTCCTTGCTTCTTCACATCTTCAAGACTTCGCAATACTTGTAATGTCTCATATCTTAATACTTTCAATCTAACCTATACGAAGTTGACTCTAGTACATAATCAAGCGACTCTTAACATGAGTTTTGATTCACTAAAATATGACAACCAAACTTGACATACCAACGCTTGGTGGGTTCAACCGAGCTATGCTCTAACAATCCCCCCTTTTTCAATTTTAGTGACAAAACTCTTACGTCATATGGATAAACAAATTACAAGAATTCATTACACATACGCTTGATTCCTGAATTCAACAGCACAGTAAACTGCTTACATTCAATCCTTGAAAATGCCGTTGTTGACATTATAATAACAAAGCAAATACTCCCCCTAAGGAAGATAGGTAGATATTCAATCCGCATGTCTTTGTTATACCAATTTATATGACATGTTACTCCCCCTTAGTCTATGCTTTCACTCTTTCGTTTAAATAAAACGTTTAAGCACCAATGTTCTTTTCCTTAGCGATAACAATCAATATAAAATCAATGCCAGTATCACTTGTTTACTCCATATATTTCTCCCCCTTTTTGTCACAAAAATGACAAATAAACGAAAAAATAAAGGACAACACGAAAAGAATCTTACAAATCTCAAAATAGACTTGCAACCTGTAGAGTTAGGCACGAGGGTTCCACACATCATGTTCTGATAACCAATATCAAAACCGAAACTACAAGTAATTTTATTTTGATATGTTACCAAGGAAACAATTTTTCCAATTTAGTTTAGCAAAACAAAAATCAACTAAGCACCTTAGTCCCTTTGCTAAACCGATTGTTCAAAAACAACCGCTTAATTCGATAAGACCAAAATAAAAATAACTCTATTTTTCTCATCAGATTCTAATTATCCATAAACTTAGACCTTTCAATTTTAAACAAGACAAGTACTAGGTTAGTTAACTAGCATTTCTCGTTAAGGCATTCGATTAGACTTGAATAACCGAAACCTCACTTCGATAAGTCTAACTAAGGTCAGAATTAACTTAGTTTCTCTTATCCGGAATTGAGTTGGACTAAACAACTCATCCCGTGCACCTTATATTTCGTTAAGCCATAAATAATTCATACAAACCAACATAAATCAACTTGTGTAATTATTCACCTCAACCGGAAGCAATTGAAACAACATAGACATTAAAAGCACCGCAATTGCACCGAAATTTTGTAAGCCTAAACAATTGATACCACACAATAAAGTAAGATAACAATAGTTTTTCTTAACCGGAACCAATTGAATCACACACATCCACACACACATCATGGAATAAACATCAATTGAACCGAAATTTTGTTAAGCAAAAGCAATAAATATATACTCCCTCCGTTCCATTTTACTTGCTTTTTTAGGGTTTCTTTTGTGTTCCAAATTAGATGATAGTTTTAGTTTTTTTCCCCAATTTTCACTAATCTACCCCTGCTTTGGAATCACACCAGAGAATTAATTCTCATGGTAATCAACACAAAAACAATTACTCAAACTTTTAAATATACCCCATGGAGGATATATACTCAATCTTGTACATCCCAAGTACATTACTATGGGATTGATAACTTTTCCTATATTCTAGAAACACAAAACTAGGTTATTTAACTTTGAAGTAGGAATTAATATGGGTATTATTGGAAAAAATTTACTCTCTCTAATATTTCTTAATATCCGTGAAAAACTCTACAACGTCAAGTAAATCGGAACGGAGGGAGTATAATATAAACTCAGGCTTTTCTTAAACAGGAAAACAATTAACTAACAAGATTGTTACCTCAAATTTCGCATCCACTTCTCCAATATGTTTTCATCTTCTTCCAGGGAGAATTGATATCGAAATATCATCATGTTGTCATCCTTATGCCAAAACAAAAGAATAACAACAACTGTCAACCTTTACCAGAGAAAGGTTGAAAACTGGTTTTAACAATTGTAAGCAAAAGTTGAAAACCGTCGAAACACATATGCTTTTATGCTAAACCAAACCGATTCAACATATTGTGACTTTTTCACATATTGTTTCTACCACAACCCCTCATGATCCTTTGATAAAGCCTACCAACATGGGCTAGAACTTAATCCTGCTAAATCAAAAAGTCACCCAAACCACAAGGGTTCACAATATATGAGATCGAATATTAAGGTAGTAAAACCGAAATCAAACATCCCATAAATATACTTAGCAATAAGATAAAATCATTCAAGCACAGGCTATGTAAACCGAAAACTATCACAAGAAAATTTACAAATCAAATAATTTTATTCATAATTAAGATAGTTTTTATTCATAATAGACCTTACATAAAGTAGCCTAGTTTCAAATAAGAATTTAATTTTATCTTTGCCTTGCATGCCTTACTGGAGAAATCCTTTAGAAGTATCTCAAGTTTAGTTTCTTCCACTTTAGAATCTTCTAAATTTCTTCTAAGTTCTCCAAGGTCTTCAGGTCATCTATATTTTTCAATAGATTCTTTGTATCCAGCGATACTCGTCTTGGCATAAATAAGATCATCTTTGAGAATATCTCTTCTTCCAATGAGTTTCATTGTTCCCTCAAACAAATTTTGAGCAAGAATTATTGAGAGAGTTGTCTTGATAGAGAAAGAGCAATAATCGGAACGGATTCCATATATTCTTTTCTCATAATATGTGCAGCTAGACTCAAGGGTCCTTTCAATCTTTTCAACACAATGATCACAGACAACATCATACCGTTCTTTTCCTTCCACTACGAAGGGAATCATATAAAGAATTTTTGAATGGGGCAAAGTAGTGCATGAGCAAATTATTTCCGAAATTTCTCTTGTCAAGTCTTCCTCAATTTCTACATACGGTGAAAGCATTGCAGCATGCTGTTACAAGAGGATCACAACCAGACATATTTATTGTATTTGCAGGAAATCCCACACTACACCCCTCACAAGAATTCACACAATCAAGTCATTTTAAGATGAACAATCATAATCTTTATTGATTAATCTCACAAATGTTACAAGATGAAAAGGAAATAAACTAAAGAATTAACAACCGCTGTGAACTTTCTCTCTCCTAATGACTTGCTCAACACTCGAAAAGATCTCCCTCTCTTAAGCTTTGTTCGGCTCTTTATATAGGGCATTACATAGTGGATGACAAACTAAAGTTGTCCTTTATTTTCGGATCTGGCTTGCGACATTATCGCAAGTGTACAAATACTAAATCTCGCAACACTCCTAAATCTCGCTAGGTCTTCACATCTTTCTCGTGTTCAGGCTGTCGTCATCCGTTGCGTCATTTTTATTACCAATTTGCGATATCTTCGAAGTGCGTCGTTCATGGATTTCGCAAGGGTATTGGTGTTGCGATATTCTGATCCTACATTTATCATTCCTATTCTTAAACTCAAAAAGGAAAGAATTCCTAACCAGAACCGAAAAACGATTCTTTCCTTACAGAAGTGAGGAAACAATTACAATGTTTTGAGAGGTTCCAGAAACCTGTTCGACCCCTTTCTTGTTTTTCTACTTTGTAGTAAATCATCAAAAGATGTTTTCACATTGATATCACTGGATATCTCAAGATATTGTTTGAGTCTAATAACTAGACTTTCATAGTCATCTTTGTCTAAAATTATAACAGGATTGATTTTCTTAGGCATTGTTCTAGATGAATTTTTCGATACCTTCTCAGATTTTGGTATCAATTTGTAGGTAGTTTTTGAATGAAGATTCTTCATTTCAAGAGACATTGCATCTTTCCACCTTGAAACATCAGATCTCATATCCTTATTGAAAAAGGTATTACCCTTTACATTATTTCTCCTTTTAGGATTGTTTCTTTTTGGATATGATTTTTGAATTCATGTAAAAATTCGTTTGTCTAACTGGACAATAGTGATCTGAGATGTTTTTGGAAGTGAAGTTATCCAATTCTTTTGAGATAAATGATAGAGCATTATGCATCTTTCGAATCTTACACTCCCTTTGCATATGACCTTTTTCTCTACAATAAAGGCTTTCGGTCATGATGCTGCTTATTGGTTGGAATCTTCCTATGTTTGTATTCGAAGACCTTTTATGTTGGATTCTCACTTGAGCACTTGGGAGAATCATGCAAGCATACTTGTACTTGTGGATCTTCAGGAGTAGGCATACAGACAGCCTTTACGAATTTTACTTCTTTGTTGATCGACGAAGTATCAATCCCATCATATCCTAATCCTAGTTTGTCGTCATGACATCTTCCTGCATCTATCATGGAAGATAAGTTAATTGTGCTATATTTAAGTCTCTTCAGCCTTACAACCTCTTATTCTAGCCCCTTGATTTTTTCAATAACATTGGTTAGTTGATCCTCAAGAAGATTTTTCTTCAAGGAGTCAGACTCAAGTTGTTCGTTGCTCGTTGAATGTTGCGAATTAATCAAGGCTTTTGTCTCAAGAAGTTTTTTATTCAACAAGTAATGTTTCCTGTTGAGGTTCTCAAACTCAAGGGTTTTTAAGTGAAGAAATTCTTTGTAGTCTTTAAGAAGATATCTGGAACTCTGATATCCATAGAAGAAGCCAGAAAAAACTTTCCTCAGTTTCCTATTTTCTCTGCTGAGAGGAGCAAGAAGTCCAATCACATCTGAGGAGGACAGTCTTTTTGTGGAGACAGCTCCTAAAAGAGAGGAGTATTCGAATAGATCATCATCAACATCTTGATCGATTTCTGAGCCACCATCTTCAGAAATCTCATCAAGTTGCTTTTGAAAGCAAGTTTTCCAATCACTAGAACTACATTGTAGAGATCAGCCTGATCAGTAGATTCACAGAAGGTGTTATCTTCAAGACCTGATTTTTCATCTTGACTTACGTTAACTGAACCATCATTTAGATTCATTCTTATAGGTTAGATCGCACCAAACACATATTATTAGATCTTTTCGTGTTTGCCTGCTCTGATACCAATTGAAAAGGCGAGGGTACCCAAATATACCTCAAGCTAAAACTTTTCCTACCTATAAGTCATTTCTCCGAAAGTGATTGTCTATGGACTGAGTCGAGACAATACAACTAATCGGTTCACACTTCGTGTGATCGTCTATGGATACAAGATCGATACAATATAACAACGAAGTATGTTACTTGATAAAAAGGTTCGGACTTAACCAAACACAATAGGATTCACTTATCAAGTAAATAGGAATTAACGTTTGTGTAATTTACTTTAATTATAATAAAACAATTATAATGCGGAAATATAAAGTAAATGACACAACAAGATTTTGTTAACGAGGAAGCCTCAAATGCAGAAAAACCCCGGGACCTTGTCCATAATTGAATACTCAGGATTAAGCCGCTACACAAAATTACACCTAACTTCGTATAGTTGAGACCAAGCAACTAAACCTATAGTTCACCTAGTTCCGTCTGTATTCCCACGCCTCCAACTTATAAATAAGTCGCGTACTTGGAACAATTCCTTTGGTTCGTATTCCAAACAGTAAAGGAACAACAAATCTGTTTGGTATCAACTCTCTTCAACCAAGTGATATGAGTCGGATAAAGGCTCTTCCGTTTATCTTAACATAAACTCCTTCGTCAGGTCCTTAGATCTATCTTATTTTTAATTACCGAAGTAATCGTTTAAGATTAAGCCAACAACACTCTTAATCCAAAGAATTGTGTTGATGCTGATCTACTCAATTAATCAATCCAATCTACCACAAGGATAAACCGATTATTAATTGGATCCTCTTTTACCGAAACAAGTATTGTGCACACCAAAGATTATAAACCCAAGTCAGATCTTCAATATCTTCTTTGTCTTCAAATATTCTTAAATGTTCAATAAAAACCTACACATAATCACTTGAATCTCTTGTGATCAATCACGCATAGAACAAGAGTCATTAACAATGGATTATCACAACATCGTCTTTAGAACTAACAACGAGTCTAAAGATCCTGTCGAAACTACGAACTAGTTTGAGTGAATCTTATATCGAAGAGAAGATTCTCAAGCATAAACAAACTAGGTGCAATCAGATTTCAACCACCGTTAGTCAATCAAATCAATCGAAAACAAAAGATAAACCGCAATTATCTAGTTTCCCACCAACGGTACACGCTAGAGCTTCTCAATCCCAAAGAAGACTTTAAACTGAGCGGCCGTAAGGGATTTCGCCTAATTAGGTTACTCTCCTCTCCGAATAAGCGGCTTCACCAGTAACAACAACAAAAGAGGAAGTCTGTTGTCATGAAGGATTAGTTTGCAAGAAAGGCAAACTTCAAGTATTTATAGACAAGGAAGTTTGGACACCAAGGAATTTCCAAAACCGAAAATATTCTCAAGATATTCATTAAAGCACAAATTCGGTTTCCATAATTCCTGGAAATGCTTTGTCCAAAAATAATGATTGAAATCTCTCGAAAAATCTAATTAGTAAATGCACATTACTAATTCTTATATTTCCCTACAAAATGAAAATAATAACCTTAATTAAAAGATTCTTAACTTACTTATGTTTCTTTCCTGTGATTCTCTTCCTTTAGCTATTAAGGAATAACTTTGAACAATTAAAGAAATAAACATTCATAGCATGTGTTCAAAGTATGTCAACATCCTTACTTTGTAAGTTCTCTTTCACACTTACAAACTTGAAACTGATTTGCCACACTTCCAAACAAGTTTAGAATTGGTTCATCTGACTTTCAAGAACTATGTGATTGATCAAACAAACATTTAATCACAATCATGGGTTTAACGGTTCTACCAAAACAAGTTTCGGTTCTACCTTCCATGTAAGTATTGTGCATAGTCACACTAGCTTTCCAAAATTCGGTTGACTAGGTACTAGGATCGGTTCCCCACATATATATGGTATCTAACTTATATGTGTTGCACATGTCCATAGGATTGGTTCCCCTTTGCCTAAAACGTGTTGCACATGTCCATAGGTCGGTTCCCCTTTCTGCTATAAACCTTGCTGCACCCCATACAAGGATCGGTTTCCCTTTGTGATGTATTGCACCTCTTACTAGGATCGGTTCCCCTTTCCCATATTTGGTCAGACATAAAATCACAAACCCGATCATACCATCTCAGGTGATTACTTAAGATCGGTTTCACTAATAAAAGTCATACCAATACATAAGTCGGGCCTTTGTGAATAGTTCTACCAAGAACACAAACAAGTTGTGAGCGGTTATACTCAATCACACATATTGGTTGTTCATAAGATATGCAATGAATAACAAAACCAATAACACTGGCAATTTCTTTTTCAGTTCACAAACAAGTTTATGAACTTACTTCCATAGTACACATGTAGAACATTGTTCCCTAGGATGAAATCCTCATCTCATACCCATACATAATCAGAATAGCATTCAAATGATTATGACGATGTCTTATCTATAAAGTTTAATTGTTAAGCAATAAACCTCGTATTTTATTCCTAATACTATGTCTATCTAGAGTTCAAATATGCTTCGCATTTTTGTTTTCAATATGCACGACTTGAAAGATACGTTAGGGAATGAAACAGTTCAAGTCAAATATCACTAACCTCAAGTGGAAGGATGATTGTTGTCGTTGTAGCTCCTTGCTTCTTCACATCTTCAAGACTTCGCAATACTTGGAATGTCTCATATCCTAATAGTTTCAAGCTAACCTATACGAAGTTGACTCTAGTACATAATCAAGCGACTCTTAACATGAGTTTTGATTCACTGAAATATGACAACCAAACTTGACATACCAACGCTTGGTGGTTTCAACCGAGCTATGCTCTAACACAACCAATAGACATTTTGTGCTCTTTCAGAACCCTAAGTAGACGTTCTTCTTGTATTGGGGTGAGGTTCTTTGCAATAATCACCGGGAGTTCTTCTTTATCACCCAAGTACGCGTACTTTAGGTGGTTTGGAAGTGGCTTCATTTCAAGTTTCGGTGCCTGCACAAAAGAAGGTAAGGGAATCTCATTAGTTATGGGTAAAGAAATATAAGAAATATAACCCGTTTTTGCTTCTTATAGTGCTATTAAGGCACCACACATCTCAACCAGTTCTTTGGCTAAGTTGACATCCAGGTTCGGCTGTCCATGAACGTCCAAATCAATATTATTCCGTAGCACAACTCCAAGTTCATCTTCACTATTCAAATCAAAATTTTTTTGCGCTAACGAACCAATAACATCAATGGAGAAAGCTGAGTGGACATCACTAGGATAGCGCATGGTTTCAAAAATATTGAAACGTATGATCTCCTTATCAAATTCCATAGTGAGTGCACCACTATCAACATCAATCTTCGTCTTTGCAGTCTTCATGAACGGTCTCCCAAGAAGTAACGAAGTTAATGAACAATTATCTCCATTGTGCATATCCACAATGGAGAAATCAACCGGAAAGATTAACTGATTCACTTGAACTAACACGTCCTCCACGACTTCTTTAGGATATATATTGGACTTGTTATCCAATTGAATAATAATCTTTGCCTCTTTTAAAGGTCCGAGATTCAAAGAATCATAAATATCGGCTGACATAACACTTATGGAAGCTCCTAAATCAAGCAAAGCACGCTCGAATCGTCGGTTACCAATGGTAACGGGTACCGTGAAACCGCCAGGATATTCACATTTTGTAGGCATCTTCTTTAGTAACATAGCTGTAGCACTTTCTCCCACCAAAGTAATCTCATGAGCAATCAACCTATCCTTCCTTGTACACAAATCCTTCAAAACCTTGGCATACACAGGTGCGGTTCGATGGCCTCAATAAATGGATGTTGATGTGTATCTTGCTGAAAATATCCATGATCTCCTTGTCTTGAGCTTGCTTCTTTGACTTGGCAAAACGACTTGGAAAATGAGGTGGTATGGTAAAAGTGGGAACCGTGTCCTTAGGTTGGCCGGTTGAGGTTGGATTTTCCTTTGGGACGGTTTCCTCCTCTACTTCCTTTTTGATGTCGTTACTAACCTCTTTTTGTTTATGTGGCTCTTCAGTTTGTCTCCCACTTCTTAGAGTTATGGCATTAACATGCTCTCTTGGGTTCACAAAAGGTTGTGATGGCAACTTTGTTGATGTTTGTGTTTTTAGCAAATTCATATCAGTTGCCATTTTCCCCATCTGCATTTGTAAGTCTCAACAGCAGCATCATTCTTTTGTTGATATTGTAGGTTTTGTTGCAAAATAACGTCTTGTTTCTGAGATATTCCCTTTTGTTCTTGCATCATAACCTTCATCATCTCCTCTAAATTGGAACTCTGAGTCTGTTGCTGAGTTTGAGGATGGAGTTGTGATTGTTGTAAACCACCTTGTCTCGCATATGGATTAGGAGATGCAGCTTGCTTGTTCACATAACTGAAATTTGGGTGATCTTTCCAACCAAGATTATAAGTATTTGAGTATGGATCATACCTTTTCCTTTTATTAGGAAATATAACATTCACCTCAGCATCATCTTCATATGTAGGAATAACTGCAGAAGCTATCCATTGAACCATCTTTTCCACATTACCCATTCATTGCTCAATATGTGATGAATCTCCAATCTCACTAACTCTTCTAACCACCCGTGAATGGGTAAAAACGGTTTGCTGGTTTTGTAGGAAAATGAAGAGTCGAGCGTGTGGTCGAGACTCCTCAACCAAGCAAACTGTTGAACCTCACACAGATGCACCGCTGCAAAGGGGGTGCTTAGATTCGAGAGATCAATTTGTAGGACTCCGGCCTAAACCAAGACAATGGCCGTTCCAGAGTCAATTCGGTCGCAAAGAGGGAGATAGGTTGATCTGTAGGAGGGAAGCTGAGAATTGTGTGGGATCAGTGATGATCAAGGATTGTGGGTGTGTTGAAGGTTTCTGCAATATTGTTGAACTACTGAAGTTGAGTTCTGTGAATAAGTTTGTATCGAGTTGTTGACGGATAATGATGATGCTGATGACGATATTGTCCTCGATTTAGACTTATTTATATTGCAAGAATGATGAACCACTGATCCCTGTAAGTGTGACGGTTTCTTGAGTGAAAGAGTGGGAAAGTGGGAGATCGTGGTAAATTCAGTTTCATGTCGTGTGGAGACTTAACTGATCGTGCACCCACTGCTTTTCTAACTCCTTCAACCGTTAACACAAGTTACGCACATTTCTCGTCGTGGATGAATCCACGTGCTGTTGGCCGCCAGACCAAAACCATAGTTGTTATCCCCCAATTTGACGTGATTGATGTCTCACGAATCGGATTCTGCATGACAGACATGTATTTAGTTTGTCAGTTGTTAAATGATTAGGCAATGAGCCTAGGTTTTGTTGAATCGAGCATGTTTGGCAAATGCTCAGCGATTCATGAATGTTAATGTTGTTTGTCTGAGCAAATATTGTAAATTCAATGAGTTATTGAATATTGATAAGTTACTGAATATATGTGGATTATTCGAGCAACTGAGCAAGTATTGCTCGATTCGACGAAATCTTGATAAATTACTTGAATATTGATAGTTTGGATGAATATTCGAGCAACTGAGCAAGTATTGCTCAATTTGACGAATTACTGAATATTGAGAATTTGACATGCAATTAAGCAAGTATTGCCCAATTCGACAAATTACTAACAATTTATAAAATATTGATAGCTGAATCAATATTTGAGCGACTGAGCAAAGTTGCTCAATTCGACGAAATATTTATTGGTGATGCAACCCAATAAAATATAAAAATTATTGGTATATTACCAGATATTATAATTAATCCCCTTGGATCAACATAAATTCATTTGGTGTTTGAACTTGCTCCGAATAATGATTTGTTGAGCGTTTGTTCGAAAACCCTAATTTTTGATGAATTGCTCATTAGTCGACGAATTGCTGAAAATAGGTCATGAGCAAAGGAGGGACCGATCACATGAGCTCATGGACGTCCATGTGATTCCCAATTGCTCAAGTGAGCATGCACCAGGGTTCTCAGTTGGAGAGTTGGTGAAAGAATGATGATTATGTGTCGGTTTCATCATTTACTGAAATATTGCTGGGTTCAGCATTAGACAAAACCTAAGTATGAAAGATGGGGGACCGACCAAGAGAGCATGGGACCAGCTCTTGGTAGTCGTGGGATTAATTGTTGGTCATTCGAGCAATCTCCAGGTTGGTTGGAGAGATTTTGGGCCCAATATGAGCAATTGAGCAAATTAGGTCAGAATTATAAAACATGTGGGACCATCTTTGTGAAAGCCCTAGGAATGACTCTGGTCGGTCATTAAGGCATGCTCGTGTTACCATGGTATCCGTGTATCCATACTGAGAGTTCCAGTATTTTCTGATGTGAGTTCGAGCAACATTGTGAATTTTCAGAAGAGTTTATCTTGACTGAAATTCTTGATTTTTGTTGGAATGAGCATGTATGCTCAATTGATCAGTATTTTGTAAATATTAAAATAAGAATATTTTAACATTCAAAATTGCCGTGAGAGGCTAGCCGGTCATGCAACCATGTTGGCTTTTGAATTTTCATGATTTGAGCAAAATTTGAGAAATTATGAAGAAATCATGATTTTTGCTCAAACCAAGGAGTTTCATGAATTTGAGGAAAATAATAATTATAAAAGACTAGGGATTGCGGGGGTGTGGGACTGGCCACGGCTAGGGCATGGCCGTCCTGGCCATGTTTCCCGATCCCGCACTCCTTTCCCTATTTTATAATATTATTTTTCATGAATCCGTGATGTTATGGAGAATCCATGAGTTTTTGTTGAAACGGAGGAGTTTCATGAATTTAGGGAATAATAATTATAAAAAGCTAGGGATTGTGAGGTGTGGGACCGGCCACGGCTTGGGCATGGTCGGCCGGCTATGTTGCACAGTCCCGCACACCTTTCCTATTTTATAATATTATTTTTCATGAATCCATGAAGTTATGGAGAATTCATGAATTTTGCAAAAACAAGGAAAGTTGTTAAAATCAAGGAGTTTTTCATGAGTTCATGAAAATAACAAAATAGGGCAAAATAATGGAAGAAGCATGGGGACCAGAGCCACGGCTAGCGCATAGCCGGCCGGCCGGTGGGCCCGGCCCCTGGGCGCTCCTTATTATTTTATTAATATTTGTTGTTTTCTCCTGTTTTGCATAGGATTCCTCATCTGTCCATATTTTTGGATGCTCGTTCGTGCATCCGAGTGCTCAGTCGTGCATCATTGTCGAGTACACTTGCACCATTTTTGTGGGGCTTACTCAATGATGATCCGGATGCCCTAAGTATTGAGTATTTATTGCTAATCCATGAAATTCAGTATAGAATAATTCATGAACTTGAACAATAAGAATGAGTAGTTATTTATTATCAATTCATATGATCGGTTGTGGTTTCGACCATGGATTCGGAATAATAAAATATGCATTACCATTCCATGGGATCGTGGATTCGACCATAAAATCGGAGTAATAAAATTATCTATTACCATTCCATGAGATTAGCAGTGAATCCGATCATGGAATTGGAATAATGATAATATAAATTATTATTGCCATTCCATGGGATCGGGCCATGGATTCGACAATGGAATAGGAGCAATTGTTATTGCCATTCCATGGGATCGGCCGTGGACTCTACCATGGAATATGAGAAATTGTTATTGCCATTCCATGGGATCGGGACGTGGATTCGACCATGGAATAGGAGCAATAATAGATCATTACAGGAATTCAGTGGTGAATGTCACGGAAGAATTAATCTATGTGCATAGTCGGGAGACGACTAATATCTGAAGGCGCTCTCGGATCTTTCGGAGAATGCCCGAGTCTATACACGGTAGCTCTACATAGTCGGGATCGGTGAGTGTTACTTGTCTGAAGGCACCGTTGCTCTTAATCTTACGGAGAACTCGCCCAATCGTTCTTCTATGTAGAGGGTTTGCTCTCATGTAGTCGGGAATAGTGAGTATCACCGACGTCCCGAAGGCGTTAAGCCCTCTCAACAAACAATTATGTAGGAGGACCGCCCAATTCTATTATTCTACATAGAGTGCACAATGAAATGCCGAGGATCGAACGCTCATCTAGTGGAGGCTTTTTTGAAAGACATGTTCATCATGGCTTCGTAAAATATGAATCGTCACATCGATATCATAATTTTACGGTTTCGACCTTTGTTGAAAATCCACCATCAACATTAAGTCCCCGCTTAGTGAGGAACAGTCATGTTCCGTAGTAAGCATTAGATGGTGATTTTCGGTCGACGAGATCGCGGTTGAACTCGGTCTACAAAGGTAGTTTCGAGAATCCTCGATTTGCTCCAATGGTGTCATGTACGAGCAAATGTTCGGGTGAGACCACGATAGTGTGTGATTCCGTGAGCACGGAGAGATGAAGCATCGCTGATTTGGTCGATCAAAAAGTCCGTTTTTTGGTCGATTTAGGATTTACGGGCCCGAGCCCAAAAAGGAACCCATGTTTTATTAGGTTTTGGAAATAAAATTAATATAAAAGGGAGAGGAGCCTAAATTTTTTAAAAGTTCAGTTGTTCATGAGTTGTTCAAAATAAAATTCCATGTGTGCATGTATGCGTAAGTTTCATGAAAATTTGTTTTAGAAAACATATGCACGTTAGTTCGTTAGTTTAAGAAACGAGCAATAATCCCTAATATGAAAGAGATACATAAATTCTTGAGTAGACATGGTCTAGTTGCAGTAGAAAAATTTTTGTTGATGAGGTTTCATGAAAACCAAAAAGTTATTTTCAAAGCATGAACTTTCACAAATACTTTTAGGAACGTAGGTTCGTAGTAAAGTGATAAATAATGATCCTTAGAGTTAAAGGAATTTTTGAAAAGACCTGCACCTCATGATAAAATTTATTTGGAATATGTGGACCTTTACAAAAGTATAAAAGACCCTCGTTTCATAGAAGAACGCTCGTTTGAGCAAAAGTTGAATTTTTTTTTTTCTAATTTGTGAGATTTCACAAAATGGAATAAACCCTCGTTTCAAAGACGGATGCTCGCGAGAGGGAGCAAAAATATACATATATTTTCAAAGTTACATGAGTTTCACATTAAAGTATATATTTTTTTTGTAAAATCAATGTTTTGATTTTGAACAACTGTTGAAAGTAGACAATTTTACATGGTGAAATAATGTTTGTATGTGAGTTTTCACAATTGTAGAATGGACGTCTGTCCAAATTTTGAAAAACCGTTCACACAGTAAAGATTTACGTGGATTGTTCACGATTTTAAAGATTTTGTAAAATCATGTTTTGATTTTAAACAATTGTTAAAAGCAAACAATAATGTTTTCGTGAATTTCGTGAATTTAAGAGGGTATGCACGAAAATCAATGAATGTTCACTCTGTGGAAATTTATGTGAAATTAAAATTTTGATTTTCAACAATTGCTAGAAGTAAGCAATTTTTTGATAAAATACGATTTGTATGGATTTTGTGATCTGATAGTGTATGCACAAAATCAATGAGTGTTTACTTGGTGGGGAGTCGTTCACACGGTGAAAAATAATGTGAATTGTTCACATGATGGAAGTTTCGTGAATTGTTCACAGTTTTATGAAAATCACGTTATGGTTTTGAATAACGAATTTTGTTCGTCTTTGCAGGTTTGAAGGAGCGAACAAATTCTCGAGATTGTAATCACTACAGCTAGTGAAATTGTAAATAGGTAAGAGTTGGATGGTTACCATTTTGTAGACACTGTTGTGAGCACCTTTATTCCATGATTCATCGTTTTGTTGAATCCTGCGCTTTGTATGAACGATGTGCTGAAGTAGCCACTTTGCAAGAATGACTGACTCCCATGATGACACTTCCAAAGATGGTGTTTCCAGAGATAACATCTCTACGGACGAAACTTTAAGAAATGGTACTTCTGGGACCTCTGAGTGATGGTGAGAGATCCTTCATACTGAGTTGTACTCCTGGTTATTTCATTAGCTTTACCATAGGATGATCATGTAGTGAGATCCCGTATCAATGTAGACTCCACGAAAATGAAAGAAAGTCTATGGGAGCGGAGAACCCAGAAGTAAGGACTACAGGATGTTAGCAAATGACGTGCAGTCCCCAGCCGTTTCTTTGGTGAGTTGTTAGCGCTCCTTCATCATGACTTTGCCCGTGCAATTAGGATCACGAGATCAAGGTTTGTTATTTCTTTTCAGACTTTTGCTCCATCGATTGACGGTCTTCAACTTGTTCCCGGGCAAACAATTCATGAATCCAGCACTGATGAAGGAGCCAATGTAAGTATCTTTTTCGTGTAGGTGATCGTGGCATCTCCTTGAATGAAATAAAAATAATTGTTGTTGATGAATCCAGGAAGAAATCATTTTAGATAAGTAGCATGTTGATGAAGCGTGCTCTTCTTTGGGATATGAGAATATGGAGAATTCCCAAAATCCCGAACCGAATGGAGATAGCGGCGTTGCCAATGGAGATTCGGCATTGCCGAGCCTTCAAATGATTTAGAGACTCCCTAGTAAGTATATCTCCTTTAATCTCTTCATAGAAGTATGAAATTTCTGATTTGTGAATGAATGAATGATAATCCATGTAAGTATACGAGTAATTTGGCTGAAATACGTCACCAGAAAATTTCAGACTTCAGCCTTTTAGCAAAAACACCGTAGAATCTTCATTCGAAGTCGTATTTTCGCGATCTGCATATGCATCTTCAAGCCCAGAAAATTTCCAAGCTTTTTCAAAGCATCTTTTTGAGTTTTGAGCATTTTTAGGGCCTGAAAAAGGCGAAACAGTAAACTTCCAGGAGACCTTCAGAAAATTTTCAGCTAGCGTGTGGTCCAATGTTTTGGCCATAAATCTTTGCTCGTTTCTCCAATTGTTGTGAATTTTGGATATGTTGTAGAGGACATCCATACGAAGAGAATGGTATATGACCCATCCCTATATTCGTCACCAATTTCTCCCAGATCGCCTCTTTGTGCATGACAGTGAAAAGATCATCTCGGACGAGCTTGTTGCAAAACACTCTTGTTGTGTCTTTGGACCATTCGCTTGTGTCTTGAATGGTTGGTGAAGGATTTTAATATCATTGATTCATTTGAGATCAGGAATCCTTGATTGATACATGAGCATGGTGGTGCTTGCAGTGCCATATTACATCGAGAGTGGAAACATCACTTCTGAAACCCTGGTCACGGGACCATAGCTGATGTTGCTCTCAAGATGGGGTGATGTAATGACCATGGTTTCATGTCCCGCTGGTATCATTCCTTTTATGATGAATGATTAGCACATGAGAGTCTGGTTCCACGCCTCTTGGACCGTGAAACTGATCGTCATGATCAGTGGACCGTCAGTCCCCAGTATTTTGTTAAATCTCTCTTTTTCGTTTTCTCTTATTCTAGAAAGTCTTGGATAGAGGCCCCATGTAGAAAATTGATGTAAAGACCTAGGTGGTCGAAGTTGGAGGTACCTTGATGAATTACTTAGTGGAAAGACTTGGTGGACACCGATCGACTGTGGAAGTTATGAATCCCGTCTAAGAATTGCTGCTTGCATGTTGTACGCTCTGAAAACCTGTAGGAACCTCATACGACGTCGGAATTCGATGCTTGACCCCAACTTTTGAAGCTAAGAGACTGATTTATCACATGAGATAAGAATCACTCAATTTGGAGTTGTAGAGGTCAGCTAACAAAGCATGCACATTTGTAATTTGTAATCTGTATAAACTTTTCGGGGATTTCGTAGACCCGACGGTAAAGGCCACATCTTTCAGCTCGTATGTCCTATTGATGCGCCCTTGTTGTAGAAGAGACATAGACGAACATCTTTCGTTGAGGAAGTATTGTCATATTCCTCACCCATTGGTACGTTTTTGTAAACCCATGGCCTGGAGCATGTCGTATCTCGTTTGTAGAGGCGATGAGAACATCTTGTAGAAGACTTTGATTTGTGCCCGTCCGTCGTGCAAGCTATGGGAAGATGTTCATGTTATCATGTTTCCATGTCTACATATCTTGATATGAATCATTTGGGCTTGGAGAAGTACGATCCATCGAGTAACACTTCAGAGAATGGATAGTTGATAAATCCGGATGTTGTGCCTGAGACTGTTATCGATGCTGAGACAATGATTCAATTTTCTCCAAGTTCTTGTTGATGCTTGAGACCATGAATGGAGTTCCTGTACATATCTTTGATGATGCCGATACTATGGTTGGAGTTGCTACATAGACCGAAGATGATAGTCTTTGCTCCTCCATCCAAAGTGAGCCTTTATATGCATGAACTAGTTGGTGAGTTGAGCATTCCCAAGATAAAGGTGTACTAGGATTTCAACCCAAATTCTCCTGAATATGACTTTACTGTGAAGTGGCATCGTTAGGGATTCGTTGTTGTTGCACGGTAGATGGCAGCAGCAGTCTTCATTACGGATATCATTGGTGAAGAGAGGAAGTTTCCCATGTCGTGCAAGGGTTAGTAGAGTTAAAGGAGTTTGTAGCATCTATTGATGGATGATGTTGCATCTTCTTCAGAAGTCTCATCGTGGGATAGTGAAGACTTATCGATTTGTAATTCAGTCACACTTTGATCGTGTCGATGTTGAACCATTGTGTCACCGTCGAGATGTTGTGCTGAAGCTAGAGGCGTTATTATCGAAGTTATACTCTTTGATTGGGAGTATAATTCGAAGGCTTCTTATATGCTTGAGCATTAAAGCGTCGAACGTCTTAGGCTTGATCGTCTCGGCCCGTGTATCTTCTCGTTGATTTGGCATTCCACTGCGATAGTGGGATTCAACATTTGTGCAAACATCGAGATTTATGATTTTGTGGCACTCGTGGTCATTCCTACAAGTCGTGGAGAAATTCCCAAAGTGTTCTTTGCCATGCTTCCGTCATCTCTCGGTAGTGAATATCTCGGTGAGATGCTCGATTCGACGGTGTCGATTAAACCACTTGGTAAAATATTAATGCGTGAAGTTACCATTCATAACGTCTTGCAAAGTTGCTAGCGAGAATTGAGTCCCCATGCTAGGATAACATGTGAGGGAATAAATAACATAGACATGGGAGGAATGAGACTTTCCTGGAACCTCTTGATGAATGTCTATGAATCTTTTGCAGGTTCTTGCTTCAATCTCGTCAAAATTCGAAATTCCTCCAAGTGTTCTGATGATGGAACATCTGCCAAATGTTCTGGATCAGAACTTTCTTCGTTGGAGAGATGTGCAACTAAAGACTCTTTGTCAGTTGTCATCTTCTCGAATCTACGTCCGTCCGAGCATTATGTCGTATCTGGGATCTTCCCTGATTATGTGAAACTTGGTTTCTGTCCAGGTTGAGCCAACTTTCATTTTGAGAGTGATGAAACCGTATGCATCTCTGAGCGTTCCTTCATGGTCTCTGATTGAGATGCGAGCATGAGTTGCTTCTTGTCGAGTGATGCCTGCAACTCTGAGGGATTTCAGTGGAGAAATATTGATAGCAGTGCCAGCATCAACCAACGTTCTCCCGAATTCGTTTCCTTTGATATGGACTGCGGTAAGTAGTCCCCAGTCGTGCATCTCCTTGTCTGTGGATGAAGGTTTCAATGAGCATTCTAGGATAGACAGGCGTCTGACACAATGTGATTCGGTGTTGTGAACATGTCTTTCCTTTGTGCCTTAGATGGACAGAGCAATTCACAGATATGCTCGATCAACAATTGTACTGCTTCTTTGACTGGTTGTTCGGAGAGTGTAAAGGTTCTGATCGAGAGAGGATTCTTGTGTACTCCTTCAGTCCCCTGGGATTCTCCATTTTTCTTTTGTTGGCTCTCTCCTGATGAATTACAATTTGATTGCACCATCTTGAACCCAGACTTCTAGTAACTTGATCACTCCTTCATGGTAAGAGAGAAGTTTGAGTCTGTCTGATCATTTCCCCGTTCGTTGATGTTGGGTCGAGGTTTATGCATTTCAGGATTGGTTATCTTTTCTTTGATCCTTCAGAGGAGCCTGGGATATTGGAGAAGCGCTCTGATGCTGTGTCTCGGCTTTCTCTTCATTCCTACCAGCAACAACGTTTGTCGAAGGCCGGAGATTGCACTGATTGTTGACTAGGCGTCGGGTGCTTCGAGGTTCCTCGATCTTGCGAGACTTTGCTCTTTCCAGAAAGCGAGTGCGAGTAGTCGCGATCGTTTGGCTGCTTCATGAAGCTTTGAGAAAGTATGGAACCGAGAGATTTTCCAGCAAGGCTCTTTAGACCGGATCATTCTGTTGATGCACAAGTCCACCAGTTTTTGTTCAGTGACATTCGTGTCATGGCAATCCAAATATTGGACTCTGAACCTATTCACATAGTCGTTCGGATGTTCATTGTTCTTATGAGACATTCTTCCTAAGTCGGAGAGAGTAATTTGTTCTGAGACGAACAAGTATTTCCTAGAAACGTTAACCATCTCTCCCCAACTAGCGATACTCCCTGGTATAATATTTTTGTACCATGTGTATGCTCGGCCTGTCAGGGATTTCTAGAATTCCTTCAGACGGACGACGTCCTTGTGCTTCCAGGAATCGAGAGACGTGTTCTCGAGCATTCCCTGTTCCTTTGTACAGCGTGAATGTTGGAGAGATGTATCCCTTTGGGAGAGGGATCCTTTGCGTAGCAGTCGGGTATGGAGGCTGATGAGACGGTACATGACCTTTCCCTTGATCTTCCATAAAACGTTCCAGGTTTTCACGGGTGATGAAACCGGCAGGTTCAGGTTCTGTAGCTTTGCGGGTTTCATCGTCGTCAGGGACTGGAAGAACTTCGGGATCCGTAGTTGGAGATGTTTCCTTGTCTTTTCCCTTCTCATGAGTTTTATCTGACATCTTGTTAGTGAGAGTTTTGAGGTAGTTACATAGCTCCTTCTGAGTAGTAGCCATATCAGTTTGATTCTTGGCGAGAACTTCCTGAACTTTCATGAGATCGGCAATAGTCGGTGGATTTTCCCTGATTTCCTCGGGAGATCGTCCGAAGAGGGGATTGCTTTCAATGTTGGCTTGAGGAGGAGTGGTATCAACAGCACCGATGTCGGAGCGGCGTAGCTTCGAGTACCGCTTTTCTTGCTAGTGCTAGCGTTGTTTGGGTTAGGATTGGTAACCGAACTGACCTAAGATCAACCATTTTATGAAAATGAGAGATTGCAACCGAGAGATTAATCTCCCACTGTGGTCGCTAATCTATGGATGGGGAAAAACAGTTTGCTAGTTTTGTAGGAAAATGAAGAGTCGAGCGTGTGGTCGAGACTCCTCAACCGAGAAAACTGCTGAACCTCACACAGATGCACCGCTACAAAGGGGGTGCTTAGATTCGAGAGATTATTATGTAGGACTCCGGCCTAAACCAAGACAATGGCCGTTCCAGAGTCAATTCGGTCGCAAAGAGGGAGATGGGTTGATCTGTAGGAGGGAAGCTGGGAATTGTGTGGGATCGGTGATGATCAAGGATTGTGGGTGTGTTGAAGGTTTCTGCAATATTGTTGAACTATTGAAGTTGAGTTCTGTGAATAAGTTTGTATCGAGTTGTTGACGGATAATGATGATGTTGATGACGATATTGTCCTCGATTAGACTTATTTATATTGCAAGAATGATGAACCACTGATCCCTGTAAGTGTGACGTTTTCTTGAGTGAAAGAGTGGGAAAGTGAGAGATTGTGGTAAAGTCAGTTCCATGTCGTGTGGAGGCTTGACTGATCGTTCACCCACTACTTTGCTAACTCCTTCAACCGTTGACACAAGTTACGCACATTTCTCGTCGTGGATGAATCCACGTGCTGTAGGCCGCCAGACCAAAACCCTAGTTGTTATCCCCCAATTTGACGTGATTGATGTCTCACGAATCGTGGAGTCTGCATGACAGGCGTGTATTTAGTTTGTCAGTTATTGAATGATTAGGCAATGAGCCTAGGTTTTGTTGAATCGAGCATGTTTGGCAAATGCTCAGCGATTCATGAATGTTAATTTTGTTTGTATGAGCAAATATTGTAAATTCAACGAGTTGTTGAATATTGATGAGTTATTGAATATATGTGGATTATTCGAGCAACTGAGCAAGTATTGCTCGATTCGACGAAATACTGAAATTACTGAATATTGATAGTTTGGATCAATTTTCGAGCAACTGAGCATTGCTCAATTTGACGAATTACTGAATATTGAGAATTTGACATGCAATTGAGCAAGTATTGCCCAATTCGACAAATTTTACTAATAATTCATAAAATATTGATAGCTGAATCAATATTTGAGCGACTGAGCAAAGTTTCTCAATTCGACGAAATATTTATTGGTGACGCAACCTAATAAAATATAAAAATATTGGTAGATTACCAGATATTATAATTAATCCCCGTGGATCAACATAAATTCATTTGGTGTTTGAACTTGCTCAGAATAATGATTTGTTGAGCGTTTGTTCGAAAACCCTGATTTTTGATGAATTGCTCATTAGTCGACGAATTGCTGAAAATAGGTCATGAGCAAAGGAGGGACCGATCACATGAGATAATGGACGTCCATGTTATGCCCAATTGCTCGAGTGAGCGTGCACCAGGGTTCTCAGTTGGAGAGTTGGTGAAAGAATGGTGATTATGTGCAGGTTTCATCATTTACTGAAATATTGCTTGGTTCAGCATTAGACAAAACCTAAGTATGAAAGATGGGGGACCGACAAGGAGAGCATGGGACCGGCTCTTGGTAGTCACGGGACCAATTGTTGGTCGTTCGATCAATCTCCAGGTTGGTTGGAGAGAGTTTGCGCCCAATATGAGCAATTGAGCAAATTAGGTCAAAATTATGAAAACATGTGGGACCGGCTTTGTGCAAGCCCTAGGAATGACTCTGGTCGGTCATTAAGGCATGCTCGTGTTACCATGGTGTTCGTGTCTCCCCGTGCGAGAGTTCCAAAGTATTTTCTCGATGTGCGTTCGAGCAACATTGTGAATTTTCGGAAAGAGTTTATCTTGAATAGAAATTCTTGATTTTTGTTGGAATGAGCATGTATGCGCAATTGATCAGTATTTTGTAAATATTAAAATAAGAATATTTTAACATTCAAAATTGCCGTGAGAGGCTAGCCGGTCATGCGACCATGTTGGCTTTTGAATTTTCATGATTTGAGCAAAATTTGAGAAATTATGAAGAAATCATGATTTTTGCTCAAACCAAGGAGTTTCATGAATTTGAGGAAAATAATAATTATAAATGACTAGGGATTGCAGGGTGTGGGACCGGCCACGGCTAGGGCATGGCCGGCCGGCCATGTTTCCCGGTCCCGTACTCCTTTCCCTATTTTATAATACAAGCCACTAACCCGGTGCATACGCACCGGATATGATGTAAAAATTTCTGGCTATTGCTTGACCAATGACATACTTAAAATTTTAAAATCACCGGATATAATCACCCAACTCAGTTCCTGGCGCAGCTCAGATGTACAGATTTGGCTTGCGGATATCTTCTCCACTCGTTTTTGTTAAACAACTCTTAGTTTTAGTAAAACTTTTTAGTTGTACACTTGTACCCACCCTACTAAATTGGGGTATCGGTGTTTGCTTAATCTCTTGGACTTGACATTGTCTTTTTATGGATATTTCAATTATGCCATTGTAAAACCATTAGATGGTAGAGAAAAAATGTTTCTTCGTCCATGATACCGGTATATGTATCTATAAGAAAATCAAACGTACCTCTAGATGAGATACTAAAATTTAACTGGTATAGGAATTAAATACCATAAGTGAATGATATATCATGCACATCCTGTGAACACGGAAATCACATAGGCATTCCCATGTTCGCAAACAATCTTCGCATGAATTGAATACACGCATTAAGTTATGAATATCAAATACATAGATAGAGGTTGATTCATTGATTCCAAACCCCGGGTTTGTCATGATCTCATCAACATCTATCAATAATAGATCTAAGGAAATCGAACATATAAATGAAGATATACGAGTGCTAAATGTAAAGGAGACGATGATTTACGTGGTTCAAGACTAAGGCCTACATCCACGGATCTAAGGGTGTTCACTATGTAGTAAATGGTTACAAGAATAGTCGCAAGATCTGTGTTTACCGAACCCATAGGTTGGTGTTCATACTTACTTCTCTCTCTGATCTCTCCTATTCTCTAGTTCTCTCCAATTCTATAGTTCTCTCCTCGTGTCCTCCCTTCATATTTGGGAGGGACGTATATATATAGCTAATTTAGGTGGGTCCCTTGGAAAAGAGTTGTTGAGGTCTTATCTTCTTGTGTTCCAGGCATAGTCCAGCGGACTTCCTTGTCATTCCGCGTCTTCTAATGTTTCTATGTTCATTACGCTGACCATCCCCTGCTCTCTCCGTTGGTTATCTGACACGTGCCCCCCCCTGAGCAGCATTAAATGCGAGTGGTTGGGGCGGTCCAGTCTGCGCCAGGCGGTGTCAGTCTTCCCTTGTCACGTCCGTGTCGGTTGGACCTTCCCAGTAGTTGATTATGCCTCACCTCGTGATGAGGTAAAGTGTAAAGAGTAGCTCTTTGGTGTCACGTGGGGATACCTCCCTCCGATGCTCCTTCATCTTCGACCAGTTGATCTTGACAGATGGCACGCCGTCTAGATCCTATGGATGCCCCTACGTGCCATCTACTTTTATGACGTGGCCTCCACGTGGGCTTTGCTAGTACACGTGGTGAGGGAGATAAATAAGTGTACTTACACATCCGAAATGAAAGGCATAGGATACTAAAAACATCAAAAATGGTTAACCTTCGGTGTCTCCTATCTTTCTTTGGAAACCAAGAACATTAATGTTTTTGTAAATAAAAACTATCAATCAGTTTGAAGCATGGTTGAATTTTTGTGGATTTTATTCTCAAAGATCTGTAGAAATTTGTTCAACGACAATTATTCTAAATGATCATCACCATAATTCTTCTGTAATTTCTATGAAACCATACTATCCATATATCTGTATATTTAGCTTTTTTTGTTGTTTAATGCTCATCGAAACTATTCCTCTCCTATTATACAGGTATCAATTGTTGTAAATAACCAGTTGGACGCAACAATTTCTTAATCATAATAACATACCACTTGTCAAGAAAAAAAAAAGTAACATACCACTTGTGTAAAGAGTTAAAACTATAGTATCAACGTATGGTTGAGAAGCTAATGAGGAGAATTTATCTGTAGATAATGGTAGATTGATTCTGGTGTAGATGTACAAAGCAAGGCGATTAATCCTTCCTTTGAGTGATTTTTCTAATGCAAATCTCCTCTTATTCAAAAGATCCATGGTTGCATCATGGAATCTTGTCTACTTTACGAATTGAAGTGTCTCTGAATTCCATCAAGACATCTAATATACTTCAATAATGAATTGAAGCATTTTCAAATTGCAAAAAGAAATATGATCCAAGCAGGGGTTTCTTCCAAAGTATCTTTCTCTAATGTTTATTCAACTTCTAAAGACCCTACATTTATGTTCCACAACGATTATTATTACTTCCCAGATCTTTCTCTTCTCATTGTAATAATGAAAACTTATTTTCTCTCCCCCTTTAGCACCCCAAAATCGTAAAAAAGTTCCTTGCAAACTGCAGTATGGGAAGTTCCTCATCATTGGATGTCGAACACCAAGACCCAGATTTGTACTGAAGCTTTCATGGTTGTCATAGATGTTATATATAAAAACAGTTTCCATTATCAAAATTGGTACCCGGTTTAATTTACTGCTCTTCAAAATTTGGACGCACATAAAACAATATGAGAGAAAAAGCATCAACCATCCAAGATATTTACAGTTGGGAAAGGTGTTGGTCCCAATATAACGTTTTTAAATAATGACCATTCATCCCTGTTTCTTGTCGTTTCAGTGAGTCGACGAAGAGTTTGAAGAGAAGACACACGTCCTATGCTAAGAAAACACAACTTATACGAACAGAGGGCGTATCTTCTCGTGGTGTTTGGTAAAAGATGCAACTTTTGTTCAGTGATTGACAATTTTGAAGAGACACGTCTCATGCTAAAATAGCCTAGATTTCCATTGATAAAACTTGAGTCGTTTTAGCGTAATACGTCTCTTTGTCTTCCAAAAAGACTCCTTAGATGTAGGTGGCCGAAAATATATCACAGATATATTTCTTTTTAGTAGCGTTGGAGTTGTCAATTAAATTGTGTCTTACGGTGATATCTCTCGTAGTTGCCAATGGATGTATCTTTTGGAGTCGCTCAATTAGATTGTGTGTTATTGTAGTATCTCTTGAAATTGCCAACTGGATCGTGTCTTATGGTAATATATGTCGGAGCAGCCAAATAGAATGCGATGACATGGAAAATTAATGCTTACATGGCTTCACCAGAATCAAGAATGATTATGGATACGACATGTGGCGACTTGGGGGTCCCTTATTATAAAGAAATATTATTTTTCATGAATCCGTGATGTTATGGAGAATCCATGAGTTTTTGTTGAAACGGAGGAGTTTCATGAATTTAGGGAATAATAATTATAAAAAGCTAGGGATTGTGAGGTGTGGGACCGGCCACGGCTTGGGCATGGCCGTAGGCTATGTTGCCCGATCCCGCACACCTTTCCCTATTTTATAATATTATTTTTCATGAATCCATGAAGTTATGGAGAATTCATGAATTTTGCAAAAACAAGGAAAGTTGCTAAAATCAAGGAGTTTTTCATGAGTTCATGAAAATAACAAAATATGGCAAAATAATGGAAGAAGCATGGGGACCGGCCACGGCTAGGGCATGGCCGGCCGGCCAGTGGGCCCGGCCACAGGCGCTCCTTATTATTTTATTAATATTTGTTGTTCTCTGCTGTTTTGCGTAGGATTCCTCATCTCTCCATATTTTTGGATGCTCGTTCGTGCATCCGGGTGCTCAGTCGTGCATCATTGTCGAGTACACTTGCACCATTTTTGTGGGGCTTACTCAGTGATGATCCAGATGCCTAAGTTATTGAGTATTTATTGCTAATCCATTAAATTCAATGTAGAATAATTCATGAAATTGAACAATAAGAATGAGTAGTTATTTATTATCAATTCATAGGATCAGCTGTGGATTCGACCATGAATTCGGAATAATAAAATAGGCATTACCATTCCATGGGATCGTGGATTCGACCATAAAATCGGAGTCATAAAATTATCTATTACCATTCCATGAGATTAGCAGTGAATCCGATCATGAAATTGGAATAATGATAATATAAATTGTTATTGCCATTCCATGGGATCAGGCTGTGGATTCAACCATGGAATAGGAGCAATTGTTATTGCTATTCCATGGGTGTAGTTGCAGGATTTCCCACAACACACCCCATGTAATATTTCATAGATCTAAATCTATTTCATAATCAAAATAAAGATTAAAGTGCTAAAATATAAATGGAGACACAAGATTTACGTGGTTCGATCAATGTGATCTACATCCACGGGGTTAGGGTTCTTCACTATGATTATTGAAATTACATTTGGGTTACATTGGGAATCTCCATTAATGGATATTTAATAGAGCTCTAGATCTAGTTTTAAGGGAAGAAGATGATAAAGAAAATAAATTCTCTCTCTAAAAAATATCTCTCCCTAAAATAATATCTCTCTCTTACTAAATCTGTCCCCCCCTTTCTCTCTCCTGTTGTCCTCTTTATATAGGTATTTACATAGTGGGTGACAGCTAATCTAATCTTTATTTTCGGATCTGGTTTGCGAGACTATCGCAAGCATACAAGTGTTTATTTCGCAACATTCTTAAATCTCGCAAGATCTTCACATCTTTCTTGTTTTTCTACCAACGCCATCATTCACGTCGTTTTACATCAGAATCAACTGCGACGCCTTCGCAATGTGTTGTAAATGGTTACGTTGTTGCGAGATTAAATTCCTACATCTTGCCTCTTTTTTCTTGAATATTTCTTGAAGAGCGATCTTTAAGAAAAATCCATTGTTGTAGTAGTCTTTGATTTTTGTTGATGAAGGAACGAGCGAAAGAATATTGGACTTGAAAAGTACATACTTGCCTCTATTCTTTTGTGAAGTTCCGAAATACTAAGAAGTAATTAGAAGTATCATCCTGAAGTATACGAAGTATGAAGTATGAAGTATGAAGTATCCTTGAAGAAGTATAAGAAGTACTCAATCCTTGAAATATAAGAAGTGTCTGTCTTTGAATGAGAATAAGAAATATTGCCTCTGTTCATGCGAAGTTATTATTCCATTTTTGGTGAGGATTCTTGCTATTCACTAGTGAACATCCACTTTGGAAATGATTCTTTCCGAGAAGATGAAGAACATAAAATGTTTTCCTGGTGATCCATAGTTGCCTCTGTTGTTTATCTGTGAGGGTAGAATCCTTGAGAAAGTGTTGAATGAGCGTGTTGTCTCTTCATTCTTATCTTGCCTCTGTTTCATTTTTTGTGCTCATGAGATAGTATAATCTCTTCAAGTTGTTTGTTATTTTTCTTATAATCGAGCGAAATAATTACATCCTGCGAAATAATCACGATCTCGCAAAATTCGACACATTTTGCGAAATCCCAATAATCTGCGAAATTCTGGATACTTGTGCTAATATAATGCTTATGTGATGATTATGTTATGAAATGTGTATGCGATGTGTATGCCATGAAATGCTTATGCGTTGCTTTCATGATGCAAGTGTGATGCTTATATGATGAGAATGCTTATCTATTGCAATGTATAGCTATTTTTTGTGTTACTTAGCTCATTTTGCCGCGAATTTCTTGAATTTTTTAATACAATTTCTACCTTTCTTGTTTCTCCCTGCACATAAAAGACAATTCTCTGTTATTTGTATTCAAATGGAAGATTAAGCATAATCTCATGAGATGTTCGCGGCCAATTTTGTCATTGCGACAAGATCGCAGGACGTCCTTATATTTTCATGTAATGACCCATTGATCTTGCCTTATCATTTCTCTTGTGTGGTCTTATTTTGCCTTCCTAGTTAAAGGTCTTATTTTTCCACCTCTGACGAGGTGTCAATCTCTCAAAAATTAATTTCTCTACTTCTCTTTAACTAGCAAGTAGTATAATGTAAGTAGGATCGTCCCAAGGGAGGTATGAAGTTCAAGTTGTTATGCAAATACTCTTAGCAAAGATGATTTTGTTGTAGAAATGCTTGAAAATTGTAAAATGTATTCAAATATGAGATGTAATTGATTAAAGGTTCATTCTAGACCACGGAATACAAACCAAATTGATAGATAGCTATATTCTTCACATTATCATGTTACTAACAACCCTAGAATAATTAGTACGCTCAACTATTCCGTTACTATCTCCTAGCTCACCGGATACGGAGCGCTCGACTCACCGGTTCCTACTTGCCAAGTTTCCTAGAGGTACGCTTACTAGGTTTGACTTGAACAAGTGCTCTAAATTCTGTGAGATAAGGTTGCTCCTAGTGATGAACTCAAAAGCATGAATCACCTACTAGTGTTGATTTCTACATATAGGTACTTAACAAAGTCCCATCATCAATACCTATATATTACTACTTGTGTTTATCTTCTCTAGACAATTACGGGTCGAAGAAAATCTAAACTAGCAATAGGATTATGAATCAACTATTTAATTTCGAACTTAAACAATCAACAAATAATCCATAAACAATAATAGCATGGTAGAAATCAATCAATAACATTCATTAATGCAAGAGAACAAGTTTTTCATATCAAATATAGATTCATATTTCGGGCTTCAAAATCGCCCTTAATCAAAGAGAGTTTTAGTTACTCATAATATTGGAGTTCATCATCAAAATAATAATGGAAATAAAGTAAAGAAGATGAAAATATTAAATGAAAGCAAACCCTAGCTCCGGCTCTCTGCGAAACTCCCAAAAGAATACGTGATATCAAAAGAATAGAAACCCTTTCTTTTTATAGCCTTCCCACTTTCCAAAATTAGGTCTTCAAAGTCCATCACCAAAAAGTCCACCAAGCCCATGAACCATGTGAGAGAAACCCATGTGAAAATATGTCTCAAAAATATGCTCGCCCGAAAACTGGGTTTCCGGCCGGAATATGGCCGGAATCCGGCGTCGGAAAAACATCTCAGGCCGCCTTCGCCATCAGACACTGTCACCAGGCAGTTCTACACTTCCATTAGCTCAACTTTGCTTCTCTGCAGTTCAAACATTCACAAAACCATCTAACCCAATTTCTTATCTTGCGAAAACGCACCCAAAAGCGTGACCCATAGCTCATATGTCCGGCGGCCAACTCTTGTATCCGACTCATACCCCCCTCGCGATTCACTGAAATATTGCGATTCATACTTCAAGTTCTGAAATCCGGCTACCGGAACTATGCTCAACGGCTCGCCATTCTAGCTCGCTTTCCGCACTGTTTCCAATTCAGTCCATTACCACCTTGCTTAGGAACTCCACCAGCTGCAACTCCATATTCTAACACCACTGCCAGAAACACTTCACTTGCTCCAGTCCATAACTGCACAGCAGCACCAATGCCTTTCATTTGCCAATCTGCGGCTACAAACCATGACGCCACTCCGAATCTGCAATCACTATCCCGTTCATCATCTCTCGTCTTTGAATCCATTCCTGCGCACCTCTTGGCAACAACCATGGCGGTCAAGCGACTCCACCAAACCAACCCGCCAACGCCACCGCTGCCACTCAAGAGCCATTACCACCATTCCTTCACTGAGTTTCTCAAGCTACAGAAACAACACAGCACAACCTGCGATGACAACATCACCAGTCCACCACTGCTGCCATGGCAACAACAACCTCAACACAGCACCATTATCTCCCTGGACTGCACCTGACATGCAGTTTCAACTCCAATCTCAGCACGATGACAGCAGCTCAGTCTCGTCTGACTCGCCAGTGTCGTGATCGCACTCCTATTAATGCCATTACTGTCAACCCACACGCCTAGCACCAATCAATTAGCCATACACCACCGCACCGCATCGCTTAGCACCAAACTCGAGCTCCGTCCACCGTAATTCGCCAACATCATTCTCGCTTTAGTAGCACCAGTAGCTTCACCAGTAACGGCAGCAGCAACACCTCAGCTCGACTGGTTTCTCTTGGCAGCAAAACAATCCTATTGCCCTGACTTATCGCTCAAAACTGAACCCAATGAATCCTTGTTTCTCCGCACTTCTTAATAAACAAGCTTTTGCCTTTGCCGACAGCCCTTGTGCATTTCCTTGAGCCATGGCTTAACAACTTCACATAACCAAAACAGAACTGCAGTTTCCACAGAGACTTACAAAAGCAGCCCATCACCAGTCCTTCTCGTCTCAATTTCGAGCATAAACACACGTCTTAATCTCAACCAAATCAAGCCTTCCGGATTGAGTCCCCACTTCTCAAAACACAACCATTAAACCATGGCAACAAACTGTAACGGATCCCCTGTGTTGGCTGTCTTGGCCGCACCAAACGGACCCATTGTCATACAGACTCGTAGTCATAGCTCCAGCTTCCTCCATTCTCTGTACTGACCTAACTCCACTTCGACTACACCCATCAGACTTGTAGTAGTAATCGACTCGATTGGGGTTTGCAAGAATCTGTGTGGCTCAGGCTTTATATCTAACGGGTTACAGGTACTGTAGAGCAAAGCTAGCTGTTAACTTCCTTCTCTTTGTATCATTTTCCATTCCCTGCAAACACAATTTTAGCACAAACCCATTCATTCATAACTCTAAAACATTTCAGTACTCATTCAATCTCATCATTCATCACCACAAACGACGGTACTAGGTTCAATTTCTCTCTGCAACAATCTTTACCCAGAACAATGACAATGAAACCTTCCTTGTTTAGTCGCTGGTAACTCAAACCGAAGACAAACCCACTCTTCCTGAACTTCTGTGATCTCTCAAATACCACTTCAGTCTTCTTTCTCGACCGAGATCATTGGCAGCAGCTTGAGCTTCACTATCTTTCCTTCTTCCGTGTAAAACCCAACTCAGGCTCAAACCTTCCTCAAACTCAGTTCCCTCATCTCATTCAAAAACCCCTCTCTATTTCAGAGATTTCATCTCCTCAGCTCTCGATTTAATCCAGCCCTGAATTCGATCTACTTTCTCTCCAGTGCCATGAACGATGGCAGCCATCTTCCTTCTTCTCAAATTCAGTTCAAATAATGAAAAGTGAAAATAAACACTTCTCTTAATTCTAGGGCTTCTGTAGGAATTGAGAATGGATAAAACCACCCAAGTGACAAAGATAAGGGGTTACCCATAAATGGTTCTAGGCACCCATTCTTTAGAGAAAAGCCACCATAGTGATATTTGGCTTGTCAGTTTCGCGGAACCGACTGCCTATTTACTTCCTTGTTGCGCATATTCTTGGCCGACTCCGAGTATCACCCGCATGTGAAATGACCAAATTCCGTTCCTTGCTCAAAATGAACGCTTTCTTCTTCTTTTGCTCCGCGGACTCCAAAGCACCTAAAAACTCAAATTCACACATAAGATACATATTTTACAAGAAAACTTAGCGAAGAAAGCATAAACAATAGATAAATATCAAGGTGTTTTAGACACCTATCAAATTCCCCCACACTTAGACTTTGCTAGTCCTCGAGCAAATCAAACAAAATAATTATAAAACATACATACAACTCCGTCTCGTCGAGGCTACGGTTACTCTAAGCATGAATAACAGGCCTTTGAACCCCTAGGTGTCCCTAGTGGACGAGTTTTAGTCTCGTGAAGGTTTACAAGAGGTCTGCCTACAAAACCTATATTTCAAACTCCGTCTATTTGTGACAAATCAATGAATGAATCCAAAATGACTACAGGAGGAGGTACCTTGTACAAATTCAGTTCATATATAAATAAATAAAGCTCAAATTAGATAGTCGAACAAGCCACAATACTCGGAAACTAACAAACCACAATCGCAATGAAAAGATAAAGAAGATGGATATAGATGTAGATGTTGGCGAATGTTCACAAGTGTCCGATGTTTCCCATATCTGTCTGAAGGTCACCGCCAAGATGAACCTATGCATCCTATTGGATTGAGCTACTGGTCAATTCTAGTGTCAACACACTGGCATATACAAGGGAACCAGTGGTCAACAAACTTATTTATACATCAACTCACTGGCATATACAAGGGAACCAGGAGTGACTTTATTCACCAAATATAATACTTTCTTTTCTTTTTCTTTCCTTTTCACTTTTTTTTTTTTTTTTGTGACAGCATGATTCGATCTTTTGGATCCAAGCGCATGCTTCTTGTCAGCAAGTACGTGATAGTTGCCTTGGATCCTGCATTCCACGCTTGTTTAGGCGACGGAGACAGGGACTACGTTTCACACATACTGCTATTCCCAAGTGTCATTCTTTATTCCGTTTGGTCTAATTTGGTCGGTCTCTTCTTTTTCTTTTTCTCTTTTTTTTTTTTTCTTTTTCTAGCAACTCAATCACTCTATTTCATCCTAGCAAATAATAACACGTCGATGTTTAGTGACCCACCAAAACACTTAGAGAACAATAGATAAATATGGAAAATAAAATAAAAATAGAATGCGATATGGTGATATTCCGAGATATGGTAACGACTATCATGTTATTTGTGATTCCTGAGCTATGTTCGTTCTTGTTAATTAATGGGTTCCTCAACTCCTGCATTCAAAATGATTCCATCCACTAATGGTGTCATCCTAAAGGCACAAGTTTCTAGATTTCGGAGTTCAAAAAGCACAAATTTTTCTTTTTCTTTTTTTTTTTTTTTTTTTTTTTTTTTTTTTTTTTTATATGGCATAAAACTAACTAAAACAAACTATACAAACATATAAATGCTCCCCCACACTTAAACTTTACATTGTCCTCAATGTAAAATTGAATCATCCAAAGAAGGTTCAAGGTGGGAAATTCCGCAAAATGATATGCAAAAACAAGAAAATAAAGATAAAATGCTTAAAAATAAAAAGATAAAGGGAAAGATACAAAACCGGTGGGTTGCCTCCCACTTAGCGCTTGGTTTAACGTCGTCAGCCCGACGTTCGGCTCCAATTACTCCTCCAGAGGGAGTGGATCACTCAATGTAATCATATCCTGATTCTCCGTCACAAACTGCTCATAGTATGGTTTCAAGCGATGGCCGTTAACCTTGGAAATCAGCCCGTTTTTTGGGACTAGTTATCTCAATCGCACCATGCGCAAACACATTAGTAACAACAAATGGTCCAACCCATCTGGACCTAAGTTTACCCGGAAACAATTTAAGACGAGAATGGAATAAAAGTACTTTCTCTGCCCTACTTCAAAACTCTTTCGGGAAATCATTTTATCATGGAAAGCCTTGGTCTTTTCTTTATAAATGCGTGAACTTTCATATGCATCATTTCGTATCTCTTCTAACTCATTGAGTGAAGTTTCCTATGTTCACTAAATGCATCTAATTCCATATTACATACCTTGATAGCCCAATAAGCTTTGTGTTCAAGTTCCACGGAAGATGGCAAGGTTTACCATAGACAAGCCTAAAAGGAGACATACCGATGGGTGTCTTATAAGCTGTCCTATACGCCCACAAAGCGTCATTGAGTCTATAACTCCAATCTTTCCTTGTAACATTCACCGTCTTCTCTAAGATGGACTTAATCTCCCGGTTGGAAATTTCAGCTTGTCCACTCGTTTGTGGATGATACGGTGTGCCAACTTTATGAGAAATGTTATACTTCCTTAGAAGAGCGTGAAAGGATCTCTTGAAGTGCGAACCTCCATCACTAATCACCACTCGAGGTGTTCCAAACCTAGAAAGATATGTTCCTTCACAAACTCACAAACAATATGAGAATCATTGGTAGGAGTGGCTTTAGCTTCCACCCACTTAGAAACATAATCTACAGAAGAAGTATAAAAAATTTCCCATTGGAATTCACAAAAGGCCCCATAAAATCGATACCCCAAACATCAAAAATCTCAACAGCGAGAATTGGTGTTTGCGGCATTTGGTTTCTAGCACCAAGGTTGCCTGTCCTTTGACACCTATCACAAGCCTTACAACATAGATATGCATCCTTAAACAATGTAGGCCAATAAAAACCACTTTCGAGAACCTTGAGGGCTGTCCTCTTGGCTCCGAAATGGCCACCACAAGCATATGAGTGACAAAAATTCAGAATTGATTGGAACTCGGATTCAAGTACGCACCTGCGGATCATTTGATCGGAGCAATGCTTCCACAAATAAGGTTCATCCCATATATATTGCTTAGCAATCTTCTTGAGCTTGTGTTTTTGGAATGTAGACATGGAACTAGGTACTTGTCCCGTCACCAAGAAGTTAACGATATCGGCGTACCATGGAGTTGTGCCACCAACCGCAAAGAGTTGCTCATCCGGGAAGCTATCATGCAAAGGAATCGCTTCTTCGGACACAACCAATCTGCTTAGATGATCCGCTACGGTATTCTCACTGCCCTTCTTGTCCTTGATTTGCAAGTTGAACTCTTGAAGAAGAAGAATCCACCTTATGAGCCTTGGCTTAGCATCCTTCTTTGTGAGCAAGTATCGAAGTGCAGCATGGTCGGAGAAAACAACCACCTTCGTACCCACTAAATAAGATCGAAACTTCTCTAGTGCAAACACTATGGCCAAAAGCTCCTTTTTAGTAGTGGAGTAGTTGATTTGTGCTCCGTTGAGAGTTCTAGAAGCATAATAAATGGCATATGGAACTTTGCCATCTCGTTGTCCCAACACGGCTCCAACGGCATAATCACTCGCATCGCACATCAACTCAAATGGCTTGCTCCAGTCCGGTGGTTTGATGATTGGTGCGGCAGTCAACAACTCTTTCAAGGTGTCGAAGGCTTCCTTGCATTCCTTGTCACAATCAAAGGCCACATCTTTTTGCAAGAGTCTACAGGGGGCATTGCAATCTTGGAGAAATCCTTGATGAATCTCCTATAAAAACTTGCATGACCAAGAAAAGATCGAACCTCCCTCACATTTGTGGGGTATTGTAAGTTCCGAATCAAATCTATCTTAGCCTTGTCAACTTCTAACCCCTTAGAGGATACAACATGACCTAGCACAATCCCATGATTGACCATAAAGTGACATTTTTCCCAATTAAGCACAAGATTAGTTTCTACGCATCGTTTAAGAATAAGTGCAAGGTTATCTAAGCATTTGTCAAAAGAATCACCATACACGCTGAAATCATCCATAAACACTTCTATGATGCTTTCCACATAATCTGAAAATATACTTACCATACAACGTTGAAAAGTGGCTGGTGCATTGCACAAGCCAAATGGCATACGTCTATACGCAAAAGTGCCAAAAGGGCAAGTAAACGTTGTCTTTTCTTGATCTTCCGGAGCTATCACAATCTGGTTATAACCTGAAAAACCATCAAGAAAGCAATAATAAGCATGTCTAGCCAACCTTTCAAGCATTTGATCAATGAATGGTAAGGGAAAATGGTCCTTTCGGGTGGTAGAGTTGAGCTTTCGGTAATCAATGCACACTCTCCAACCGGTCTGGATTCTAGTTGGAACCAAGTCATTATCTTCGTTTTTCACCACCGTGATTCCGGACTTCTTTGGAACGACTTGAATCGGGCTCACCCATTTGCTATCGGATATGGGATAAATCACCCCTACTTCCAACAATTTCAGGATTTCCTTCTTGACTACTTCCATCATCGGAGGGTTCAAGCGACGTTGAGCTTCTCTTGTTGGTTTTGCCCCCCTCAAGAAGTATTCGGTGCATACATGTGGAAGGACTGATTCCTTTGATATCGGCAATAGTCCACCCAATGGCAGATTTGTACTCTCTTAGCACTCGAACAAGCTTCTCCTCTTGCACCTTGGTAAGGTTGTTGGCAATGATCACTGGTAACTCTTCCTTGTCACCTAAATACACGTATTTAAGGTGATCCTAAGAGGTTTCAACTCAAGAATAGGTGCCTGCACAATCGATGGTAAAAGTTTCTCATTAGTAAGCGGCAAAGAAACATAAGACACATTATATTTTGGTGGAACTTCTTGTAATGAGTTAAGAGATAAAACAGCCTCTTTAAGCTCATCACAAATAGACAATTCACTTTCAAGGTCTTTGTATTTTCCATAACCTAAACCTTCCACTATGGTGTTTTCTAAAGCATCTTCACCATTCAATTCAAAAATCATTGAGCTAGAGAATCAATAATATCAATTGAAAAACAGGAATGCACATCACTAGGATATCTCATAGCCTCAAAGATATTGAAACTTATGACTTCGTCATCAAATTCCATAGTTAAAGCGCCCTTGAAAACATCAATCTTTGTTCTAGCGGTTCTCATGAATGGTCTACCCAACAGCAAGGGAGTAGACGATGGTGAATCTTCATCCATCATGTCAAGAACATAGAAATCAGTGGAAATATGAGTTGATTAACTTTGCACCAAAACATCTTCAATAACCCCTTTCGGGTAAGAATTAGACCTATCGGCAAGTTGTATAACAATACCGGTATTCTTAAGAGGTCCAAGATTCAATGATTCATAAACGGAGGCAGGCATAACATTAATGGATGCTCCTAAATCTAACATAGCACGTTCAAACCTGATTTTACCAATAGTACATGGTATGGTGAAACTACCGGGTCTTTCAACTTAGGTGGGAGTTTCTTTTGAAGATATGCCGAAGCATTCTCCCCACACTCATTACCTCGTTACCGGTCAATTTGTGCTTGTTAGTGCACAATTCCTTCAAGAACTTTGCCCAACGTGGAACTTGCCTTATCGCCTCAATGAGTGGAATGTTCACTTCAATCTTCTTAAAGATTTCCAAAAGCTCTTGGTACAATGTCTCCTTGTTCGACTTTGCAAACCTGCTAGGAAAAGGCGGAGAAGTAACATAAGTAGAAACATGAGTTTTAGAGTTAGAATTTGTTACCGGGTCAGCCTTTTTAGGGGTTGTTTCACCCTCTTCTTTCTCCAACTCAGGTTCATGGGACACCGGTGATGTTTCCGGTTTCTCTACTTGCTTCCCACTTCGTAACTCAATAGCATTGGCATTCTCCTTGTGATTTATTGATTGCGAAGGAAGTTTTCCCTCTGCTTGTGCTTCCAATTTGCTCACGGCATTAGCTAATTGACCCATTTGTGTTCGGATGTCCTTCATCTCCATTGCTGACTTTTGCTTATCTTGCACCATTGTGTTGAGAATGAGATTCAACTTGTCATCTATACTCGTGCCTTGAGTTTCTTGTGGTGGTCTTTGCATGAATTGATATCCTCCTTGTTGATTGAAAGTAGGATTTGCAGCAGCTTGCTTGTTTGCATAGCTGAAATTCGGATGATCACGCCAACCTGGATTGTATGTGTTGGAGTACGGATCGTACCTCGGCCTTTGCTTTATTTTGGTACATAGCACTTGCTTGCTCAACATCTTCGGTATATGATGATGGTATGACAGCTGCAGCTATTTGAGTCATCATTCTCTCCATGTTGCCCATCCTTTGTTCCATGTGTGAAGAATTGCCAACTTCATTCACCTTCCTTCAACTGCTGATTCATCTCGAGTGTAGAATTGTTGCGTGTTCGCAGCCATATTTTCCAACAAACTTGTAGCTTCCGCAATGGTTTTGTTGGTAAGTGCACCACCACTTGCGGCATCGATCAAATTTCTATCATTAGAAAGCAGCCCCTCGTAGAAATATTGAATCACAAGTTGATCGCTGATTTGGTGGTGTGGGCAGCTAGCTAAAAGCTTCTTGTAGCGCTCCCAATACTCATGGAGAGTCTCTCCCGATACTTGCCTAATACCACAAATCTCCTTGCGAATCACAGCTGCTTTTGATCTTGGAAAATACTTCTCAAGGAACAATTTCTTCATCCCATTCCATGTGGTTATGCTTCCAAACGGGTAAACAAAAGAACCACTCTCCTGCAGTATCTAAAAGAGAGAAAGGAAAAGCTGTCATCATAGCCATATCCGCATCTGCAGTTGCTTGCTTCATACTAGTCACAACATGATGGAATTGTTGCAAATGACGATTAGGATCTTCTCCCGCTAAACCTCTGAATTTGGGCAGCAAGTTAATCAATTGTGGTTTCAACTCAATGGTTCCATTCAAATGAATACATAAAGGCTCTTTGATCTAGGTTTGGAGAAGTGAGCTCCTTGAGTGTTCTTGGAGCGGTGGTCGACCTCCCATTGTGTTGTCTTCCTCTTCGTCCAGAATCCGAGAATTCACTTGGTGTAGAACTTTGAGGAAGTGGAGTGTTGACTCGAATGAAATCCTTAAGTAAAGTGCCGAACGAAGACGTATACCAATTGGACTTGGTCTTCCCTCTCCACGCATTCACCAAAGAATTAGTACCGAAAATCAGATTCTAAGAGGTTGAATAAGTAGATAGAAATTGAAAATAAAAGCAAAAGTAACAACTAAGAATAAAAATAACAACTAAACTTGCCACTTGCCTCCCCCGGCGGGCGCCAATTTTGACGAGGTGTCAATCTCTCAAAAATAAATTTCTCTACTTCTCTTTAACTAGCAAGTAGTATAATGTAAGTAGGATCGTCCCAAGGGAGGTATGAAGTTCAAGTTGTTATGCAAATACTCTTAGCAAAGATGATTTTGTTGTAGAAATGCTTTGAAAATTGTAAAATGTATTCAAATATGAGATGTAATTGATTAAAGGTTCATTCTAGACCACGGAATACAAACCAAATTGATAGATAGCTATATTCTTCACATTATCATGTTACTAACAACCCTAGAATAATTAGTACGCTCAACTATTCCGTTACTATCTCCTAGCTCACCGGATACGGAAGCGCTCGACTACCGGTTCCTACTTGCCAAGTTTCCTAGAGGTACGCTTACTAGGTTTGACTTGAACAAGTGCTCTAAATTCTGTGAGATAAGGTTGCTCCTAGTGATGAACTCAAAAGCATGAATCACCTACTAGTGTTGATTTCTACATATGGGTACTTAACAAAGTCCCATCATCAATACCTATATATTACTACTTGTGTTTATCTTCTCTAGACAATTACGGGTCGAAGAAAATCTAAACTAGCAATAGGATTATGAATCAACTATTTAATTTCGAACTTAAACAATCAACAAATAATCCATAAACAATAATAGCATGGTAGAAATCAATCAATAACATTCATTAATGCAAGAGAACAAGTTTTTCATATCAAATATAGATTCATATTTCGGGCTTCGAAATCGCCCTTAATCAAAGAGAGTTTTAGTTACTCATAATATTGGAGTTCATCATCAAATAATAATGGAATAATAAAGTAAAGAAGATGAAAATATTAAATGAAAGCAAACCCTAGCTCCGGCTCTCTGCAAACTCCCAAAAGAATACGTGATATCAAAAGAATAGAAACCCTTTCTTTTTATAGCCTTCCCACTTTCCAAAATTAGGTCTTCAAAGTCCATCACCAAAAAGTCCACCAAGCCCATGAACCATGTGAGAGAAACCCATGTGAAAATATGTCTCAAAAATATGCTCGCCGGAAAAGCGGGTTTCCTACCGGAATATGGCCGGAATCCGGCGTCGGAAAAACATCTCAGGCCGCCTTCGCCATCAGACACTGTCACCAGGCAGTTCTACACTTCCATTAGCTCAACTTTGCTTCTCTGCAGTTCAAACATTCACAAAAACCATCTAACCCAATTTCTTATCTTGCGAAAACGCACCCAAAAGCGTGACCCATAGCTCATATGTCCGGCGGCCAACTCTTGTATCCGACTCATACCCCCCTCGCGATTCACTGAAATATTGCGATTCATACTTCAAGTTCTGAAATCCGGCTACCGGAACTATGCTCAACGGCTCGCCATTCTAGCTCGCTTTCCGCACTGTTTCCAATTCAGTCCATTACCACCTTGCTTAGGAACTCCACCAGCTGCAACTCCATATTCTAACACCACTGCCAGAAACACTTCACTTGCTCCAGTCCATAACTGCACAGCAGCACCAATGCCTTCGCTGCCAACTGCGGCTACAAACCATGACGCCACTCCGAACTGCAATCACTATCCCAGTTCATCATCTCTGTCTTTGAATCCATTCCTGCACCTCTTGGCAACAACCATGGCAGTCGCGACTCCACCAAACCAGCACCGCCAACGCCACCGCTGCCACTCAAGAGCCATTACCACCATTCCTTCACTGAGTTTCTCAAGCTACAGAAACAACACAGCACAACCTGCGATGACAACATCACCAGTCCACCACTGCTGCCATGGCAACAACAACCTCAACACAGCACCATTATCTCCCTGGACTGCACCTGACATGCAGTTTCAACTCCAATCTCAGCACGATGACAAAGCTCGGTCTCGACACTGACTCCGCCACAGTCGTGACTGCACCTGCAATGCCATTACCTGTCAACCCACACGCCTAGCACCAATCAATTAGCCATACACCACTGCACTGCATCAGTTAGCACCAAACTCGAGCTCCTGTCACTGTAATTCTGCCAACATCATTCTGCTTAGTAGCAGCTGTAGCTTCACCAGTAACGGCAGCAGCAACACCTCAGCTCGACTGGTTTCTCTTGGCAGCAAAACAATCCTATTGCCCTGACTTATCGCTCAAAACTGAACCCAATGAATCCTTGTTTCTCCGCACTTCTTAATAAACAAGCTTTTGCCTTTGCCAGACAGCCCTTGTGCATTTCCTTGAGCCATGGCTTAACAGCTTCACAGAACCAAAACAGAACTGCAGTTTCCCTGTAGAGACTTACAAAAGCAGCCCATCACCAGTCCTTCTCGTCTCAATTTCAGGCATAAACACACGTCTTAATCTCAACCAAATCAAGCCTTCCAGATTGAGTCCCCACTTCTCAAAACACAACCATTAAACCATGGCAACAAAGCCAACGGATCCCCTGTGTTGGCTGTCTTGGCCGCACCAAACGGACCCATTGTCATACGTACTCGTAGTCATAGCTCCACTTTCCTCCATTCTCTCATCTTGACCTAACTCCACTTCGACTACACCCATCGACTTGTAGTAATAACTTCGACTCGGTTGGGGTTTGCAAGAACGTGTGGCTCGAGCTTTATATCTAACAAAAGTTCTGTGTTGTAGAGAGCAAAGCTAGTCATTAACTTCCTTCTCTTTGTATCATTTTCCATTCCCTGCAAACACAATTTTAGCACAAACCCATTCATTCATAACTCTAAAACATTTCAGTACTCATTCAATCTCATCATTCATCACCACAAACGACGGTACTAGGTTCAATTTCTCTCTGCAACAATCTTTACCCAGAACAATGACAATGAAACCTTCCTTGTTTAGTCGCTGGTAACTCAAACCGAAGACAAACCCACTCTTCCTGAACTTCTGTGATCTCTCAAATACCACTTCAGTCTTCTTTCTCGACCGAGATCATTGGCGGCGACTTGAGCTTCACTATCTTTCCTTCTTCTCGTGTAAAACCCAACTCGGCTCAAACCTTCCTCAAACTCGGTTCCTCATCTCATTCAAAAACCCCCTCTCTATTTCAGAGAGATTTCATCTCCTCGGCTCTCGATTTAATCCAGCCCCGAATTCGATCTACTTTCTCTCCAGTGCCATGAACGATGGCAGCCATCTTCCTTCTTCTCAAATTCAGTTCAAATAATGAAAAGTGAAAATAAACACTTCTCTTAATTCTAGGGCTTCTGTAGGAATTGAGAATGGATAAAACCACCCAAGTGACAAAGATAAGGGGTTACCCATAAATGGTTCTAGGCACCCATTCTTTAGAGAAAAGCCACCATAGTGATATTTGGCTTGTCAGTTTCGCGGAACCAATGGCCTATTTACTTCCTTGTTGCGCATATTCTTGGCCGACTCAGAGTATCACCCGCATGTGAAATGACCAAATTCCGTTCCTTGCTCAAAATGAACGCTTTCTTCTTCTTTTGCTCATGGACTCCAAAGCACCTAAAAACTCAAATTCACACATAAGATACATATTTTACAAGAAAACTTAGCGAAGAAAGCATAAACAATAGATAAATATCAAGGTGTTTTAGACACCTATCAGCCTTTTATCCCTTTTGCCTATAGGGCTTATGGTTACGAGACTGCACCCTAAGTGGAGTTTTCTTCGGGCCGAGTGCAGCATAAGCCAAGACTTGCCAAGAATGGCCGAGACACTTCAAATGCCCCAGGAACTCTTGGCTCAACCGTGTACCTCGGCGCCTTATCAAATGCTGACTCCTTAGAAGAGACCCTCGGTCGTCCAACCTAATTCATAAGCTTAGATTGAAAATCCAAGGTACCTCTCCTGGATGGGTTTTATTACCCCCAATCTCCATGACTCAGGTTCCAGGGGCGGTGTAACCTTTTCCCGAGCCACGCTACGAGATACCCTTACATGACGTACTTTAGGTACTTTGCCTCTTACGAAATTTTATTCGCGAACTAGGGTGTACGCCATGAAGGTTCGTCTCATTACGATTATTTTGTCAATTTTTCTTTATATGTAATAGGTACCCACTACTATGACGCACTTTAGGTACATTTGCCTCTTGCAAAATTTTGATTTCGCCATAGTAGGTTCGCCTCTATCTGATTATTTTGTTGATTCTTCTGCATATAAGCTCTTTTGTAGTTTCGCTGATCTTTGATAACCTCTTGTCATTTTTTGTGCGAAATTTTCGCATGTCTCCATTCTTTCATTCATTCTTCCATTCTTTTCTTTCATTCATTCCTTCATTTCGGTCATTTCTTTCATTCATTCTTTCATTCTCATATCTTCATGTTAAATATCATATCATTTGAAGCAAAGTAAATATTCAAGAGAAATATATAAATTGATCTGCGAGATTTTTCTCGAATCTTTGAAATCTTGAAATCTTTGTAATTTTGAAATCTTTGAAAGTCTCGATTTTTTTTTTTTAAATCTTTGTAATAGTGTGAATGTATCGCTTTCTTTCAAATCAAAAATCTTTTATTTTCTTAAGTAAAATGTTCTAGGAAAGTGGTACTTAGCTTTCATGTGATTGTCTCATTTTCTTGTCGTCTTTCGCAAAGAATATGAATTGCTTTACTAATCATTGGACCTCAGCTGTGCGAAAATGTCGCATAAATTATCGAATCAATGGCATTTGCAAGGCAAAAAAATTAAATGCGAAGGGGAAGACTCGAACCCGTGGTGTTGTACTTGTTATCTTCGCTCATGACCAACTGTACCACTTCTTTTGTGCGAAATGAACGCACCATGCTGAAACTTAACTTCATTCGCTCGCTAGCCGCTGTTTTGTGAGATAGTTTTGAGTTTATGTTACTTCCTGAATATGAAGTGGTGGGATTTCGCAAGCTTGGTTTCTTGTGCGAATAACTCCATCCTTACACTGGATAGTAACCCGTGCTCCGCACCGGGTGACACATTGTTGTTTGCCTGTGTCTTTCTTATTTGTTATTTTGGTACAGTGATAACATCTGCACAACGTATCCATTTCTTTGGATCAAACTTTAAGGTGAAAACTCATCGTAGCGAATAACAAATCAGCTAGGCTTCTTTAACCATAGGAAGGGCAATGTCCAATTTTATTTTTGGAACTGGAAAGCCTTGATAACTAATAGCTAGTGGAGAGTGAGATCCATCTAGCATTAAAGTTTACAAACAGAGAGTTTTCAGGCATATAAGTGTTCACCATTGACATCCTCATAAGAAGGATAATGATTAGCCACCCTAAGTTATTTAAACAACGGAAGTACAAAAATATGGTTTTAGATATCAAAATTTTTTTAGTCGGAGTCTACTTCCAGCATTTTTTTAGTTTCTTCCTACACTGATTACATTGATGTCTTCAATATCCACTGTAAATCTTCTCGTCCCTTGCTGTCTTGCCAAAGATAGAAATGCTATCAGCCGCATTATCACTCCATCCAGAGTGGTCCTTGCATTGCAACTTAATCTTGCGCGCATCGCCTTATAAATAAAAGAAAAATCAAAGCTAGATATCTTACTCATGTTGTCGCATAAAGACTTTGCACTTCCGTCATTTTTAATTCCTCCGTGTACCTTTGTTTAAAAGCAATATTTTTAGAGGTTTTCACCAAAATAACATTAAACCATTGAAAGTATTCTGTACTTATTCTGTACTTATTCCGACCATTTCAGTTTTCCTTAACTGGCTGAAATTTTATTTTTCCGGTGAGCATCACTTGAGTTTTTTTTTTTTCTTTACCTTATTTATGAAGTTTGAAGTCAACTTGGCACTGTCTTTGATGAAACTCCACCATAGGTATATAGGAGGAATGTAGGTGGCATCCAAAGGGCATTGCATCGGTAAATCCTTTGGAAGGAAGGAGAGCACTGCCAAAGAAATTCCTACAACGACAACGAACAACGTTCCTTTTGATGGATAAATGCATGAGACCACCCCCAAACAGCTCATATAAGCATTCCACCTTAATGAAAAGTAAATCTAAAACGAAATACATTCTCAAAAACTGTTTAAAATCAAAAGGAAACAGGTTATGGTTGAGTCAAGGGTATGGAAGGGATTGAAAGTTGGTGCTTTACGTCTCTATTCACTGTTTACGATGATATAAGTTAGGTTACACATCCGGGACAAACGAGATAGAAAGAGGGCTTTCTTTCACCACATGGAATCTTAATGGCAAGTCATCTGTAGTGACTAATTTAGAACTTTAAACATGTAGTAAATGTTTATATCCAATTTTCGGAAATTTGACGCCACCTTCAATTAACTTACCTCTCTCTAATGCTCTTACCCTTTTTGCTTAAGAAAATGCTCTAAAATATTCTAAGTATCAGAAAATTACCTCAAGTCCCGTGGCGGAAACCCAAAAGATGTAGAGTATGCTTCTTATGGACTATACAGAACAGTAGCTGGAAACATAAAAAGAGACGGAGAATCACCTTGGGAGACTTGGGATATATCGAGGCGATCTTCCATGAGTTTGAAATTCCTAAACCGTTTTGGTCATTTTTTCTGTACGGAGAACAAATTTTTTGGAAAAAACATTCAGAGAGATTTGAGCAGTTGTTGATGAAGATAGAAGTGGGGGTAGTTAGTCGATGAAAAATAGAAGTGGGGTTGTGGCATGTGGGAGTAATGGGGTAGGTTTTGTTCATTTCGGGAAGGCGTACATATTTCTTTTTTTCTGAATTGACGTGGGGCCGGAATTCATGAGAAAGCTTTATTCTTTAATACTTGCATTAGAGATGTCCACATCAGCTTTTTGTGGGGTCAGAATGAATGACAATTCAGTATTGAGTTTCAATTATCATCTTGTTAGATAGATTAGATTAGATTCCCTATGCAAAATATTTTCGCAAGCTTGTTTCCTGCTTGGTTTGCTTTAGTGGGCTTTTGAAAAGCTGGGCATGAACATGAACTGGTTAGCTTTGGAAATCTTTCGCAGCAGCGAAAATGTAAGCGAGAGATGGGAATCGATCTCTTGTCCTATTGAATTAACTCGGCAAACCTAACCAATTGTGCTGGCTTTTGTTTGTGTTGGAACAGCATGATTAGTTTGATTTACTCTAATTTTAATATCCTTTGTATACTCCTTCTCTTCATCCTTCCTTCTTCTCCTAAGTTGATGACATAGTGATTATAGCTCCTGCAACTTTTTCCTTTGGTGTTCTTTATTTTTATTGTTCACGAAATCAAACCAGGTTATTGAAGCGCTATTAATATTCTTCCATTGTTATAAATGAATCTCTCTGTTGGTGATGTTTGAGACTTAAACACATGAATATACTTCACTAGGCTTGTTTTCTTGTGATTGCTCCTTGCGGTAAGTCTTTCGTTGATACAAACTAACTCCATCTTTGCGAATTCCTGCAGGTGTTGTTGTAGTAAGCTTCGCTTAACTAATTACTTTATGAAACTCCATGTGCTTCGTTGTTTCTGAAATAACTGAAGCGATGCTTGACTGCTGGCTAAGTCAACTTGTCTGGAATCTGTTCTGAATCGGTAGGCTTCATTCTCGCTGGTATGATATTTCTTGAGGAGATAAACTTCGCAGACTCTCTTTCTTCCCTAGTCCCCTATGCTTTAGCTTTTTGCTGCTAGTGTTTGAGGAATCCCCGACATCTTTCACCTGCCAGAGCTATTTCTTCGCATGAATGATTCGGATTCTTTTCTTCAACTCTATTTTCGTCCTTCCATTCTTCATCAAAACTTGTTTGACTTCCCTTTTGTTTGTGCTTCTCTGGTAATAATAATTTTTCCTTGTTTGCGTTTGGTTGTTGATTTGATCGTCCCTTTGTCTTCGCATGAAAGCAAATTCTTTTGTTCGCTGCAAAATAATTCTTCCCTGCGAAATAATTCCTCCCTCTTATGTTCATTTTGCGTTACTATTCTTTTGCCTTTGCGGGTTTTGCTGATGGTGTAAACTCTGTCCTTCAGTTTCATTTTCTAACTGCCACAGGTCTCTTATACTTCCTCCTTTCTTCGTTCCCATTAGTTTTCCTTCGCCACCAACTCACTGCGAGTAATCAATCAATTTGTTAAGTAATCAGAACGTAAGACCTCACTTCGCTACATGAAGATTACCCAAGTTTAATCTACTGAGATTTTTGATACTCAATACTTTTGAAACTTCTCATAGGGGTTTTCAGAACAGGGTTTGATTGTATCAAAAACGGTTTTGAAAACTCATTTTGAATCGTGTTTTAGAGACGAGATCAAGTTTTCTAAGAAGAACAATTTAAGGACCCTTTCCTAAAATTTTCAAAACACCAAATCTGGAAATCTAAAGAGTAAATTTAAAGTGCAAAAAGAGAAATTCGTCCTTTTAGGGCAGATTGTTGATGAAAATGTTGTTTGATTTTCACTGCTTCGAGATTTAAAACTTCAAATCTGTTTTCTCATAAACAACTATGAATCTTCCTCCCTTTTATTTCTCTGAATAATTGGTGGTAGTTTTTGTCTGAACTCTGAAGATGTGAAGTTATGACCGAAACTTCCTTTTCGGCCCTGAATTTAAAGATCCAGTGAGATTTGTTGATGATTATGAGTGGACTTCACCGAACTTCTCTTAAATTAACAAACAAGTAAGACAAATCCGTCCCTGTTTCTAGCGCCAAAATGTAGTTGCAGGATTTCCCACAACACACCCCATGTAATATTTCATAGATCTAAATCTATTTCATAATTAAAATAAAGATTAAAGTGCTAAAATATAAATGGAGACACAAGATTTACGTGGTTCGATCAATGTGATCTACATCCACGGGGTTAGGGTTCTTCACTATGATTATTGAAATTACATTTGGGTTACATTGGGAATCTCCATTAATGGATATTTAATAGAGCTCTAGATCTAGTTTTAAGGGAAGAAGATGATAAAGAAAATAAATTCTCTCTATAAAAAATATCTCTCCCTAAAATAATATCTCTCTCTTACTAAATCTGTCCCCCCTTTCTCTCTCCTGCTCTCCTCTTTATATAGGTATTTACATAGTGGGTGACAGCTAATCTAATCTTTATTTTCGGATCTGGTTTGCGAGACTATCGCAAGCATACAAGTGTTTATTTCGCAACATTCTTAAATCTCGCAAGATCTTCACATCTTTCTTGTTTTTCTACCAACGTCATCATTCACGTCGTTTCTGTAATCAACCTGCGATGCCTTCGCAATGTGTTGTAAATAGTTCTGTTGTTGCGATATTCTGGTCCTACAATGGGATCAGGCCGTGGATTCGACCATGGAATAGGAGCAATTGTCATTGCCATTCCATGGGATCAGGCCGTGGATTCGACCATGGAATAGGAGCAATAATAGATCATTCTGGGAATTCAGTGGTGAATGTCACGGCAGAATTAATCTATGTGCATAGTCAGGAGACGGCTAATATCCTGAAGGCGCTCTCAGATCTTTCGGAGAATGCCCGAGTCTATACACGGTAGCTCTACATAGTTAGGATCAGTGAGTGTTACTGTCCTGAAGGCGCTGTTGCTCTCAATCTTACGGGGAACTGCCCAATCGTTCTTCTATGTAGAGGGGTTTGCTCTCATGTAGTCAGGGAACAGTGAGTATCACCGACGTCCTGAAGGCATTAAGCCCTCTCAACAAACAATTATGTAGGAGGACCGCCCAATTTTATTATTCTACATAGAGTGCACAATGAAATGCCAGGGATCGAACGCTCAGCTAGTGGAGGCTTTTCGAAAGACATGTTCATCATGGCTTAGTAAAATATGAATCGTCATATGCCTGAAGCCGTACCAGAAACATGCAATATCATGATTTTACGGATTTTGACCTTTGTTGAAAATCCACCATCAACACCACCGATGGATCTCTAGTATAAAATTACTGCGTATTGGCAGCCATGCTCTCGATCAAATTAGTAGCCTCCTCGATGGTTTTATTATCCAGTGCACCACTGCTAGCCGCATCAATCAAATGCCTCTCATGTGGTAGTAACCCTTCATAAAAGTGTGTGATAATAAGTTGTGGTGGTAATTGATGATGTGGACAACTCGCCAACAATCTCTTGTACCTCTCCCAATAGTCATACAAAGATTCTCCATTAATCTACACAATTCCACTGATTTCCTTACGAATAGCTGCAGCCTTAGAAGCAGGAAAATACTTCTTTAGAAATAACTTTTTCATTCCGGTCCATGTGGTAATACTTCTGGAAGGGAGATAATACAACCATGATTCTACTTGGTCCGTTAATGAAAACGGAAAATCTTGTAGAAAAGTTGTATCATCATCGCTCTTTTTCATACTTATTACTATATTTTGAAACTGATGCAGGTGTCGATTAGGATCTTCACCCGGTAGTCCCTTGAACTTTGGAACCCAATGAAGAAGATTTGACTTAAGTTCCACTGTGTCATTCAGAGTAATACATAGAGGTTGAGAATCCAAACATGGGGATGTTAGATCTCTCAACGTCTTCCTCTCCGGAGGTGGAGGTGGAGGTGGTGCTCCGTCTACCATCTCTTCTGAAGGAGGTTCTTGTTGCAACTGCTGACGTGCTTGAAGTACCGTTCCTTTACGGGTTTGAATTCCGCACCTTTGGTATTCCCAGTCTTTCGGTGCCAGAGATTAAGTACCTGAAAATAAAAATCTAGAAAACGAAATTAAAAACTAACAAGAAATTCTAAAAACAATAATAAAACTAAAAGAAATAACAACTAAAGCTACCGACTGCTCCCCGGAAGCGGCGCCAAAATTTGATGGGTGTCGTAGGCTCAACAAATTAATAATCTTATTTCCACACAATTAACTGGTAATATAATGGAAGTAAGGATCGTTCCCACGAAGAGCAGTGAGTTTTAGTTGTTAAAGTGTCACAAAGGGGGGTTTTGTTTTAGATTGTAAACAAAATAAATAATCAAAGCAAATAAAGTTGTATTGTAATCAATAGAGAGAGATATGATCGAGGAATCCTTCTTCGTTAATAAACCGTCAATAAGTTATTATAATTGCCTACTTGTCATTAATCATAGATTATCACCAACCGTGGAATAACAGCTAGCTCAGTGTTGTTCCCTAAATTCCTTTTATCACTGAGTACGGAAGCTCTCCAATACCAGATTCTATTCTTCTAAACCACCTAGTAGTAGCTCACTAAAGGTATAATTTGGTCGAATGCTTTATCTTTTGTGAATTTATAGGTTGATCCTAATAGTTAGACTCTTAGCTCAAGGTCCACTTTTTAATGTTGATTATACCCACAATCACTCCACAGAATCCCTCTATAAGGTCTCGTGTTCTCTACTTGTGTAAAGGTTATTCGACGATTACTTATCTCATAACTCAATACTAGCAATAGATTGAATCAACAAATCAATTTAGTTGGCCACCTAAACAATCTATCAATCAATCATAAGTATCCGTTATAATATAAACAAACGATAATCATATGAAGAACTTCAAAGTAGATTAATATAATAACTCAAATATTGTTTACAACTTAGAATTCATCCTCAATCTATAGGTGTTTAGCTACTCATGGATGTAGAAACACCCATGATAAACATATAAGAAAAGGTTAGAGATATTGTTACGATTGAGAATCGCTCTGAAACTCTAGCTTTCGCTCCATGTGATTTTTCTCCTCTCCAAAACCTTAAAATTTCGTGATCCATTGATGTGATCTGTTTTCACATAACCTAATATCTTTTTATAGGTTTACATTGCTTGGCTTTCACATATTTAGTTCGGTTTAAGAACCCGACCTGAAAATACGTAATAACGACTCCAAACATAACCTTAGGCCTTCCCAAGTATGAATACACGTTTTCCTACTTGCTAAGTACGCGTACCAGTATGCATACCTCAAATTCCAGCAGAAATTTTCGGAACTTAGGTATGCGTACCCGTACGCGTACCTTACTGTCTTCGGTATTCAAAAAAAGCTTGTTTTGGCCATTACTTCTTCGTCCGAACTCGAAATGACCTCATTCTTTTTGAATTATTTTTATCTTTCAATTCTATTTAAGATGGTGATGAGAAATCCTTAATTTGAATGAGTTAATATCTGTCTTCGGGCCTTCTCTTGATTTTGAGCGTTTTGCTCATTTTCGTCGCTTTTCTTCCACTTCTCTTGGACTTATGCACTTGGATACTTGGAATACTTCTCTTCCTAACTATTTTTAGCACTTTGTAGCTCCTTTTTTGATGATTCACCGATTAGAGGCAAATAAGAGAAAACAAGAGAAATAATACGAAAATATGCAAGAATAATAGCTAAAACAAGTATGGAGTGGAGACTAAAATCATATGAATTATGCACTTATCAGTTTTGTGCATGATTGATCACAAGAGATTCAAGTTGTGGTGTGCAGATGTTTATTGAAGATTAAAGAAGATTTGAAGACAATGAAGATTTCTTATTGCTTTCATAATCTTTGGTGTGCACAAAACTCGATCGGCTGGGATCCAACTATAATCGATTTATCTTTGATAGATTTGATTGACTAGTTGCGTAGATCGGCATCACTATATAGCATCTTGGTAGATTCTATATTTGATTACAAAATCTAAACTCTGCTACTTTGGTAGTTGTTGGTGTTGATGGTGGATTTTCGTTTAAGGTTATATTTGTAAAAACCAGAGAAAATCATGCGCTGACATCTTGTAAAAGATAAAGCCATCTATAAGTGTTGGATACTCCCTCACTTGATTCACCAAGAATGGAACTTGTAGCAACAGTCCCATTCTGTGAATTTCATATCAGCATTGTATTTCTGTACTCATTATCGGTGTGGCATGATGACCGAGTGTTACTCATATAGAGTAACACGAACCTCCAAGCACTATAATGAAACCATGTACGAAATACCCGTCAGGCCGATTCTCGGTGTGTTATACTAGCCCGAGCCCTCTCGGTGTGTTATACTAGCCCGATTGAGCCCTCTCGGTGTGTTATACTAGCCCGATTGAGCATCCGGACTGACCATATCGGTCCGGATATGATCTCGATCGCAGCGATCATCCAACTCCACAAGCATGATTGGATGACCCCGATCAATTCCATCACCCCCAAGCGGTATGGAATACACACAACCGACCCCGCATGGTCGACCATTGGCCTTCGCTTGCCAAGAAATCGTCCATACCAAGCATTATGGACGGAAAAACCCTAAATTAGGGTTTGCGGCATATTACATGTGCCGCAAAACGGTCTCAACTATCCATCTTCGCGGGTATAAATGGAGGGTGTAGATGTAGACTCAAAGGGCCCGGAGCATGTCGACACAATCACCATGTGACCGCCTACACACTTGACCAATCGGTCAAAACCAACCATGATTGGTTACAACAAATTCGTCCGCCTAAAAGAGCATGGTCGCACGGCTTTGAAAGCCAAAATTAGGGTTCAAGCCATCACGCGCGTCCATCTTCTCCGGCACGAATGGAGGGTCACACCATTAGATTAAGCGGTCCTGTTATACCAAAGATGACCACCGTGGGCCCATCTACCTCCTCATGCGGTCGGCCAAGGCATATCATGCCTAGTTAACCCCAAAACGCCCGTCAAACTTGTGTGGTTACACCTCCCAGATTGCAAACTAATCTTGACCACTCAACTTCACCGGACGAATTGAGTGGCTTAGATCACGTTTTCATGGGACGGTGAGACATGGGCGTGAACACCAGCCTACCACCTACACGCTAGAGTGACCGACCAAGACCGACCAAGGACGGTTGTCTTGGAACGTGTGCGGGAATATCACGCGGTTACCAATTCCTTTGCGGTAAGAGATTTCTGCCGCAAACCGATCTCAACCACTCCTCTTTGCCGGTCAAATTGAGTGGCCCAGATCACGCTTTCATGAGGGAACGGAATACAGGCGCCTACACCATCATGCCGTCAACACGCATGTATGGTCGGTCCTCTTCAAAATCCTTCCCATGCTTGGTTTCGACCAAGCTGGAGAGTGATGCTTGCGCACCTCTTCAAAAAACCCTAATATTCATTAACGGTCGCAGATGAGTGTCTCAAAGCTCATCTCATCCGTCCAACTTCACCAAACTTGGTTATACAACCCCGGTCGAGAGTCAATTGGTCGATGGCGTCATTACCCATCACCTTACCACACCACGGTGCGCACTGCATAAAATACACACGATACTTCACAAGTATTGACTTTCGAATAACGCAGTTATTCAATTCAAGATTACATGCTATCTTTCGTGGATCCACGATCCATATTCCGGACATCAATCATGTCACAAACGGGGGATACTTACCGGGGTATTGGTCCGCGGTTTACAGCGTGCAGCGTGCAACGCGCCATCACAAGAACGTGTCAGGAAGTCATGGACGGTTAGAGATGAACAGGAGAAGTGGGCAAGATTGGTCGACGCACAACTCCACTACTCCATCACTCCACTTCCTCCACTTCCCACGAGAGACGTGAATGAGGCTCAATGACTTGTATAAATAGGTTCTCCGCCCTATTTCAAACAACAACACAAGTTCGGACGAGACGGAAAAACCAAGTGTTAATACAAATCGTATTCAAACACCCAGTCCGCTTGCATCAACCGCAAGCCTGCTCATCTTTCTCATTACAAGTCATAAGCAAGCCAACACCTTCACAATCTCAACACCTTCTTCGCTTCCTCCCTAAGATCAACCCCATCTCCTTCACTTTGTGACCGAAACAAGTCTGGAACGGCCATTTCTTGGTTTAGGCCGGACTTGCACAGATTGATCTCTCGAATCTATAAGCACTCACCGCGCAATGCATTTGTTTAAAGGTTTAAATTCATTCCTCATCCACACCCCAAATTACCAAATTCTGCAGGAGTAGTTTTCACCCATCAACAATTGGCGACCACAGTGGGAGGTTGATCTCTCGGTTGCACAAAATTGAATTCTCAATTTTTCGGTTTCCATCTCGCAATGTATCCGAAAACAACAGTGGTTCGGATATCATGGGAAGTATAGTTAGAATCTTTGGAGGATGTCTTGGCAAATCAAGCCGGTATCACCGGAAGGTAGAGCGAAACATTCCGCCTTTTGAATGATATAACATCACAATTACAAGAAGGGTCGGTGCATCTACTCGGCGGTGCAAAAACGCTGAATCCTTAGTCAGGAGTCACACCTTTACCGGTGGAGAGGAAAAAAGAGCCCGCAGGAGACTCAGGAAAGATGAACAACATGGTCCAGTCAACAATGAAGAACCGAGGCAACTCCACAGAGGAGAGGACTTGTCCGGAGTACTACAACGTCTACCGGATAAAAAATGGAGCACAGCTTACGGATCCTCGCTGGAAGATTTACATCTCAAGACCCTTGTCGAAGCCGTGAAGAAACGCTTGAGGAAGGAGAGATCAATCAAGTAACACGTGAGTACGAGAGGATGGGAACGTTCAATTCGATCACTCGGCGGTGATATTACAACACCTCCCATCACCGAGCGCAGGAGCTGCAAGTCCTGGCATCTCATCAAGTGTAACACCTCCGGTAGTCACCCGAACAACAACTTCCACTCCTTCATCGGGACGAGGAACCCGGAGGGGCGAGAGGAGGACCATCTCCCATTATTGCAGACTTGATGGAAAAGCGGGAAGTTCTTGTCAAGACTCAAATGGATATGGCGCAACTCGGAAAGAGGTACTCACTTTTCTTAAGACATTAAGCCGATCGATTTCCACATGACCCGCAACATCCCCTGGAGCCAACAAGGAATGAATTCAACGCACCTGGGAGAAGGTACTTCAATGGCACGGACCTACATGGACCCGATCAAAGAAGCGACATCGGATATGATCGGTCCTGTCATGGAGGCTCCTACACCGGGACTGATCCTCACAACGATCTTCCTCAAGTCAATAGTTTCACTATGAACCGAGGTGGATCGGGAAGCGGTTTCTCTAGTGGAAAGTTTATGCAAACTTTCACATCTCTCGAAGAATCGGCGCGCGGAGACGTTTTGCTGCTATCAACCGGAGGAAGGTCACGACCGTGACCTACATGTCACCGCACGCATCAAGGATTCGAGTTCAAGACGACCCTTATCTACACAGGATCGTCTTCATTACTCTCAAGATTCTCGGGACATCCAAGGCTCTCCCAGGCAAGGTCGTACGGAAGCCTACCACAATGACGGACTTCGAGGGAAACCAAACCAGCACATACGGGAGAAGCTCCGTGGAAAGAATCAGACAAGTTCGTTGCATCCCACTCCCCATGTGGGCGTCAATTCAGGAAGAAGACCACTTGCATCATTGAGGGCTAGTACCCACGATGCATCTTTGCTGACGAAGCATTCTTCTCCATACTGTGAAGCCACAACCCACGTTCACACGAGGAGGGAACGAACTTTTATGGAGGGTCGTGACCGAAAGGAAAACGGTATACCGGCACTTGCCATTATCAGCAGAGGAGATCAGCCCGTCTCTCCACCTAATGGAATGCTACAACAGACAACGAACCACAAGAGCAAGTGCTAGATGCTCCACAACAGCTGCAAGATGGCACCAACTCTACAACTGATGAAATTGAAATCGTTGAGGAATCTCCTAGGCCTATCTCCATCATCTCAACCTTGTGTACGGATAAACGCACAAAGCTCGTGCAACTTCTCAAAGAGTACCAGAACATATTTGCTTGGAGATATGAAGAAATGCCGGATGAAAATTGGTCACCCATCATATACATGTCATACACCAGTATCCAAGTCGGTTAAACGTTGTAGTTCATACATGAGGAAAATGGATAGGTCGGGTCTTGCATAGACTTCGAGAGACTTGAACAGTCTTTGCTCCAAAACGATCCTCCTCTCCCTAACATCGACATGTTAATAGATACAACCAGCGGACACGACATGTTCTCCTCCATGGATGGATGTAGCGGCTACAAACAGATAAGGATGTACGAGCATGATGCAAGTAAGATATCTTTTCGAACTCCTCTCGGAAATTTTTATTATACCATGCTGTCATTTGGTTTAAAGAGTGCCGGTTCAACGTATAACCGCTCTATGACGGTAATCTTCCACCTGAGCCGATACCTCAAGGGAGCAGCCTCAAGAAGATAACGATGTCCAACCGTCATATCGAGAGAGATCCGGGCGAGTTACTCTATCGAGATGGTGGTCGAACAAGATCCGGTGAGTCACTTTATCGGACAATGGTACATGTCTATCACGCTATATTGGAGAATCCGCGCTTTTGGTCATCCTCTGGAGCTGTTGAACGCTCATCTACAACAACATATGCCCTGATAGAAAGAACCAGGCCTGCCGGAAGAGCCTCATAATGTTTGTAGGGGCATATATCTCACCAACAAAGCGATACAACATTCACCTTCATGTAAGCGTTCCTTGAAGCGGAAGAGGAAAACCACCAAGATACAACATCATGCGCGTCCATCAACTCCAACTCCGGTACCACGTGCACGAATCCCACAATGATGAAACAACGTCCAAGGTATTCCATACCGGCTCGACAACAACCACTACGAACAAACCATGTAAACCACGCTTGGGGACCGAGGCTCGGCATGAAGTTCCTTCACCGTCGGTCAAGGACTTCTTCAACATGAGAAAGATGGTCGATCAAGAATCATGGATTCGCAAGGGTAATCGAACGAAGAGGAAGCCACTTCAACGCTCCCTCCAGGCGGCCGCTTCAATGGTCTATTCAAGAGCCGCCGCAACGCTCTCTCCGAGACCCACGTTCGCTTCGAATCCTTCTTCAACACTCTCTCCAGGACCCACCTCAACGGTCGCATCGTAAACCACTTTAACATCCTCTCGAGACGTTTCAACACTCAAGCCGCATCAATAATCTGCGCTCCGGTCAAGTTATCTTTGATGTACTTATTGCTCAACATACGTCTCATCCATCCTTCATAAGGGCCCAAATGGAGCATGAAAAACCTAAAAGTCGATAGGAGAAGAGTTATCTTGTGGAACAGATATTTTCCTATAGTTGAAAAGGCGCGGTGAACAACTCATCATCAATGTTAGGCATATCTTTGAAGCTTTCAACACCTCCTGACTTGGCACCAGCATTATCTCCGAAGACATCTCAACAGGGATTCTTTTCTTCCACAATGAAATAAAATACAGGAGTTAGAACTTGTATGAAAATACAGGAGAGATGTAGTCACACGGCAAGACACAACTCACATCGGAGCACACAATGGCCGGTCCAAACACCATTCAAGTCCGGTACAAATTTTAGTCCGGTTAGTCTGATTTCAAGACCGGTACAAGTTTCAAGACCGGTACAAGTTTCAAGTCTGTACAAATTTCAGTCAGGCGTATGTGGGTGAGACTCACGTTCAATCAAGCAGACACACAACAAGCCCACATTCGAACAAGCGGCGCGAGGCCCCACGAACGAAGCAGGTGCAGCAGTCCGTCGATTAGGCACAACCCCACGATCGAGTGAAGCAGGCGCAATAGCCCCTCGACCGAAGCAGGCATAGCAAGGTCGATCGAAGCAGGCAAGGCCGACATCATACTTGGGAAACACTCTCCTATATGCCTTTTGAACGTGACATACTCCAAGGACAGGATGACCCGTCCCTCCTGGTAACATCTAACTTTGCCTCATAAGTTTTATCTTTAATGTCACCATCTCATGCCTACCACACAATAGTGTAACCATTATGTGCTAGGCGGGGACTTAATGTTGATGGTGGATTTTCGTTTAAGGTTATATTTGTAAAAACCGAGAGAAAATCATGCGCCGACATCTTGTAAAAGATAAAGCCATCTATAAGTGTTGGATACTCCCTCACTTGATTCACCAAGAATGGAACTTGTAGCAACAGGTCCCATTCTCAGTGAATTTCATATCAGCCTTGTATTTCCCGTACTCATTATCGGTGTGGCATGATGACCGAGTGTTACTCATATAGAGTAACACGAACCTCCAAGCACTATAATGAAACCATGTACGAAATACCCGTACAGTGCCGATTCTCGGTGTGTTATACTAGCCCGAGCCCTCTCGGTGTGTTATACTAGCCCGATTGAGCCCCTCTCTCTAGCCCGATTGAGCCCTCTCGGTGTGTTATACTAGCCCGATTGACCATCCGGGACCGACCATATCAATCCGGATATGATTCGATCGCAGTCATCCAACTCCACAAGCATGATTGGATGACCCCAGATCAATTCCATCACCCCCAAGCAGGTATGGAATACACACAGCCGACCCAGCATGGTCGACCATTGGCCTTCGCTTGCCAATAAATCGTCCATACCAAGCATTATGGACGGAAAAACCCTAAATTAGGGTTTGCGGCATATTACATGTGCCGCAAAACGGTCTCAACTATCCATCTTCGCAGGTATAGATGGAGGGTGTAGATGTAGACTCAAAGGGCCCGGAGCATGTCGACACAATCACCATGTGACCGCCTACACACTTGACCAATCGGTCAAAACCAACCATGATTGGTTACAACAAATTCGTCCGCCTAAAAGAGCATGGTCGCACGGCTTTGAAAGCCAAAATTAGGGTTCAAGCCATCACGCGCGTCCATCTTCTCCGGCACGAATGGAGGGTCACAGATTAGATTAAGCGAGTCCGGTTATACCAAAGATGACCACCGTGGGCCCATCTACCTCCTCATGCGGTCGGCCAAGGCATATCATGCCCGGTTAACCCCAAAACGCCCGTCAAACTTGTGTGGTTACACCTCCCATTGCAAACTAATCTTGACCACTCAACTTCACCGGACGAATTGAGTGGCTTAGATCACGTTTTCATGGGACGGTGAGACATGGGCGTGAACACCAGCCTACCACCTACACGCTAGAGTGACCGACCAAGACCGACCAAGGACGGTTGTCTTGGAACGTGTGCGGGAATATCACGCGGTTACCAATTCCTTTGCGGTAAGAGATTTACTGCAAGCAAACCGATCTCAACCACTCCTCTTTGCCGTCAAATTGAGTGGCCCCGATCGCGCTTTCATGAGGGAACGGAATACGGCGCCTACACCATCATGCCGTCAACACGCATGTATGGTCGGTCCTCTCCAAAATCCTTCCCATGCTTGGTTTCGACCAAGGCGGAGAGTGATGCTTGCGCACCTCTTCAAAAACCCTAATATTCATTAAGGTCGCAGATGAGTGTCTCAAAGCTCATCTCATCCGTCCAACTTCACCAGACTTGGTTATACAACCTTGGTCGAGTCAATTGGTCGCAAGGCGTCATTACCCATCACCTTACCACACCACGGTGCGTACACATAAAATACACACGATACTTCACAAGTATCGACTTTCTGAATAACGCAGTTATTCAATTCAGCATTACATGCTATCTTTCGTGGATCCACGATCCATATTTCAGACATCAATCATGTCACAAACTGGGGGATACTTACTGGGGTATTGGTCTGGCGGTTTACAGCGTGCAGCGTGCAACGCGCCATCACAAGAACGTGTTAGGAAGTCATGGACGGTTAGAGATGAACAGGAGAAGTGGGCAAGACTCGTCGACGCACAACTCCACTACTCCATCACTCCACTTCCTCCACTTCCCACGAGAGACGTGAATGAGGCTCAATGACTTGTATAAATAGGTTCTCCGCCCTATTTCAAACAACAACACAAGTTCAGACGAGACAGAAAAACCAAGTGTTAATACAAATCGTATTCAAACACCCAGAGTCTGCTTGCATCAACCGCAAGCCTGCTCATCTTTCTGTTACAAGTCATAAGCAAGCCAACACCTTCACAATCTCAACACCTTCTTCGCTTCCCTCCCTAAGATCAACCCCATCTCCTTCACTTTGTGACCGAAACAAGTCTGGAACGGCCATTTCTTGGTTTAGGCCGGACTTGCACAGATTGATCTCTCGAATCTATAAGCACTCACCGCGCAGTGCATTTGTTTAAAGGTTTAAATTCATTCCTCATCCACACCCCAAATTACCAAATTCTGCAGGAGTAGTTTTCACCCATCAACAGTTGGATACATTGATCTAAACCCGACAAAGGAGTTTATTGGATTAAACAGAAGAGCCTTTGTCTAACTCATATCACTGAGATTGAATAGAGTTGTTACCGAACAGATTTGTTGTTCCTTTACTGTTTGGAATAAGATCCAAAGGAATTGTTCCAGTGCGTGCACTTATCGAATGTCGGAAGCGCAGGGATACTGAAAAAACTAGGTAAACTATAGGTTTAGTTGCTTGGTCTCAACTATACCAAGTTGGTTTGATTTTGTATAGCGGCTTAATTCTGAGAGTATTCAATTCTGGACTAGGTCCCAGGGTTTTTCTGCATTTGCGGTTTCCTCGTTAACAAAATCTTGTTGTGTTATTTAATTTTTTTTTCCGCAATTATAATTGTTGTTATTATAATTTAAAGTAAATTACACAAACGTTAACTCTGTATTACTTGTAGTGATCCTATAGAGTTTGGTTAAGTCCGAACCTATTATCAAGTAATCACACTTTGATTGTTGTATTGTCTCGATCTCGTATCCATAGACGATCACACAAAGTGTGAATACCGATTCGTTGTATTGTCTCAACTTAGTCCATAGACAATCACTTTCGGTAAGAGGACTTATAGGTGTAAAAGTTTAAGATTGTGGTATATTTGGGTACCCTCGTCTTTTCAATCGACAATTGTATTAGCTTACTATGATCCCACATAATTCTCAAATGCATGCGTATATTGAATAATTCAATCAATTACTGGTACCAAGGCCCACTGGCATTATAATCTCCTCATCTTCAAGTGAGAATATATTATATTTGAAGAAGTGAATTTGGTACACTAAATTGGAGCACTACTAGTAGCCTCTTATAGAGTGCTACTTGTTTGCTAGATGTGATTGGATTTTCCCGTTCAAGAGGCAAAAGCTTATACTAAAGCAAAATCAGACATTTCACGCCAATCATAAAATGACAGCCTTTATCGATTTGATCGTGATGGGAGAGAAATTGATATAGTCTCCCCTGATTATGGTGGAAATTCTTTTCATCTCATATACGAAACTTCAAGTTTCGTAAAGTATTATCCGATTAATTCGAGACATATACTCATTACGAAATATGTATTTCGACATAGAAAAATGTAGTCTTAATAAACACACATAGTTACCATCAACCATGCATTACTTTTGGAACAAAAATAAATAAAAATGATATGTCAATACCAAAAGCATTGAAAATATGCAAACAAATCTCTGATAACTTCGTGACCTCAAGGTCCAAAGAGATGTTGATGTTGCATTCTATTTTTAGGATAGATACTTACCTTATTTAATATATTTCCTAGTTTATAAGTCTTTCCTATATTGACATATTGAGATCTATATGTACCATGAGCTGTGTAACCAATTGAGTAACCTAAATAGTAAGAGATATCTTTATGTTTGAACTAGGTATCTCAGAGCTAGGGTTCTTGAATCATGGGCAGTGATTCAGAGCTAGGGTTCTTGAATCATGGGCAGTGATACAGAACTATATGAGAGATCTGGAAAACTAAAACATAAAGAGAAGATGGAAACATCTAACAAATCTGCCCCCATTATTGTTCAATCTGAAGGTGCATCATTCAAGGAAGGAATTATTCTTGATGAAACCAAATATGATTTGTGGTCACAAATCATGGAGATGCATATCGCTGAGAAAGAAAAATGTTCTTTTATTCTAGGCAAGACAAAAAAAACCTACTGAAGAAGACGAGGATATGAAAAGTGGTATATATAGATAATCAAAAAGTCAAGAGATGGTTGTTGATGTCCATGTCACCAGAAATCATGAAGAGATATATTCGATTACCTACTGCTCGAGATATTTGGGAAGAACTATCTAAATCCTTTTATGATGGAGATGATGAACTACAGGTATTTACTCTCAATCAACGAGCGTTTTCTGCAAAACAAAATGGCAGAGTACTCTCTATTTATTACGGAGAGCTAACTGAAATCTTTGGAGAGTTGGATCATCGTGATAAAGTGGTTATGGATAATACAAATGATATTGAAACCTATCAAAAATCAATTCAGCGTCTAAGTGTGCATAACTTCCTTGCTGGGTTAGATGAAAGTTTTGAGCAGATCCGTGGTGAAATCTTGAGAAAGGATCTTATTGCTGAATTGGAATTATGTTATGAACTTGTTCGTCGTGAACCTGTTCGACGTACAACGATGGTTAAAGAATCGGAAGCAATTGAACTGTTATGAACTTGGTAATAAAGTTTAGGGTTTGGGAAAATAATGGAATACAAATATGCCCTTTACTATATATACCTAATGAAATAGGCATAGATTTCATTTCCGGATTCATTTTCACTTTCTCTCACGCCTCTGCTCAAGAAAATTAGGTTTTTTATCATACAAAAAAAGTGTTTAATTCAACGTTTCTTCTAGTTTTTATCAGAGGAAAGAAGTCGTGAGATTTTGATTTGATTTGAATTTTATTCACTTTTAGTTTTTGATTTTCATTTATACATGATAGATTACATGAAATGGTGGTAGCAAAATGTGAAGGATTTTGAGTCATGGTGGTCTTGAGTTGTAGGTGGTATGAGTGGTGAAGAAATAAGTAAATTGAATCCAGGCAAGATTTTGTTTGTTATTGTTGATGTTGTTATTTGTTGTTGTTTTAGGTTTGATTTGTTGTTTTTTACATTTCAATTTGATTTTACAGGGTTGATTAATGGTGGTGGTGATAATTGATGGGGAGGTTGAATAAAAGTGGATAAATTTGAAGGAGAATATGAGAAGAAAGAGGATGAACCAACTGTGATTGTTATGTCGTTCGACGTACAACGATGGTTAAAGAATCGGAAGCAATTGAACCTTTCTCGCTATAGTAACTCGGGACGGAGATAAACTCGTTACATACAATCAAAAGGGATCCTTTCAGGGACATTCAAAGGAGGTGTACAAGTCTACACTCAAGTGTACCCATTGTAATCAAACTGGACATACAAAATATATTTGTTTTGAGTTGGTTGGATATCCAAAATGGTGGGATCAACATCTCGAGAGGAAGAAGAAGTCAAAAAGGAATTTTAATGATGCTTCGGCTTCAACAAAGAAACAAAAGGATATTATGGTAACATCTGCATCAGTTGCAAGAGCAGGTAATGATGGTAACGAGTTAAATATCTCTTTACTTGTTTCGAATAATTCATGGATAGTTGATTCAAGTGCTATAGACTATATGACATTTGATTCTAGACAAATTTCATCCATTAAACCATCTATACAAAAATAGTCTCCACTGCAAATGGCTCACAAGCTCCAATTACCGGTGAAGGATCAATATCCCTCACTGAAACTTTGAACTTAGGTTTTGTCTTGGTAGTTCCCACCTTAGATTGTAATTTGTTATCAGTTTCCCATATAACTAATACTTTACATTGTGTGGTAATTTTTGGCCTGACTCTTGTGTATTTAAGGACATCAAAACGAGGCAAACGATTGGTTACGGTGTTAAGCGTGGGAAGCTATATTACTTGGATCTGGTGTTGAGTAGTTCTGATAAGCTGCGTCAAGCTCTACTTGTTGATAGTTACGAGGGGGAGAGACATAAATCTCAAATCTTGTTATGGCATCGATGTATGGGCTGTCGTAGGCACAACAAATTAATAAAGATATTTCCCACTAATTAACTGGTAATATAGCGGTAGTAAGAGATCGTTCCCACAGAGAGCTGTGTAATTGATAGGTGATTTGATCAGCAAGATAAAGTAAATAACAAAGGGGGTTTTGGTTGTGAGATAAATAAAAAGATAATAAGAAGAAAGGGATGATTAAGGAATCCTTCGCCGTTACCAAGCGTTAACAGGATTCGAATACTTATCTATTGTTCGTAAGAACCATTCATCACCAACCATATAATAGCAGCTAGCTCAGTGCTATCCCCAAAACTCCTTGTACCACGGATACGGAAGCTCTCCAATATCAGATTCTATTCAACCGAACCACCAAGTAGTAGCTCACTCAAGGTGTAATCCAATTGAACGCTTTAAGCTTTGTGAATTAGGTTGATTCCAGTAGTTAAACTCTTAGCTCAAGGTTTACTTGCTGGTGTTGTTTCTACACATGATTCCTCCACAGAATCCCTCTGTAAGGTCTCGTGATTTCTACTTGTGTAGAGAGTTATTAGACGATTGCTTATCTCCTAACTTCCACTAGCAATAGAACAATCAATAGACTAATCTAGTATGCATCCCAAATCAATCTAAGAATCACTCATAAACCCTAGATATGGTAAAGACAAACGATGATGAAAAAAACTCTCAATAGATTTGTATTATTAATAAAGCTTCATGCTTAGAACATTGAATTCATCCTTAATCAACAAAGGAGTTGGCTACTCATATTACAATATTCCATTAGGAACCGCGGATTTTTTGGTAAGAAGATGAATAATGGTGGTTTCCCCCTTAGGTTTTGATGTAGAACTTGTGATGTGAGATGATCCATTTTACATGACCTAATACCTTTTTATAGGTTTACATTGCTTGGCCATCAAGTATTTAGTTCGGTTCAAGAACCCGACCCGAAAATACGACATAAACGACCCCAAAGGTGACCTTAGGCCTTCCAAGGTATTAATACACGTTTTCATACTTGCTAAGTACGCGTACCTCAAATTCCAGCACAAATTTTCGGAACTAAGGTATGCATACCCGTACGCGTACCTTACTGTCTTCGGTATTCAATAAAAGCTTGTTTTGGCCACAACTTCTTCATCCGAACTCGGAATGACCTCAGTCTTTTTGCATTCTTTTTATATTTCAATTCTATTCAAGATGCTGATGAGAAATCCTTAATTTGAATGAGTTAAGATCGGTCTTTGGCCCTTCTCTTGATTTTGAGCGTTTTGCTCCTTTTCGTCGCACTTCTTCCACTTCTCTTGGACTTGGGCACTTGGATACTTGGAATACTTATCTTCCTAGATCTTTTCAGAACTTTGTAGCTCATTTTTGGATGATTAACCTATTAGAGTCAAATAATAGAAAACAATAGTAATAATACGAATACATGCAAGAATAATAGCTTTTTTTTTGCTTGGTAATCTAATTTTATTAGAACCAAAGATAATAACCAAAGTTTACAAAAAACAAGCCCATTATAATTGGGCTTAAAACAAAAAACAAGGAAAAATGCCCATTAATGTTTAACAAATTCTGTAGTAAATCATATTGTTTGTGGGTGAAAACCATTTCTGCTGATTTTGGTAATTTTGGGTGTGTGGGTGAGAAACGAATGTAAACCCTAAATAATGTACTGCACGGGAGTACTTTTGATTCGAGAGATCAATCTGTACAATCCTGGCCTAAACCAAGAAATGGCCGTTCCAGGCTTGTTTCGGTCACAAAGTGAAGGAGAAGAGTTGGTCTTAGGGAGGGAAGCGAAGAGAGTGTTGAGACCAGAATCGTTGATTCTGAAGCTGTGGTTGTTTATGACTTGTATCTGAAAGTAGAACTGGCTAGCCGAATGGAAAGCTACCAGGTGATTTCTAGATATTGTATTGTTGCCAACCAAAAACTTGTTTTTTGGTGAAAATAGGTGAAGCCTATTTATACAAGTCATATTGAAACGTACCTGGTCTCGTAGGAAGTGGAAACGATTGAGTGGTGGAAGAATAGAGTAACGTGTAACCGTCAGACATTATGCTTCCATGATGAGGGAAGTCAATTCGTGTAACCGTCAGTCATTACGCTTCCATGATGAAGGAAATGAATTGTTTACACCGTTACTTTTCACCACCACTAATTTTCCTACTTCATGAAACTTTCTTATAATGGGCGCATTGCACGCCGCATGTTGTAAACCGCCATACCAATACCCTTATGAGTATCCCCCAGTTTGTGACATGTTTGATGTCTAGAGTGTTTTCGTGGAAAACGTGTAGCAGGTGGCTATGTGTGGCAAGTCAAAGTCAAGATACTTTTCCATAGGAAAAAAGCATGTGATGCTATTAGGCTTGCCTTGGTCGGTCGCCTAAAACTTGCCACAAGTCCGTCAGTTTGGTAGCGAACTTGAATGGTTGAGATTATATCTCATGAGGAAGAGCAGCCGTTGATTATGGCCACATCTTTGTTGTGTAACAAAGTGGCGTCTGGCGTAGCCGTGGCGTAGCGGGTTTCCTGGGACTTGCTGCAAGTCCGTCAGTTCAGTGGTGAACTTGGATGGCTGAGATTGCGTCGCATGAGGAAGAGTGACCATCGATTATGGCCGCATCTTGTTGTATAGAGAAGTAGCGCCATTGGCATAGTAGCGCCTGGTGGAGCCATGGAATAGCGGCATGCTAGTGGAATGCCAGTGGCGTAGGCATGGCATAGCGGCATGCTAGTAGCCGTAGCATGGCGGCATGCCAGTGGCGTTATGGCATGGCCACGCCTGTGGCGTTGTATCATGAACAAAGATAAGGTTTGGCTCCGTGGCCAAAATTAAGGCTCGGCGGCGTGGCCAAGGCTAGGATTTGGCGCCATGGTAAGAATTAGGGTTTGGCGGCGTGGCCAAGGCTAAGATTTGGCGCCGTGGTAAGAAATAGGGCTTGGCGGCGTGGCCAAGACTAGGATTTGGCGTCGTGGTAAGAATTAGGGCTTGGCGGCATGGCCAAGGCTAGGTTTTGGCGTCGTGATAAGAATTAGGGCTTGGCGGCGTGGCCAAGGCCAGGTTTTGGCGTCGTGGTAAGAATTAGGGCTTGGCGGCGTGGCCAAGGCTAGGAGTTGGCGCCGTGGTAAGAATTAGGGCTTGGAGGCGTGGCCAAGGCTAGGTTTTGGCGTCGTGGTAAGAATTAGTGCTTGGCGGCATGGCCAAGGCTAGGATTTGGCTCCGCGGTAAGAATTAGGGCTTGGCGGCGTGGCCAAGGCTAAAGTGGCATGCTACCGCGGCAGAGTGGCATGTTGGCATGCCGATCAATATGTTGTTGTGGTAAGGCGCATTTGGCTTGCCAGTTAGTATGGTGGCGCGGCAGGGTGCGTTTGGCTTTTAATGTATGGTGGAAAGTTTGGAGCGACTTGATTGGCCGAGGAAAGGGGTCGTCCAAACATAAGGCGCGGCTACACTTCTGGTGAAAGTGTGGCGGCTTTAGAGCGACCAGATTGGTCGATTAAAAGAGGGCCGGCCAAGCATGGGCGTGGCTACACTTCTGGTGAGAGTGTGCCGGCTTTAGGGCGACCTGATTGGTCGATGGGAAGTGGGGCCGGCGAGTATGAGCCCAGCCACAACTTATATGCGCGTGGCTAATTTGAGGCGACACGATTGGTCGAGAGAAATAGGGCCGGTTTAGGAAGGGGCGTGGCCAATGGCAAGTGGCGCCAGTTGGCCTAAGGCATGGCCACGCCTCCCTTTGCTGCTGCGGATCCCTGTTTTCTGATTCTGAGCAAGGTTTTACACCTGCTAGTCCATGGCGGATTAATTACCTAGTTTTCCTAGGTTTAATTTCGACAAGCAAGGTCTGATATACTGCGCGAGGTGCAAAAACCCTAACTTCTGCAAGTTAGTCGGGTCAATTGATTGAATTCTATGTGTTGACATAGAGTTCTTTTAAGTTCATTTCCAGAGAGCAGCATGCTTTTTCTAATTGAATACCTTATGCAAAGACCTTATCCTTGATACTTGGAAATTCGTGCTACTCTGCTACGATTGAACACAAATCGTCATGCCATATCAACATTAAGGGTTCAGCCGGAGAACATAGCATAGAAGGCATTCAAAGGAACTTATATTAAGTGAATATAGGCGAGGCGCCGAAATTTACAGAACATCTGGGATGGTTGCTACATTCGCCAGTCTGGATAAATTTCATCTAAGTATATTGAACGGCTCAATAAATATGCCGATGGAGAGGTTAGCACTCACGGCACCATTTCCTTACAGAGTGACGTCACATCGGATGCAAGGTTTTACGATTTTAACCCTAAGCTAAAAACCACCATCAACATTAAGTCCCCTGCTTAGCACGTAACAGTGGCATTGTTGCGGGGTAAGCATGAGATGGAGACAGACAAAAGTAAAATCAAAAGGGCAAGACGTGAAGAGATTGCCGGGGAAATTCAACTAACCTTTAGCGGAAGGAATGAGGAATCCGTGATCCTTGTGTTGGCGGCTCTGTGTAATTCTGACTTGGCCATAGGGTGTTGGCGTCGGTACTGCCACTTTGGTCACGAAGCGCTAATGCTGGCACTGCAAACTTAGCTACGGAATGGTGATGATGACTGGATTGACCACGGAATGGCGGAGATGGTACTGACAGCTTTGGCCGCGGAAAGGTGGAGATGGCTTCAGTCCATGGAATGGTGGAAATGGCTTCAGTCCATGGAATGGTGGAAATGGCTTCGTTTTCTTGACCACAGGACGGGTAGAGATGGCATTGAAACTTTGGCTCGGCCGTTGAGCTGGATGATGGAGATGGTGTTGATGGCTCCTAGTTCATGGAACGGTGGAAATGTCGCTTGGATTCAGCCCGTGGGATGGTAAAAACGGCACTTGGCTTCAATCCGTGGAACGGTGGATGGCGTTGCTACTTCGGCCACGGAGCGGTGATGATGGTGCTGCAACTTCGACCAAGAACTATTGACGTTGGCGCTCGGAGCGTTGGCGCTGGCTTGACCACGGAGCGTTGCAGGTTGAGCGGCTGGTGTTCCTTGTGCTGGCGCACTGCTGGTTCGGCCATAGAGCGGGGATATTGGCACACGGCTTGTTCGTCTATGGATCCTGAGTGTGATACACCCAGTCTCGTTCATGGAGCAAGGAGGAATCCTGCTTCTGTTCAAACTCTAGAAACTCCGTTCGTATGAAAAGGGGTATCGAACCTCTTCTGTTTTTGTTGCTCGTCCGGCTCCGTGCTTTTGTTTGCAACGTCCGTCTCCTCTTTGTTATTTTTTAGCGACGGTAGAGCGAGCATTAACAGCAACAAAGCAATCTCCGGTAGTTGTAATCAGCAGCAAGGCGAGCCAGTAGAACTCAAGGTAGGTGCTCTTTTCCATTTTGCACATGTAGCCACTCAACAGTACCATCGATCTTCTCCAGAATGTGTAATAAGGTTCTGACTCCATAAGAATGAGTATCTGACCTCTCCAGTAGATTTCAAAATTTACAAAACTCCATTGCACTCTTGGGATGGATGGATGAAATATATGCTCGGCAATGATCATGTCAGGGCTAACCTTGGAGATTGTGGTTGCGTTGTTGGTCCATCCTTGACTTTAGGTTATCTGGTGCCTGGACTTTCTGATTGCGATGATGATATGTCGTGGATGCTTGCATGGTCGAAATCTTCTGGAGCCATTGGGTGAAGTAGACGAGCTGAGAGCGTTCCGTGGCCGATGTGCTGCGACATCCTTTGAACCATCTTCTGAATCTTGAACTGTTGTATGGAATGGGATGCTGTGAGAAGTCCCAAGTTATACTTCTGTTAGATCCAATGGAGTGGCCGGATATGTGAATGTATCTCTGTGGTGTGCTTTTGGAGTCTTTGATGCACGTGTACGACTTCATGTTGAGGAATTCCTGCGGCTCGTAAAACTTCGACAGTGATGATGTTGAAATCAGAAATAACCTGATTGAGGGGAGTGAAAGCATCCCATGTTGGTAGTCCCCATGTGTAATTATCCTGAGCCTATTTTCTCGTGGAAGATGTGCTTCTATTGCATTCACTGGTAAGGTGGTGACTGCGTTCAAACCTCTAAACCTGAAGGAGGCTTCAGTCCCCAATTGTAGCCTACTTTAATTGCATCGCCTTGAATCCACGCTTATGGGATTCGATACAAGCTTATTGTACTCTTCTGGATGTAATTCGTGGATTCTTGGAATCATCTCATGGACGAAAAATTCTGGATAACGAAGAGGTAGTACATGTCGTTAATCGTGGATCCCTCTACCTCTTCAAGAAAAATGTTTCATCCGCGTCTCTAGAGTTATCTCATGAATGCTTGATTGTTTTCGGGGATGGACCGCGATGAGCAGTCCCCAGTCGTACTTCTCTTTGGTTACTGAAGTTGTTTCCTCTGAGTGGGCTTGGGATCCTTCGTGAGCCTCGTAAAGTGTTGCACACGCCTTCTGGGCAGAGAGGTGATGATATCCTTACGCTACACCTTTGAAGAGTAGATGACCTCGTCGTGGCTATGGATTTTGGGTTGACCATGTCTGTTAGAGCATTGCTTAGTCGAACTCGCATGCGTTTCTATCTCAAGCATGTTTGTCAATATTAGTGATCAAAACTATAAGTCTTGATTTCTAGCCTATGTATCTAAAGGTCTCGGACTAGGATAGAAAGTGTAGTTGAGCTCAAGAACTCCGTGGCAATCATCATACAAGACGAAGGACTACTCGAGGAACCGGTGGAACTTCATCGACTAAAAGGTATGTGGAGACTTGAACTTATCTGTCACTCAAAAGTTAATTTACTCTCCTAATCTTGAGACAAAAGTCGTTTAGACGTATAGACTTTCATTATACACATTTGATATTTTGAGTCGAGTTTAGCTCGCCTATCTATTTCTCGAAATATGTGTTGGTAAGCTTTCACTTTAACCAAATTCATATTTACCTAGTGACGAAAGTCATGATATGTTTCAATCACTTTGGAAATTGCTCTGACGAAAAATGGTCATTGAAACTCTGAGAATGTTTCAATGATTGAAATGAGAGTTTAGATTACATAACCATTGGTAGGATATAAGCATTGTTGTGGAAACACATATATGTATAAATCCTTATTCCTTGAACCAAAGTTTGCGAACTTTGTTGATCAAGAGAAATGGAAGTGGCGCAATCCAAGTCCGCGAACTGGCGAAAGTTCTCGACCCGAGAATTTCTGCTGGAGTTTGTGTACTTCTTCCAAGAGCTTAAGTCCGCGAACCCAGTCTGCGAACTTGAGTAGGTTATATCTAAAACCGGTTGTTCTTGAACTAATGTTTATATAAACTAAGGAATGCTTTTGCAAACCGTGGCTATAAAGTTCATGAATCGATTCGAGTGAATCAAACCGTTTTTGCTTCGATTGTGTCTTGTGTAGTTACATAAGATCTAAGCAATTGAACAACTCTCTAACTAGTTCATTTGAGTCATTTGAACTAGTTATGGTGAAGAAGAATATGGATGATATGAGAGTGTTCATATGGCTAACCATTTGGTTGACTATTGTTGAACCAACAAATGTTAATGTTTGGGTATGGTTCATAAACCCAAAATTGAACATTTCGTTTGTGTGTAACAATCTAAGTTTTCGATCCAACGGTTTAGAAATATTAGCTTGAATCTAATCAGGTTTTCATCTAACGGTGAATATTGAATGCTTTGTTGCTAAGCTAACATTGATTGCAAACCCTGATTTGAAAGACTATATAAGGGAGAAATCTAGCAACCGGGAAACCTAATCCCCACACTTTACGTGTGATACTAGTTTGCTAAGCTAGAGTCGATTCTCCTTTAACCTTTAGTTTTCTTCTTCTAAAACCAGGTTAACGACTTAAAGACTTCATTGGGATTGTGAAGCCAGATCGATACTACTTTTCTTGTAGTTGTGTGATCTGATCTTGATGTTTCTATCCTACGAGTACAATTGAAATAATTGGCTTGAGATTTATATCTCCGATAGGCAAGATAGAAAAGAAATCACAAACACTTCGTCTCATCGTTTGTGATTCCACAATATCTTTTTTCGCTGCGTCGATTAAGATTATTGTGAGGTGATCAATAATACTAGGCTTTTCTTCGGGAATATAAGTCCGGGTTATTGATTGGTTCATGTTCACCTTGATTTATCAAAAGACGAAACAAAACAAATAGGTTTATTCGTGCGAGACGGATTTATCTATTACTATATACTTTTCTGTGTGATACAAATTTGTTTATTAAAGTTTTCGGCTTTGGGTCGTAGCAACTCTTAGTTGTGGGTGAGATCAGCTAAGGGAATCAAGTACGTAGCATCCTGCTGGGATCAGAGGCGTAGTTGCATAATTGTACCTTGGATCAGTGTGAGATTGATTGGGGTTCAACTACAGTCCAGACCGAAGTTAATTTGGAGTAGTCTAGAGTCTGTAGCGGCTTAATACAGTGTGTGTTCAATCTGGACTAGGTCCCGGGGTTTTTCTGCATTTGCGGTTTCCTCGTTAAAAAATTCTGGTGTCTGTGTTAATTCTATTCCGCATTATATTTGTTTATATAATTGAAATATCACAGGTTGTGCGTTGTTCAATCAATTAGAATATCCGACCTTTTGGTTGTTGATTTAAATTGATTGACACTTGGATATTGGTCTTTGGTACCATCCAAGTTATCTCTCTTTGATAAAGACTCGCAGATTTCTATTTGCTTGAGTAAAGATCAAATCGAGAGATTGAGATATAAACTCGTTAATATACTTTTTATCTAGATTGAGTCTGACTGTCTAGTTGATTCTCTAGAAAGTATATTGGAGTTTGTCCATACAGATTGTTAAGAGAAATATTGGGTGTGGTTGTTAGACCCCCGCTTTTTCAATTGGTATCAGAGCAGGCAAACACGTTTAAGACCTTATAATTCTATGTTTGTAGTGATCTGATTCTATGGACAGAGGTGCTATCTCTATAAACGTACCACCAGTATTCGATGGCTCTAATTACTTATGGTGGAAAATTGTTATGCAAGCTTTTCTTCAAGCGCGTGATTTTCAATCATGGGTATATGTTGTTAATGGCTATGATCCTCCCGTCGTGGCAGTTGGTGATATAAACGTTCCCAAGAATATTGGTGAATATACCCCTGCTGAGGTACTTGCTGCAAAGCAAAATTCCGATGGTTTGAATGCCATCATACATGCCATTACCCCAAATCTTCAGCACCATGTGACAAACTGCACTAAGTCGCAAGAAGCTTGGGATATCTTAGAAACCGTTTTTGAAGGTAATACAGTGAAAAGGAAGCTAGGCTTCAAAACCTTAATTCCGATTGGGAAAACCTTCGTATGGAAGATGAAGAAACGTTTGATGAGTTTAATCACAAAGTATCTGAAATTGTTAATGCATTTTTTGAATTGGGTAAGACTATTCCTGAAAAGGACATTGTGATGAAAATTCTAAAATCGCTGGCATCCAGATACGATTCTAAGAAGCATGCCATCTTTGAGGGAAATAACCTTGATAATCTCTCCAGAAATACGCTGGTTGGGAAGCTTAAGATTTTTGATCATGAACATTCATCCAAGACTAAGGATGTTGAGTTCAAAGCACTAAAGGAAACTAAATTACTCGATAAAAGTAAAAAAGTGTATATCTCTGAAGATGATCACTCTGAGACAGATTCATCAGATGAAAATCTTGAAAAATCAGTCTGGATGATCACAAGACGGTTTAGGGATCTTCTGTTGAAGAGAAGTAAACGGTTCTCCAGAGATAAGCCTAAGGCATCACTCAAACCTCATAATCGTGTTCCTCCTAAAAATAGGGATATTGATGAAACTGATGACGAGGATATGCCTCAGTGCTTTGAGTGTAAAGGATTCAGTCATTTTTCAAACAAGTGCCCAAATCATAGAAAATATATTGGGAACAAAGGTCTTGCTTGCAACTCTTGATGAAATGTCTGACAACTATGATTCTACTGAAGACGAGAAATCAAGTGTTGAACTTCTTGGTAAAAGTATTGATTTTGATAATTGTAGCAATGCATACATCAATCTGGATATTCTTTCAGAAGATAATCCAACTATTCTGGAAGATAAAGTTGATCCATACTTTGGAAACTCTGTTTATAATGTTTCAGGTTCCACTATGTGCCTAGCTGCGTGCACATCTCAAAAGCCTGACTTTTATCCTAAATTGACATATTCGTATTGTTCTCAAAGGGGTCATGAACTTTCAAGGTGTTACAAGTATAAACACCAACTAAGGCACGTCAAAAAACTTCAACAAAGAGCAAATCATTTAACAAGGAAGCTTAAACTTGCTCAGAAGACCGCTGAGGTATGTAGGATTTTAGCTTCATCTAAGAAGTTAGTTTCCAAGTACAAACCAAGACCATTAGAGAAGAAAGTATGGTCAAGTCGGTTTGATAGACAGAAGTCTGAGGATTCCTCTCATGAGAAAAATGGTGGACAAATTATTGTTCACCGCAATGCAATTTAATTGTGTTCTTTGATGAAAATCTTGTCTCATGTGCCTGATCAAAGAGACAATGATTTTGTACCTCACATGCTTTAGGAAAAGTTTTTTTTTCTCTTTTCTTTTTCTTAGTTTTGATTTTGTGTCTGTCAAACAAAAAGAAAGCGTACTATCGACAATTCTACTCTTCATAGGGGTGAGAGTGGTCGTGTACGAACCTGTTAAAGGTTTCGAAACCCTACATTCCTTTTCCTTCTTTGAAACTCCTTTTTATCCCAAGACTACTTGTTGAGTCTGTGATTTCCTCTCACAAACCCATACACCTATGGATGCTCCAAGTGCTCTGTCTTCTGATAGAAAGGATGTTAATATGATTGTCAAGCCATCAATCATGAAGGAAAACGAAAAATCTCTGTTAGCTGCAACATTGAAAAGAAAAAGAAGGAATGTGAGGAAGCCAAGAGCCGCTCCTTCAAACTCTCAGAAGTTTTCTGATGTTCTTGAAGTGTTGAAAGAGATGGGAAAGGAGATTCAACAAATAAAGGCTTTTGTGTTTAAGACTCATGAGATTAAGAAGGCCCTAGTTTGACATCATCATCCAAGAAGGTTTATTGATATAAACTCCTACCTTAATGAACATTATGTCCCAATGGCTATTGACGACAAGGAGTTCGGGGACGATAAAGAATTCTTCAAAGGTCTTAGCATCTAGTAAATCTTATATTTTTCTGTTTTTTGTTAGAAGAATAACTAGAGTTTGGAATAGCCATTATTGTGATTACACAAAGTTATGTCCAACATTCTCATCTTCATGTTTTTAGATTTATTGGTTTAAATTCTAAACTTGTTTGGAAGATGATTTTTGTAGTATTAATCTTTATGGTTTTATATATTGCAATTGTTATGGGATATGTGTGTTTGCGTCCGTGAACTATGATTGTCCCATATCTTGTCAAAAGTAAAGTCTTTCGTAAATCGATATTCTTATATTGATAAAGGAATGAATGGACTTTTGACAAATACAAAAGTTAAGCCTATATTGTCAATTATTGATGTAAGATAGGTTAAAATCTTTTGTTTTTCAAGGATTATGTCTATTGTATGTCATGATGCAAATTGTGATGGAAAATAGAATGAATCCTTGTGTATTCCGCAGTAATTGATCTTCCCTAATCCATATTTTTGTGTATTACTATGAGGCTCCGTAATGCGTCTTATGTTGAGCACTAAAACAATCAAAGTTGATTATTTTCATGATTAGCTTTGTTGTTGTTCCATAAGGTACTTTATGACGAGCATATTGAACTAAATTAATCATCTTGTTCGGTTATTTAGTTATGACTCCATAAGTTTTCTTGTGTTTGAGAATTTTTGATTGGGTTGGTTATTTTCATAATTAACTTAGTCATTGCTCCATAGATTCTCTTATGTGAGTATGGCCAATTAAATTGATTACTCTTTGTGATTAGTTTGATTGTGTATTTCGATTAAATTAATCATAGGTTCTCTTGTGGTTAATTTAATTGAGTATTTTGGATTCAATATCATACTTGTATGTGATTTGTTATGTCCAAAGAAATCCTTCTTTTCTTTCGAAATTAAGGTCGTTCTTGTTGTTCTTTCGGGAATGACATATTATGGGGGAGAGTTCTTTTTGAACTTGCGCTTAATTGCCATATCTTTGTGGGGAGTGCGGCTGTGGAATATTATAGGGGTTATCTTGTAAACTCCTTGATGAATGCATTTAGCTTCAGCTTTATGATTGCATCTAAATAAGATGATGTGTGTTTCTTTCTTTTGGTCATGAAACGTCTCTTTCGGAAAAGTTCATTAGGATCCCGTTCTTGTACCTTTGCCAATTTTATTGACAAAAAGGGGAAGAATTAATATATAGTTCACACTACAAATACATATGGTTTTCGGATCATTATGTAAGGGGGAGTGGTTTCCATGTGAGATGGAGTATTGACTAAGGGGGAGTGATACATATCACCATCGTATTGTTGTTGAAGTTGTGATACAATTGAACTTTGACGTTGTGTAATGATACTATGACACTGTATAACAATGATTGAGAACTCGTTTTTTCTTATTGTTATAGCTACGGATTTTCAACAATGATGATGCTAAACTTACAACCTTTGGGATCATTGGAGTACTTGGAAGTGACGAAGATTTCGAGTAATATTGAAGATTAGACATGTGGAATAGGAGCTACAAAAGTTAATTTATTTATTTTTTGTATTCCATATGTATTAATAGTTTTGCCACTAAAATTGACAAAGGGGGAGATTGTTAGAGCATTGCTCGGTCGAACTCGCATGCGTTGCTATCTCAAGCATGTTTGTCAATGTTAGTGATCAAAACTATAAGTCTTGATTTCTAGCCTATGTAGCTAAAGGTCTCGGACTAGGATATAAAGTGTAGTTGAGCTCAAGAATTCCATGGCAATCATCATACAAGACGAAGGACTACTCGAGGAACCGGTGGAACTTCATCGACTAAAAGGTATGTGGAGACTTGAACTTATCTGTCACTCAAAAGTCTATTTACTCTCCTACTCTTGAGACAAAAGTCGTTTAGACGTATAGACTTTCATTATACACATTTGCTATTTCGTGCCGAGTTTAACTCGCCTATCTATTTCTCGAAATATGTGTTGGTAAGCTTTCGCTTTAACCGAATTCATCTTTACCTAGTGACGAAAGTCATGATATGTTTCAATCACTTTGGAAATTGCTCTGACGAAAAATGGTCATTGAAACTCTGAGAATGTTTCAATGATTGAAATGAGAGTTTAGATTACATAACCATTGGTAGGATATAAGCATTGTTGTGGAAACACATATATGTATAAGTCCTTATTCCTTGAACCAAAGTTTGCGAACTTTGTTGATCAAGAGAAATGGAAGTGGCGCAAGCCAAGTCCGCGAACTGGCGGAAGTTCTCGACCCGAGAATTTCCGCTGGAGTTTGTGTACTCCTTCAAAGAGCTTAAGTCCGCAAACCCATTCCGCGAACTTGAGTAGGTTATATCTAAAACCGGTTGTTCTTGAACTAATGTTTATATAAACTAAGGAATGCTTTTGCAAACCGTGGCTATAAAGTTCATGAATCGATTCGAGTGAATCAAACCGTTTTTGCTTCGATTGTGTCTTGTGTAGTTACATAAGATCTAAGCAATTGAACAACTCTCTAACTAGTTCATTTGAGTCATTTGAACTAGTTATGGTGAAGAAGAATATGGTTGATATGAGAGTGTTCATATGGCTAACCATTTGGTTGACTATTGTTGAACCAACAAATGTTAATGTTTGGGTACGGTTCATAAACCCAAAATTGAACATTTCGTTTGTGTGTAACAAGCTAAGTTTTCGATCCAACGGTTGAGAAATATTAGCTTGAATCTAATCAGGTTTTCATCTAACGGTGAATATTGAATGCTTTGTTACTAAGCTAACATTGATTGCAAACTCTGATTTGAAAGACTATAAGGGAGAACTCTAGCAACTGGGAAACCTAATCCCCACACTTTACGTATGATACTAGTTTGCTAAGCTAGAGTCAATTCTCCTTTAACCTTTGGTTTTCTTCTTCTAAAACCAGGTTAACGACTGTTTGTGGGTGAAAATGATTTCTGCTGATTTCGATAATTTCGGGTGTGTGGTTGAGAAACGAATTTAAACCCTAAACAATGTACTGCAAGGGAGTACTTTAGATTCGAGAGATCAATCTGTACAAGTCCGGCCTAAACCAAGAAATGGCCGTTCCGGACTTGCTTCGGTCACAAAGTGGAGGAGAATGGGTTGGTTTTGAGGAGAGAAGCAAGGAAAGTGATGAGACCAGAATAGTTGATTCTGGAAGAGTAGTTGTGTTACGACTTGTATCAGAAATTGGGAAGCTAACGTATGAAAAAGCTAGCAAACATTTTCTGAGTGGTGTATGCCCCTGACTGAACTTGTTGTTCGGTGGAAATAGGTAAGACCTATTTATACAAGTCAAAGTGAAACGTACTCTGGTCTCATTAAGGAATGGAAAAATGGGTGAGTAAATGGGAGGAGGTGGTAACCGTTAACGCATGGAATTGATGTTCCATAAAACCGTTAACGCATAGAATTGATGTTCCATAAAACCTGTAGTTGCAGGAAATCCCACAACACACCCCTTATCATATCTTGATACTAATTTCTAGATCTAAACATATTAATCATATAAATCTCAAAATATAAGTGCTAGAAATTTAAATAGACACACAAGATTTTTTACATGGTTCGATCAATGTGATCTACATCCATGGTTCTTCACTATGATTTGTGAGGTTACATTAGTATTACATTTACAATCTCCATTAATGGATATTTTGTAGAGCTCTAGATCTAATTATTTGGGGGAAGAAGATGATAAAGAAAATAAATCCCTCTCTAAAAATATCTCTCTCTTAACAAAATGTGTCCTCTCCAAAAATGTGTCTCTTCTCTTTATATAGGTGTTTACATAGTGGATGACAGCTCATATTCTCTCGAGCTCTTTGATAATTTCGCAGGCTCTTGCTACCTTCTCGCGAGACATTCTCGCGACCCCTTTAATAATTTCGCAGGCTTTTGCTACCTTCTCGCGAGACATTCTCGCGAGTCTTGCTACATTCTCGCGAGTTATATAAAATAATGAATCTCGCAAGCTCATCTCGCGAGTTAAGGAAATAATTGAATCTCGCACGCTAAGAAAATATGTTGTGCGATATTTGAATCCTACATCTTGCCTCTTTTTCCTTGAATATTGCTTGAAGAGCATTCTTTAAGGAAAAATCCGTTGTTGATGTAATCTTTGATCTTTGTTTGATGAAGGAACGAGCGGAAGAATACTGGACTTGAAAAGTACGTACTTGCCTCTATTCTTTTGCGAAGTTCCGAAGCTTTGAGAAGTATATATGAAGTATCCTTGAAGAAGTATAAGAAGTACTTAATCCTCGAAATATATAAGAAGTATGAAGTATCCTTTGAGAAGTATAAGAAGTACTTAATCCTCGAAACATATAAGAAGTATGAAGTATCCTTTGAGAAGTATAAGAAGTACTTAATCCTCTAAATATAAGAAGTATTGTGAATCCATCATGCGAAACTCCCGCTCCATGTTCTTTGCCTCATGCTATCTTTGTAATGCAAATAAAAATTTAGATTAGTATTCAACATTTCTTTTATCAAAAATTTTCATTTAATTGCAAGTTCAAATCATTTTTCTTTGTTTTGATTTCCTTTGTATAACTTGTTTCGTTTCATCCGATAAACATCCTTCATGGAAATGATCCTAATAGGTACCCCCTTATATGACGCACTTTAGGTACATTGCCTCTTGCGAAATCATAGGGTAAATTCGCGAACTAGGTGTACGCCATAAAGGTTTGCCCGCTACTACTCTCCATGTTGGATATCATTCTCATTTGAAACAAATCAAATATTTAAGGGAAATATATAAATTGATCTCATGCGAGATATTGTTCTCGAATTATTGTAATCGTGAAATCTTTGTAATTCTGCGATTGTATCGCGTTTTGTAAATCAAATCAAAAATCTTTTATTTTTTGTAAGTAAAGTGTTTAAGGAAAGTGGTACTTAGCTTTTGTGGTTTGTTGTTGTCAATCTCGCAGCAGAAAAAGAAATGTGAAAAGTGAGACTTGAACCCATGACCTCGCTTCTTGGATTTTCTCGCAACATACCAACTGTTCTAACTCTCTCTCGCGAAATTCATTTGCGAGATAATCATCAACTTTCTTCTTTGCGAGATAAGCAAAGTCTGTGCGAAATTTCGCATAACAAAAATAAGTGTGCGAGAGCAAGAATTGATCCCCGCGACCTTCTCGCTCACATTCATGCCTCCCGACCAACTGTGCTAGCCATGCCTCTGCGAAGTGTTTCGCGAGATAATCACCTACTTTCTTCTTGCGAGATACTTGTTGCGAAAAATTCATACAAAATATGGACGTTCAATGGGACTTGAACTCGCGACCATGAACTCATTAATTTCGCAGGTGACCAACTGTGCTGCCTCTTGTTTGCGAAAGAATGAAATAACCTTGCGAAATTATCCATTTTTTCCCTTCTTTGCGAAGCAAAAAATTCTTTGTGAGGAGGGAGATTCGAACCCGCGACCTTAAGCTCCTCATGTTCGCTCGTGACCAATTGTGCTACTCCTCCTGTGCGAAAGGATCGCAGAATGCTAATACATGACTTATATTCACCCTTTGATATTCAAGGAAAAAGATGACAAAAATTCTTCGCGAAGGGTAAGACTCGAACTTGCGACCTTATGTTTATACTCTTCGCCAAAGGACCAATTGTGCTAGCTGCTGTTTGTGAAAGAAACACACAATACTATAACTTTATTCACTTCTTCGCTCTCGGAAGTTCAAAAATATGTAAAAAGGTGGGATTCGAACTCGCAACCCCAAGCTTATTCTCTTCGCGAATGACCACCGGGCTACTTGCTGCTTGCGAAGGAAACACACAATGCTATAGCTTTATTCCATTTTTTTCCCTCTTGAAAGTTCAAAAATATGACTGTGGCGAGATTTGATCTTGCGACATCAAGCTTCTTCGCTCCAACTCAAACCATCTCGTGAGCTTCTTTTTGTGATAAAAATCACAGCGTTTTGTTCTTATCCTTTTCTTCGTTCTTCCTTAATTTCCTTCAACAATTTTCCTCTTTTCTTTTTCTCCCGAATATGAAATCTTCCATTAAAAAATTAGCTTTCTTCCTTGAATTTCATCACAAGAACCTATATTTTTCTCTTCCTCTTTTCATGTCTTTGAATTGTTGACGGAGTTTTCTCCCCGAAAGTGTGATTCTTTCCATAAAATTTCCATTTTTGAACCTAAATTTTATAGATCTAAATAAAAAGTATGAACAAGAACTACTTTTCATGGAAATTTCTCTTAAAGTTTATAGATCCAATTGAATTCATCACCAACAGTAGCCGTTTTTTCTAAACTTTCTTGAACCAACAAGATTAGGTCCCTGTTTCTAGCGCCAAAAATGTAGTTGCAGGAAATCCCACAACACACCCCTTATCATATCTTGATACTAATTTCTAGATCTAAACATATTAATCATATAAATCTCAAAATATAAGTGCTAGAAATTTAAATAGACACACAAGATTTTTTACATGGTTCGATCAATGTGATCTACATCCATGGTTCTTCACTATGATTTGTGAGGTTACATTAGTATTACATTTACAATCTCCATTAATGGATATTTTGTAGAGCTCTAGATCTAATTATTTGGGGAAGAAGATGATAAAGAAAATAAATCCCTCTCTAAAAATATCTCTCTCTTAACAAAATGTGTCCTCTCCAAAAATGTGTCTCTTCTCTTTATATAGGTGTTTACATAGTGGATGACAAACTCACATACGGCTCATATTCTCTCGAGCTCTTTGATAATTTCGCGAGGCTCTTGCTACCTTCTCGCGAGACATTCTCGCGACCCCTTTAATAATTTCGCAGGCTTTTGCTACCTTCTCGCGAGACATTCTCGCGAGTCTTGCTACATTCTCGCGAGTTATATAAAATAATGAATCTCGCAAGCTCATCTCGCGAGTTAAGGAAATAATTGAATCTCGCACGCTAAGAAAATATGTTGTGCGATATTTGAATCCTACAAAACCGTTAACGCATGGAATTGATGTCCCATAAAAGAGTGTTTCACCATTAACTCCCTGTATTTACTAACCACCTCATCCTTATGACACTTCCTTATGACAGGCGTAGTGTACGCCGCACACTGTAGACCGCCAAACTAATACCCAAAGAGGATCCCCCAGTTTGTGATATGTGTTGATGTCTCGAATGTTTTTTTTAGAAAACATGTAGTATATTGTTGTTGCCTGGAAAGTCAATCTAGGGAGACTTGCTAGCTTGGTGACCTTCGACGGTCGAGATTTTGCATCTTAAGAGGAAAGGTAGACGTTGATCGTCGCACGCTTTCGTTTGTTTGTGGCCGCATAGGGAAGGCCAACGTGGCGCGGCTAGGTTGGCATGCCATTGGCATGGCATGGTGGTGCGGCTAGGTTGGCGTGACTAAACTAAGGTTTTGGGTCAAAGGTTACCATGTGTTGTCTGGTAACCTTGGACAGCTAGGATTTTCTCTTGGGATTGAAGGGCGACCGTTGATTGTCGCACGCCTTTGGTAGCCGCGTAGGGAAGGCCAGCATGGTGGCGTGGCTAGGTTGGCATGTCGTTGGCATGGCACGGTTTGGCGTGGCCAAACTTAGGTTTTTAGGCCAAAGGTTACCATACGTTGTCTGGTAACCATGGATGGCTAGGATTTGCTCCTGGGATCGAAGGGCGACCGTTGATTGTCGCACGCCTTCGTTTTGGTACCCGCGTAGGGAAGGCCAGCATGGTGGCGCGGATAGGTTGGCATGCCGTTTGCATGGCATGGTTTGGCGTGGCCAAACTTAGTTTTTCGGGCCAAAGGTTACCATGCGTTGTCTGGTAACCTTGGATGGCTAGGATTTGCTCCTTGGATTGAAGGGCGACCGTTGATTGTCGCACGCATTCGTTTTGGTAGATACGTAGGGAAGGCCAGCATGGTGGCGTGGCTAGGTTGGCATGCCGTTGGCGTGGCTAGGTTTGGCGTGGCCAAACTTAGGTTTTCAGGCCAAAGGTTACCATGCGTTGTCTGGTAACCTTGGATGGATAGGATTTGCTCCTAGGATTGAAGGGGGACCGTTGATTGTCGCACGCCTTCGTTTTGGTAGCCGCGTAGGGAAGGCCAGCATGGTGGCGCGGCTAGGTTGGCATGCCGTTGGCATGGCATGGTTTGGCGTGGCCAAACTTAGGTTTTCGGGCCAAAGGTTACCATGCGTTGTCTGGTAACCCTAGATGGCTAGGATTTGCTCCTGGGATTGAAGGGGGACCGTTGATTGTCGCACGCCTTCGTTTTGGTAGCCGCGTAGGGAAGGCCGGCATGGTGGCGTGGCTAGGTACGTTTGGCATGGTGCGGTTTGGCTTGGCATGGTGGGGACAAGGGTTTGGCATGCCGTTGGCAAATGGCGTGGCTAGCATGGCTAGGGCCAAGGCAAGGTGCGGTTTGGCTTGGCATGGTGGGGCCAAGGGTTGGGCATGCCGTTGGCACATGGTGCGGCTAGCATGGCTTGGCCAAGGCAAGGTGCGGTTTGGCTTGGCATGGTGGGGCCAACGGTTTGGCATGCCATTGGCACATGGTGCGGCTAGCATGGCTAGGGCCAAGGCAAGGTGCGGTTTGGCTTGGCATGGTGGGGCCAAGGGTTTGGCATGCCATTGGCACATGGCGCGGCTAGCATGGCTAGGGCCAAGGCAATGTGCGGTTTGGCTTGGCATGGTTGGGCCAAGGGTTTGGTATGACGTTGGCACATGGTGAGGCTAGCATGGCTAGGGCCAAGGCAAGGTGCGGTTTGGCTTGGCAAGGTGGGGCCAAGGGTCTGGCATGCCGTTAGCACATGGTGTGGCTAGCATGGCTAGGGCCAAGGCAAGGTGCGGTTTGGCTTGGCATGGTGGGCCAAGGGTTTTTCATGCCGTTGGCACATGGTGCGGCTAGCATGGCTAGGGCCAAGGCAAGGTTCGGTTTGGCTTGGCACGGTGAAGGCCAAGGGTTTGGCATGCCGTTGGCACATGGTGCAGCTAGCATGGCTAGGGCCAAGGCAAGGTGCGATTTGGCTTGGCATGGTGGGGCCAAGGGTTTGGCATGCCGTTGGCACATGGGGTGCGGCTAGCATGGTCGGCATGCCTTGGCGCGGTAGGTGTGGCTGGCATGGTTTGCCATTGGCACAAGGGGTGCGGCTAGCATGGCTGGCATGCCTTGGCGCGGTAGGTGTGGCTGGCACGGTTTGCCATTGGCACAGGGGGTGCGGCTAGCATGGTTGGCATGCCTTGGCACGGTAGGTGTGGCTGGCACGGTTTGCCATTGGCACGGGGGTGCGGCTAGCATGGTTGGCATGCCTTGGCGCGGTAGGATGTGGCTGGCATGATGATCCATTGGCACAGTGGTGCGGCTAGCATGGTTGGCATGCCTTGGCGCGGTAGGATGTGGCTGGCATGATGAGCTATTGGCACGTGCGGTGTGAGAATTAGGGTTTTGGCTTGTCGAAACCCTAATTAGCATTTAAAAAAAAGGTACCCTGGTAATTTTCTCGCAGACAAAATAAAGGGTTCAATAAATGTGCTTGGTTTGTACATTATTACTCAAGTTCTGTGACGTCACTGTCTGACTAGGGTTTTACGACTTTACCCCTAAGTTAAAAACCACCATCAACAAAGACTTAAAGACTTCATTGGGATTGTGAAGCCAGACCGGAACAAAACTCATAGGTTTATTCGTGGAAGACAGATTTATCTATTACTATAGACTTTTCTGTATGATACAGATTTGTTTATTAAAGTCTTTGACTTTGGGTCGTAGCAACTCTTAGTTGTGGGTGAGATCAGATAAGGGAATCAAGTACGTAGCATCATCTTTGGGATCGAGGCGTAGGAGCATAACTCGTACCTTGGATCGGTGTGATATTGATTTGGGTTCAACTACAGTCCAGACCGAAGTTAATTTGGAGTAGGAGTCTGTAGCGGCTTAATACAATGTGTGTTCAATCTGGACTAGGTCCCGTGGTTTTTCTGCATTTGCGGTTTCCTCGTTAACAAAATTTTGGTGTCCGTGTTATTTCTATTCCGCATTATATTTGTTTATATAATTGAAATATCATAGGTTGTGCGTTGTTCAATCAATTAGAATATCCGACCTTTTGGTTGTTGATTTAAATTGATTGACACTTGGATATTGATCTTTGGTACCATCCAAGTTATCTCTCTTTGATAAAGACTCGCAGATTTCTATTTGCTTGAGTAAAGATCAAATCGAGAGATGAGATATAAACTCGTTAATATACTTTTTATCTAGATTGAGTCTGACTGTCTAGTTGATTCTCTAGAAAGTATATTGGAGTTTGTCCATACAAATTGCTAAGAAAAATATTGGGTGTGGTTGTTAGACCCCCGCTTTTTCAGTTTCTCCTGAGCTTTGTAGTGGTAGTTGCTATGGTAAACCTCTAGCAGGTACAAACAAACGAGCAACAACAGTTCTTGGAAGTAGATGTGATTCGAAGAGACTACGTTGTCGTGGAAACAAAATAGGTTGGCAGGAATTGCATGGGCGTCCATAGAAGCAAAGGGATTGGCTGGACGCGTGGGCGAGTAAACTGTCCACGATCACGAGCTTTGGATAGATGGATCAAAGAGTGGCCACAACTATGAACCTTGGCTGGTTGTGATCACGATCCTTGATAGGGAGGAGTGGCAACTTCTGGAGAGAACGTTGAAGCGGTATCTGGAGCGAAACATTGAAGCGGAGCGGCTTCTGGAGAGAATGTTGAGGCGGCTACTTCTGAGTTGTGGTTATGTCCATCTGAGTCTTGGCAAGAACTTCCTATCTCTCCCTCAAATCGATAATGGTAATGGGAAAGATTGATTTCCTATGGCTCCTCCAGCCTCGCGTCCTTACGAAGAAGTGGTGGAAGCCCTGGTAATGATTGGAGGCGTCATGCTCGAAGAAATATTAGTAGTAGCGGCGGCTCTGGCTCTGGTAATAAGAGGCGTCACGTCAGAGTGGACACTTCTGGTGTTGCTGGTGTTGCTGGTGTCGGCGGTAGAAGATGTAACGCCATAGTGTTGGTCATTCCCTTTTTCCTCTCGTCCTATACGTCCACATACTCTATTCTCTTAGGGGTCTCTCCATAAAACTGAATTTGCAGGTTGAAAATCCAAGTTTATTGTGTGACGCGATTCTGGCCACGAGAAGTGATAAGCACGTATGTGCTACATTTTATACTCATATTTATATTAGTTAGGACTCAAGATTGGCTAATGATACTATTTTAATACTTTTGTAGAAAGTACAAGTTAATTGGATCATCCGGGGAATAAACGGCTAAATAGACTTTCTTAACGGCTTTTGGACGTTGTCTTCGGCGTCACGGTTCGTATGGCTTGTTCTGCCCTGCCACCGAAGGCATCGAACTGCTGCATATCACTTATACATTCTCTGCTCGAAAATTAAATAACATAACAAAGAATTCTCTTTGTTAGCATAGGCACCTGAAGGCCCATTAATGGGTAAATGAACGTGGCCCATTCTCAACAACGTTTTTTGTGACTTCTATGTTCGCATCTAAAGAGAAGAATCTCGAGCAGCACCTCTCATTCCTATCAAATCAGAAGGAATTTACATTTCTTCTTTTCAAGCAGCCACTGTGAAACTGAGATGTGGATTTCAGGGGTTTGTTTTCGTCTGATTTTGGCCGAGCTGTTGCAGTTCTTGGAGGAAGCTTAGATGTATGTACAAGGAGATATTCACCACTGCCATACGGGGGTTTCTAGACATGAATGAAGACGAATTCAGAATGTAACTGAGCTGGTGTTGTGATGAAGTTTAGAAGGCTGGGAATGAATTTGAGCTGCTACTGTGGTTAAAAAGAATGCACGATGGCCAGAGAATGGTGGCTATGGCCAGCGAGGCAGAGTTGGAAAGAGATAACTCAAGCTTCCATGGATTAATATGTTGGAAAAAACGTGTTTAACCATGGACTTTGACTTGCCCACAAAATGTTTTTTCCTTGTGAATAGTTAAAACATTAGTCCCACATAGGTGAAAATCTAAACAATTTTAGACTTAAATACCATAGAATTGGGCTATAAGGGCAGGACCTTTGGGCACTTAGCCTTTTGTGCGATTGGGAAGACTTAGACTATGGCTAGGGTCCCTTTCCCGTACGCGCGGTGCTTCGCACAGAAGCACGCACGCCGCCGTCCGTCGGGTCGGGTCCGGGTGTGGGTGTGGGTGTGGGTGTGGGTTCAATAAGACTTATCTTTTTACTCATGTTTTCTGCACATGTGTCTTTTTGTTTGGACGTGCTTGTCACATATGTGAAGCAATTTTCCCCTGTCCTTACGTGTTTGGTTTGCTGCTTAAAATAAGAGCTGTTTCTGAAAACTGATTCTGCAAAAGTGCTTTTCAGACAAAGCTGTTTCTGACAGAAAACTACACACTGTTTGAAGTCTGATTTCTTTGGCTTCACAACACACACCAAGAGAAGCTTTCTCTTCTCTTCTTCTTCTCTTCTCTTCCTCTCTTCTGTTTTCTTAACAGAGTTCTTAAGGTTTTTTGGGAAATAAAAACTTTCAGTTTTTCTCTCTTAGAGTAACAACTTTTCCAGTGCTGCCAAGCTCTTAGGGTACCTTCCTTGTATGCTACATCGAGAGGTACTAGCGGTAGTTGTATCCTGGAGGTGACTCACCAACCGCTATAGCATCTCGGAGGAGTAGCAGGGCGATATTGCCTTTAGGTCAGCGTATTTATACGTGCCTCTACCTGTTCCAGTTACCATTGTTTGAGCATCACCAACACATCAGTGAAGCATGGGTTTGATCTAAGTATATTTTTCACATCTCTTTCATTATTGTTACCTTGTTTACAACAAACTAAAGGCAATAGCGCTTCTGCTTTATTATTACTGTAACAAAATGGGAAAGAGTACTGTAGACAAACCCCAAAGTTTAGTGGTAAGGATTTTAAACGATGGCAGTCCAAAATGTTGTTTTTCTTAAAATAACAAAGGTTAGATGAAGTTGCCCTTTACAGACCCTCGAGAAGGCTTCATGACCGCGGTTATGAACATGATCTAGAGAGGTGGACTAGGAAGAATTACATGTGCAAAAACCACATTCTTAACCTGTCTGGATGACTCTTTGTACGACTTTTATAATGCAAAAGAAAATTTTAATGCTTACCATTTGTGGGAAGCCCTTGAGGATAAGTATCTTGGCCGAGGTCTTGGGGAGCAAGAAGTTCTTGATGGCCAAGTTCCCCGGATTTCAAGATGACCGATGAAAAGCCCGTTGTAGATCAATTCGTCGAACTCCGCTACTCATCAACGAAATCCTTGGTCAAGGCTTGCGCTTTGATGAAGCTCTACAAGTATCTCGCAGTGATTGAAAAGCTTCCACCCTCATGGAACGAGTACTTAAGAGGTCGCGACACAAAAATCGCGAAATCACCATGGTGGAGCTAGGGAAAATGATCCGTGGAGGAACTTACAAACAAGAACAAGAGCCTAATGCCGAGCAAAGACATGTCCAACAAGGCGCATGTACTTTGGACGATAAGGCGGCATCAAAGAACAAGCATGGAGAATCCAAAGAAAATGGTAACGAGACGTAACAAACGTCGGAACTCCAAAGGTAACAATCTTAAGCCTAGGGGTGGTGTCTCCAAAAACACCATCAAAGGCGATCGCTATAATCAGGAAAAGCCGGCCATATGGCCAAAGACCGTAAGGCACCTAAGAAGACCAAAACTGACCCTAAACAGAAAAATAAGGCAAACATAGTAGATAATTCGGATATTTTTCCGGCATGGTGTCTCGAAGTCAACCTTGTCTCAAATGTGACCAATGTGAGAGATCGGTGGCTAGATTCTGAGCCACCGGGCATGTCTCGCAAGTTCGAAATGCTTTCTCCTCCTATGGCACCGTAGAGAGACGATGAGAAAATGTATATGGGTAACTCCTCCACCTTGAAAGTTGTGGGAAAGGCAAGGTTGAGTGAAGCTTACTTCGGAAAAACTCTCGCATTGAATGACGTGTATCACGTCCCCAGGACATATGCAAGAATCTTGTCTCGAAACCATCTTACTAGGGAAAGGTTTTAAATTTGTAGCCGAGTCTAACAAAGTTATAATCTCTAAGGGTGGTGACTTCGTAGGAAAGGGTTACGTCACCGAGAACATGATTAAGCTTAGTGTACTTTCCTTGAACTTGAATGAAAATGCATCTTCTTCCTCGCTTATGTTTGTGACTCCTCACATGTTTGGCATGATAGACTAGGACATGTTAACTTCAAATCCATTGAAAAACTTGCTAGTCTAGGCTGCATTCCTAAAATAAACTTTGACAAGAGGTCATAAATATGAAATTTGTGTTGAATCTAAATTTGCTAGAAAACCCTTTAACAAAAAGGTTGAACGTAGTACAACTCCCCTAGAACTAATTCACTCGGATTTAGGAGATTTAAAATCAACTCCAACTAAAGGTGGTAAAAAATGGTACATCACTTTTATCGATGATCACTCCCGATATCTTGTCAAGTTTACCTTCTAAGCCTTAGAAGCTTTCAAATTATATAAACTTGAAGTAGAAAACCAAAGAGGCGTTACAATTAAAACTCTTAGGTCGGGCCAGGTGGTGAGTATGTGATACCCATAGGAGAATTTTGCAAACTTAATGGCATCATTCACGAGACTACTGCACCTCGTTCACCTCGGTCGAATGGAGTAGGCGAAAGGAAAACCGAACACTCATAGATATGGTAAACGCTATGTTAGCTAGCTCGGGGCTACCCTCGAACTTGTGGGGAAGCAATTCTCTCTCGCTTGTTATATCTTGAACCGCATTCCATTTAAGAAATCGATAAAACCCCATATGAATTATGGATAGGTAGACCACCTTCCTACGCATTCTTTAAAGTGTGGGGGTGTTTGGCCAAGGTGGGCATTCCTCGCCCCAAGCAAACCAAAATAGGACCTAAAACTATGGACTGTGTTTTCTTAGGTTACCCCGAGCACTCTAGTGCGTATAGGTTCATGGTCATTGGTGATAACACCATTATGGAATCTAGAGATGCAAAGTGTTCTTTGAACACATTTTTCCTTTTAGGTCCGGACCTTGCAAAAGGGTCCGCGATGACCTCTCGGATGTTCCTTCGACTAGTCAAACCCCAACTCTAGATGTTGAGACCGAACCTAGAAGAAGTAAGAGGGTCGGAATCGAGAAAAGTTTCGGTCCGAGTTTGTGACTCTTGCGGTAGAGTCTCAACCCCAAACCTATAAGGAAGCAATGACTTGTCCAGGAGCTCCCTTACGGGAAGAAGCTTCCCTTAATGAGTGGGATTCCATTCAAGATAACGACACTTGGGATCCGGTAGACTTACCTCCTGGTAGTAAAGCCATAGGGTGCAAATGGGTCTTTAAAAGAAAGCTTAGACCGGATGGGACTACGAGAAAAAACACAAAGCTAGGTTAGTAGTCAAGGGCTACGAGACAAAGGAAGGAGTAGATTTCTTTGATACATATTCACCTAGGTCACTAGAATCACTTCTATTAGGATGCTTGATTGCTATTGCTTCTATTTATGATTTGCATATACATCGGATGGATGTTAAAAACCGCATTTTTACATGGTGAATTGAATGAAGAAATTTACATGGAACAACTCAAGGTTTTGTTGTGAAAGGTTTAGAAGATAAAGTATGCAAATTGAAAAAATCTCTCGTATGGTTTAAAACAAGCACCTAAACAAAGTGGCATGAAAAATTTGATCATGTAATGATGACTAATGGCTTCAGAATTAATGAATCGATAAATGTGTTTATGTTAAATCGGTGGATAATTCTCATGTTATTGTGTGCTGTATGTTGATGATATGCTCATATTAGGCGGAACCTTGAAATCATTAATGACACTAAAAGCATGCTTTGAACGAAAACTTTGACATGAAAGACTTAGGCCTGCTGATATAATCTTAGGGATGAAAGTCGAAAAGACATCCGATGGTTATAGTCTTAGTCAATCTCATTATCTTTGAAATCGTGCTCAAGAGATTTAAGCATGAAAATGCTAAACCCGCATCTACTCCTTATGACCCCAATTGTAAATTGAAAAAGAACAAGGGTGAAGGAATTCGCCAACTCGAGTATTCTCGTGTTATTGGCGATATTATGTATTTGATGAACTCTGCACTGGACACTGATATTGCCTACGCAAGAGCAGATTGAGCAGGTACACTTGCAACCACAGGGAGAATCACCGGAAAGCCCTATACTGAGTTTTACGGTACACGAGAGGAACTTCAAACTATTGCTTAAGTTTTGGGAAGTATCCTCGCGTGATAGAGGGGTCTGTGATGCCAACTGGATATCGGGAGCGCATAAGTGCAAGTGCACAAGTGGGTACGTCTTCACACTTGGAGGTGCGTACGTGTCATGGAAGTCTTCCAAACAGACATGTATAGCTCGATCCAAAGATGGAGTCCGAGTTTATAGCCTTGGATAAAGGCTGCAGAGGAAGGCCGAATGGATACGAGGTTTCCCGGGAGGAATTCCACTCGCCCAAGCCTCGTGTCTTCTATCGCAATCCACCGTGACAAGTAAAGCCTGCTATTGGATGTGCAGAGAATAAAGTGTACAACGGAAAGTCGATACACATTCGTAGAAGACACAAGACAGTGAGACAACTACTCTCTACAGTATCATCTCTATAGACTTTGTAGGGTCTAAAGAGAACATTGCGAGACCCTTTGACGAAAGGGTTGCCTAGAGAGAAAGTTAGTTCCGCATCGAGGGGATGGGACTTAAGCTCATAGAATAAAATTGCCAAGAAGGATACTCAACCTTGTGAATGGAGCTCCAGAATCAAGGTTCAATGAGACTACTAATTTTTGGTGATAACGAGAGAGAAAGCACTATCTTAGTCCCTCCCTATGGTGCAATCCGTGTGATAGTGCTACTGCATGATTTAGGATGATCCGTTGAGATCTTAATGAGTACCATGGCTTTGATTAAAGCGGGGTGTGGCAGGACACTCTTTATGGACTCACCTATGTGAATGTTGGAAGTGGGGCCGCTTCTATGAGAATTTGAGCGGATTCTCTAGAGACATTCATTACGTCCGGGATTTAGCCCAAGGCCAAAATGGGCACAACGGCAAGAGCTTGGCAGCTTTTCTTTGATACATCAAAGCGTGGTTGTTATTTCGAATTGCACTCACCGTTGTCGGTTCAAGACATTGTGTTCACCGTAACAACAAGCGATTCGGTAACCTCTCACTAAGTTAAGGTTCAATCTTCGGGACACCTTAGCCTAATTTTGATGTATTCTGTTTTCTCGTATTTTTGTCGACATGTTTTATTATTCATGTGGGGGATTGTTGGAAAAACGTGTTTAACCATGGACTTTGACTTGCCCACAAAATGTTTTTTCCTTGTGAATAGTTAAAACATTAGTCCCACATAGGTGAAAATCTAAACAATTTTAGACTTAAATACCATAGAATTGGGCTATAAGGGCAGGCCCTTTGGGCACTTAGCCTTTTGTGCGATTGGGAAGACTTAGACTATGGCTAGGGTCCCTTTCCCGTCTCGCGGTGCTTCGCACGAAGCACGCAATCCGCGCCGTCCGTCCGTCCTGGTCGGGCCGGGTCGGGTCCGGGTGTGGGTGTGGGTGTGGGTGTGGGTTCAATAAGACTTAAAATTTTACTCATGTGTCTTTTTGTTTGGACGTGCTTGTCACATATGTGAAGCAATTTTCCCCTGTCCTTACGTGTTTGGTTTGCTGCTTAAAATAAAAGCTGTTTCTGAAAACTGATTCTGCAAAAGTGCTTTTCAGACAAAGCCATTTCGACGGTAAAACTACACACTGTTTGAAGTCTGATTTCTTTGGCTTGTTTTGTTTGTTTGAAGAACAAAAAACATAACCAGTAACCTTGTCATACGCATGGGTTTTCCTTGGCGTTTTTCTCTTGTTTTGCTTACTGATTTTTGCTATAAATAGTGAAGAGTTTCTCACTTCACAACACACACCAAGAGAAGCTTTCTCTTCTCTTCTTCTTCTCTTCTCTTCCTCTCTTCGTTTTCTTAACGAGTTCTTAAGGTTTTTGGGAAATAAAAACTTTCGCTTTTTTCTCTCTTAGAGTAACAACTTTTCCAAAGGTCTTTGCCAAGCTCTTAGGGTACCTTCCTTGTATGCTACATCGAGAGGTACTAGCGGTAGTTGTATCCTGGAGGTGACTCGCCAACTGCTATAGCATCTCAGAGGAGTAGCAGGCGATATTGCCTTTAGGTCAGCGTATTTATACGTGCCTCTACCTGTTCCAGTTACCATTGTTTGAGCATCACCAACACATCAGTGAAGCATGGGTTTGAGCTAAGTATATTTTTCACATCTCTTTCATTATTGTTACCTTGTTTACAACATAATATTGCAGGGGAAGATAGCAGCGTCCTACAATAGCGAATCAGCACGTTGGGTTCCTATGGGGTCTGAAATTGGTTAAACAAAACTATTGGTTTGCTTACTGAGAAGTGGAGCTCGAATTCAGTCGAGAGTATTGGCAGATGTTGTTGCCGTGGATGGAGATGGATTGGCTGAGGTATGGGCAAGCGACAGTGAGGAATAGGGACGAGTTCAAGCTTCGAATCTGTTTATCTATGCTACGAAGTACTGGTGCTTCCTTGGTGATGTTACAGCAACGAGACAATGGAGAGTTGTGGGGTTCAGGCTGAGCTTTTGCTGCCGGTGAACAGAGGGAGCAATTAAAGAGACTGAAGACAAGAAAGTGGAGGAGCTCAATCGAATTGATATGTCATACTTGGGCTGTATTTTGTGCCGTGGGGAAACTGAAGCTCACAGCATTGAGTTCGATGGGTATTCTCCAATGGCGAAGAGATGTTGTAGCCTGGTAGTAAATGGCAGTGAATGGAGATGTGTGTTGGCTGGTTACGCTGGTAACTTGGGGCAGTTTTTAGTCGTGATAATGAGACAGAGAGTGAAGAGGAGATGGCAGCATATGTTCGAAGCAGATGTAGCCAGCTCATGAACAACGGTAGTTGTTTAGCATGAAGACGTTAGAGTTGGCTGTGTCCATTAATTAATTGTAGTTTCATGATTAATGATTGCTCACTGTGATGAGAGGAGATTTAAAGGTTCAGAGAAGGGTTCGGATTTGCTGGCGATGAATATATGACGGCTGAAATGATTAGTGGCAGCAGCGAAGTTAGTTGCAGTCAGTGGAGGAAGGTGAATATCTCGGTCATGGAGATGGCAGTAACATCCATCTGAAGAATGATGTCTAGTGTTGGTACTACAGATGGAATTTGGGTGTTTTTGTTACTTTGGTCTGAAATGAAATCAAATGGGTCATGTCTGTCGACGGGTGAATTTGTGAGTGAAAGCCAGTCGATGCCATGCGTAGCAGCTCTCAGTGAATTCAGTGAAGATATGGGTACGACTGATTTTGAGATGACCTATACGTTGGTTTTTGGATCGGCTATGGAGAAAGCTCAGATGGTCCGAGTGGAGTGAGGGTTTGCCGGAGTTGTAGATAGTTGGTCGTGTTGGAAACTGGAGGAGATAATGGACCGAATGGACTGGGCCTTTGGCAGTATTTGCTAGGTCTTATCTTAAGGCTCTTGGCAACACTACAAAAGCGACAGCCAGAGAGCTTGAAAAGGAAAAAGAGAAAAGGGGAGGCCGACGGCCAGAGATTGGAGGAACAAAACCTTGAGAAGGTTGGCGGCAGCGGAGGTGATTTCGGAGCAGAGAACAATTGAATACGAAGAAGACCCGTCTATATTTCGGTTTAATCTTCTCATTCTCGTGTTGTTCAATATTTTTATAGATTTTTAAGAAATCTGTGGCTATGTCTTGCTAGACTTTTCGTAACTAGGGTTCATGGAGAAAACTATTTTAAGCATAGACCATTATGAAATAAATTCGAATTAATTTGGTATTAGGCTATGTGAATTGAATTTCGAAATCCAATAATCGTGGTTTATTGATTTTATAGAGAATATGTGTTGTTGTCTCACCGGCTTTGTACGATACAAAAGCCTAAATGCATAAATGTGATAGTTTTGCAATTCAATTTGTTATAGTATTTGATAATCCATGCTTAGGTTAAATCATTTGATGGGTTATGCTTAGACGAGGCAAATAACAATTGTGAACCTACTAATTATCTTTTCAATAATTTTCTTGTCATTATAATTTGATAGCCCATGCTTGGAATACTTTGATGGGTTATACTTTGGAGATGCAAGTCATATTAGAGAAAGTTATACCAATAATAGGCGTTGCAATTGAACAAAGATATAGACTGATATGGAATTCGAATTCTTTTCGGTACTCAATTAGGAATAGTAGTGGAATCCATTGACCCTGGTTACCGGCGCTCTCTCTTATCGTATTTATTTTAGTTTAGTTGAGTTTTTGTTTTCATTCTTTTAATTCCTTAATTCTTTCAAAAATCCAAAAACAACATCTCTGGTTAGTCGATCAGAATTATTAATTACAGTATTTCCACCGCTCCCTGTGGGAACGACCCGTACTTGCCTCTGTCTACTAGTTAGACACCGTGCGATTGCGGTTATTATAATATAGGCATCTCCGGATCCTATCAAGAAGTCCCCAGTCGTCCTTTATTGTCTGTGTAACATCTTTATGCCGATCCGCGAAAAGACGGAGGATCTCCAGTCCCCAGGCGCAACTCCCATGAATCTAACTTTTCTTGGACGATGCGCTTCAGAGCATTGCATTCACTGGTAGGATGATTGACGAACTTGTAGTAATGGCAATACTTGGGATTTGCCATTTGTTCTTGACTTGGTAGGCGCCTAACATGAGGTAGTTTTATGGCATCGTCTTGAATCCATACTTCCAGGAGTTCGATTACTTTCTCGATCGGGAACGGGAAGTTTGGAGCAGCATATCCAGCTTCTTGTTGTTGCACATGAACCTTAACCGCGACCTTCTGGAGTGAAGCCATATGATGCGCTGGTGCCACACGTTTGGGTTGTTGTTCCGCTGCTGGAGTTTTTCTCTTTCTTCCTTCATTAGCGATTGACTGGAGGATGGATATTTTATTAGAAAGACGCCTGCTTTCCTGAACGTCTTTACGAGCTTCTTCATTCTGGAACGGTTCGGATCGACTGAGTAAAACAGCAGCGGATCTCTTAGCAGCTTATGATGCAACATGGGAATTGATATTTTCCAGGAAGGATGCACATAATGAAATCACCTTTTCATTGCGAGGACTCTGATGAGAACGTGATAAATTCCACGAGTCTTCTTTCTGATCTTCAGGAAACATCTTTTGATCTTCATGAGCAGACAAGTTAGCTTGGTGGATACCTTTCCATTCAGCGTGACCATAGGCTTCATCCTCCTCACTAGGAGTGGGAATATGAATCTTGGAAAAAGGACTACCACCATCAGCATTGATCCAAAACGAATGGTTGATGGCATTTCCTACAGAATGAATACGCGTTGGTTCCTTTGACAGTTGATCCGTGAGTGCTTTCAAAAGCGTAAATACTCCATCCTGCATCTTGACAATAGTAGCTTGATTCTCGACAATATCATTCAGGATTTTCGTCAAGTCGTGAATAGCTGTTAAATATCGAGACTCCATAGCCTCGACAATGGTTTTAAATGAAAGAACGAATTCAGGGATAACATGTGGAGTATATTCGATGCTAGGAGAAGTAAAATTGGGATTGAGGGTTTCTGAAGCATTCCTAAGATCAACCATCTTGAGAAATTTAGGAAATTGAAAATGGGTTTGAATTTGGCCTAAGACTAATTGGGATGAAAATGAAATTGTAAATTCGAATTGCAACCGAGAGATTAATCTCCCACTGTGGTCGCCAATTGTTTGTGGGTGAAAACCATTTCTGCTGATTTTGGTAATTTTGGGTGTGTCGGTGAGAAACGAATCTAAACCCTAAACAATGTACTGCACGGGAGCACTTTTGATTCGAGTGATCAATCTGTACAATCCTGGCCTAAACCAAGAAACGGCCATTCCAGACTTGCTTCGGTCACAAAGTGAAGGAGAAGGGTTGGTCTTAGGGAGGGAAGCGAAGAGAGTGTTGAGACCAGAATCGTTGATTCTGAAGGTGTGGTTGTCTATGACTTGTATATGAAAGTAGAGATGGCTAGCCGAACGGAAAGCTACCAGGTGATTTCTAGATACTGTATTGTTGCCGACCAAAAACTTGTTCTTTGGTGAAAATAGGTGAAGCCTATTTATACAAGTCATATTTAAACGTACCCTGGTCTCGTAGGAAGTGGAAACAATTGAGTGGTGGAAGAATAGAGTAACGTGTAACCGTCAAACGTTATGCTTCCATGATGAGGGAAATGAATTCGTGTAACCGTCAGTCATTACGCTTCCATGATGAAGGAAATGAATAGTTTACACCGTTATATTTCACCACCACTAATTGTCCTACTTCATGACACTCTCTTGTAATGGGCGCATTGCACGCCGCACACTGTAAACCGTCAGACCAATACCCTGATGAGTATCCCCCAGTTTGTGACATGTTTGATGTCTCGAGTGTTTTCGTGGAAAACGTGTAGCAGGTGGCTATGTGTGGCAAGTCAAAGTCAAGAGACTTTTCCATAGGAAAATAACATGTGATGCTATTAGGTTTTCCTTGGTCGGCCTCCTAAAACTTGCCACAAGTCCGTCAGTTTGGTGGCGAAGTTGAATGGCTGAGATTACATCTCATGAGGAAGAGTAGCCGTTGATTATGGCCACATCTTTGTTGTGTAACAAAGTGCGCCATTAGCATAGTGGCGCCTAGAGTAGCGGGTTGCCTGGGACTTGCCGCAAGTCCGTCAGTTCAGTGGCGAACTTGGATGGCTGAGATTGCGTCTCATGAGGAAGAGTGGCCATCGATTATGGCCGCATCTTTTTGTATAGCGAAGTAGCGCCATTGGCATAGTAGCGCCTGGTGGATCCAGGGCATAGCGGCATGCCAGTGGCGTAGCCATGGCATAGCGGCATGCTAGTAGTCGTGGCATGGCGGCATGCCAGTGGTATTGTGGCATGGCCACGCTTGTGGCGTTGTAGCATGGCCAAAGCTAAGGTTTGGCTCTGTGGCCAAAATTAGGGCTTGGCGGCGTGGCCAAGGCTAGGATTTGGTGCCATGGTAAGAATTAGGGCTTGGCGGCGTGGCTAAGGCTAGGATTTGGCGTCGTGGTAAGAATTAGGGCTAGGCGGCGTGGCTAAGGCTAGGTTTTGGCGCCGTGGTAAGAATTAGGGCTTGGCGGCGTGGCCAAGGCTAGGTTTTGGCGCCGTGGTAAGAATTAGGGATTGGCGGCGTGGCCAAGGCTAGGATTTGGTGTCGTGGTAAGAATTAGGTCTTGGCGGCGTGGCCAAGGCTAGGTTTTGGCGTCGTGGTAAGAATTAGGGCTTGGCGGCGTGGCCAAGGCTAGGATTTGGCGCCGTGGTAAGAATTAGGGCTTGGCGGCATGGCCAAGGCTAAAGTGGCATGCTACCGCGACAGAGTGGCATGTTGGCATGCCGATCAATATGTTGTTGTGGTAAGGCGCGTTTGGCTTTCCAGTTAGTATGGTGGCGCGGCAGGGTGCGTTTGGCCTTTAATGTATGGTGGCAAGTTTGGAGCGACTTGATTGGCCGAGGAAAGGGGCCGGCCAAACATAAGGCGCGGCTACACTTATGGTGAAAGTGTGGCGCTTTAGAGCGACCTGATTGGTTGATTAAAAGAGGGCCGGCCAAGCATGGGCGTGGCTACACTTCTGGTGAGTGTGGTGGATTTAGAGCGACCTGATTGGTCGTTGGGAAGTGGGGCCTGCGAGTATGGGCCCAGCCACAACTTATGTACGCGTGGCTAATTTGAGGCGACACGATTGGTCGAGAGAAATAGGGCCGGTTTAGGAAGGGGCGTGGCCAATAAAAAGTGGCGCCAGTTGGCCTAAGGCATGGCCACGCCTCCCTTTGCTGCTGCTGCTCCCTGTTTTCTGATTCTGAGCAAGGTTTTGCACCTGCTAATCCATGGAGGATTAATTACCTAGTTTGCCTAGGTTTAATTTCGACAAGCAAGGTCTGATATACTGCGCGAGGCGCAAAAACCCTAACTTCTGCAAGTTAGTCAGGTCAATTGATTGAATTCTATGTGTTGACATAGAGTTCTTTTAAGTTCATTGACAGAGAGAAGCATGCTTTTTCTGATTGAATACCTTATGCAAAGACCTTATCCTTGATACTTGGAAATTCGTGCTACTCTGCTGCGAGTGAACACAAATCATCATGCCATATCAACATTAAGGGTTCTTCCGGAGAACATAGCATAGAAGGCATTCAAAGGAACTTATATTAAGTGAATATAGGCGAGGCGCCGAAATTTACAGAACATCTGGGATGGTTGCTACATTCACCAGTCTGGATAAATTTCATGTAAGTATATTGAACGGCTCAATAAATATGCCGGTGGAGAGGTTAGCACTCACGGCACCGTTTCCTTACAGAGTGACATCACATCAGATGCAAGGTTTTACGATTTTAACCCTAAGCTAAAAACCACCATCAACACATATGAATAATAGCTAAAACAAGTATGGAATGGATACTAAAATCATATGAATTATGCACTTATCAATAGACGATTAGGACATGCGTCATTTGGATACTTGAAAAAGTTATTTCCTAGTTTGTTTGCAAAACTTGATATCTCTAGTTTTCATTGTGAAGTATGCGAACTTGCAAAAAGCCATCGTGCTTATTTTTCACTATCTTTCAATAAGAGTCCAGTTCCTTTTATGGTTATACATTCTGATGTTTGGGGGCCATCTAAAGTCACTACTTTGGGTGGTTCAAAGTGGTTTGTTACGTTTATTGATGATTATACCGGGATGACTTGGGTGTATCTAATGAAGACTAAAAGTGAAGTTATGTAACACCCTGTGTTTTTAGCATGGCGCATGCTCAAAGATGCGCCATGGCCTGAGATGAAGCTTCATCCAAAGCTTCCGTTGCGCATGAAAAGGAACATTGGCCATTGGCTAATGCGTTGACAGTGAACAACCAACATGGCTGGACATCGGGTTGGTAGCGGAAAGCCAACATGGCTGGACATCAGGTTGGCGGACAGTGAGCATCCATCTTGGCTGGTCATTCGGAAATTCATGGCAACGGCCATGAATAATGAAGCAAGCATGTCAATATTCTCCCCTTTCCATACTTGTAGAAATTCCATTAAGACATATATAGGGAGGGGTACTTGGTTGAAGGTGCATATACAGATAATGCAGTAAGATAGCTTTGGCAATATACATCCATCATGGCCCTTCGCGAGACCTGGCTCAGGAAATGTTCAGCCGTCATGGCCGGACATTAGAACTGACATATTAGACAGAATTGAATGTACAGCCATCACGGCCGTACATAGATGTTGGCCAGGGTGGTGAACTGCAGCCATCACGGCCTGGGGAGTTGATAAATGATTTTTGGTCCCCCAATTTAAGTTGTAAAAATGTCAAATTTACATATATAGGGAGGGGTAGTTGGTTGAAGGTACATATGCGGACCATGTACCAAGTAAGCTTCATAGCTTAGCCGGAAGAGTATAAATGATGCCTAAGTCTCATTTATAGCTGCAAAGCCTAATCAATGGAGCGTGTTAAGCATGGACATCACTATGCCATGTCGCAGACCAAGTATTCATCACTTGGATTCGTTTTGACGGAACGGCCTATACAGACTAGGCCATCACCATTATTGCTTGTCCACGGCCATGCAAACCAGTTGGCTTAAGTTTCTGTCCCTTCGTAGATGAACTACGGTCTATGCTTGATCCCTTTGGAGTATGGAAGGGTACGTAGGCAGCCGCAATGAGTTGCAGCATTTTCGGTCCAGCATGTTGTCGCTTATATCATCTAATTTAGAGATGATTGCGACACTTTGTCCTCTCATATCATCTGGCTCGGTAGATCGACACAAGAGATGATTGTGGCCATGCCTGATGAGGCTAGTTGCATTCCATTCCTTGGATGCTCATACTTCCTATCAATGCGGTCGACATAAGCTAAAAACCCGAGTGTCGTAATTTAGCTCAAGAGGAGTCCATTTTGATGGAAAATGGCCCAAAGATCAAGACATATTGACCCATAGATCCACATGGTCACCAGAATTTAGCCAAATTCCATCGTTTAGAGCCTCCAAAGGCCGTTTTTGCCGTATTAAGAAAGTTTTTATTTTCTTGATAAACCCTCTGCAGAACAAGGGTAAGTTGGAACGGTGTGGAAGCTAAGTTTGTCGCATCATGCTCGTCGAGCATGCCTGTGAGGGCAAATGAGCGTGCATTTGCCTAGCTTTAAGGCCCGGATCGTAGCTTCATCATGGCGCATCGGGGAAGTTACGGCCTGCGGGGCAACGCGCCAAAGGCGTAATTTTCCGGTCCGTCACAAGTTACTTCGTTATTTCAACGGTTTTATAAAATGATTAGTACTCAGTACAATAAACAAGTTCAAGTACTGCGTAGTGATAATAGTGGTGAATATATGGATTCTGACCTTCAACATTTTTGGAGGGACATGGAATTATTCATCAAAATACATGTTCTAATACACCTCAGCAAAATGGAGTAGCTGAGAGAAAAAAACGTTACATATTGGAAATTTTTCGTGCTTCATTGATATAAGTACATATGCCATTGTCATGCTGGGGTGAGGCACTTACTTCTGCATCATATCTTATAAATAGAGTACCTTCTAGTACCATTGTGTTTCAGACACCATATCAAGCTCTTACTGAAGCAGTTGTCACTCCTACTGTTACAAATTGACCACCTCGGGTGTTTGGTTGTGTATGTTTTATACATCTATACAAGAGTCAGCGTGATAAGGTGGCTCCTCGAGCTTTGAAATGTGTATTTGTAGGATATGCATCAACAAAAAAGGGATACCGATGTTATCATCCTCCAACTAAACGAATGTTCGTTACTTTGGATGTTTTATTTCATGAAGATTCCATGTATTTTTCATGTGAGTCTGAACTTCAGGGGGAGTACCACAAGGATATTCAAACTCTTAACTATGATGACGATATATATGATACTGATATATCTGTTATTACTAGCCATGATGATATGATCAGTCAATCTGTTGATGAAGAAATTATAAGAGATGAAGAAGTTTCGAGAGAAGAAACAGAAACAGGAAATGCAGTATCTGATCAAAATACTGAAATTCAAGAGAAGAAATTCTAGAGTCTATAGTACTTCAAGAAGATGAAACACCTAACCAATCGTCTGTCGAGGATGTTCCTGAACTGTTAAGAAAACATCTTCTGCAGCGCATAAACAGAGGTATTCCTAAACCCACATATGAAGCAGAAATCTATAATAAGGTTAATTACCTTATGAGCCATTATGTCTCTAACCCACCGTTTGTCTGAAATAAATAAGGCATTCGTGAATCAACTATCTACTGTTTTTATTCCTAACAATGTGCAGGAAGCATTAGCCCATCCAAAATGGAAGAAGGCTATGGAAGAAGAAGAGAAATCCTTAAGAGAAAATGGTACTTGGGATTATGTTGATTGTCCAGAAGGAAGAAAGATTGTGGGATGTCGTTGGGTCTTCACCATTAAATACAAGGCAAATGGTGAGATTGAACGCTATAAAGCAAGATTAGTTGCTAAGGAATACAACCAAACTTATGGAATAGATTATACTGAAACTTTGGCTCCTGTGCCTAAAATCAACACAGTGCGAGTCTTGTTATCTCTCGCTGCAAACTTGGACCGGCCTTTACAGCAGTTCGATGTAAAAAATGCCTTTTTGCATGGTGAATTATATGAAGAAGTGTACATGGATCTCCACTAGGTATTCCGATTTCTTCATCCCATAGTAAAAAGGTATGTAAGTTAAACAAATCATTGTATGGACTGAAACAATCTCCAAGAGCATGGTTTGGAAGATTTACCAAGTCTATGAGGAACTTTGGATATCATCAGAGTAACTATGATCATACTTTGTTCATAAACAAAAGGAAAGATAAAATTACAGCTCTCATCATATATGTGGATGACACGGTGGTGACAGGAAATGATCCAGAAGAGAGAAGATCTCTAAAGAACTACTTGTCTAAGGAATTTCAAATGAAAGACCTTGGTTCGCTAAAATACTTTCTTGGGATTGAAGTATCTCGATCTAGTAAGGGAATTTTCTTGTCACAAAGAAAATGTATCCTTGATTTATTACAAGAAGTTGGCATGTCAGCATGTCAACCAGTTCATACACCTATGGAAGAAAGGGTGAAACTATGAATTGAGCCTGATCAAGTACCTGTTGATAAAGGAAGATATCAAAGACTTGTGGGAAGATTGATGTATCTATCTCACACGAGGCCAGATCTTGCTTATGCACTTAGTGTTGTTAGCCAATTTATGCATAATCCAGGCGAGCAACACATGGATGCAGTTATGCGTATCTTGCGATATTTGAAGTCTGCTCCTGGAAAAGGGATTTTATTCTCTAAAAATGAAGATTGTCGAAGAATTGTGGCATATACAGATTTGGACTATGCAGGAGAAATAAATGGAAAACGTTCTACTGCGGGCTACTTTAACTTTGTGGGAGGTAACCTAGTTACATGGAGAAGCAAAAAACAGGATGTTGTTTCACGTTCAAGTACAGAGGCTGAATTTAGAGGTATGGTGAACGGTATTTGTGAAACTTTGTGGTTAAAGTTTCTTCTCAAGGATTTGGGGTTTCTTGTTAAAGAAACGATTCTTTTGTATTGTGATAATAAAGCTGCACGTGATATAGCTCATAATCCTGTACAACATGATCGTACTTAACATGTGGAGGTTGATAGATTTTTCATCAAAGAGAAACTGGACAAGAAGATTATTGAGTTGCCGCCGATTCGTTCAAGATCAACGTGTTGACATCCTTACTCGCTCAGTATCGAGTAAGAAGTACTTAAGTTTTCTGGACAAGTTGGGCATGTGTGATATCTATGCACCAACTTGAGGGGGAGTGTTGCATTCTATTTTTAGGATATATACTCACCTTATTTAATATATTTCCTAGTTTATAGGTCTTTCCTATATTGAGAATATTGAGATCTATATATACCATGAGCTGTGTAACCAATTGAGTAACCTAAATAATAAGAGATTATTTTATATCTTTATCTTTGAACTGTTGATTTAGAATGAAATTATGAAAACTTTATTCATCAAAAGAAAATTAAATTAAGATCAATATAGTCATTAAAAGGACTAATAATATTGGCTAACAAGCTGGGTGCGCACCCATTGATCCTTTATGTCCTACCGTATTCCAACATCTAGTTGAACGGTCTCAATTTTGGAGATTAGCACTTGGAAGAAAAAATAATAATATAATTTTTTTTTGCTTAATATCCCTTAGAAATGCAACAATTGGTGTTTGCAATGGTGAATACGTAATAACCAATCTCATCCTTAGAAATATTGGCTAAAAAAATCAATAACCAATATTGGCTAAAAGTTCTTAGAATGCCAATTTTTACATCTCAGTAAGGAGAATTGATGCGGAAAAACCAACATCAATTGGTTTGTACAATCAACAAAATTGTGTCGACAAATAAAAAAAAAATATTGTCGTTTTCAATATCGCATAATCAACTTTGTAACTGACGGATGGTTTCTTGCAAAAAATAGAAACCATTAATCACATAATCTTCGTCTAATTGACAAAGATACCAAATTTAATTGGTCGGAGGTTTCCAACCATGCACGTGATTAACCGTAAAGGTATAACTTGCGGTGACACCAATTTTGATGATTAGAGTTTCATTAGAGGAATAGAAACTGTAAACCATCTTGCGATGGATTTTTTTTTCTTATTTCTTTCTCTATGAAAAAGAATTAGAGAAGATTAGAAAAAATTGAAACCAACTGTTTTTTATTAAAGAAAACCATATTGACCTTAGAATATGCCAATCTTGATTTCTCATCCCATAAAATCGCTGGGATAAAAATATATCATTCAAGATTTCTTTGATGGTATAGAAATCTGCATTGTCCACGTAATAAAATTAGAAGAAAATCATGGTATGTCGAATCAATTAGCAGCCCGGCCTTTGATGGATAAAGGTTACTTTGTAAAAGAAAAAGATATACAAAGCAGATGAATCATTGTCATAATTTAGATAGATTGACAAAGAAAAAAACAATAAGTTTATAGATCTCTAACAAATCTTGCGATTCATCTCCATGGTAAAAAATATATACCATGCCATATATAAATTATATATATGGAACAACTAGGAAAATATACATGCCATATATAAAAAAATATATACCATGCCATATATATTACGCCTATGTGGAACGTGTAAAACAAAATAAGAGAAAAAATGATAAATAATTAATTGGAAGTAGTTTTATACCTCTGGTTTAACTTCTGGTGTACATCGTACACATGCCATTGAAGGCCAGACACAACTAGGATTACATAGAATTACATGTCACCGAAGTAGAGTTTATATCTTTGAGTGTCGTGAGAGGATCTTTGCAAAACGTTATTATGAGAAAATAATTGATCCAGCCAGAGTATGAGTCCAGTACATGCAAAGACATAGAACAGGTTATTGGTTTACTTTTGGGGGAAGAAAACAAATAAACGTTACTGCATAATCATAATTAAAGGTATCTCAATTAAATATTAAGAGTCCAGTCCATACAAAGACATAAAACAGGTTATTAGTTTACTTTTGGGAGAAGAAACAAATAAACGTTACTGCATAATCATAATTAAAGGTATCTCAATTAAATATTAAGAAAAGCTGGTAAAAGAAATAAGAGATTAGATAACTCAATAAAACACCGACTCCACTTTGGTGTTTTTGCTTTTGTGAAAAGATTCAGAGGCTCGATATAAACCATGACGTCAGGTAAAGCAACGTGTTGATAACGTCTTGTGAAATAAAAAAAAAGAAAAGGAGGCACAAAGTAGAGGGAAGGAGAGAGATTTCTATTAATTTGCAGTATAACATAAAATTTTGGGACTCTATTTATAGAGTTTTTATAACAATCCTCGTGTATTCCAAGCAATTAGTTTCATGGTTAATATCTATAATAAAATGCAGTTAAAGAAAAAACCTCAACATAAACCTAAAGTTACTTCTTATCTGTTGACAAACCACCAGCGGAATGCAAATTACACCTTAAGTTGAGCCAGAAGTCGAGATCATTTAAAAGCTCAACCAAACAACGGTTATAGGTTTTTGCTTAGTATGAAATATAAAAAATCCAACACCCCAAGACCCCATGAAATTGAACACCCCAAGAACCCATGAAAACGACCGAAACCCCACAACGAACTGTTTACACCTACACATTTACATCCTCCTCTCTCTTGCTTTTCATAAAAATGCTTCACAAGAGGAACACCAACACCTAAAAGATGTCTTCAACACAAGATTAACATCTTCCTCAGCTTCAAACCCATCTCTTCTCTCTAATTTCAGCTTTCTGCTGCTAAGAAATCTACAACTACAAACATGGTATCAAAGACCAAACAAATGAGTTATATATAAGAGACCTTGGATTGTTTTGACCAATTAAAAAAAGAAAAGAAAAGTGGAACTGAGGAAACCTACAACATCATAAAACAAATCCAGGATTTGTTTGAACTCTTCCAAGCAATGTCTGTAATCTGCTAAGATAAAGAAGAGAGAGGCAACGAAAATAATTAATAAAATGACTTTGTCAAGGGTCAGTAATAAGCAACAAGTTAGTTTCCAAGGATACACTTCTATGTTCCCGTCTTTTTGCCATTTGAATTGATCTTTGATTCCTCCTGTCAGCAGAGTGCAAAACCACATTTTTCAACTTTTTCCAGATTTGTACGACTAAATTCAGTAAAACACTAACTAATCTAACCAATAAATGCAGCAGCTACCACAAGCAAGTGAGATCATCCATGCGAATTGCCAACTCCCTTTGTTCACTGCGGCCTGGAACCCAAGTAACCTAATCGATCGGCCAACACGCTTACATCTTCATCTTCTGTTCCTTCAAAGTTCTCTTCCCCAATTTTCTCATTCAACAATTCTTCCCAAAAAATGTTATCCAATACCACGTCTTCAGGTTTCCAAGCTGCCTCTTCCTCTCTTTGTGCTTCTCCTTGCTCCGTTCCACCTTGATTATATCCTTGCATCTCCGAGGCAAGTGTCTCCAGCTCAGAGACTGCAAACCCAAAATTATGTTGCTCAGTTTTGATAGCATCTTCTCCATAACTGTGGATAGATCCTCCTATTCCAAGGTTACTAGTCCCTTGATCAATTTGTCTTCTTCTTTTCTTAGTAATTGCTTCCTCAATTTCCTTCCTTTTGTCTTTCTGATCCACCAATTGCTGGATAAAAGCTGGGTTCTGCATTGCTCTCGCCAAGAAATTCATCATCTGTTGTTGCTTTGCCTCTGTTCCTTGAAGCCTTAGCTCCATCGCCTGAAGATATTCTCTAGTGTTCTGCTGTTGCTGCCTTAGCTTCACCAATTCCCCCATTAAAACTTGCTTGTCTCTTCTCAATCTGTTGATTTCTCCATCTAGTCCAAACCGTCCAACTTCAACACAAGCCCCCAAATTGTGCTGTTGAAGAGGAGACACAGATGTTGCCTTCCTCCTCCTAATGTTCTTAAGAAGATGTTTATGCCCTCTAAGAAACTCCTCATTTGCAAATTCCCATCTATCAGGATCAACCTTTCTAAAGCCCTAAACCAAATTAATTCAAATCTATAAGAACACTACTGATTGATCAAAAAACAAAAAGTACAATACTTTCAAGATTGCAGCTTTCTTAAATGTAAAACTTCTACAGCTAGACTAAAATAATCGCTAGACACTCTGAATCACTGATTACTGGAACAGTGGTTCTTTTCTGTATTGTTTTCTTCTAAGAATATAAGAAAATCCCATGCCGTACAACACTGGTTTATGGTTGGAGCTTTATATGTCACATGGTTGAGATAAAAGCTGATTTCAACCGGAAACAAGAAGCATTTCCGGTCTATTTTATCTTATCATGTACATTGATATATTCTACTCAGTTGTGTGAAATATTCTACTCAATTGGTTCAATCAAAATTGCAGATTTCAATTACTAGCATCAAAAACCATCATTCTTACATTCAGATAAGCAGTAAAAGTACAAAGGTCAATAAAAAGGAAAATGAGACTTACGTAAGTATTGAGCTGTCTAACAAAGCTGGAGAAATTGTTGTGCTTGAAGCATCTAGGAAGAAGTTCCATGGAGAATGTATGAGGATCCCAAACTACAAAAGTATTTCCTATTCTGCTCCAAGAAACTATATGATCTGTACTTGGATTATCCACCATTTCATAAGTTTTGGTTAGAAATGGTGGAGGACCTGGATCATTTAAACCTTCAAGTGGTTGAGGAGCTGGAATCATAGATTGTTGATGACCATCATCAGCATAAGAAATTGAGCTGATTCCAGTAAACTCTTTTTTCACAGGGTTCATACTTAAGATCTCAGTAAATTTCTTATTTGAGAGATAAAATTGGATTATTGGTAATTAGGTTACTCTAGAACGATTGAACAGGTTATGAGCAAATATGTTACAGACCTTTAATCAAATAGGTTACGAGCGTAAATATCAAACAATTTTAAAAACATAATATGAAACTAGGATGTAATCATGATTACTATGAAACAACGAAGTATGAACAGAACTGGGTTTTAATTGAAACATAGAACTAAGAAAGAAAAATTGAAAGTACAGAAGAGATTATATAAAATTTGAACTCATTTTTCAGTAAAATGCTGAGAAATCACTGAAAAGATAGAAGAATTGGATCACTGCTATTTTAGGAAAGGTAGTTAAGACTGTTGCAAAATATTCAGATAATTTTTTTAGAAACAGAAATTGAGGGAAGGTGAGAGTGTAAAGATTTAAATAAGTGAAGTCTTTGGTTCTGTGACTGAAAGTTCTGGAGCTAATTGAGAAAGATTTATTTTTCTTTGGATTCCTATTGGCTGTTTTCGGCAAGGAAAGAGCTAGAAAGTTCTGGAACCTGTTGAAAAAATTGGTGGTATTAAGACAAGAACAGTAAGTGGTTTTTGGTAAGGAAATCTAGTGAAATAATATACTCCTGTTTTAATAATTAAGAAAACGACAACCATACAAATCTGGATATGATTTTGGACGGGGAAATGGGAAATACTCTCCCCGTTTTCGTAAAAGTCACTTTTTCATTTTAGACGTTAAAATAAAAAAAAATAAAAATGAAAGTGTTTCTTTTTCAAAAAAAAAACAGAAGGAGTATCTTGGTTTTTGGTGAGCGGAAATGATAGATTTCGGTACTTTATCGAGCAAGCCGCACCAAAAAGGGTATTTTATGATATGCATGAAACTCATTATTATTGGTGTACTCTCACCAACTCGGAGGCTTTTTGTACAAGGTTTGAAAAATACCCGTTTTTCCCGAAAAGGCGTCCGTTAAAACGGTCACACCCATCGTGAGGTCGCCGAACCCTGTTCCTGTATAATGTCGATAAATAGGAAATAACGACATTTTTTTAGATCGTTTTTCCGTTTTCACACACGTTATAACCGTTTTTCTAAAATTAGTTTGAATGTTTTTTTTTTTAAATAACATTTTAACGTGCGTTTTTTAGAACTTTTTTCCCGCTATCACGCACGTTGTAATCGTGTAAATAACTTTCTTACAAAAAATTTTTTGAGTTTTTTTCCTCTGGAGTGAAAGCTTAAAACTTAGAATTAAATTTTAAAATAATAAGGGAAAACTACACGATTAAAAACTTCAAATTTAAAAAAACAAAAGATTATTAAACTAGTGTTCATAAATTTTATTGGCTATAATTCACCATCACGAATTTTATCAAACTTTTGTAAACTTGTATAGTAAAAATATTAAATACTTTTAAAAAGTTTACTCCATTGTCCCTGAATAAGGGACCTAGCTCAAGTTTGCACAATTCTTAAAGAACGATTAATTGTGGTATACCGGAAATAATTGGGGGATATTTTACTGTTCATATCGGCATTTTCAATATCGGCTACAAAATCGGCATACTTTTTCCATGCTGCCATGAGCAGTAAAATATCCCCCAATTATTTCTGGTATACCCCAATTAATCCTTCTTCTTAAAGGCAAAGAGGAGATAAGATTATTTCTAATTATTTTTTAAAATTATACCCTTATGGACAATTGCTAGAGAACTGATCGGTGTGTTGTTATCTCAAGCTTGTTGTCAAATTTAGTTGTCAAAACTATATCTTGATTTCTAGTCTACATTTAGTCAAGTCTCGGATTAGTACAGAAGTGTGTAGTTGAGAATCGGATATCAATGCGTTCTACAGTTTGAAGGCGAAGATGAACAGGAGCTCTAGAGAACTTCTTCAACAAAAAGTAAGTGAAGACTGAACCACATATATTTCAAGTTTTCGCCTTTCTATCTATGATACATTGTCGCATGACTAAATTAGACAGTATATGCATAACATAAATTTTGAGTCAAGTTTATCTTGTTAATCATTCTCGAAATATACAAAGCTTAAGAACATTTGTTCATACTTGATGAATTTGGTTAAGAATAATTTATTGTTTATGACCTAATTATGGTTCAAGATTTAATCATTTGAAAATAGCCTGGAACAATGATATGTGTCATTGATGTTATTCGGGAATGTTTCAAATCGATTATTAGAGAGATATAGAACTACCGTAAATCTTGATACTAGACAGTATGCATACCAATTCACATACTGGGAGAACTGTTATAGTCCAGAGCCGCAGTACATGTACCATGCACGTACCGGCGTAGCGATAGTTCCGCAGCGACTTTGTGGTACACATAACCGGTATCCATATCATAAAAAGTCTATGGACTCGTGAACCAGGAAGGTACGCATACCTAGTATGCAAACCAGAAAAAATCTGTTGATTTCAAAACTGATAAGGTACGCATACCCATTATCCAAACCATAAAAGATCCGTGAGTTCCTGAACCTGTTTTTGTCTTAAGGGCACAATACCCAGTACACGTACCATGAAAGAAATACACTCATGAACATGGATACAGTTGTTGATGGTGGTTTTTAGTTTAGGGTTAAAATCGTAAAATTGTACAACTGACATGACGTCATTATGACCATTACCACATTTATTGAATCGATCAGCATGCCTACGCAAGAATTACCCGGGTACCTTTTTTTTTTACATGGGTCATGTTCCACGGCAGAACCCTTAACATTGACCGACATCATCTATGCCAAACCCTAATTCTCATGCTACCGCGCCAAGGCATGCCAACCATGCCAGCCTCACCACTGTGCCAATGGCAAACCATGCCAGCCACATCTCCGCGCCAAGGCATGCCAACCATGCTAGCCGCACCATGTGCCAAGGCATTCCAACCATGCCAACCGCACCTTGCCTTGGCCCCACCATGCCAAGCCGTCCGTGCCAAACCCTTGGACCCACCATGCCAAGCCAACCGCACCTTGCCTTGGCCCCACCATGCCAAGACGTCCGTGCCAAACCCTTGGCCCCCCTATGCCAAGCCATCCGCGCCATTTTGCCTTGGCCCCACCATGCCGGCCTTCCCCATTCAGCTACCAAAACGAAGGCGTGCGACGATCAACGACCACCCTTCCATCCTAGATGCAAATCCTAGCCGTCCAAGGTCGCCAAACAACGCATGGTAACCTTTGGCCCAAAACCCTAGTTTTGGCCACGCCAAACCGCGCCAAGGCATGCCACATGTGCCAATGGCATGCCAACCGCCTTGCCGCGCCATGCCATGCCGGCCTTCCCTATTGCGACTACCAAAACGAAGACGTGCGACGATCAACGGCCACCCTTCCATCCTAGATGCAAATCCTAGCCGTCAAAGGTCGCCAAACAACGCATAGTAACATGTGGCCCAAAACCCTAGTTTTGGCCACGCCAAACCGCGCCAAGGCATACCATACCACATGTGCCAATGGCATGCCAACCACCTTGCCTCACCACACCATACCGGCCTTCCCTATGCGGCTACCAAAACGAAGGCCTGCAACAATCAACGACCACTTTTTCATCTAAGGTGCAGATCTTAGCCGTCCAAGGTTACCAGCCAACGCATGGCAACCTTTGGCCCTAGTTTAGTCGCGCCTAAACAAAGCCAAAACCCTAACTTTTGGCCGCGCCTAAACTAAGCCATATTAAAGCCATATTGATCATGCTTTCATGCCATTGGCTACCAAATGAAGGGTTACAATAATCAACGACTATCTTTCCTCTTAAGATGCAAAATCTCGACCGTCGAAGGTCACCACCGAGTCGGCAGGTCTCCCAAGCTCAACTCGCCGGACAACAACAACGTGCTACATGTTTTCCACGAAAACACTCGAGACATCAACGCATGTCACAAACTGGGGGATGCTCATTGGGTATTGGTTTGGCGGTTTACATCGTGCAGCATACACTACGCCCGTTATAAGAAAGTGTCATAAGGATGAGGCGGTTAGTAAATACAGGGAGTAATGGTAAAACGTTTTCTTTTATGGAACATCAATTCCAGGCGTTACCGGTTACCACCTCCTCCCATTTACTCACCCGTATTCCATTTCTTAATGAGACCAGAGTACGTTTCACTCCGACTTGTATAAATAGGCATTACCTATTTCCACCGAACAACAAGTTCAGGTCAGGAGCATCTAACACTCAGAAAACATTTGCTAGCTCTCCATCTGTGAGCTTCCCACTTTCTGATACAAGTCGTAAAATAACTACTCTTCCAGAATCAACTATTCTGGTCTCAATACTTTCCTCGCTTCCCTCCCCAAAACCAACCCTTCTCCTTCACTTTGTGACCGAAGCAAGTATGGAACGGCCATTTCTTGGTTTAGGCCGGATTTGTACAGATTGATCTCTCGAATCTAAAGTACTCCCTTGCAGTACATTGTTTAGGGTTTAAATTCGTTTCTCACCCACACACCCGAAATTACCAAAATCAGCAGAAACCGTTTTCACCCTCAAACAATTGGCGACCACAGTGGGAGATCAATCTCTCGGTTGAAATATCGATTTCCAAATTGCCGATATCACCTTTCACTTACAACTCCAACATGGTAGAACTCAGATCCGGATCCGCTGCCGAGAACACCAACGCAGAATCTGTCCCTGGTGTTAACGCTACTTCTAACAACATCACTACACCACCTACTGACCCCAGTAACACCGAAAGCACCCCTCCAGGTGTAACACCGCCAATTACCAGAGCCGCTGCCGCCTATAATGTCCCTGCGCAACTTGCTAATCCTGGCAATACTGAAAGCGCTCCTTCAGGCGTTACGCCACCAGTCACCAGGGCCAGAGCTGCTGCTACCGCTCCTAACGCTTCGTCAAGCATAGCGCCTCCAACCGCCACTAAGACTCCAACTGCCCCACCAACATGACGAGAAACCGGAGGAACCAGAGGAAGACGACCTCATATCACCATCACTGATTTAATGGAACGGCAGGAGGTTCTCGCTAGAGCCCAGACGGATATGGTTTCGACACAGAAAGAAGTACTCATCTTTCTCAAAGCCCTGACAAAGCGGCTGCCGCGTGAGTCACGCCCTCCAGAGCCGTTCAGAAACGCCTCCAACACCCCCGACGCTAGCACCTCGGCGGAACGCGTCTCCGCAGACGAGGAGATTCATGCCAGAACCCCAATTGGAAATAAGTCAGCCGTCCAATTTTATTACACGAGAGGATCTGGAGCAACTTCTCCGAAATCGAATCAAGAATGATGAAATAGACATGCATCAGCATCAACCTCCTTACCCATCTGAAATACAAAGAATTTCTCTTCCAAGAGGATACTCCTCTCCTCAATTCACCATGTACGATGGCACCGTAAATGCACGTGAGCATGTCTCTCGCTTCTTGGAATCCCTAGGCAAACATGAATATAATCACGTTCTTCGTCTGAGGGAGTTTTCGAAATCGCTTACCGGAAGAGCGTACACATGGTACAACAAGCATTGCGCCAAACAGCATCCCCAACTGGGGTGGCATGGTTACTTTTACAAGAAGTACTTCTTTGTGTCTGAACAAGTTACCTTCTCGGACCTAGGAAGGATGTACCAACGGGACAACGAACATCCAAATAATTTTGTTAAGAGGTTCAGGGTTCAAGCACTAGACTGTCATGACCCAAACGTGACCGAGCAACAGCTGGTGAATTTATCCATCAATGGTATGGGTCCCATTTACCGCGCCTTGCTAGAGAACCTGCGTTTCCAGACATTCTCCGAGCTCCATGAGGCTGCGCTGAGCGATCAAAATGACAGCCCAAACATTATTAGAAAGAGCTAGACCAACCAGAGCCGAATACGTGCGCGAAACTCGCGGGAATAGATGTCTTATCAACAAGCAGTACAACGCTGGTTCCTCCTCTGTGAGCGTACTAAATGAGGGAGGAAAAATAAAGGCCCCAGCTGCAGACCAACAGCCTAAACGCGAAGCACCAGCACGACGAGCAACTCCGCCACGGAAGGCCGCCGCTAAAGCTCCCATGCGTCATCACGAAGCTGAAGGAAATACACTGGATTTCCCGTTTCCCATTGAGGAGGTGATTGATCTCTTAGAAGCATGGATTCAAGATGATGTTATCAGACTACCATCTCCCAGACGCCCACCGACTGAGGCCGAGATGGCAAACCCCAAATACTGCCACTACCACAGATTTGTTCACCACCCAACCAGTGATTTCAACAGACTTAAGCATATCTTCAAAGAAAAGATAGAAGCAGGGGAACTTCAACTAGGAAACGAGGGAGTACATCGAGACCCACTTCCGGTGAGGAATTGTGGAGTCTCTGGGTACTCCGTGCACGAGAATGTGCGATCCATGATGCAGCACATATGCGAAATTCTCTACCTTTCCAAGGTGCAGCGCCAAGATATCTTCACAGCTCTCAATCATGTCGTGTCGGGAAGACGGCTTTTTCCCTCCACGGAAGCCACGCCAAGAGCCCAAGCTCTCTCAGCGAGCGGAATCGAAAAGGACAACTGGGGACTGCTGACCACGTCCTATTTAATAGGTATTGAATTCGACAACACGCTAATCGACACGGCCTCTGACTTCAACATTGTTACTTTCAAGACTCTGAAAGTTGCGGGATTTACGAAACAAGAGGCTACCCATTCCCCGTCCATGATTAAGAACCCGAGAGGGGAAGACTTGAACGCGTACGGCTACATTAACCTCGAGATCAAGATGGGAGACGCTATTATGCATTGCAAATTCCACATTGTCAAAGAACCGGGTTACGACATGATATTGGGGCACTTGTGGTTACTCGACAACAAGGCAAAATTGGGAACATCCCCTCTAACGATGTCAACGCCCGAAAGAATCTCCAACAAACTGTCTCACTTGCTGTCGCATCGACGAGTTACCGATGGAACCCGGACACCTGGAGATGACCTGTTGGCGCCAAATCATGGATTCCAAACGCAAGTAAGTTTGGCCGAACGATCTTCTCTACAACCAGTCATTTCTTCCCTTATTCTGTCATGGGGACTCAGCGCGATTACTGGCGCGGACACCGTCAAGAGATGTGAATGGGGCGCTGGGCCATTCAAACGCTTTGCAAAGAATTTGGAAGCTGCCATCGAAACTAACGAGACCAAGATTCAAACGGTTACACAACACCCGAACTCGTTTCAAGTCGGAGATATGGTGGTCAAAGTGAACTCATTTCAAGTTGGGAAGGTGACGGTAAAGATAGCTGTTCAGACCGATTCACCCAAGGAAAAAGAAGACGAGCCATATCTGGTGGCAGGCGTCCTTTTGGGAGGTTATTGCAAGCTCATCAACACAGACAAGCTGGGAGGTGTGATAGTTCACTCACGATGGTTCAAGCTTTTCAATCCTTAAAACGATGTACTACCCTCTTCCAGCCACTCTCCCTTTAGTATTTCCTTCAGCAATTCCTCCTTCCTTCCCCAAAATATTTGTATCCCCCCAAGATGAATGCACCGTTTGTATTCTTCTTTAGGGTTTCGTTTTTATTCAAAAGGCATACATTTCTTTCCGAATGAGTTTTCCAAATCTCAGAAAAGTACACCAAATAAATCCCAAATCATTGAGAAGCCATTGAACCATCCAGCCACAACCAAAAACACCAACCCATTCCAAGGGAAGGCTTGGGTCTTTCAAAAAAAAAAATTAAAAAAAAAATGAGAAGTTTTATTCAAAAACAGAAACCGCAAGCAGGATGCAAATTGAAGAAACCCTAACTTCGCCGCGAATACAAGGAAGGTAAAGAAAAAAACAAGTCTGCAAAACATCAAAACAACTAAGCGACGAATAGAAACAATACAAAAGAAGAAGCTAGTCATAGAAAGCTAATGTGTGAATTTCCAATGCCTCGGTTCAAACACTTTCCCCAACAATCTTTCGGGCAGCAAAAGTTCCATCCGGAAGCCACATCAGCAATAGCAGCCTCAACATCCTACCCGGAAGTCGTCTCAGCAGCAACATCATCCGTCTTTTTACCGACATCCTCCTCGGCATCCAATCCAACATATTCCCACGACTTCTCCAATGCCGCCGACAACAGTTTCGCCGTCTTATCCAAAAGCTGTTTCAGTTTCATCAACCGCAACATCATCATCTTCCTCGGAAGTCTTCTCAGCGACCTTTCGAGGAGAATTTCCCGATTCATCAGAATCAAGGGTTATGACACCGTCCTGGACAGGGGAGCTATATTGATTTCCCCCTAAAAGTTTCACAAGCTCGGCCTTCTGCCGTTTCAACTAAGATCCAAATTGTCCCTCCCTAACAGTGGGCCGTGAAGAGGTTTTGTTGCACCAAATCCTCCCAACGCACTGGGACGCTTCGCCGCCTTCCCGTTTTTCCCCCAAAGGTATGTCCCGAATGATTTCGCCAGCTTCACGAAACAGAGATTCAATTCTATTCAACGCCTCCCCATGAGAAGAAGACTGGTTTTCGTCGATTCCAAAGTTCCTCCCCGAAAAATTAGAGACATGTCTGTCATTGGAAGATCCCATTATGCGCTACAAAACCAGAGAAAGGATAGAGGATAGACACGATTTTAGAACGACCTATGCAAATGAAGGATTCAAGATCATCTCTTATAACCAGCAGAGCGATGAGGTCCCAAAAAGGAAAGCTTACTACTAGCCACGGATTGAGGCGTGATATCAGATTCTAATGAAACCGTTTTATACTAGCGAACATAAGGGAATACCTGGCCACGTGAGGTAAATTAGGGTTTGGTGAGAAAACGTGGAAGTACATGTTTAAGACACGCTTGCCCGCATCGTTACTTCTCTGCCGCCAGCACCGAGACTTGGGAAAAACAAAACCGACAAGGTGACATGAGGAAGGAATAACGCCCCCTTTCTACGGGCATAACACTTGCGGGGTTTTGAATAAGGAAAGAACTTCCTATGTGAGTCACGTAGGGAAAAGAGACAACCATGCCCGCAAAGACAAGCCGCTACTGGGCCAGGCCGTCTGCGCTATGCTTGCCTCACCAAACCTTGTCATGCCTTGCACCATCATCCGCACCACGCCTTGGCCCCACCACGCCAAGCCGTCCGCGCCATGACTTGCCGCGCCAACACCAACAACTCGCCGAGCCAGCGTCATGATGTTCCCTAACCCGGCCAAGATGATGCATAGCCAGACTAAGCCGACGATCTTCATCTCACCGCTTCACGGTCTACACCACAGATAGAATCTATGCAAGGCTGCCAAACACGGGGATCATGAACTCTCCTTACCTCTCTAAAAAGGTTAGTCGGACCTTCCTGACCATCTTTTCACGACTTGTTATTTCGATTTTTGTCTTGCCCTGTCACCATCTTATGCTTACCTCGCAATGATGCTCCCGTTCCGAGCTAAGCAGGGGACTTAATGTTGATGGTGGTTTTTAGCTTAGGGTTAAAATCGTAAAAATGTACAACTGACATGACGTCAATATGACCATTAGCACATTTATTGAATCGATCAGAATGCCTACGCAAGAATTACCGGGGTACCCTTTTTTTTTACATGGGTCATGTTCCACGGCAGAACCCTTAACATTGACCGACATCATCTATGCTAAACCATAATTCTCAAGCTACCGCGCCAAGGCATGCCAACCATGCCAGCCGCACCACTGTGCCAATGGAAAACCATGCCAACCACATCTCCGCGCCAAGGCATGCCAACCATGCCAGTCGCACCACCGTGCCAATGGCAAACCATGCCAGCCACATCTTCGCGCCAAGGCATGCCAACCATGCTAGCCGTACCATGCGCCAAGGCATGCCAACCATGCTAACCGCACCTTCCCTTGACCCCACCATTCCAAGCCGTCCGTGCCAAACCCTTGGCCCCACCATACCAAGCCAACCGCACCTTGCCTTGGCCCCACCATGCCAAGCCGTCCATGCCAAACCCTTGGCCCCACTATGTCAAGCCATCCGCGCCATTTTGCCTTGGCCCCACCATGCCGGCCTTCCCCATGAGGCTACCAAAACGAAAGCGTGCGACGATCAATGGCCACCCTTTCATCCTAGATGCAAATCCTAGCCGTCCAAGGTCGCCAAATAACGCATGGTAACCTTTGGCCTAAAACCCTAGTTTTAGCCACCCCAAACCGCGCCTAGGCATGCCACATGTGCCAATGGCTTGCCAACCGCCTTGCCGCGCCATGCCATGCCGGCCTTCCATATTGCGGCTACCAAAACGAAGGCCTGCAACAATCAACGGCCACCCTTCCATCCTAGATGCAAATCCTGGCCGTCCAAGGTCGCCAAACAACGCATGGTAACCTTTGGCCCAAAACCCTAGTTTTGGCCACGCCAAACCGCGCCAAGGCATGCCACATGTGCCAATGGCATGCCAACCGCCTTGCCGCGCCATGCCATGCCGGCCTTCCCTATTGCGGCTACCAAAACAAAGGCGTGCGACGATCAACGGCCACCCTTCCATCCTAGATGCAAATCCTAGCCGTCCAAGCTCGCCAAACAAAGCATGGTAACCTTTGGCCCAAAACCCTAGTTTTGGCCACGCCAAACCGCGCCAAGGCATACCACATGTGCCAATGGCATGCCAACCGCTTTGCCGCGCCATGCCATGCCGGCCTTCCCTATTGCGGCTACCAAAACGAAGACGTGCGACGATCAACGGCCACCCTTCCATTCTAGATGCAAATCTTAGCCATCCAAGGTCGCCAAACAACGCATGGTAACCTTTGGCCCAAAACCCTAGTTTTGTCCATGCCAAACCGCACCAAGGCATACCATACCACATGTGCCAATGGCATGCCAACCACCTTGCCGCGCCACACCATACCGGCCTTCCCTATGCGGCTACCAAAACGAAGGCCTGCAACAATCAACGGCCACTTTTTCATCTAAGGTGCAGATCTTAGCCGTCCAAGGTTACCAGCCAACGCATGGAAACCTTTGGCCCTAGTTTAGTCGCGCCTAAACAAAGCCAAAATCCTAACTTTTGGCCGCGCTTAAACTTAGCCATATTAAAGCCATACTGATCATGCTTTCATGCCACTGGCTACCAAACGAAGGGTTGCAATAATCAACGGCTATCTTTCCTCTTAAGATGCAAAATCTCGACCGTCAAAGGTCACCACCGAGTCGGCAAGTCTCCCAAGCTCAACTCGCCGGACAACAACAATATGCTACATGTTTTCCACGAAAACACTCTAGACATCAACGCATGTCACAAACTGGGGGATGCTCATTGGGTATTAGTTTGGCGGTTTACAGCGCGCGGCGTACACTACGCCCGTTATAAGAAAATGTCATAAGGATGAGGCGGTTAGTAAATACGGTGAGTAATGGTGAAACGCTTTCTTTTATGGAACATCAATTCCAGGCGTTACCGGTTACCACCTCCTCCCATTTACTCACCCTTTTTCCATTTCTTAATGAGACCAGAGTACGTTTCACTTCGACTTGTATAAATAGGCATTACCTATTTCCACCGAACAACAAGTTCAGGTCAGGAGCATACAACCCTCAGAAAACATTTGCTAGCTCTCCATCTGTGAGCTTCCCACTTTCTGATACAAGTCGTAAAACAACTACTCTTCCAGAATCAACTATTCTGGTCTCAACACTTTCCTCGCTTCCCTCCCCAAAACCAACCCTTCTCCTTCACTTTGTGACCGAAGCAAGTCTGGAACGGCCATTTCTTGGTTTAGGCCGGATTTTTACAGATTTATCTCTCGAATCTAAAGTACTCCCTTGCAGTACATTGTTTAGGGTTTAAATTCGTTTCTCACCTACACACCCGAAATTACCAAAATCAGCAGAAACCGTTTTCACCCTCAAACAACAGTACACGTACTTACCCTGTCGAATATTTTCAGATGCATCCTAATTATTTCTTTGAGATAATCGACACTTGAATAACTCTCTCAAAACACTATCTAGACAGGTTTGATCACAATCGTGACTCAAGATTAAGTCTTAAAGTGTTATATGAAAATAGTTAATCTTATCGTTCAATTGGCTAGTTTCGGCTAACCTTTCATGAACAAGTTATTGTGCACGGTTCGGTTATGGTTCATCCTGACCAGAGTGTATATTATGCTATGTTAATCTCAAGTCAAGTTTTTCACTTAACGGTGAATATTGGTTGTTTGATTCCAAAGCTACCTTAGCTTAAATCTAAAGCAACCTTGATCTTGGAAGATTATATAAGGAGAACCTCAAGCAACTGGGATCTTTGAATCCCTGACACTATTCTTGAGTGTCCTAGTTTTAAACTTGATTCATCCTCTCCTTCAAACCGTTCTAGGGTTTAGCGACTAAAAAGACTTCACATTGGGATTCGTGAAGGCAGATCCAACTATCGTTATCTTGATAGTTTGTGTATCCTGATATTTTTTTGATTGTCGAGCCTTTCTCCAACAAACAAGATAGATAGAAATCACAAAGTTCCTTCGCCTCAGACTTTTTGATTCCACAAATTTATAATTGTGAGGTGAATAATTATCTAGGTTATTACCCGTGCCGTAAAGGCACGGGCTTTAGTTTGTTCTTGGGGAAATTGTGTCATTAGATTTCACATTTTAGAGGATCCTTGCCTCATATTTTCTTTTTTACCGAAGACCTGAGAAATGATACGCCATGAATACACACTGCTCAACTATAGAATGATAAAGGATCACCTAGTTGGACTTAAATTTTGTTTTTAATATATGGTTACAGACCAAAAATACGTAAAGCTTCAGATTAATATTGGAGCTGTGGAATTTTATTTGCATACATGTAAAATATTAAAATTGGATGACAACTTTCACATAACTACAACCTCATACAATTCTTTGGGATAGAAGTTCTAAAAATTATATACAAATAGAAAAATATAGGATTAACATCCAACAAGTCACATTGATTCCATACACACTTTTCCAATTTTGTCTACGAATACAAAAATATAGGATTAACATCCAACTTAAATACATGTACATCATATTGTACAGACCTATAGTAAACCTTGAAAGGACCTTTAATGCTTGATGAAGTCACATATCCCCAGTTAGAAAGGTCCTTTCTAGAAGCAACTCAACGCAGAAATGAAATGTAATACAATTGTTCCTCTAACTGCCTTCCAAGGGGAGTTCGCATATATACCTGTAGACATCGAATCCTTATCTGCTGATGTCGTCTCGTTGCTTCATTAATCATTGGTACAATGTTAGAAGAATCTTATTCTTAATTTTTACATTCAGTTGCTCAGTGGCGATAACCGGACAATACCAGCATCCATCCTTGAATCTCTGCAAGCAATTTTTGACATCATGTGATCCTTCATGAAACAAACACACAGTGCAACTCTAAGAACATCTATAGTCACTATCCTCAATCAAATTTCAAGTTTATTACAAAATCGAATAGTCAATGTTCACAAAACTTTAAAATGGAATAAAATCAAAGAATTGAACTTAAAAATTCATAGTTCCCACCAAGAGCGATTGGACTACATCGTCTATTAGGTTCTTTTCTTTTGATCATTCGGATTATATTTCCACTTACCAATTAAACGTATTTCAAACTTTTGCTAGCAATTTGCCACGTTTAATAAGCAATTCCGCGGAGGCCAAAAAGAAGGGATGGAACAGAGATAGGAGGCACCAACCATTATAGTCTTTTTCTCCTGCATATATAAGATGTCTCCCCAGTAAGATGTTTCTCTAGGAGAGACCTGATGTTTCCTTTCGAGTGTTGAGGGAATAAGTCAGTGAAGTTATTGGTTTTAGTTCATCAAGAACAACCAAAACACAATTACATGTCCTAGCAGTATTGGAAAAGCAAAATGCAATAGCTTATCATGGGTTGATTAATTAGTTAACAAAGAAATGGAATATGGTATTATTTAAGTAAACATTAACTTGTACATTATCTAAGATTCTAGGATTACCAAAAAATAAGAGTGGATGAACGAAGGTACAACGACGGTCGTATATGTTATTGTTCCCTCACCATCCTCCTGCAAGACAACAAAATTATAGGTGCAACATAAGAGAAATCAAGGATGTAAAACACCAAAAAAGGCTAATTCGATAAAAGCACAACAAATGAAACCTTCAGCAAAAAAAAAAAAAATACAGTCACATAATGTATATAAAGAGTGGTACAAATTAACTCATCACGACTTCCTGATTCCAGCACATACATCTTCTTTCACTGGCGGCTATAATTGAGCTTACCGTCTTGTCGTTGGCCTCGCTTATAAACATTTCCTTGAAATAAAGAAATGAATTTGGTGTGGCTTTCAATATTCGAAAGCTCATGATACACGAACTTCTCAATGGATGGAAAAGTAAATACTCCCTTTGTTTCTGAGAAAGAGATATTTTCACTTTTTCAATTTGGCCTATTTTTAAGCTAAAATGAAAAAGTGAAAGTATCACTTTTCCAAAAACAGAGGGAGTATAATACAAAGGAGCAACAATCCATCCTTTGAATGAGCACCTAAAAAAGAATAGATCTTTACGCTAAGTTCAAAATGACAACAATAATCGGCAAAGAAGAATATTGCCAGCCGTATTATTAATTCCACAACAATTCATGGTATCATAAATAACTCTAGATATACTTCGGTGGTAGTATACATAGCTAGTAAGACCATGTTGGATTGTAACTTACCTACGTCTTCAACATTACATGCACAAATCTACTCCAGTTACCAAAAACATCTGGAACCCCTGCTTGGTGATTTTAGTATTTCCTACTACATTAAGATTTTTGCCGATTACTGTAACAAAAATAATGTTTTCTTAGAAGATTTTTTGGATCAGTAATACCTCCATTTAGGAACTGAAAAAACAGGTGGAATGGTCCAAAATAAGGGGTTTCGACTTTCAACCCTTTCTGACCCAAACATCTGCAACCAAAAACACCAATTCACCATCAAAATCACAAATTGAGAATACATTGATTTTTACGACAGTTGAAATCCTATGCCCCACAGTAACCCTAAATTCTTATTCACATAAAGGATAAACCTAAATCGAGAAACATTAAGAAGGACAATTCAATATTAGTTATGTGCGGATTATTCCATGAATAAATTAATTTAAGTTTAACAAAAGAGAAAAATGTTTGACATAAGCCAACTTACATGCCTACACCATTGTCGTGATCACACCATTTTCTCCTGCGACAATAGATAAACACGAATTCGAGAATGACAAACATTAAAAAAAAAAAAAAATGGATACCTACGGAATTCCAAATCATGAACCTATTTGCCACTCTCATTTTTCCTATTTGCCACCTATCTTAATTACCATTCCCATTTATACTATTCACCACCAATATGTTTTAAAATATCCTAAATACTACTCTTTGACTTTTTATTCACACCCCATATTAAAACCACCCAAAATACTAAACCAAAAGAAATAAACTCTAAAACAAATTCTTCTCCTCCCACCACCGTCGCCTTCTCCTCCCAGCCGTCAGTCCGTCACCTTCTCCTCCCCCGTCTCCACCAACCGGTCTCACTTCTTTTTTAACGATTTTTTATTAAATAAGAAGTGAAAACTCATCTCCCCTTTAATGGGAGCAAGGAAAAATTGAAACCGCCAACGAAGTTGAACAGAGAATAAAATAGAATTGTTAGATTTAGGGGAAATTCCGTGTGAACTATTGTTCACATCTATTGGATCGTCATGAAAAATAAGGAGTTCGGTGTGACTTGGGGAGTCTGTGAGGGCTTTTAAAGAATAACCGAACTATGTAGGACCTGAAATAGAAATGATACGTAGGAACCTTATACGCGTCCCCGATAACGATAAAGTGATGAAAAAACCTGCCTCCTCTGAAGCAAGTTGTGAGGTTGGCCGCCTGCCGGCATGGGAAACAGACGCGCAACGCGCGTGCACAACTCTTGTTCTGTTTAGTTGGTAGCACCCGTCCCTTGTCCTCTTACACTTCCTACGTACTGTACTGCCTTTATCTCTTCCTCTTAGGTATGTTTGATGCAGTCTACCTCATAAGTATTTCTTGTCAGAGGTTGCTTTGAAGACTATTTTCTCTAATCATTGATTTAATCACTTGAAACATATGAGTGTTTGGACTTTGCATAAAGAAAATTTATCTGCTCTGCATTAATGTCTACAATACTTAAGCCTGAATCTTCATCTAAGTGAGTCAGTGCATCTGTTATCATCGTAGGGTAATCTTTCCTTTTTAGCAGTTGTACTACTGGTACCTCCGTCGTTTTGACACTCGTTTTCCTTCCTCTCTTTTTGTCAATTTTGTTCTTCCCTGGAATCCGTTTTCCATTATCCGTTTTCCATTATCCTTTTTCTCTTCTTGTTTCTATTGATGTATTATTAAAAAAAATACTCCCTCCGTTTTAGGAAAAGAGATACTTTCACTTTTTCAATTTGGCCTATTAAAAAGTGAAAATATCTATTTTCCTAAAACAGAGGGAGTATCATAAGCTTTTGGTGAACAATAATGGTTAGATTAATATGTGTTTAATGAAATGGGAAATTAGAATAACAGTGAAAATTATAGTCAAATTATATTTGACTTTTTATAAGTGGTAAATAGGAAAATTAGAATTGAAAGTTAAATTTGTTTTGGAAATTCTAAAGTGGGTGGCAACTAGGAAAAGTGTGGGTGGAAAATAGGTGGATAGAGGAAAAGTTTTAGAAGAATGAATCCGAGCGTGTTTTTTTTTCAACGTACAGTAATGGTGATTTGACTTGGCGTTTTATTTCATTGAATAGGAGATGCCGAAAATAGAAGATACAGCTGGAACACGGTAGGGATAGAAAAGCCAAAATTTGGTTCAATCTGGACCGTTCTTTATGTTTGCAAACTATAGATCTCCGTCCAACAGAAATATTATATGGGAACCAAAACACATATCAGCTGATCGATCATGGCCGTCCTTTATATGTCCAAACTGTGGATCTCCGTCCAAAGGAAAAAACACCATTGTCCCTTATATATAAAAAAAATAATAAAAAATAAATTATAACTAGGATATGACCCGTGCCGTAACGGCACGGGGCTAGAGTTGTTTTGGTGTTGGTTATTTTTTTTTCTTGCGAGACCACCATGAGCTGAGCGTGGGAAATTTGGGGGAATGATACTCTTTCAAAAATTGAATTCAAAGCTTTGATTTAACATCAACGTGGTTGGTTAATTTCTTGTTAAATGGTGATTAGGATGTCCATATATGGATGTACACTGATATATATATACACATCAGAGAGTAATTTTTTTGATGCTTAAGATATCCAATGTAAGTGTGTATACTGGAAATCCACCCAGTTTCATTTATGGTAATTGGGATAACCATCCATTCACAGTTGTTGCAAATGATACCAACAAACTTGAAAACCTAAAGTCCCAAGCAGGAATCGTAAAAATTCCTAGATTGATAAAATTAACTTGTCGATTGCATTCCAAATTACAAATGCAATTCAGTCAAGCGCATTTTTTTCGAAACTCAAAAAGTTAAATTTGAGTTGGGAACCCTTCAGTAATACTCATTAGTAATTGGCATGGTTACACATTAGTAATACTCGAACCCATGTTAAAAATGTTTAATCGGTTGGGTTAATATAATTGGCGGCTAGTCATTTTACGGCCATTAAACATGTCATTTGCATAAATATGGTAATTAATATTAACATTCATCATTCCCTACAATGTTCTGGGTTTGAGATACGTTACACTCTATTATGATGCCTCGTAATAAAGAATAATGACTATACATTTATGGTTCAAACTAACATATAAAAAACGACCAACTTACAGCGTCACAAAAAAAATACAAAAAAAAAGAAGATAATAATGTAAAACATTGAATCCTACATCATTCCCTTGTATATTGGTAGTATGAAGCGTCCTTGAATCTTTCGTAGGGGTGAAAAATGATGCTCCTGATGAAATTGCATAAAACATATGGCAAGTATGCTTTTCCTTGCAAATTGATAATACGATCTTGTAGTCTTATTAAATAGTCAAAAACTCGCATTAAATAAAATTGCAGATCCAAACAAAAGAAATTTCCCCCTCTAATACATGAATCGGTAAATTATACATGTATATGAGAGTTTTTCTTTGTCAGCATATGCGTTTGAGACCTAGAAGTAAATAAGAGACCCAGTATAAATACTAATTGTATGAAAACTTGCAAATGGAACTGATATTACACCTTGACTTAAGAGTACATAAAAGACCTAAAACAACAATAATGTTATAATTTGCTAGCACAAAATGAACATGATGATAGGTGTAGAATACACCGTATTTACTATATAGAGTTTATGCTTTCTTTGCTATTTTTCTTGTGAATTATGTACTTTACGCGTGCTTTTGGGTTTTATAGGTACTTTGGAGTCATTCGGAGTGAAACAAGAAGAAAACGTTCAATTGGAGCTAAATGGAGCGAGGAGGTCAATTCATAGGCGAGACATGGAGCCGGCTGAGAGTGCGCAAGGAGATGGGAAGAATTAGACTATCGGTTACCTGGAACTGACAGGCCCAATAATAGTGGTGGCCCGTATCTAACAGTGGGTGCCATTAGTTATTCCATTACCCCTTATCTTCTTCCATGGGTACCCCCAATCAGTTCCCCTTTTTATTACCACAACCCTAGGATTGAGAGAAAATCAATTCTCTTAATCATTTCTTTCAAACTCAGAGTGTTTGCAGCCATGGTGATTTGCCTGAGATTGATTTTAAATCAATAAGAGAAGCAGAGGTAGTGGTGGTGAGTTAACGAAGTTGAAGATGGCAATGCTGGAAGATCTGAGCAGTGAAAGATTGGAGGTGCTGTTATTATGAGATCGAGTAGATGAAGTTGATGGGATTTGTTGCTGTTTGAGAGAGACAGAGATGTGAATCAATGTCGTTGTTGGGTCAAGAACCTGAGATGGTCCTGGTGATGCTGAAGTTTCACAGGAACTATCTGAGATGGTGGTGATATAATGAGAATGGATCTACTGGTGTGGCTGTTGAATGCGAGAGGAAGAAATCTGAGATGGGTCTGGTTCAGATCGATGGATGATTGAGCTGAGGAGACTCAGATGAATGGGTTTTCAAGTTAGAATTTGTGAGGAGTCTCAAGGGTTATCATGATGAAGTTCTAATAGAAAGATGGGTTTGTTCTGATAGTGACAGGGTGTTGCCACAGATAACAATGAAATGACAGTCTCAGGTGGTGCTGTTGGTGTATCAAGAGATGAAAAGAATGGTTCTAGTATAGTAAGTGCCAGTGGAGTTACAGGGAGATAAGGGTGGTGCTTCTGATGGTGTTGGCTGTGTTGCTCTGTGTGTGAAGCTTGGGAGTGTATTGATCTGATGTTGCTAGCTTCAGGGTGTAGGAAAGGGCAGGATGTATTGCAGTTCTAGCTGGTCCTGTCATGGTTTAATGTTGGCTATTCTGGTGGTGCAAGAGGCTAATGCTTGACAGGGATGGTGTTCTTGAACAAGGTGAGGGCTCAAGCTGTTGCAGGTTTTAGCCATGGTCACAATGGTATGTGAAGTGTCAGGTGTAATGGGTCACTGAGGTGTTGGTTGGCCTGAGATAGCAGTGTGGCTCAATTGGCCTTGTTGTGGCGGCAGCTTGGTTTGTAACTGAGCCAGGAAATGGTGAGTAGAGGAAGCAATGAAGGAGAGATGGCATTGCAGGGGAACAATGGACAGGGCTTGATGGCAAGATTGGGCTGTAACCTGAGATGGAGTTTGGCCAAGGAATATGGAGCTGAAGGCCCAGGTCAAGAGAGGATAAACTGGAGCTGTAAGAATGTACAGGGAACAAGAGATGAATGATGTGTTGATTGCAGAGCTGTAGCTGCAACTGTAAGCCATGTTTGTGTTTGTGAGAGGCATTGCAGGTGGAGATGCAGGCAGGCTATGGAACTGGAGCTAAAGCTGTTGGCCTGACAAGGCTTGAGCTAAAGATAGCAGAGAGGAGCAGAATATGGCATGTGATGCTGAAGTGGATGGTGTGAGCTGTGAGCTTCTACAGGCGAAGGCGGCTGTCTTGTGTTGCAGGGAGCCAGATTCAGTAGATGGTGGCCTGTTGCTGTGGAAGAATTGGAGTTGAATTGCAGGTCAGAGTGCAAAGCTGGTGGTATTGCAGGTGGGAGGCATTGAAGTGTTCTTTGGGTTCAATTGGTTGAGCCAAGGGCGAGGCGGTGTCTGCGGTGCAATGGAGCTGTAAGACCCTGATGTTGTGGGAGCCTGAGCTGATATTCAAGTAGCAGCTGAGAAGACTGGTGGAGGTCTGGTTGCAGTGCAATACCCAGATGAAGTTGTTAATGGATGTGCATTGAGAGTGTTTTACAGGGCTCAAGGTTAGGATGATGGCCTGACTGACTTGGTGGTGGCAGGCTAAAATTAAGTGAATTGCAGAGATGGCTAGCATTGTGATGATTGCAGGGATTGAGGCTCAGATGGTGTCAACTGGTGCAGTTGACTTGTTTTGGAGTTGCAGGACAGTGGCCTGTGCTGTGTATGGAATAGCAGCTGTGACCTGAGGTTGAATGGGAGAAGCTTGTGGGTATTGTAATGGCATTGCAGCCATGAAGCTACAAGCTCTAAGTTGGGACAGGCAGAGATAAAGAGAAAAGAGACATTGGAGTTGGAGCAGAGCCATCTTGGCCATGACTGAAGCAGGAAAGGAATGCAGCCATCATGGCTAGCTACACCAGAGAGCTCTGGCCAGTGCAACAGACCCAGGCAAGGTCACTCAGCTCAGCTGAGTTTGACTCAGATCTGAATCAGGGATGAACAGGCCTGACTCAATGGTTTGCTCTAACTCGGTTTGACTCAGTGAGTTAGCTCGTTGACTCGGTCTTAACCCGTTAACCAGCCGATCCGACCCGTTGACCGGTGACCGGGCGGACTTTGCCGGTCACCGGAGCCGATTTCCGGGAATTTTCCGGCCAATTTCCGGCCACAATCCCAGTTTTCCGGCGACGATTTTTGGACATATTTTCTACACGGGTTTCTCACTCCCGTGGGCTTGGTGGACTTGCATCTAATGGACTTTGAAGACAAAACCTAGTTTTGGAAGGAGAGAAAGGCTATAAAAAGAGGAATTCTACAACTTTTGGAAATCATCATATCTCATATCTTTTTCTTGGAACTTGGGAGAGCCGTTTCTTTTACGCTTCTAGGGTTTGGTTGTGTTCTTCTTCCTCTTTGTTTTATTATTGAATATTGATGATGATGAACTCCATAGCTATGAGTAGCTAAATTCTCTATTATTGGTTAAGGATGTAGTCCGATTTCTAAAACTTGTGTTTGCTTTATGCATTAGTTTTCTCTCTTGTTTATCGTTCAATTCTCTGCGGTTTCTATGATCACATGATTGAAGTATTGTGATAGGGTTATGGTGTTTGATTAGTTAAGTGGCCAATTAATTGAACTTGCATCTTAGTCCATAGCTATTTTAGGGTTTTTCATCAAGCGATAACCTTGAATACAAGTAGCATGATATGTTTACGGTTTGTAGTGATACACTCTCGTAATCATATGTAGAGTTTGACCATTGTCCGAATTGTTTTGCGCAACGCATGACAATTGCATTGATTAGCCTATTTCTGAAACTTAATGCTCCTAGGAATTGAACTTGATTAGCGCAAGGCGTTAGGTTATTCTTTAGGTAGAATTCACATATGCAGCCCTAATGTGTGTGTTGATGAACTTGAGAAATTAATAGATTATCTTGCTTTCTTGATTCTCTAGGCTTTTGATAACACAAGAGATTAAATAGTAATTCTATTCATATTTGCAAACACATGTCTAAGATTGAAGATGAATTCCTTGACCAATATCTCTCTCCATTGATTACTTTCTACAATTTACTTTGCTTTTAATTTGTTTTTATTGTTTAATTAGAAATAAGAAATCCCCCCATTGGTTACTTTAAGAAATTGATTTAAATAACTACAATCGCCTCTCTGTGGATACGAACTCTCTCTTACCATATACTTCATTCATATATTAGTGAGTAGGAAAGTGAATTATTTTTGTGTCGGCTGACAACCGATCAAATTTTGGCGCCGTTGCCGGGGAGGCACACGGCTAGTTATTAAGTTTTTAGTTTCTTTTTACAATTTCTGCTTTCATCTTTGCTTTTCGTTTCTTGTCTTGTTTCTCACTTGTTTGCGAGAATTGTGTGCAGGTGCATAATCTCTGGCTTCTAAGGATTGGAATTATCCAAGGTGCGGGATAGCTACTCGAAAAGGTACAATACTCCAACCAAGGCGAAACACAACGGACGAGCACGAGGAGGAAGTAGGAGAAGAGATTTTCCAACAACAAGAAGAAGGAAAAGAGGTTCCAATCGTAGAGGAAACACACGTGGAAGAACAAGGAGCAATGGGTGATGCAAATCGTTCACTCAAGGACTTAGCTTCTCATAGGCTTGATATACAACAGGGATGTATTCAAACGGACTCTACTTTTGAAATTAAACCGGGGTTGCTTAGAGAATTACCAAAGTTCCATGGCATGGTGAATGAAGATCCAAACAAACATCTTATGGACTTCCACACCATTGTCACGGCCATGCTTCCAGCGGATGTTGCGGCGGATGGTGCAATGTTGAAAGTTTTCCGTTTCTCTTTAATGGATAGTGCTAAGGATTGGTTGTTCTATTTACCTCCCGGAAGTGTCACAACATGGAATGGGTTGAAGAAACTCTTTTTAGAGAGGTATTTTCCTGCATCAAAGGCTACTCAAATTCGCAAGGAGATTTGTGGGATGAAGCAAAATGTGGGGGAATCCTTATATGAATGTTGGGACACGATATAAGAGATTGGTGGCAAGCTGCCCTCACCACCAATTTAGTGATGCTATGATCATTCAATATTTCTATGAAGGACTCCAATCAAGTGATAGGAATCTCCTCGACGCTGCGGGTGGTGGTGCACTAGTTAACAAGACGGTGGCACAAGCTAGAGTTGATTGAAAACATGGCAGCGAACTCACAACAATTTCTGAGTCGTGGTTCGGATGTGCTTCTAAGAAGGGTGAGTGAAGTGAGCGAGGTTGAAGAGCTTCGTCAACAAATGGGTAACATGAACGCAATGCTTCAACAAGTTGCAGCCGCGGTTATACCAAGTTCCTCTCAATCTTATGAGGACGAGCAAGCTAATGCGATCTTTCCAAACCAACAAAGACGGTATGATCCCTACTCCAACACTTACAATCCGGGATGGAGAGATCACCCCAATTTTAGCTATGCCAATAAGCAAGGAGCAATTCAACAACCTAGTTTCAACAACCCGAGTGGATTTCAACCTCAACAACAACAATTCCAACCGAGACAACAATTTCAACAACAACAACAACCTCAAATGGGGTCCAATATGGAGGAGTTGCTTTGAAATCTTTTATGCAAAGAACGGAGAGTTCGGTTAAGGAGTTGCAAACTCAAGTTGGTTCTATGGCTATGGAGTTGAATCAATTGAAGGCACAAAATGGTGGGAAACTCCCTTCTCAACCTATCAACCCGAAAGAGGGTGTTAATGCAATTACATTGAGAAGTGGTACACAACTTGTGCAACCCGAAGTTCTTGATTCGGGCACGGTGGAAACACCAAAGGAACTGTTTTGGAGGAGAAAACCGAGGATTCTCCACAAACTTCGAGGTACCTATTCCTAACTCTAAAACTCCGGTTTCTACTTATGTTCCTCCTCTACCTTTCCCTCAGATTTGCAAGTTCTAAGAAGGCGGAACTAGAAAAGGAGATTTTAGACGTTCTCAAAAAGATCCATGTGAACATACCACTCATAGATGCAATCAAGCAAGTTCCAAAGTATGCAAAAGTGTTGAAGGACTTGTGTACCAATAAGCAAAGGCTCAAAGGTAATGAAGTGCTTAGTGTGGGGGAGAATGCTTGGCAATCTTACAACACAAACTCCCACTTAAGTGCAAGGACCCGGTAGCTTTGATATTCCGTCACAATTGGTAACAAAACATTTAACAAAGCTATGTTGGACTTAGGTGCTTCCGTTAATGTCATGCCTGCGTCTATGTACAATTCACTTGATCTTGGTCCTCTTAAAAAGGCTGGAATTGTGTTGCAATTAGCCGATCGTTCTAATGTCTACCCGATGGGTATTGTTGAGGATGTTCTTGTGCAGGTTAATCAACTTGTATTTCCAGCGGACTTTTGCGTGTTAGAGATGGATGAAGGTGCACCGGACTCGTCTCTTCCATTGCTACTTGGGCGTCCCTTCATGAAAACGGCGAAAACCATAATTGATGTGGACAAGGGAACGTTAACTATGGAGTTTGATGGAGAAATAATACGTTTCAACATTTTCGAGACGATGAGATATCCTAGCGATGTCCACTCTTGTTTCTCCATTGATATGATGGACACATTGGCGCAACAAATGTTTGAGTTGAATGGTGGTGATACTTTGGAAACCGTTCTCACTACACCTATTGACAATGGTTATGCGTATAGTGATGAGATGAAGGAAACCATTGGTTCTCTTAACTCATTACCGGAAAAATCAGCAACTAAGAATGTTTCATATGCGTCTTTACCTTGCAATAATGAAAAACTTGTGCCATCTATTATTAAACCTCCAAGTTTAGAATTGAAACCTCTTCCAAGTCACTTAAAGTACTTGTACTTGGGTGACAATGAAGAATTACCCGTGATTGTTTCTAACGAGCTTAATGAATTACAGGAGCAAAAACTTCTACGGGTGCTAAGGAAGTACAAGACGGCCATAGGATGGACAATCGCCGATATCAAGGGTATTAGCCCTGCCGTTTGTATGCATAAGATTCGTGTGGAGGATGATTCAAAGCCTACAAGGGAAGCGCAACGTCGTTTGAATCCTCCCATGATGGAAGTGGTGAAAAAGGAGATACTCAAGCTTTTGGACGTGGGTGTTATCTACCCCATCTCCGATAGCAAGTGGGTAAGCCCGGTGCAAGTGGTACCAAAGAAATCGGGTGTGACGGTGGTGGAGAATGATAAGAATGAACTTGTCCCAACTCGTGTGCAAACCGGTTGGAGGGTTTGTATTGATTATAGAAAATTGAATGCCACCACTAGAAAAGATCACTTTCCTTTACCTTTTATTGATCAAATGCTTGAACGTTTAGCTGACACTCTTACTATTGCTTTCTTGATGGCTACTCGGGTTATAATCAGTTGTGATAGCACCGGAGGACCAAGAGAAAACCACTTTCACTTGTCCTTTCGGTACTTTTTGCTTATAGAAGGATGCCTTTTGGCCTATGCAATGCTCCTACTACTTTTCAAAGGTGTATGGTAAGTATCTTTTCGGAATATGTTGAAAACATAATCGAAGTGTTCATGGATGACTTTAGTGTCTTTGGTGATTCATTTGACCTTTGCTTGAACAATTTGTCTCTAATCCTTGAACGATGTGTTGAAACAAATCTTGTGCTAAATTGGGAGAAGTGCCATTTCATGGTAACTCATGGCATAGTTTTAGGCCATATAATATCTTCTAAAGGCTTGGAAGTCGATAAATCTAAGATAGACCTTATTCGTGCTCTAACCCCTCCCACTACGGTGAGGAGATTCGTTCTTTTCTTGGTCATGCGGGTTTTTATCGTAGGTTCATCAAGGACTTTTCCAAGATAGCATCACCACTTTGTACCCTATTGCAAAAAGATGTGGTTTTTAACTTTGATGAGAAGTGTGTGGCGGCATTCAATCGTTTGAAAGAACTTTTGATTTCAGCCCTATCATTAAACCACCGGATTGGAGTAAGCCGTTTGAACTCATGTGTGATGCAAGTGACTATGCGGTTGGTGCGGTGCTTGGGCAGCGTGTGGGGAAGCTTCCTCATGCCATTTATTATGCTTCTAGAACGTTAAATGAGGCTCAACAAAACTACACAACCACTGAAAAGGAGTTATTAGCCATTGTTTTTGCTTTAGAAAAGTTTCGCTCTTATCTAATTGGTACAAAAGTTGTTGTCTTTTCTGATCATGCAGCACTTAGATACTTGCTTACAAAGAAAGAGGCGAAACCGAGGCTCATACGATGGATATTACTCTTGCAAGAGTTTGATATTGAAATCAAAGACAAGAAAGGAATTGAGAACACCGTTGCGGATCACTTGAGCCGACTTGCTGTGGACAAGGAGACTATCCCGTTGCGTGAGAGTTTTCCGGACGAGCAACTATTCTCCATTGCCTTTGGAGAACCATGGTACGCTGATATTGTTAATTACTTAGTGTCTAAACAAATCCCAAAGAACTTGTCTCGTGCTGAGAGGGACAAACTTAAGAAAGTAGCAAATCAATACATATGGGATGATCCATACTTATGGAAGCATTGTAGTGACCAAGTAATACGTAGGTGTGTTCCCGAAATTGAATTTAACTCTATCTTGTCTTTTTGCCACTCATATGCTTGTGGAGGACACTTAGGTAGTAAGAGAACCGCTCTCAAGGTATTAGAATGTGGTTTCTTTTGGCCAACTTTGTTTAAGGATGCACATGCATTTTGTATCACATGTGATAGGTGTCAAAGAACCGGCAATCTAGGTGCTCGAAATCAAATGCCGCAAACTATTATACAATTTGTGGAAGTCTTTGATGTTTGGGGAATTGATTTTATGGGCCCTTTTGTCAATTCTAATGGGAATTATTATATTTTGCTTGCTGTGGATTATGTTTCGAAATGGGTGGAAGCTAAGGCCGCCCCAACTAATGATTCTAAAGTTGTTTCAGATTTTGTGCAAGCTAATATATTTGCTAGGTTTGGAATTCCAAGGGCTATAATTAGCGATGGAGGCTCACACTTCAAAAACAGGTTCTTGCAAAGCTTGCTAAGGAAGTACAATGTGTCGCATAGGATTGCAACTCCCTACCATCCGCAAACTAATGGACAAGCCGAAGTTTCCAACCGAGAGGTGAAATCAATTCTTGAAAAGACGGTGAATCCAACAAGGAAAGATTGGAGCATGCGACTTAATGATGCTTTGTGGGCGTATAGAACCGCATATAAAACACCTATTGGGATGTCTCCTTTTAGGCTTGTTTATGGCAAACCTTGTCACTTACCCGTAGAAATTGAGCATAAGGCGTTTTGGGCTATTAAACAATGCAACATGGAGTTGGATGGTCTTTGGAAAGCAAAGGAAGTTACAACTTCAAGAGTTGGAGGAGATTCGTAATGATGCATTTGAAAGCTCACGGATTTACAAGGAAAAGACGAAAGCTTTTCATGATAATATGATTTCTAATAAACAATTTTGCATAGGGCAGAAAGTGCTTTTGTTTAATTCTCGTTTGCAATTATTTCCGGGTAAATTAAGGTCACGATGGATTGGACCTTTTATTGTGACTAATGTGTTTTCTCATGGTGCAGTGGAAATTCGTAGTTTAGCTACAGGTAATGAACTTAAAGTTAATGGGCACCGGTTGAAACCATATTATGAGAACTTCACTTCGAGGTGGTGGAAGGAGTTAACCTTGTGGATGTGCTCCCTCTGGAGGAGTCATAGAAAGCAAGGAGATAGTCGGGCTGACGACTTTAAACCAAGCGCTAATTGGGAGGCAACCCAAAGGATGAGTATTTCTTATCTTGTATTTATTTCTTTTCTTGTTTTTTAGTTTTTTTTGTTTTGTTTTTACTTTGTTAGGATTTCCCACCTTGGCTTACTTTGGACGATTCAATTTTACATTGAGGACAATGTAAAGTTTAAGTGTGGGGGAGCATTTATATGTTTTAGTTTGATTTAAAAAAAAAAAAAAAAATCAAAAAAAATAGAAAAAAAAAAACAAAAAAATTGTGCTTTTTGAACTCCGAAATCTAGAACTTGTGCCTTTAGGATGACACCATTAGTGGATGGAACCATTTTGAATGCAGGAGTTGAGGAACCAATTAACTAAAGGGGACGAACATAGCTCAGAAATCACAAATTAACATGATAGTTGTTACCATATCTCGGAATATCACCATATCACATTCTATTTTTATTTTTCCATATTTATCTATTGTTCTCTAAGTGCTTTGGTGGGTCACTAAACATCGACGTGTTATTACTGCTAGGATGAAATAGAGTGGTTGAGTTACTAGAAAAAAAAAAAAAAAAAAAAAAAAAAAAAAAAAAAAATATATGAAAAGAAAAAAAAAAAAAAGGACCGATCAATTAGACCAAAACTGAATAAAAAGACACTTGGGAATAGCAGTATGTGTGAAACGTAGTCCCTGTCTCCGTCGCCTAAACAAGCGTGGAATGCAGGATCCAAGGCAACTATCATGTACTTGCGACAAGAAGCATGCGCTTGGATCCAAAAGATCTAATCATGCCGTCTAAGAAAAAAGAAATTGGATCCAGTTTGATCCAATCTTAAAAAAAAAAAAAAAAAAAAAAAAATATTATTGTGTTGAATAAAGTCACTTTTGGTTCCCTTGTATATGCCAATTGATTTGATGTAGCATTCAGCACTAAGTAGCTCAATCCAATAGGATTAGGTTCATCTTAGCAGTGACCTTCAGACAGATATGGGAAACATCGAACACTTGTGAATATTCGCCAACATCTACATCTTTATCCATCTTCTTAATCTTTTCATTGAGATTGTGGTTGTTAGTTTCCGAGTATTGTGGCTTGTTCGACTATCTAAATAGAGTTTATTTACTAATAATTGAATTGAATTTGCAAGGTATCTCCTCCTGTAGTCAATTTGGATTCGTTCATTGATTTGTCACGAATAGACGGAGTTTGAAATATAGGTTTTGTAGGTATATCTCTAGTAAACCTTCACGAGACTATAACTCGTCCACTAGGGACACTTAGTGGTTTAAAGGCTTGTTATTTACGCTAAAAGTGACCGTAGCCTCGACGACATGGAGTTGTTGTATTTTTATTGTTTTGTTTGATTTGCTCGAGGACAAGCAAAGTCTAAGTGTGGGGGAATCTGATAGGTGTAGAATACACCGTATTTACTATATAGAGTTTATGCTTTCTTTGCTATTTTTCTTGTGAATTATGTACTTTACGCGTGATTTTGGGTTTTATAGGTACTTTGGAGTCATTCGGAGTGAAACAAGAAGAAAACGTTCAATTGGAGCTAAATGGAGCGAGGAGGTCAATTCATAGGCGAGACATGGAGCCGGCTGAGAGTGCGCAAGGAGATGGGAAGAATTAGACTATCGGTTACACTGGCCCGATGGGCCCAATAATAGTGGTGGCCCGTATCTAACAGTGGGTGCCATTAGTTATTCCATTACCCCTTATCTTCTTCCATGGGTACCCCCAATCAGTTCCCCTTTTTATTACCACAACCCTAGGATTGAGAGAAAATCAATTCTCTTAATCATTTCTTTCAAACTCAGAGTGTTTGCAGCCATGGTGATTTGCCTGAGATTGATTTTAAATCAATAAGAGAAGCAGAGGTAGTGGTGGTGAGTTAACGAAGTTGAAGATGGCAATGCTGGAAGATCTGAGCAGTGAAAGATTGGAGGTGCTGTTATTATGAGATCGAGTAGATGAAGTTGATGGGATTTGTTGCTGTTTGAGAGAGACAGAGATGTGAATCAATGTCGTTGTTGGGTCAAGAACCTGAGATGGTCCTGGTGATGCTGAAGTTTCACAGGAACTATCTGAGATGGTGGTGATATAATGAGAATGGATCTACTGGTGTGGCTGTTGAATGCGAGAGGAAGAAATCTGAGATGGGTCTGGTTCAGATCGATGGATGATTGAGCTGAGGAGACTCAGATGAATGGGTTTTCAAGTTAGAATTTGTGAGGAGTCTCAAGGGTTATCATGATGAAGTTCTAATAGAAAGATGGGTTTGTTCTGATAGTGACAGGGTGTTGCCACGTATAACAATGAAATGACAGGTCTCGGTGGTCTTGTTGGTGTATCAAGAGATGAAAAGAATGGTTCTAGTATAGTAAGTGCCAGTGGAGTTACAGGGAGATAAGGGTGGTGCTTCTGATGGTGTTGGCTGTGTTGCTCTGTGTGTGAAGCTTGGGAGTGTATTGATCTGATGTTGCTAGCTTCAGGGTGTAGGAAAGGGCAGGATGTATTGCAGTTCTAGCTGGTCCTGTCATGGTTTAATGTTGGCTATTCTGGTGGTGCAAGAGGCTAATGCTTGACAGGGATGGTGTTCTTGAACAAGGTGAGGGCTCAAGCTGTTGCAGGTTTTAGCCATGGTCACAATGGCTGTGAAGTGTCAGGTGTAATGGGTCACCGAGGTGTTGGTTGGCCTGAGATAGCAGTGTGGCTCAATTGGCCTTGTTGTGGCGGCAGCTTGGTCTGTAACTGAGCCAGGAAATGGTGAGTAGAGGAAGCAATGAAGGAGAGATGGCATTTCAGGGGAACAATGGACAGGGCTTGATGGCAAGATTGGGCTGTAACCTGAGATGGAGTTTGGCCAAGGAATATGGAGCTGAAGGCCCAGGTCAAGAGAGGATAAACTGGAGCTGTAAGAATGTACAGGGAACAAGAGATGAATGTTGTGTTGATTGCAGAGCTGTAGCTGCAACTGTAAGCCATGTTTGTGTTTGTGAGAGGCATTGCAGGTGGAGATGCAGGCAGGCTATGGAACTGGAGCTAAAGCTGTTGGCCTGACAAGGCTTGAGCTAAAGATAGCAGAGAGGAGCGAGAATATGGCATGTGATGCTGAAGTGGATGGTGTGAGCTGTGAGCTTCTACAGGGCGAGGCGAACTGTCTTTGTTGCGGGGGTTTTCGATTCGGTAGATGGTGGCCTTATTCTTTGTGGAAGAATTGGAGTTGAATTGCAGGTCAGAGTGCAAAGCTGGTGGTATTGCAGGTGGGAGGCATTGAAGTGTTGCTGGGTTCAGCTGGTTGAGCCAAGGGCGAGGGGGTGTGCAGATTGCAATGGAGCTGTAAGACCCTGATGTTGTGGGAGCCTGAGCTGATATTCAAGTAGCAGCTGAGAAGACTGGTGGAGGTCTGGTTGTAGTGCAATACCCAGATGAAGTTGTTAATGGATGTGCATTGAGAGTGTTTTACAGGGCTCAAGGTTAGGATGATGGCCTGACTGACTTGGTGGTGGCAGGCTAAAATTAAGTGAATTGCAGAGATGGCTAGCATTGTGATGATTGCAGGGATTGAGGCTCAGATGGTGTCAACTCAAAAGCGATTGACTTGTTTTGGAGTTGCGGACGATGGCACATCTTTGTGTATGGAATAGCAGTTGTGACCCGAGGTTGAATGGGAGAAGCTTGTGGGTATTGTAATGGCATTGCAGCCATGAAGCTACAAGCTCTAAGTTGGGACAGGCAGAGATAAAGAGAAAAGAGACATTGGAGTTGGAGCAGAGCCATCTTGGCCATGACTGAAGCAGGGAAGGAATGCAGCCATCATGGCTAGCTACACCAGAGAGCTCTGGCCAGTGCAACAGACCCAGGCAAGGTCACTCAGCTCAGCTGAGTTTGACTCAGATCTGAATCAGGGATGAACCGGACTGACTCAATGGTTTGCTCTAACTCGGTTTGACTCAGTGAGTTAGCTCGTTGACTCGGTCTTAACCCGTTAACCAGCCGATCCGACCCGTTGACCGGTGACCGGGCGGACTTTGCCGGTCACCGGAGCCGATTTCCGGGAATTTTCCGGCCAATTTCCGGCCACAATCCCATTTTCCGGCGACGATTTTTGGACATATTTTCTACACGGGTTTCTCACTCCGTGGGCTTGGTGGACTTGCATCTAATGGACTTTGAAGACAAAACCTAGTTTTGGAAGGAGAGAAAGGCTATAAAAGAGGAATTCTACAACTTTTGGAAATCATCATATCTCATATCTTTTCTTGGAACTTGGGAGAGCGTTTCTTTTACACAACTAGGGTTTGGTTGTGTTCTTCTTCCTCTTTGTTTTATTATTGAATATTGATGATGATGAACTCCATAGCTATGAGTAGCTAAATTCTCTATTATTGGTTAAGGATGTAGTCCGATTTCTAAAACTTGTGTTTGCTTTATGCATTAGTTTTCTCTCTTGTTTATCGTTCAATTCTCTGCATGGTTTCTATGATCACATGATTGAAGTATTGTGATAGGGTTATGGTGTTTGATTAGTTAAGTGGCCAATTAATTGAACTTGCATCTTAGTCCATAGCTATTTTAGGGTTTTCATCAAGCGATAACCTTGAATACAAGTAGCATGATATGTTTACGGTTTGTAGTGATACACTCTCGTAATCATATGTAGAGTTTGACCATTGTCCGAATTGTTTTGCGCAACGCATGACAATTGCATTGATTAGCCTATTTCAAACTTAATGCTCCTAGGAATTGAACTTGATTAGCGCAAGGCGTTAGGTTATTCTTTAGGTAGAATTCACATATGCAGCCCTAATGTGTGTGTTGATGAACTTGAGAAATTAATAGATTATCTTGCTTTCTTGATTCTCTAGGCTTTTGATAACACAAGAGATTAAATAGTAATTCTATTCATATTTGCAAACACATGTCTAAGATTGAAGATGAATTCCTTGACCAATATCTCTCTCCATTGATTACTTTCTACAATTTACTTTGCTTTTAATTTGTTTTTATTGTTTAATTAGAAATAAGAAATCCCCCCAATTGGTTACTTTAAGAAATTGATTACGAAATAACTACAATCGCCTCTCTGTGGATACGAACTCTCTCTTACCATATACTTCATTCATATATTAGTGAGTAGGAAAGTGAATTATTTTTGTGTCGGCTGACAACCGATCACATGACATTACAGCTGAGTATTAAAATATTTCTTAAATCAACTTCTAAAAAGTTTAAGATATTTATACAGAGTTTGGTTAGTTGATATCTTCAATGAGATAAAAGAAGCTCAAGTAAACTAAGAAAATGATGGTTCCATTGTTATGACCTTAACTCGGGTCTGTAAATGACATTTCTTAACAATATTTTTATTGATGTTGGAGAGTTCATACTCTTAATTGGATTAGAGTCATGTTCATGTTGGTATCAAATAGATTGAAGTTTCTTGATTATATTTTTTATTCTTCTAAAATATAACTGAATAACTTAATTTATAATTTGCTAACACAAAATGAACATGATATTACATCTGAATATTAAAATATTTCTTAAATCAACTTCTACAAAGTTTAAGATATTTATACAGAGTTTGGTTAGTTGATATCTTCAATTAAATAAAAGAAGCTCAAGTATTAGATGATACCCACAGGGTAAAAGATAGGTGTTGGATCTTTAGATGCAATATCTAGATGGGTTCCTATGCACTAAACTCTCTCGAACCAAGATAATCTTTAGAAAACTCGACATTTTAGTCATCGCGATCACATATGCGCATATGAACCATATCTTCTAGCAAAAGTTAGACTTTACCTTTTTGGAAGACCAAAACTTCTTCATCTGCATCAATGATAAAATTCATGGAATGACAATTTATGTAGTCCCAATATATATAGGTATAGTGACACATCCCACAAAAAGATATTGTGCATCACTATATTGCCACTAAACCACTTTCTTTATTGCTTAAAATCAATTTCCTGAAATCAGAAAATGAAAGATTATAGGTGACCTTTTAATAAGCCAGTTCCGTGTTGCTTGTTTTGAGGCTTCCTAAATTTCAGTATTAGCAAGATGGTTGACTATGTATAAATAATTTAAGATGATCTTCTAACATAATAACCATTTTTTTTTGTGTGTTAATTGCATATAACCATTATTTGACTATGCATGAAGAATTTAAGATAAACAAGTAAACCATCAAAAGGTTATAAATATGAAGAGATGTAATTTCAAGGTTTATATGATACAAAGAATTAGAAGAATAACAAATATAATCAAGAAACTTCAGTCTACTTGATAGCAACATGTACACGACTCTAATCCAATTAAGAGTATGAACTCTCCAACAAAAATAATAATACAGTTAAGAAATGCCATTTACCGACCCAAGTTAAGGGCATGACAATGGAACCGTCATTTTCTTCGTCATTTATTTTCACTCCATGTAAATCCTATGGTTTTGGCTTGAAGAACTCAAAGTCTAATCGGACAATTCCCTGCCAGAGAAAAATTAAAAATATTGTATAAAAAACTAGAAATTAAATGGTATAGTATTAAAAAAAACTAACATAAGAATAAAAATGAATATATAAAAATCATATTTGATCAGTATCATTTGACTGCAAATGAAAAACCAAAATCGAGATAACAAAATAAAATATTAATGAAAAGAACCAAAGAGAAATTAAACTGCATAAAATATTAATGAAAAGAATCAAAGAGAAATTAAACTGCATAAAATATTAATGAAAAGAATCAAAGAGAAATTAAACTGCATAAATGAGACAAAAATTAGGCGTGAGGCACCATGAATCCATTGATGTTAAACAAAAAATTAAAGAGAAAAGCTAACAACAATTATCACAATCAACCAAAACAACAGTGAATCATACGGGAAAAATTTTGCTCGCGCGCAGTGCGAGATCATTTTAGAACTAGCAGATATATGGCCGTCAGATCAAGAGAGATATGACGTCGTCTAACCGGGAGTTAACCCAACTACTTCACCGAATATTTGGTTAAAATAAAAACATCGTCTAACCGGGAGTTAACCCTGACTTGCTTTCATAACTTCAAGCGCGCGATTAAAGCGATAATTTACCTAACATCATGATGTTCTTTCTTATTGTATGAAAATATGGTTTCTGTTAGTTTTTCTGCTTCATTGGTGGAAAAATCAATCAAAGCCTATCATCAACAATAATCAATGATTAGTTTTCTGAAGATTGTATAGTACTAGTAGCTTCGATTTTCAGTATTTTATTATCATGATGGGTACCTCCCGTTTTTTGTAGAGGCGCTCTTGAATCAGATATAGGGATATACCATGACCCATCAACTAAAAACACAAAAAACAAACGTTCATCATCACATCTCAGCATTGAGTTCATAAAGGTCCAAGTTATAACATACGGTGATCATCAAGTCATCAACATCTTCATCATAAATATAATAATTATCTATGAAATCATGGTTATGATATAATTAATCACCATTAATAAAAGTGATCATTGTCAACAACATCATCACCGTCAATGGAGATTTCCTATGTCCGATAGAATAATTTTCTGGGTTCTTAGGAAACTGAGATTCGTCAAGTTTTTCAAACAAAGTTGGAGCAGCACTAACTGTCTTTCACATATTTCGCAATGAAACGAAACCAAATATTCGCTTGGACAAGTGCCTAAAACATTCGGCTGATAACTGGGGTTAAATCCTGGTTAGATGATGTCATATCTCACTTCATCCGACGACCATATATCTGCAAGTTCTAAAATGATCTCGCACCGCGCGAGCAAATTTTTTTCCAAATCATACCTTTAAAATAGAGTTGAGTTCATAAAGGTCCAAGTTATAACATACGGTGATCATCAAGTCATCAACATCTTCATCATAAATATAATAATTATCTATGAAATCATGGTTATGATATAATTAATCACCATTAATAAAAGTGATCATTGTCAACAACATCATCACCGTCAATGGAGATTTCCTATGTCCGATAGAATAATTTTCTGGGTTCTTAAGAAACTGAGATTCGTCAAGTTTTTCAAACAAAGTTGGAGCAGCACTAACTGTCTTTCACATATTTCTCAATGAAACGAAACCAGATATTCGCTTGGACAAGTGCCTAAAACATTCGGCTGATAACTGGGGTTAACTCCCAGTTAGATGATGTCATATCTCACTTCATCCGACGACCATATATCTGCAAGTTCTAAAATGATCTCGCACCGCGCGAGCAATTTTTTTTCCGAATCATACCTTTAAAATAGAGTTGTGCAAAGGATGAACCTTGGGAAATGAATTTGATTATAAAAGGGATTAAGTTAAGAGTTAAGTTGATGGACATTTAATTGGAATAAAAGTAACGGTTTGACATTAAATGAGAGGAATAACTCCCAAATAAATGGCATCAAAAATATAATTCATTGTCTTAAGTAAAATCAATATGTGAATTAATTTGGACCCTTCTTTATATGCCTAAAATATTGATTGAAAATCTTAAATATGTAGCTCAATCTGGACCATCCTTTATATGCTAGAAATGTAACCAAATAACTTAAATATATGCCTCAATCCGGGCCATCCTTTATGTGTCCAAATTGTAGATCTCCGTCCAAATAGAAAAACACCATTGTCCCTTATAATATATATATATAGATATAAAGCGTATTATATCCAAGTAACCAAAAGAACTATTATCAATAGAATCCTTCTCTTTCTCCGCCTCTTCCTTTTTCCCTATTATTCAACTGTAAAACGTTATCAGCACGAGCTCTAACCCTGCCAGAAAAACAGAATTTTTTTTCTTCCGATTATCATCAAATCAGTGAATACTTTTCGGAAAAGCTCTATTGTAGTATGATTTTGGCACTTCTATTTATCCTTTTTCTCCAATCATCTGTTTGTAAAAGGTAAGCAAGAAGGAATCAATCGGACAAGAATTTGGACTGTTGGACTCAGATGGACTTGAGTATCACCATTGAATGGATGATGTGGAGACCGCTTTTGTAGCAAAATAATGCACTCACACGAGTCACACCATCAAACCCTCTGCTGACAAAAATGTTGCCCCATCAACTGAAGTAGAAAAGGCTAAAGATCTCTGATATTTGAAGATACATATTGAACATCATCTCCTTTGGGCATACCATCATGTAAGATGTCCTTAAAAACTATGGGATGAACTAGCAAACCGTTTTGGGATCATCCATGATTCTCTTCTCCCACAGTTGAATGAACAGTGGCATGACATCCAGTTTCTTGATTATGTGAAGGTAAGTGAATTCCAGAAAGACATGATTCAGCTACAAGCACGCCTAGACTTATATGGAAAGAAACTCACGGATGGTGATATGATTCAAAAGACATTGTCTACTCTCTCTTTGGCATCCATCATTTTAGCCAACCAATACCACATAGAGGTTGACAATAAGAGAATAACAACTTTTTGCAAGTTGATCAACTTATTGCGGGTGGATAAAAGGCACAATAAAATTCTAGCAAACAACAATGCTAGAGCTATCAGGAAAAAGAAAATTCATGAGGCTAACTATGGCAAGGTTAACAAAGGAAAACACCCCAAAGAAAAGAGGGTTAAACATGTTGATTCATATTCTCATGCTCCATACTCACGTAGGGATAATAACCCACGTGGAAAAGGAAGGGCCATCGTGGAAGGGACCATGGGAGTGGAGGTAATTATAATACCTGGTCTAGAGATGTTACTTGTGGACCTAGTGGTAGGGGCAAAAATGTTGAAAAAACTCATAAGAACCCCCATCTAAGAAGTTCGAGAATGGCAATGCCCCTTGTTACAGGTGTGGATTCACCGGACAATGGTGCTGATAAGCACGTAAGTGTTGCATTTTTATACCCATATTTATATTAGCTAGGTCTCATTTATTGGCTTATAAAATTGTTTTAGTCCCTTTATAGGAAATACAAGCAATTCAGACACTCGGAGAATAAATGGTTTAAGTAGAAGCTAAAATGGCATTTGCGACGAAAAGGACCAAGGCCATTCACTAAAACAAAAGGTGGAGCCTATATAATAGTGGTATGCCTTGCTGATATTGCTGCCACTCCATTTTCGGCGTTGGTACCACTCAAGGAAGTCACTGCCAGAAAACAAAGATACATTTGTTAACTCAAGCACATAATACCACTAGGAATTAAGAAATAGTGGGAGTGTTGTCTGTTAAGTGGTAAGGCATGTGAAGGGTTAAAGGAGGAGAGTGACGTGGCCACCTCTAACACCACATCTCATTCCTTATCAAAATAAAAGAAAGCAAATGGTTTTGAGCACCATTATCTCTAGTATGCATGGTACTCCCTTCGTCCCACTATTAGATAATAAAAAGTTTATTCCTACGACACTATTTGGGATGATTGTTAGTCTCATTCTCCATTTTGGCCAACTTAGTTGAATTAGTTCTTGAAGGGACCTTTGTATTCAAGGAGATGTTTTCTGCCAGAGGAGGATACCACTGACAACTGGTTGCTATTAATGGTGGTGGTGGCTAGGACTCGTAGAATGGAAATTGGATGTACTGGTTTTATCTAGGGTCTGTGATAATATAGTGAGTTCTCGGGAAGTTGGTTGTGAGAAAACTGCAGACGTAAATGGAGATGAGAAGCGAGTCAAGTAGGCAGTGGTGGTTCTTCTCAGATTGGTTTTGTAGGTGGTTGTGCTAAACTTGAGTAAATGGCTCTACTGTGAGCTCGTGGTTCTCTGACTCGGAAATAATGGGAAGATAAAAACGGTTATTTAAAATCTCAATGGATTTCAAGGGTTTTGTATGGTGCTGTGTCGAGAGTTAAACACGAACGATGGAAGAATCATTGGCAGCTGTTAGTAGCTCAGCTGAGATGTCAATGGAGATGGGGAAGCAATAAGTTAGGGTTCTATCTTATCTGTTTCGGATGAATTTAATTCATGGATGTGTACTTGGATGGAGGATAGTCATTGTTATGATGTGAAGATGAAGCTGGTAGGTTTTTGAGGGTCTATTTATTGAATGTTGAATATTGATAATGATTCTGTAAACTTCAAAGGAATAAGAATAGGAGTTGATGTTTCAGTTGTTGTTGTTGATGCTTGGTAGACCAATGAACTTATACAATGTAAGCTAAATATGAATAACATATGATCAACAACAGTAGTTGATGCCATAAATACTGAAAACTAGAGACATATTATACCAGTAAAATGGTTCAACAACAGTAGTTGGTGCCATATTATACAAGTAACATGGTTCAACAACAAAAGATGGTTATTTGTGTGTGTGTTTTTTATCAGTTGTTGATATTGTGAGTGATCTTATTACTTAGAAGTAGATTTTTGACCTTTTTTGTTGGTGGACATGCCATTCCCTTCTTTGTATAGGTTCTTTCACTATGACAAATGAACTTGTGTTGTTAAACCATGTGATCTTATTTTTAGAGCACTGCTCGGTCAAACTCGCAAGCGTTGCTATCTCAAGCTTGTTGTCAAGATTAGTTGCCAAAACTATAAATCTTGATTTCTAGTATGCTTATAGATAAGTCTCGGACTAGGATAGAAAGTGTAGTTGAGCTCTAGACTCCATGGCGATCATCATATAAAGACGAAGAACTACTCAAGGAACTGGTGGAACTTCATCGACTAAAAGGTATGTGGAGACTTCCACTTATCTATCACTCAAAATTCTATCTACTCTATCTCTTATCTTGATACAAAAGTCGTATTGCTATATAAACTTTGATTATACACATTTGTTATTTCGAGCCGAGTTTATCTCGCTTATCTATTTCTCGAAATATGTGTTGGTAAGCTTTCGCTTTGACCAAGTTCATCTTTACTAATGACGAAAGTCATATTAAGTTTCAATTACTTGAAAATTGCTTTGACGAAAAATAGCTTGTGAACAACAACTATATAACGTCCTCTAAGAATGTTTCAATGATTGAAATGAGAGTTTAGAATATATAACCATGGTTGGATATAAACATTGTGTGATAACTCATACGTGTGTAAGTCCTTATTCCTTGAACCAAAGTATGCGTACTTTGCTGCTCAGGAAAACCGGAACTAAAGTCCGCGTACCAGTACGCGTACTGTCGAAAGTTCACATCCCGTGAATTTCTGCTGGAGTTTGTGAACTGAAAACAAACTTATTCCGGGTACTTAAGTCCGCGTACCAGTATGCGTACTTAAGTTGGTTATTTTCTAAAAACAATTATTCGTGAACTTAAACTTATATAAACTAAGGAATGCATGTTTGCAAACCGTGTCTATAAAGTTCATGAATTGATTCGAGTGAATCAAATCGTTTTTGCTTCGATTGTGTCTTGTATACTTCTATAAGATCTAAGCAATTGAACAACTCTCTAACTAGTTCATTTGAGTCATTTGAACTAGTTATGGTAAAGAAGAATATGGTTGATATGAAAGTGCTCATATGGCTAACTGTTTGGTTAACTATTGTTGAACCAACTAAGTGTATATGTTTGGGTACGGTTACACAAACCTAAATAAACGTGCATTTCATTTGTGTGTAACAACCTAAGTTTCGATCTAACGGTTGAAAGATATTAGCTTGAATCTAATCAGGTTTTCATCTAACGGTGAATATTGAATGCTTTGTTACCAATGTATCTTAGATTGCAAACCCTGATTTGAAAGACTATATAAAGGAGAACTCTAGCAACTGGGAAACCTAATCCCCACACCTTCTATGTGATACTAGTTGTATAAGCTAGAGTCGATTCTCCTTTAACCTTAGGTTTCTATTGAGACCCTGTAGGTTAACGACTTGAAGACTTCATTGGGATTGTGAAGCCAAACCCAACTATTTTCTTTGTAGTTGCGTGATCTGATCTTGCTGATTCTATCATACTAAGTACAATCGTAAGATTGGCTTGAGATTGATTTCTCCTATAGGTAAGATTAAAAGATGTCACAAACATCTTCGTCTCATCGTTTGTGATTCCGCAATATCTTCTTTCGCTAGTCGATTAAGATTATTGTGAGGTGATTGATAATTCTAGGTTGTTCTTCGGGAATATAAGTCCGGGTTATCAATTGGTTCCTGTTCACCTTGATTTATCAAACGACGGAACAAAAACTCGTAGGTATTTCTGTGGGAGACAGACTTATCTATTACCGTAGACTTTTCTGTGTGATACAAATTTGTTTATTAAAGTCTTCGACTTTGGGTTGTAGCAACTCTTAGTTGTGGGTGAGATTAGCTAAGGGAATCAAGTGCGTAGTATCCTGCTGGGATCAGAGACGTAAGAAGCACAACTGTACCTTGGATCAGTGTGAGATTGATTGGGGTTCAACTACAGTCCAGCCCGAAGTTAGTTTGTAGTAGGCTAGTGTCTGTAATGGCCTAATACAGTGTGTGTTCAATCTGGACTAGGTCCCGGGGTTTTTCTGCATTTGCGGTTTCCTCGTTAACAAAACTTCTAGTGTCTGTGTTATTTCTTTTCCGCATTATATTTAGTTATATAATTGAAATATCACAGGTTGTGCGTTGAATCGATCAATTGGGAAATTCAAACTTTGGTTGTTGATTGGAATTGATTGATCCTTGAACATTGGTCTTTGGTACCATTCAAGTCATTTCTCTTGTATTCAATTAGACTTGCAAATTTCTATTTGCTTGAGTAAGTAATGAATCGAGAAAGTGAGATATAACTCTTTGATATACTTTTATTAAGATTGAGTCTGACTGTCTAGTTGATTCTCTTAAAAGTATATTGGAGTTAGTCCATACAAATTGCTAAGCGAAATATTGGGCGTGGTTGTTAGACCCCCGCTTTTTTAATTGGTTTCAGAGCAGGCAAATAAAGATCTTACAAGTCTGTGTTTGTAGCAATCCGACTCTATGGACGATAAGAATATCTCAGATGACGCAACATCAGCTCAGAGTCACCCTCGTGAGTTTCAAAATCCTGAAGCTTCCAAGAAAAACCCTGTTTCCGGTCCTTTGACTGAATCTGCATTTAACTGGGAAAAATCTCTGGATGAACAGTTGGATGATCTTTTAGATGACAGTGATTCAGAAGAAGGACAAAGTATTGATGAGGAAGTCTCTCAATATATCAAGCTTTTTGACCATGCTTTGAAAGAAAATAAGTCAACCTCTTGCTTGAGTAAATACATGGCACCTCTCTGTCAAGAAAACAAAAAACTGAGAAAACTCTTTAAAGGTTATGATTGTGGATATAAGCTTTTACAATCTATCGTTAAAGATCAAGAAGAAGAAAGACGCTCAAAAGGGTCCGAATGTAATAATCTTCATCGAAATATCTTTGTGTTGAAAGAAAGACTTGCAGAATCTGAACCAAGATATGACTCTCAACAAAAATGTTTTAATGACAGAGAACTTAGTCTTCTCGCCAAAGAAAAATCCTTGGAGACTGACCTTGTTGATGCTCTTGATAAAGTAAAATCACTGGAAGAGAGTCTGAGTAGATTCAATTCTAGCTCTAAAAAATTATCTTCTATGCTTGGAGCATGTAAAGAACATCGTGATACACGTGGTCTACGCTATAAAGGAATAGACGCTCTAGAAACCAGTAAGATCAATTTTGTTAAAGCTAATGATAACTCTTCATGTGAAAAACTTTTTGCAGCTTGTAATGTTCCAAGAAACAAGGATTATGCTCCTTCTAAATATACTCATACGAGAACGGTCAAGAACAATTCCTTTAACTGCTATTATTGCGGAAACAAAGGACATCCTGAACGAAGATGTCGTTTTCGATTAAGGAATGAAAAACTTCACAACATTCTTGCATGGATGTCTAAAGAAGTTATTAAACCTGTCTCTCATGTTGTTGCAGGAAAAGGCATTGTCGGCAATCAAGAAAAATACTGTGATAAGTCTTTTCTTAATTGTGTTTTTGAGACTAAAAATGCCTACAATGGTAGAAGGAAGAACGGCAAAAGGGAAACTGACTTCTTAAATAACTCTGAGAAGAGAAAAAGGCATAGGAGAAAGAAAGAAAGGTTAAATTCCTTTTCTCTCTCTAAAGAAGGTTGCAGACCCAAGATGCCTTCTCCAGATTTGATACATATCCATAATCGAATCTCAGATCTTAAGTCAGCATAAACAGACTCAAACGGAGCATCAAAAAGACAAGGAAAGCAGCTGATTCAGGTACTCCTTGCTCCCCTCTTGTTAAAACTCTTTCAACTAGTTCTAGTGATTTTTCTATAAATCCTTTTGAAGGAAAGAGATAAGAAGTCAATATTGTTAATGAGCAAAATGCTCATCCAAATACAACATGACAGCTCAATGTAGCATCCTTCGTGTAGTTGTAGAAGGATGCTCATTGTTCTCAAGAAGTGTGTCTTGAGAAAGCAGTCGAGGTTGTATGTTATTTTTCTTCTTTTTTGATGATCAAAAAAAAAAAAAAAAAAAAAACAGGTGATCCTCGCTCAGTTCTTTTCTTAAGCAAATAGTTCTGATCATCCTCTCTTGAGAAAAATTCCCTGGTCGATTATCCTTTCTTTGAGTAGTTGTTGTCTATCAACAATTATTCTTTTGGTGTAAGAATATCATCCTTTGTTTAGAATGATTCTTGATTTTCTCAAGACTTAGTCTAAATTTGGATCCACTATTCTCTTGGTCTCATACCAGGATTGTGATAAGTGCACATACACCTGACCCACACGGACGTATACGAGTTTCCCTAGGGTTTTCTATGAAACTCTCTTTATATACATATGTGTCATGACCCCTTCTTGATACATATTTGTTCCGTAAGGTCAAAAATTTCTACTGAATTTTGGCGTGCACAATGGTTGGATGCAACAAGGATGATGAAGTCAAGAAGGACAAGACTATCGAGTTTCACAAGAACCCTGTTTTCATAACATGCTATCATGCTGTTGATCATGAAAACAAACTACTAGTTCAGATATCATCACAACTGATAGGAAATCTTCTTCGAGATTTTGAGGTCGTACGTGAACAACTCGGAATTGCAACAAGGAATCTTGATTTTCTGAAAAACGTACTAATCGAATTTTATATAGTGGTAAGAAGGTTGTCGTTCACTCGGACTTGATGAGATTGATTTTAAGAATTAATAAACTAAAAATAAAGAGGATATGTACAAAATATGGTCACAGGATGAAGAATTTACTGGGACTCGGGATTTTACTGTTTTTCATGTTCATGGGTTCATAAATTAATCCTAGACATTTATAGTTCAAAACAAAAGAAACAATAACTCTATTCTTTGCCAAAGTAGATTTCATAAAACATTAGTTGTAAGTTGTGAGCATGACGCATCAAAAGTAATTAAAACTAAGCATGTGACATCAAACAAAATAACAAATAATTAATAGAAATCATAAAACAATTAAATTCTATGCAAATAATTATAAAAGAATTATTTTAATTACCACATGAACGAAAAACAGCCTCCTCCGTCGTCCCAGTGATGGGGTTTAGCTCCTCATGCTCAAAACACACTCAAAATATAGATTCATGGCTCAAAAAGGTGTTTTATTGGAGAGAAATAATAATACAGCGAATCTGCAACACCTACTGGACGTTACAGAATTCACTGTTACAAGAGATTTTACTAACTGAAGATAAGCATGACTAATGGACTGTTACTGAACAGTTTGAATATAAGATACTGACTACGACTGTTCTCTACAGTATTATGTTCTTCAGCTTTAGGGTTCTTGAGAATGACACTTCTGATGTGTCATCTGCAACTCTCTTCTTCCTCTTCTCTGCTGCTACTGCAGAATCGCTTTGCAGCGATTTTTGTTGCTCTAAAACTACCCCTAACTCTTCATGACCACTCTCTGCAACACCAGCACCCTTATATAGCCAACTGACCCTAGAAATCTCGCTGAATCACTCCCAAAAATTCTGCCATTACTCGGCAGTAAAAGAATATATCCTCGAGATATTTTCTTCCCAAATTTGTCTTCTCACGCTGTTTTCTCATGTTGAAACACTCCAAACGTGCTGACATACGTCTAAGAAGAAGTCACGAACGCTGAGAACACACGCGAACCTTCCCAATAATGTAGCAGAACTCCAAGAATATCTCACCGAAGATATCTTTCCCTGTTTTCGACCAAGTCATGCCACACTCCTATTTCTTTGAACCTCAACCACTTACCATTCCTGTATGGATATAACATGTTGGTACCAACCAATAAGATCGAGAAAATCTCACAAAATCCGACCAAGTAACTCCAAGATATCCTCTAGCTCTGTTTTACTTCACAGTGATGTAACTTCCCCTTTCTTTCTCGAAACAAAAGACTACCTGCCCTGTTTCAGTGTAACAGGATTGTACGTAACCAATTCCAACCAAAAGTCCACACAAATATCTCCCAAAATCAATCCAGAAAAATCACGCAGAACAGTCCATCACTTTCCCGCCAATTTTATGTTCAATCTGAAGAAGAAAGGGTTGCCCCTTAACCAGCGTAGGGGTGCCGATAGCAGTTAGTGTACCCCTTATCAAATGAGGTACCCTTTATCCAAAATTTGGAGTCCGAATAACACGTGTCCTCCAGGTGCCAAAATCAACTTTTCGAGACGAACTTTCCAAAAATGTTTATTTCGCAAAAGTACCTACAAACACATAAAACACCATAATAAGTACGAAATCGAGTACCAACAATGCAGAAAATTGAGGACAACTTAGACACAAAAATGTGTCTATCACGTACTGAAGAAAGCAACTGATGAGCTCGTCCATGTTCAATCTCTAGTTTCTGACCGCGTTTAGTGTTTTTCGAATCATGTTCTCTAAAGAGTTATTTGTCTAGTAAATCTTCTGATGAGATTTTTTTTTCTTGTTTTGTTTAGAAGAATAACTAGAGTTTGGAATAGCCATTATTGTGATTACACATAGCTATGTCGAACGTTTTCATCTTCATGTTTTTTTAGGTTTATTGGTTTAAATTCTAAAATTGTTTGGAAGATGATTTTTGCAGTATTAATCTTTATGGTTTTATATATTGCAATTTGTTATGGGATATGTGTGTTTGCGTTCGTGAACTATGATTGTCCCATACCTTGTCAAAAGTTAAGTCTTTTATATGTCGATATGCATGTATTGATAAACGAATGAATGAACTTTTGACATTACAAAAGTTTTTAAGCCTATTGTATGTCATTATGCAAATATTGATGGAAGATAGGATGAACTTTTGTTTACGAGGATTATGTCTATTGTATGTCATTGTGCAAATAGTGATGGAAAATAGAATGAATCCTTGGATATTCCACAGTATTGATCTTCCCTGATCCATATTTTTATGTATATACTGTGCGGCTCCGTAAGTTCTCTTATGTTGAGCATTTCTGATTAAATTAATCATGGGTTTTGTTGTGGTTAATTTAATTGAGTATTTTTGGATTCAAATTCATACTCGTATGTAATTTGTTATGTCCAAAAAAATCCTTTTTTTCTTGTGAAATTAAGGTCTCTCTTGTTGTTCTTTCGAGAATGACATTTTATGGGGGAGAGTTCTTAATTGAACTTGTGCTTTATTGCCAAATATTTATGGGGAATGCGGCTGTGGAATATTATAGGGGTTATCTTGTATCTTTATAAACTCCTTGATGAAAGCATTTAGCTTTGGCTATATGATTGCATCTAAAAAGTTGATATGTACTTTCTTTTGGATATGAAATGTATCTATGGAAATTTCATTAGGATGCCACTAGTTTTCGTACCTTTGCCAATTTTATTGACAAAAAGGGGGAGAATTAATGTGTAGTTCACACTACAAATACATATGGTTTTCGGATCATTATGTAAGGGGGAGTGGTTTCCAGGTGAGATGGAGTATTGACTAAGGGGGAGTGATACATATCACAATAGTATTGTTGTCGAAGTTGTGATACAATTGAACTTTGATGTTGTGTAATAATACTATGACACTGTGTAACAATGATTGAGAATTCTTGTTTTCTCATTGTTATGGCTACGAATTTTCAACAACGATGATGTTAAACTTACAACCTTTGGAATCATTGGAGTACTTGGAAGTGACGAAGATTTCGAGTAATGTTGAAGAACCAAGGAGATTAGGCATGTGGAAGAGAAGCTACAAAATTTTATTTATTTATTTTTGTATTCCATATGTATTGATAGTTTTGTCACTAAAATTGACAAAGGGGGAGATTGTTAGAGCACTGCTCGGTCGAACTCGCAAGCGTTGCTATCTCAAGCTTGTTATCAAGTTTAGTTGCCAAAACTATAAGTCTTGATTTCTAGTCTACTTATAGCTAAGTCTCGGACTAGGATAGAAAGTTTAGTTCAGCTCTAGACTCCATGGCGATCATCATACAAAGACGAAGAACTACTCAAGGAACTGGTGGAACTTCATCGACTAAAAGGTATGTGGAGACTTGAACTTATCTATCACTCAAAAGTCTATCTACTCTATCACTACACCAAAACAACCATTTTGTGACGTTTATAAACGTTACGTAGAATTTGTGCAACGTTTATAAGTGTTGGCAAAACGGCGTTGCGCATTGGTATGTAACGTAAATTATCCGTTGCACAAATTATATTGAGCAACGCTTATGTACGTTGCACAATAGGTGGTGCAACGTTTTATTCTTCCAATTTGTGCAACGTATATACTGATTTGTGCAACGGTTATTATTAAAAGAAAAATAGTTAACGGGTCCCAGATTGAAGTATCCTACGTTTATATCCGTTGCAATTTTATTCAGATAAAAAAAGAGTTACCGCCGGCTTTAATTCCGGCAGATTTCTGCACATGAATATATATTTATTTTGCACCTGAATATATATTTATTCTGCACCTAAATATACCATTCTAGATGACTAGAAGACCCAATTTATCATTTGGAAGGAATCTCAATATCATCACAATGGATCAAGAACAATTATTGATCAATAACAATTCATAAATCAGCATGAAATAGATAAACTTATCATAAACCCATACAATAAACTAATATGATTCAAAGATTAAAAAAAACACATACAAGTAAACTAACATCTTCTTGATCCTGTAAAGTTTAGACACAAACCCATACACGGTTCGATTAAAAAAAGAAACAACAATCTATTGAAAATTCCTAAGAAACAACAAGAAAAGATCATTACTGCTTTTGCGAGTATTGCTTCAGCCCCTTCCATTTCTTGGCCTACAAGTTTTCCAAATAATAAATCAGCATCATATGGACAAATAATCCAACGTGCTTTACCACTTTTAACATACAAATCAGATATGGGAATCACAAATATGTTGTTACCTCTTATTCAGGGGTCTTTAAAGGATTATCATCGCCAGAATCATTAGATTCATAACTGTTATCTTCAGCATCAGGTTCCTAGAAAAAGAATTAAGTGTGGAATGAATAAACATCAAGCCTAATATTAGAATTATTTTGTAAATTGATTATTACATCCTTATACTGTAGAAACCTTTTTCACAGTAGTATCTTCAGCAGGTTCTTCATCTAAGGAACTTTCCTCAGAGCTACTTTTCTTTTTAGTGGCAGGCTTTAACATTAGGGACACAAGAAACCTGAAAGAATAAATAGTGGAAATAGAATTCATTTAGATATTATGGGACACAAGAAACCGAGATGCTGATGCACATTAGCATAGGAATGCCAATCCAACTGATCAGTTTACACCAACTTGAACAAGCATTATGTCAAGAAGTCAATTTGAAACCTCTAAATTAACACTTCATCACATAGCTTTTAAGAAACAAGAAACATAAGTCACATAAGTCGGATAGCCATACTCTATGCATGTTACTGAGAGTATTCCCTCTTCATCTTGAGAATCGTCTGAAATGTTATCATCGGATTCTTGCTTCTTTGCTGCTGGTGCAGGAGCATTAACTTTCTTTGCTGCTGGTTGTTACATCACCGGATTTAAATAAATAAGCTAGCCTAATAAAACCAATAAGAAAAATCAAACAAGACAAACCTCATCCTCGCAATCACTCCCACCATAGTTATCATTAATTGTTGGACTCTTCTTTCTTCTTGGTTGCAGCCTTGCAATGGGATTTCCTTGCTTGGGATGCCTTGGCAGGAGGTTCCTACAAGAGAAAGAAACATGCAGAAGTTCCTACTGAGAACACCATAAATATATTGGTTCAAATTCACTAGCTAGCGAAACATAGTAAATTAGCAACAAATAAGATATAATATAATGAAATAGATAAACCAACTACAAGCTTTCGGATCACAAGCTAGGTCAGAAACATATTTTAAAAGCATTCCTTATCAGGAACAACCTCTGTGAATGTAATTGGTGTATCTCGAACTCTCAAGTTGATTTTCTATCTTACTTCCTTTCCCATCAAAAACACTTCCCGGATCAAAGATAGTGCAGACATCTCCTCGTCAGCTGAATTCAGCAACTCACAAAAACATATGCAAATAACTCACGACCAACGAATGACTGCAATTACAAATTCAATTGTCAGGACCAAAACTAGATGCACAGGTAACAAAAGAAGTTTAAAAGATTCAGGTACCACCTACAATTGTGCAAGCCTCGCACAAGTTCGCAAATATGGTAATGATAATTCTTTGAGAAGCTCAATAATAAAGTGTCTCATCCACTATGACCAATCTTCCTTAGTACCCCTGAAGAAGCCTCGCCAGATGTTTTTAATCAACTATCATTGACCTGTAAGGAAATAGTTAAGTCAAAATTCATATGACAGAATAAAATGAAACGATTTCAAATGGTGACTGGAAGGGTAAGAATACCATGCATCCAAACTGACATAGGGACTTGCTGCCTGAGATATTTTGACAGTTCACACCTTGAGAGCATCATCCCACCGCTACAGCTTTTCATACCTACTATATTAAATCCCACAGAACCGCATGATAAAGTATCTCCATGAATCAAAAATGCACACATTGAGTGCTAAAACTACAGTTAACCCAAAACCAGAAATATAGTAAAGAATTACACAGGACAACAAACTGAAAATTCAGTAACACAAAAGTCAATAGATATAAAACTTACACAGAGAAGTTAATAAAACTATGCTATTATTCCATCTTTATTTATTAAAGAGGAGATTATGAGAGATGCCATTATCAAGATTTCTAAATTCAAAATCTCAATTCTCAACTCAAACCCACTTGTGTATGAATGAAGACACAATGCCGACCCCAATAAGAAAATAATAAAGTAGAAGAACGTATCGTCAACGACATTAAAGGCCAACTGTTAAGGGGTCCTACTGGTGCATCATCACATTTGACTAACCTACTTACTCTAATTAAACTAATCATAGATTTTACTTTGATTAATCCTAAAAACTAAGACTAGGTCCAGTCCCCCAGCACCACCTTGACTTTCACTAGACAAACGTACCCTCTTTCCCGGATTAGGCATTGAACTCCAATGCACATTGTACTACTATCCAATCAAGAACTTAGTATTGTAGGAGAACCACGTTGGGGATTAAGCTCGATTTCTTTTCTATCAATGCGACATGCAACATGAACGTCAATTGTAGGGAACGCCTAATCTTGTGATATGGTTGGAATTATTTTGCTAACATAAATGAACCACAATGTTTTACCAAGACCATAATCCATGGTTGCAAGCGACTAATGCATCAATTAGTGCCCAGACAAATATCTACCAAAAAATAAAGTCCAACTAAATAGACCTACAGTTAGATTCATACTTACTCTAACATGGATATGAGATATGTCTATAAGATCTAGCGTCTTTGTCCATACAAACCATTCAAAAACAAGTAGTCACCTCAAAGATATCATCAGCAACACCATATACATATCGATCTCCTGATTAAGAAACAAAGAAAAAATTAGGAAAAAAAGTACAAATCCAGGGATTTAAAGGAAAATTATAAGAAAAAAAAAAACTAAATCTGACGAGGATAATAGATTTATAACTGTAAAATTCATAGAAAACCCGATCCATCAGTTCATCACTAGAGAAAAAAGCTTCAGTTTGGATTCAAGCACACCTTACAGAATCGTTCAACTATACAAAATTAGAATTTCTAGGGTTTTAGTTATTGAAATATATTGGGTTTTGATTTTGTGACTAGTTTTGATTCATGAGATTCGATTAGGAGATATGGGTTTCGATTTATGAAATCTTGGGTTTGATTTGGAGATCTTGGCTTAAGGTTAGAAGAAGAAGAGAAAATGGGAGGAGCAGAACTCGATGTCTGAGATAGAAGACAATAAAAAGAAAATAAGAAAAACAAAAATAAAATGGAGATAATATGAACTGGATAGACAATTTAGCCCTCAAACAAGTTTAATAAAGGCAAGCGCGTCCAATTTTCCAATTTTTTCTTTTTCTTTCACTAATAACTAATATTTAGTGCAACGTATTTCCTGGTGCGCAACGGATATAGACGTTGTGCAGGGTGCAACGTCTATATCCGTTGCACATCTCCAAAATTGAAGCATTGCTAAAACCAGGATATGATGTAGTGTATCTTCATCGCTTATCTATTTCTCGAAATATGTGTTGGTAAGCTTTCGCTTTGGCCTAGTTCATCTTTACTAATGACGAAAGTCATATTAAGTTTCAATTACTTGAAAATTACTTTGACGAAAAATAGCTTGTGAACAACAACTATGTAACGTCCTCTAAGAATGTTTCAATGATTGAAATGAGAGTTTAGAATATAAAACCATGGTTGGATATAAAAATTGTGTGATAACTCATACGTGTGTAAATCCTTATTCCTTGAACCAAAGTATGCGTACTTTGCTGCTCAGGAAAACTGGAACTAAAGTTCGCGTACTGTCGGAAGTTCACATCTCGTGAATTTCTGCTGGAGTTTGTGAACTGAAAACAAACTTATTTCGGGTACTTAAGTCCGCATGCCAGTATGCGTACTTAAGTTGGTTATTTTCTAAAAACGATTATTCGTGAACTTAAACTTATATAAACTAAGGAATGCATGTTTGCAAACCGTGGCTATAAAGTTCATGAATTGATTCGAGTGAATCAAATCGTTTTTGCTTCGATTGTGTCTTGTATACTTTTATAAGATCTAAGCAATTGAACAACTCTGTAACTAGTTCATTTTAGTCATTTGAACTAGTTATGGTAAAGAAGAATATGGTTGATATGAAAGTGCTCATATGGATAACTGTTTTGTTAACTACTGTTGAACCAACTAAGTGTACATGTTTGGGTACGGTTACACAATCCTAAATAAATGTGCATTTCATTTGTGTGTAACAAGCTAAGTTTCGATCTAACGGTTGAAAGATATTAGCTTGAATCTAATCAGGTTTTCATCTAACGGTGAATATTGAATGCTTTGTTACCAAGGTAACTTAGATTGCAAACCCTGATTTGAAAGATTATATAAAGGAGAACTCTAGCAATTGGGAAACCTAATCCCCACACCTTCTATGTGATAATAGTTGTATAAGCTAGAGTCGATTCTCCTTTAACCTTAGGTTTCTATCGAGACCCTGTAGGTTAACGACTTGAAGACTTCATTGGGATTGTGAAGCCAGACCCAACTATTTTCTTTGTAGTTGCTTGATCTGATCTTGCTATTTCTATCATACTAAGTACAATCGTATGATTGGCTTGAGATTGATTTCTCCGATAGGCAAGATTAAAAGAAGTCACAAACATCTTCGTCTCATCGTTTGTGATTCCACAATATCTTCTTTAACTAGTTGATTAAGATTATTGTGAGGTGATTGATAATTCTAGGTTGTTCTTCGGGAATATAAGTCCGGGTTATCAATTGGTTCCTGTTCACCTTAATTTATCAAAAGACGGAACAAAAACTCTTAGGTATTTCTGTGGGAGACAGATTTATCTATTACCGTAGACTTTTCTGTGTGATACAGATTTGTTTATTAAAGTCTTCGACTTTGGGTCGTAGTAACTCTTATTTGTGGGTGAGATCAAACTAAGGGAATCAAGTGCGTAGTATCCTGCTGATCGAGACGTAAGGAGCGCAAGCTGTACCTTGGATCGGTGTGAGATTGATTGTGGTTCAACTACAGTCCAACCCGAAGTTAGTTTGTAGTAGGCTAGTGTCTGTAGCGGCTTAATACAGTGTGTGTTCAATCTGGACTAGGTCCCGGGTTTTTTCTGCATTTGTGGTTTCCTCGTTAACAAAACTTCTGGTGTCTGTGTTATTTCTTTTCCGCATTATATTTAGTTATATAATTGAAATATCACAGGTTGTGCGTTGAATCGATCAATTGGGAAATCCAACCTTTGGTTGTTGATTGAAATTGATTGATCCTTGAACATTGGTCTTTGGTACCGTTCAAGTCATTTCTCTTGTATTCAATTAGACTCGCAGATTTCTATTTGCTTGAGTAAGTATTGAATCGAGAAAGTGAGAAATAGCTATTTGATATTTATTAAGATTGAGCCTGACTGTCTAGTTGATTCTCTTAAAAGTATATTGGAGTTAGTCCATACAAATTGCTAAGTGAAATATTGGGTGTGGTTGTTAGACCCCCGCTTTTTCACTTATTACTTGTTGAATGCTTGAAACTAGAGATATAATGCTAGTTCAGTTTAGGTTTTGGGTTTACTGCTAATGTTATTGATTGTAAATGAACAAGTTGTGGTAATTGTTGTTATATATGTCAACAACAGTAGTTGATAACATGAAAATGGGATCAACAAATAGTAGTTGATGCCGTAAAACTGAAAACCAAATACAATTAATGGGATAAACAACAGAAGTTGATCCCATGTTATACCAGTAACATGGTATCAACAACAGAAGTTGATACAATTTTACTAATTATTATTGTTGTGATTATTTAATGAATAAGAAGACTAACTAGACTAATGTTGTTTGAAATAGATGAAAGGAATGAGAAGATCACCAAGGATAAATGCGAAGAGTAGAGAAGAAGATGATTCACAACCGATTCAAAAAAATATAGCCCCCCAAAAGGAAGAGGGTGAACAAAAAATTATTGGAAGAATAACATCTACAGGTTGAACCACAAGAAGATGTACCAACCAAAAGGAACATGGTGAACAAGAAATTATTAGAAGAAAGAACAACAAAGCAGAAACATGATAAACTAGCAAAAGAAATACAAGAAGATTCAGAAGAAGAAGATTCACAACACTTGAGAAAGTTACAGCATCAAAGCGAAAGAGAAATGATGAAAAGAAAGCAAAGGTGCAGAAGAAGAAGAAAAATGAAGAGGAACCATCAGATAAAAGAAAACAAATTGAAGAATCAGAAGAAGAGGAAGAGGATGATTCAGATGAAGAAGAATCAGATGAAGAAAAAGTACCCGAAGACGGGAAGCCGGAAAGGGAACTGAAAGGTAACAATATTGAGTTGTGTTTTATGCTGCCATATCATTAAGTTGTTTATCTGTTAAAAATAAATAAGTCAATTTTGAGTTGCATGTATGCAGGTAGGCCAAGGGCGAATGAAGTTACATTCAAAGGAGGTCTCATTTCATTGGTTGAAATAGGGATTTTTCTATACAAGTTGTTTGAATTAGAAGAAGGAGGAAATAAGAAGAAACCAATCCCTGCAGACGCACTGAAGGCCATGCCTTTCTGGGAATTCTTCAGCCCATTCTACACAGCAGACAGCAACAACATAGTGACTCCTAAATTGTTAGAAAGAATCAATCTTGCAAAAAGGATCCCCATAAACTAATAACCTGAAAACTTGGGGATCGACCCAAAATACAGTATTTACAAACGACAGCTTCACACTTATGTCATGAAAACGCGGGGACGCTAAAACTATCAAAAACCAAAATTTACCCCTAAACCAAGTTTTTACTGCACAATGAAGTGCGTAAAGAACAAAATATGGGGATTCTATTGAGACTGAGGAATTATCAATCGGCTCATGCACTGTATCAGGAATAGGCAAGTCCTCTGGGTATTTAGATGCAAAGTAATCCAACAACACTTTAGAAGCACACAATTCTAACCCTAAATTAGGCAACTTTTGGAAGTCTAGGGGTCTAGAAACAACATCTAAGTCGGGTGAATGATCTTATGAGGTAGATTCATTTATCGAATTAGGCGAACCACACAATCATCCACAGGGTCATCTATATGTTCTGTTTGGAACAGAGAGTCACTACCAGATTCATCATCATCAGCAAATAATCTTTGACATTCAAGAACTCTCAATCTTTGTTCCAAACTAGCCGGTGTGTGTTTGTAATACTTCTCATACATCTCTAGAGGAGATTCTTCACTTACCTCATGTGGAGCAGAAACTCCATACCATTGCCTACGCATATATTCAGCAAGCGTCATCTCTGATGAGGTTTCCTGATAATTTGACTTTCTACGCTTATATTCCGCCAACGTCATCGTAGGTGACGTCTCCTCAGAAGAAGTCATCATCCTCAAAAATTCCCTGAAAATAAATACAAAAAGAAACGCATAAAAAGGAAAAAATAAAATCTAAAACGAAATGAAAATACTGTACAAAATAAATAAAAATAAACCTAAAAATTAATCTAAAAACAAATCCGCGTCGGCGGCGCAAAAAAAATGATGTAATTTTCAATTGATGTTGTTGTAGTAATTAAGATTCTAACTCTAAGACTTGTGAAGATTAAATTAAAAGGTTTAACGAAAATAATAAACAAAAGCGAGAGTAACTGGGCCTAGGATTCCACCGAATTCATATCAATAGGTTCAATTATTTATTTTTTAGCAATTATCGCTCAATAAATAAAACAACATAGACTCTTATTTTTGCCAAGGTAGATTCTCCAAATATTAGTTATAAATCGTAAGCATGGGACATCAAACATCTAAGCAAGCATGACCCATCTAATAAAATGATAACTAATTTTTTCAAATCATATTTCTATTTTAATTAGTGCAAAAGCCAAATAGAAAATAAAATAAATCATCCATGTATGAAGTTCGGCTTCCTCTGTCGACCCAGTGTAGGGGTCTAGCTTCTCATGATAAAAACACACTCAAAAATATAATTCATAGCTCAAATGGTGTTTTATTAGAGAAAAATAATTATACAACGAGTTTGCAACGCTTTCTGGGTGTTACAGAGTCCACCGTTACAATGAAATTCAAATATTGTTGCTGTTATTTCTGTTACAGAAACAAATGGAAACTGTCGTAGAAAAACTGTCGCTAAGATGTGAAAATGCGACAGTTCATAAACGACAGACCAGAAGTGTTGTCTCTTCTTCTTCTTCTTCTTCTTCTCTGCAGCAGCAGAGAAGTTGCTCTGCAACTCTCGATTCTCTCCCCAAAACTCTCCAGCATGCTTTATATACCTATTAGTGCGAAAATCTCACGATAATAACTCCAAATCTTCTCGCAGTAATGATGTAATCTCGGTAATATTTTCCGTGTATTTTCAGCTGTAAATTCCAGGATTTTATTCCTTCTCATGCAACTTCCTTCTATCTAGCACACTCCAATACGTTGTTTACAAGTTTCAGAACCAGTCAACTTCCTCACAGCACACGCCAGTCTTCCAAAAATAACAGAAAATAATCGAAAATAACTCCAGCCCTCTGTTGAATAAAAACTCCACGTACCATTCCTTGTTTATCGATTCCACACACCTTAGAAACCTCTGTTGACTGTTACAGCTCGTTCTCAAACAAATACGGCAAGAAAATCTCACCAACTCTGCTCGGGTTTAATGAAGAATATCTTCTCAGCACGTACTCCCCTGTTTTCGCCCACGCGTGATTGCAGCCCAAGTTAGAAGAATCTGACAACATTACCAACCCTGTTTATCCCATAGAGTTAAACCCAATTAATTCCAGCCCTTTAATCTCACTGAAACAAGCTCAAATTGCAAGCCCTAATTATGCTCTTCCGCTGCCATGATTTCCCGCCAAAAACATAATTTGAAATGAAGAAGAAGGTCAGCCCTTATCCAACAGCCGGGGTGCGAATATCAGTTGGATGCCCCTTAGTAATTGAGCTGCCCCTTATCCAAAGTGGGGGGGTCCGAATAACACGTGTCCTCTGGGGTGCAAAAACCACTTTTTGAGAAACTTTCTCCATAAGAGCTTATTTCCTTGAAAAGACTTAAAACAAGTTTATTAGTTGATAAAATGAGTCCCAACTAATGTATTTATGGGTGAAAATGTGTCGCATTTTCGTGCTTATCAAGCACCAGCACGAGAGTTGGAAGTAGAGAGGCAGAGGAATGAGGAGCTGACATAACAAAACATGTATCTTGAATTTGACAAGCAGTAAATAATTTATCAAAGGAGGGGCCAAGCAAAGACATTGATGAGTAACATAATATTAATGAAGAAAATTATTGACGACAACAACAAGGACAAGATTAAGTTGCAGCCTGCAGATGAAGAGAGACTTAAAGATATTGCTAAAGAAGTGAAGGAATGGAATGAAAAGGAGAATTGTTGATACATGAAAATAACCAATCCTAGAATAGGTGGCCCCTTAACCCGGATAAAGATACTTGGGGACTAGGCCTAACCCATTAAGATGGGGAAGTCCTAGTTCACCCAAGAGCATATTAAGGTAGTTGGGCTTTGGCCTAAGAGGAAAGCCCTTTAGGGTTTGATATTAACTTAAGGAAAGGGAAATGGTAGTTTAGTAATATGTTAATCTTATGGGCATTTATCCATAAGAGGGTCATTATAAAAGGGAAAGAGGGCACACTTATTGAGATCAATGTTATTTCTCTATTTACTTCCCATAAACCCCTCTTCTCCTTGGGAGTACTTTCTGTGATTAGGGCTAGTTCCTCCTTCCCACGTTTTACCCATCAACATTGCGACCACATTGAGAGGTTCTTAGCCTCTTTTCCAGCATGATACTCCCAGATACGAGCCAGGAGGTACCAGTGGGCGGATCACTTCCTAACCCGGACCATGTTTCTGTGAAATACTTTCAAGGAGAAAGTGATGAAGAGATACATTTCCAAGCGGTAGTTACTACACCTATTGTACAAGGTGAAGGAGCGTCTCAAAAGAAGGAAGAAATGCTTAAAGGAAAAGTCGCAGCTGAAACAAGCGAGCAGGAGATGTTTGAAATACAAGAGGAGCTAGATACATCCATTAAGAAGCAGCACGAGCTACGCGGACGTCTTAGGCGAGCAAGAGAACAGAACGCGACAACCATTAAAATAATCAATACGAGAAGTACCATCCCGGGTATGACGGAAGACGCGATTTCAAAATACTTGGAAGCTAACTACCAAGTGACAAAGCACGATGCTTATGACTCGCTGGAACCTCCATATTCTGTAGAAGTTGCCGATTACCTATACCCTGAGGATTACACATCACCGAAGTTTAAAACATACTGAGGAAAAGGAAATGCGCGAGAGCATGTTAGTCGCTTCATATCAGCAATGAATGCATACGCTCAGGATGAAAGCCTTTGTATGAGAGAGTTCCCAAAATCACTTACGGATAACGCTTTTACCTGGTACAATAACTTGAAACCCGATAGTATTAGTTCATGGTCCGCTATGGTACAACACTTTTTGAAGAAGTTATATTCCGCGCAAAGAAGAGTCACATCAATAGATTTAGGAAGATGTACTCAGCGGGTAAGGAAGAGATCGGAAAGTATATCACTCGCTTCCGGGATTTCACGCTAGAATATCATGAAGACATCCCAGAAGAGAGATTAGTAGAGATCTGTATCCGAGGAATGGATGCCATTTTTCGGTTAAACTTAACGAATTTTAAATTCCAAACCTTTGTAGAGGTTGAGGAGGCTGCAGCCCGGATCTCAGATTGTGCGGATGTTATGAATTTCGGGGCAAGCGGTCATACCTGGCAATTGCACTCTGTTAATGCTTTGCCGCACTTTTGACTTTCAACGATCAAGGAAGCGATAGAGGAAAAGGAGGAGCTGATTTTGGCTCTTATCGCGGAGGACAGTCTGGCAAAAGAGGAGGAAGAACGGATGGAGGAAGATCCAATCCGCCACTACCGCTACCGTGCAGCAAAGAACATATAATAGGGCTTCTGGAGCAATGGGTGGCAAATAAAGAGGAAACTCTACCGCCCGTACCCACAGAGCCTACTGCGGCGGATAAGATGCACGAGCGATATTGTCATTATCACAGGAGAGTTCATCATCCGACTGTGGAGTGTTTCTCCCTACGTTACATTGTGCAAAGGAAGCGAGCTAGAGGCGAGTTGGAGATAGGAGAGCAAAGCATCAAGAGCGACCCGCTTCCTTAACATCAAGTTATGATGATTTCACACGATCCTATGGAGGGAGAAGCTTGGAGACCCTGAGAGGATGTGGAAGAATAAGAAGCATGTGAAGCCTCTGAGACGGCCGTCTTCTCAGATACTAATGGAATTGCTATCAAATTTGCTCAAACTGTTTTAGCTCAACAATTCTTTGATTCCCTCGGTTTCAGTGAGAACTAAATCCACGAAACATCCAAGGCTATCACAGCAATTGCATCCGGAAAAGCGTATAATCCAATACCTAGAGAAGTTATCACCTTTACAGATGAAAATATATGCTACCCGGGAGAGCACCTTCGACCAATATATCTGACAGCTTTTATTAACAAGCAACCTCTTAAGCGAGCTTTCATAGATGGCGGAGCTTCCCTCAACTTAATTTCACTACACACGTTGGAGTCCTTAGGAGTTTCAAATACAACAATTAAGATGCGCGCGACGACTGTAAGAGGATTTGGAGGACAGACTCAGACGACGATTGGGATAGTGCATTTGATGATGAAAATCGGGCCCATTAGAGCACTCACTCCCTTATACGTGCTTGAGGACGACACTACTTTCCATGTGCTACTAGGGCGAGGATGGATTTTGAATCACAAGGTAGTAGCATCGACGTATCACCAATGTGTCAAAACCAATATCGGAGGAAAGCAATTCCGTATCCTAGCCACTGGAAACCCATTCAGACCGGAGAAAGCTTACATGGCGGATGCCGTCTTCTATACAAAGCCAGTTACGGATCAGGAAGAACATCCGAAGCATCTAACACCCCTCCCAAAATGGGAAGAATTCCAACCTGAAGAGCAAACAAAAGAGAAGACTAAGTCAGTCTTCAGTCCATCGCGAATGGGGCCTGTCACAGGAAATAAGAGAGCTGTAGCCGAGACAAAGAATATTCAGTTCAAGCGTTTCTCATGGCCAGAGGGCGGACATGTCAATCGCTTATCGCAATTAGCCGGGGAAGCCTCCAACTGTCAACATGACTGCGCTATGTCATCGGCAGATGAAGAGATGATGGAGGCGACCCCAATGATTGAGGATTTACAGGAAGAAGTAGATCCTCTTGTCTCGGAAGAGGAAATAATAGATAATCTGCCTGAGGAAAAGGAAAAGATCGATCCAACCCTCGACGGGCTAGAAGAATTGAACCTTGGCTCGGAAGGCGAACCTCGTTGTGTACGCATCAGTAAACATCTTGAAGGGGAAGAGAAGTCGCGGATGATTAAGCTACTTCGTGAATACCGAGATGTATTCGCATATACGTATGACGAAATGCCAGGTCTCGACAACAGTTTGATCGCGCACAACCTCAACGTTTCACCTGAGTACAAGCCACTCAAGTAACGAAGCCGTAACTTCCCGGAGAAAATAGAATTGGCGATCAAGGAAGAGGTGGAGAAGTTGTTGAAAGCCAAATTCATTAAACCGATCCAACACCCTGTGTGGCTAACTAATATCGTACCAGTAGCAAAGAAGAATGGAAAGGTCCGATGCGTCGACTATCGAGATCTGAATCGAGCATGCCCTAAAGACGACTTCCCAGTGCCAAACATAGATATAATGGTGAATAACACGTGCGGATATGGTATGTTTTCCTTCATGTATGGGTTTAGCGGATACAATCAAGTCAAGATGTCTACAGAAGATGCGCATAAGACAGCCTTCCAAACCCCATACGGTAATTTATATTATTCCGTGATGCCGTTTGGGTTGAAGAATGCGGGCGCAACCTACCAACGGGCTATGGTGACTATCTTCCACGACATGATGCATCAAATTATGGAAGTTTACATAGATGATGTGGTGGTAAAATCCCGAGCACGAGAAGATCATCTCGACCACTTAAGGCGTGTTTTCAATAGATGTAGGAAGTATCACTTAAAGATGAATCCTCTCAAATGCGCCTTTGGAGTCACTTCTGGGAAATTCTTAGGGTTCGTTGTTACAGACAAGGGGATACAGATTGATCCGGTCAAGGTTGAAGCAATAACCACTATGAGGTCATCCGCAAATGTAAAAGAGTTACAAACTTTTATAGGTAGAGTGTCTTATGTCCGGAGATTTATCCCTGGGATGGCACAACTACTGTCTGCATTCACGCCGCTATTGAAGAAAAATGGGCAATTTGAATGGGGAGATGATTAAGAGAGAGCCTTTTAGAAGCTCAAAGAATGTATAATCAGTGCGTGGGTCCTACGACCCCCTGTCAAAGGTGAACCCCTCTACCTATACACAGTATTCACCAATATGGCGATTGGAGCATTGTTGGCTCAAGACCTCGGCAACGATCAGCTATGCCCGATTCACTATATCAGCAGAGGGTTTAAAGACGCGGAGTTCGGATATTCGAAAGCAGAGCAAGCATGCTTAGCGCTCCTTAGACAAATCCCAATGAGCCGCGGCTTGGTTTCGGCAAACACGCACAGCCTTCGTATGATCCTACAATTAGGAGATAATATGATTAAGAGATTTTTGCATAAATAAAAAACAATACATATGAACGAGATATAAATTCTTACATAGGTCTGATATATAGTACGAGCCCACGAGTCCTTGTAGCCAAATAGATACCCCGGATCATAAGAAGATGCGTCCCAAATTCTACCACGATCAAGGTCGGGTATCATGTCATCAACATGAGGAATGTGCGAACCTTTAACTTTTACTTTTACTTTGCCTTTGCCTTTGCCTTTGCCTTTCCCCTTGCCTTGTGTGGGTTGTTGACTTGGACCACCTTGTTCCACTACTCCTTGGCTTTGGTTTGCTAATTGAGTTGGATCAATCTCATTATCTTCCTCCTCACTTTCCTCTTCATCTTGCTCATCTTGCTCATCTTCCTCCTCAACAGCTCCGGTAGATTCACGGATTACGATTTTAGTACGATCACGTCCACTCTCCCAAATTTCCCCTCTTGTATCAGCACCCAAACGCTTTTTGTTATTCCCTCGAGGAGGCAGAGACTGAGGAGTATCAAGACCATCCTTCCTTCTTTTCTTAATGACAGCATCTTTAGCTTTTCCTTTGTTAGCCTCCTTTGCTTTAGCTTCCTTTGCTTTAGATCTATTTCAAAAGAAGCACGAAATAAATATAAGACAACTAACTTTCATTTCTAATACCGGCATAGATACACCACATTACGGCATAGAATCATCACTACCGGCATACCAAAAAAAAGTAACGAACATGTCGGGAACCAATACCGGCATTTAGAAATAATTTTCGAGGATGCCGGTACACTTTAGGAAATTCCTGGATAACAAAATACCAAGATCTGCGGCAGATACGTAAAATAAAAACTCATGCGGGACCTAATACCGGCATTGACAAAAAATATCGAAGATGCCGGTAATATTTCTGAAGTTCCTGGATACCAAAACTCCAGCACTGGCATGGAATCTAAACTAAAATGTATGCCGGTACAAATAACGAAATCCTAGGGTTTTCTGTTTATTAGAAGCTCACTACCGGCGTATTCGTAAAAGTTCAAATCAATGTCGGTACTGGATTCCGAAGTGGTCTTCATCCTAAATAGAATGCTGAAACTAAGTTCCGGCGTGGTCTTCAACCTAAATTAAATGCCGGGAGACGCTGCCGGTGTGGTCTTCATCCTAGATCAAATGCCGGTACTTATTTCCGGTGGGATATTCATACTAAATTGAATGCCGGAAATACTGAAACTCAACTGTTTCAGTTAGGCTTTCGCGATTTTGACCTAAACCCATAGCTACAAATCGATCGAAACACTAATTAAACAGTTTTAAATGACTTACCTTCTCACAGAAGCCATATTTCTGAGTAGTTGATCGTCCGATAACTCTTGTTCTTCGTGTTCTTGCTCTTGAGCAATCAAAGCAAGCCTCTTCTGTAGTTTTTGTTGAGCAATCGATTTTGACTTCGATTGGGCATTTGGTTTCTTTAGTGGAGGCATGGTTATGATTCGGGTAGGTTAATCAACGAAGAAATTTTTTATTTAACGATTAATCGTCGATGAAGAACGATGAAGAAGATGATGAAAAAAAAATATATTGAAACCTAACCCTAAACGAGAGTGCCGGAACTGATTTGAGAATGGGGGATAAATGATTTGGTTTTTAGATTTTAAGTTTTAGTAGAAAGGGTATAACAATCTTTTCATAGTGTTTTTTAATTAATCTAAGGGTGTTTTAGTATTTTCGCCACAGAAAACACCCCTTAGCAGACACCTTTGGTTGGGGGAAGTAATTCATATCCCCAATTAGTTTTGATATCCCCAATTGCGCGTTCAAAACTTTCAATACGTTTTCATTTCTACTGTCAGTGGGGGAAGAGAAAAGGAAATTGATATACCCAAACTCAAAACAAAATATACTCAAATGTAAAACCCATTACCCTAATCTATCCTAACTACCGTTGCTAACTCAACCAGGGAGGTTAAAGTGGTCAAAAACAATACGACTCACTCGGCTGGTCCTGACACGCACATGGTTGAACCTTTATAACGAGTTCAACTATTTTAGGACCTTTAGACAAAATACATAATATTGCTGAGGTTTGCTCTAAAAAATAACTACATCAAATGGCTTGGCCATGTGGTGCTGGTACAGTGGTACGCCCAGCCAGACCAATACCCCTATAACCAGAAAATTGACTCATTAGTGTTGTTATTTAAAAAGAGCGAAACATCGACCCTCATGGCACCGTGTATGGTCATTACGGTGATCATTTTCACGAAAAAGGATGAACATTTTTTAAAAGGGGAACTTTTTTTATAGCCCAAATATTGTTTTTTATATATAAAAAACCCATCATTAAATTTTCATATCCGAAAAACCCATAATTATTTTATAATACGACATGATTACGAAAATAACCTTTAATTAAATAAATTAATTTCATTTAAAAAAAAAAACATAAAAATAATGATTAGTTGTAATCCCTTGAATAACTCTCCATTCCCTAGAATAGCTAAAACGTGAAAGAAAAAGTAGTAACTAGTAATAATCCCTAAGAAAACTCCTTAAAAAAACTACTGACTTCTCTAAACTAATTTTCCAAAATAATATTAATTAGTCTGTTGCACAAACCTAATTAAAATTTATTGTAGCCGAAAATTAAAAGAAAAAAAGGAAAAACCTAAATTATCACCATTCACCATTTGAAATTTAGGAAAATTCTAATTTTCACCGGTATTAGTGAAAATTTTAAATTGTCACATATAATTAATGGCATGTGATGTGTGAAAATTCAACTTTTAAGTGAATATTTCAATTTTCACGTATAATAATGTGCACACGACACTGAAAATCACAATTTTCAGTGAGTCATAATAAGTGATAATCGTGATTTTCCCGTCTAATAATCAATGTGAAAATAACAATTTTCACTCTAACTTCCACTTTTTTAAAACCTCGGGTGAGACTAGTACCAATGTCTGAAATTAGTCTCTAAATGAATCAATCCTGTTATAGGGGCGGCGGGTTTTATTAGAGGGGCGGCAGTGTGATAATAATGTCCCTCTAGTTGGTTAGGGGATGTCTTATAGGGGTGTAAATTGACTAGATTACTCTCCCCATTTTTTTAACCTAAATCAAAGCTAAATTGAAAATTTGTTTTCTTTCTTCTTCTCTTCTCCTCCTCCCATCAACCGTAACCTCCATTAAAGCTCAAAATTTCATCGTCTTCGATTAATCGACGATTCGAAAATTAATCAAGTGTAGTGTAATGACTTATATGAGGTATGTTTTGAAAAACCCAGTTAAGATTTGGTTTATTTTGTTCGATTTAAGTTTGATTTCTATCAAAAATTAGGGTTTTAGATGAAAATTGAAATTGAAATTTTTGGGTTTATGTGAGTTACATATTGACATGCTTCACTATTCATGGCGTTGCCATGAACAATGACCGGCAATGATTGCGAGGTCTCCCGTTCTGTTGCACAATGATTGTGCACCACTCGTTCCGTCTTGCTGCCTGATGATTGTGCACCACTTGTTCATGTCATTTGCACAATGATTACACACAACGATTGCGTACAATGATTGCGCACCACCCGGTCTTACATTTGTTTACATTATTGCACAATGATTTTATTTGTAAGATCGAGCCCACCTACCCAGGCGGCTTAATGCATCATGATGATGCAACATTGGCCCTTGGCCAAATGCCAAACATAATGCGCCATTTTGGCGCGGTATTAACCTTAAGCCAATCCACCTTTTTTACGTCGGCGGAAGCTTTGGATGAAGCTTCATCACAAGCAAATGGCGCATCTTTTAGCATGCGACATGCTAAAAAACACGGGGTGTTACATTATCACACCCTTCAAATAATTTCGTCCCCGAAATTCAAAACCAAAGCTATTGTGGACAATCTCTTCGAGTTGGATTCCATGAGCAAAAGTCCCATACCAGATGCTCAGAAATCACGGGTTTCTTCAAGTTGTCATGAACAACAATTTAGACCTTACCACCTGCCCGGGGATCCAAAAGTGCCCACAACTAAACCAAGAATCGCAATTGGCCGGTGCCAAGAGGATATCTCGACAAGGTATCTGAATGCGCATCCCATACTACGCACTCAGAAGTCCCTAAGGTTCACAAGGTTGAAAGATGTCATCGAAATGACAAGGAAAACTCAACGCAACACTGTGAGGACCAATCTCTAATGCCAGTGCAGTTGGATGCAAGCCACCGTCACTGACCAGTTCTTAGAGTTGCCACTCGTAAGTGGGATGCTAGCGGGGCCGACCAATTGGGGATGATCGGTCCCATTGTCTACCCACCGTCCCGAGGCGGTCTTAGGATGCTCGTGGCGGGGGTGCCACGGGAGGCTGGCAAACTCACGGCACTTATACAAGCTCAACTCGATTCGCAATGTAATCGCGTAATTTACCAACTCTTTCCCGCATAAGTTGGCCTACTCTCCAACTTGATTTTAACTCAATTACCGTGAACCGTAACTGGAGATTTTGATGTTGTTACGGTTGGTAATTGAACTATTACCAATGTATGTTCTTATATCTGTGGGGATGATCGGGTCCCATTGTCTACCCACCGTCCCAGAGTCTTCCTGATGCGAGAATTTTCTTGATTCGTTTTTTCCAACCGTAAGTGAACTTACCTCGCTATTGATGTCGATACCAAGCTTAGATGATAGTACAATGATGCAACTCATTGCGGCGTAAATAACCCCGGAACCCGAGTTCGTGCCCTCTCCGCCGAAGGTCACCAATTACGGTTCATAACTAAAATTCGAGATGAATACTTGCACAATTACGATTGTTAACCATTTTAGTTTACGAACCGTAACTAAGTTACCTTACCAAATAAGTTCGGGTTTTACGATTGGGTTTTCCCCAAATTTAACCAGTTATGATTGGTAGTTCATCTTTTACGAACCGTAACTAAGATTTACGGTTGGTTACGAGCAAAATTCCAACCGTAATTAACTCTGAAAATGTAAAAAAATGGAAAAAAAAATTTAAACTCTAAAATCTGATTTTGTTTTGATTTAGAGTTAATTGAAGTGAAACTTAATTATTAACACTAAACTAGATTATCAACACTAAGGTCAGAAACGGAGAAGACTTTGGCAACCAAATTGATGCTGAACGAACATAAATGTAATTTGTGGTCGGACTTTAGGAAGAACCGGAATTTGGTAATGTTGAAAGTGGTAAGTTGGGTCCGTTTTGGACGTGAGTACTGACAATGTACTGGGCCTAGGTTTTATTTTGGATTTCTGCGCAATAGCTTGGAGATGTATAGATGAACAGAGACAAGAGAAAGTGGGGGGTCGGCTACAGAGCCGAGAATATGAGTAAAAAAAACAGGCGACAACCAAAGAGCCCTAAACAGGAAGAGGGTTTGTTGTTTTGATTATTTCAATTCGATTGCTTGTTGTTCTTGCCGATATTTGTTTGTGGCTTTTGAGAAAGCCATGTATTGCTAAAATTTATAGCTAGGGTTTATGGTAGAAACCCCTTTGAGCATAAGAACAATTTGATTTGAATTATTTATGTTTTGGAGGATATTATGAATTGAATATGATTAATTCTTGATATTGTTTATCGATTTATCGGAATATGAGTTGTTGCTTCACCGGTTTTGTATAACCTTTGTGCATAATTGTTAGGACCACAAATATATTTGTCTACTTATTTGATATTTCATGCTTAGGTTAATTTCTTTGATGGGGTATGCTTAGAATAGCCAGGTATTATTTGTGAACTAGCCCTTAACCCGTGCCGTAACGGCACGGGCCATGATGTTGGTTCATTTTTAATATATCGTATAATTTGTGTCCCGAATACTTATCAACTCCTTATGATTTAATATGTGTTTGTCATAAAAATAGTTGGGATTTTCCTCTCTTTTTTACTTTGTTTTTTTCTTTAATATTTTACCGCCGGAGATTTTCTCAAACGTAACTTCCAGACACTTTTTTATTTAGGTTCATTGCTTATAATGAGATAATGCTCTACATGAACATGAAAGTTTAAATATTTTTTGGAAATATGTCGTCAGCAGCGCTCATCTCAGTGAAATCAACTAATCAATATCGTCCATAAAAGTCTCCACATGCTCCTATTTCGCTCCAGCTGACTCATCTATCATGGTCATGTTGTCGATCCTCCAAATAGGCATAGAATAGTATTTTTCTGCATCGAACGAATGATACAAACTATCCAATGTGACATGATTTTCCTGTAAATTTTCAACACCCATTAGATGATAATATTTAAAATGTGTACCCATTACCTTTTCGAAGGGATTGTATATATGCGAACCTATGCCATTAAATCTTCAACAAAGTATTGTGCCCAACAATTCGTCTTAACGAAGGCTTTGGTAACTTCAAAAGTCTTGGACATTTTGTCACTTCCGTATGTTCCTACCTTCACTTGGAATACAATCTGGCGACACATTACCTCATAAAGAACCTTGAACACATATTGTACTCCATGATCCTATTTCAAATTAATAGATTGTCAATAGATCCTTTACAAAAGTTGACATATTCTACGTTGAATATTTATAAAAAAAAATAATATGGTATTGTGGATCGTTGCTTTCTAAGACTGTAGTTTTCAAAATTGGCCTCTTCAAGTCCCACAGCTTTCTAAGTTTATATATCTTGTTTGTTTTTAACATTTTAGTTATCCATATTATGTTTGTTACTAACTTTAAACTTGATGTCATCTTCTACTGTGAACTTTATGTGATTTCAGAATCGAAATAGTTATACCTCTTTCATTCGTATCAAGTAATCCGTTGTATATCCCAACAATTCTTCTACAACAATTCCTTTCTTTTGCCGTTTCCGGACCATCGGTAGCCATTATTGTCAAACGCAATCTGTCTAATTTTTGTTGATGTTATGTATTTGCAATGTTCATTTTTCTTAAATAAATAGATTGTGGAAAAACTAAAAAAAAAAAAAACATAAGTATTACATCGGGTCTAAGTTACTATATCCAAAATACTCCCGACACTGCTTCTGGTGCCTTGTTTCCTCAAATTCCTCGTTGCATTCTAGACAGTATAGGCAACACCAATCATTTGCGAAGTGAGCTATTTGTGCAAGTGTGGTCAATGTATCCCTTTCCTGTAATAATAATAACAACACGTCAATTTTTTCAAGGCATCCAATTGTAAATGGTATGAATCTAATAGATTTGAATTATACCTTAATCTTAGATATCACCTTCTTCTCACATAACATAGCAATTGAGGAAGGACAAATCTTGACCACTCTTTACATAGGCAGAGTTAGCCAAACTATGTTTTGCAATTGTCTTACGTGAAAATTATTATTAATCCATATTTTAGTCAGCTCCTATCGAAGCCGATCTAATTAGTCCTATAGAAAGTTAATCTTAAATTTTTGACCTTATCTATTGACCAAATTATTGAAGTATTCTCACTCATGTTCTGCGTGTGATCTACCCATCTGTGTCTACTCTACCTTCTAACCCAGTGAATGAAACCTATACATATTGATCCGTAATTTGATATTGTTGATTTGTCATCAAGAGGTCGCATGATTTGAGAATGTAAAATATAAAAAATATTATATAAACATCGGAGGCGAAATTTAGATTTATGATTTAGAGTTTTTTATGATGATTTTGATGAACAAACATAATTTTCAAACGAATATTTTAGAATGCAAATACATTTTCCCGGTCAATAAGGTTTTATATCGGGAATTGAGTGAAAGTTGTTGTCTTTGTAGGTAGTTGTCGCGAAACAACTCGACATTGATGGTCTTTTAGGAAAAAGAATGTAATAGTACTTGAGAGAGCGATAATGTTCTCTTACGCGGGTACACCAATTTCCTTTATATAATACGGGTGATCGAACATTCATGATCATATTGTCTTATACGTTCCGGTATCATCCTCGAAATATTTGGTTTTTGTCCTTATCAATCGTGCTAAAAACAACCAATTACATCTTTCACAATACAATAAAACTCACTAAAAAGCAAAAACTATTATTAAAAATACACTACTATTACCAACACCCGCACCACCATAAAAACCATCCACCGCCACTATTTCTTCCACCAATAGTAATGTCACCGCCTCCACCATTCACAAACACCCGCCACCGCTTATACTAACCCTACTTCCACTACCACCATTAGAATTAATATAGTTTTTAGTAAAATTATGTATTTATGTTAGATTATTAAAGGGACATTTATAATAGAAATTTAATTAATCATTTATCTTTGCCAAGGACAAATCCTGACCACTGTTTACATAAACAAATCGATAATAAATAATTTCATATGTTCTGATCTTGATTCGTGTCGTTCGTTTAATTATTACATAACATGGCAATTGATTGCACCAATTTTTTAAAATGGACATGTGTTTTATCGAGTTTATTTTAACATTAGAATGATCAACCACGTTTTATACTTTATAATATAACGTTACACATTTTGTGGCGTTACGAAATTAGCATAATATGTTTTTGTTCACCAATACCCGCCACCACCATAAAACCATATGAATCCACTTTTTTTATCCACCACCTAGTGGCGGAGCCAAGGGTTGACTAACCTGGCTCTAACCCCTTAAAATTTTAATGACTACATAAATTTCTTAGTTTATTTTATAAATAGTACTTTGTCCATATATATTTATGGTTTAGTCCACCAAAGTTTACATGTTTCTTTTTAAAAAAAAAAATAGGCCTCCTCAATGTCAATTTTTGACTACACCACTGCCACCATCACTGCCGCCCATCCCATGTAGGTTGTTGGACGCAATTCTAATTTTCAATCACAAATGCCATGTATGAGGTTTAGATTGAACAAAATTTCGTCAATTGATTAGTTTCATTATTTTTTTTCCGTGTATATATGCTTTTTTTGTATTGCGATCAATTTTATTTTAACATTAAAAAATCATGATTTATACGATATAGTACCAAAGATAACAGGGGTACCATTTGGGTGATCCAACTACGATCATGAAAATATTGTCTTGTATGATATCATCCCTGAAATATATGGTACCTTCCTTTATCAAAAGTGTTAAAAACAACAAACCACTTCTTCCACACTACGATGTTATCGATGTTGTAACGACAACATAAAATTAATATTGTCCATCACTACTCACCAGCATTCACCAAAGGTGGAGCCGAGGATTTTGAGGAGAGAGGGAGAAAAATTCTTGGCAAGTTGGATACAAGTGAAAAATGGACTTTGTATCCCATTTTACGATAAAAGAACAAAAATAAATATAATTGTGCTTGGCTCCGCCCTTAACCACCACTAATCTTTCGGCCTCCACCTCTTCTACTACTCATTGTCGCAGAAAACGTCTATTGATTCTATTTATCAAAATAACTTATTAATAGAAATAAATATTATAATTAATTAAGAAAATATTTATAATTAAAAAATGATTAGTCATTTATTATGAGCAATTAGTGAAACACTAATTAATAAAACACTTTATAATGAATAGATTATTTATTATGTGCAATTAGTGAAACACTAATTAATAAAGCAATTATGGTATTTAAGTTGAACAAACCACCACTTTGTGATTTATCTTTTCTATCAATTCCAACCAAGGTGGAACACTGGTTAGAGGCCACTCTTATGACACAATAGGTCATGAGTTCGAACCTCCCCGTTATAATTTTTGAAATTCCATATCTTGACTTGAGTATTCATTTTTCATTCATAATATTGGAATTAATGCCATGTGTGCGAGTTGTAGGGGGTGGTCAGGAGAACCACAGCCCTTGATTTATCTTTCCCACGGACAAATCCTGACCACCACTCAGATAGGCAAACTTAGCCTAGCTTTGTTTTGTATTCTTGACTTATATTTAGTTTCGCATAATTTTCTCACTAGTACAATTTGATGGTGCATGCTTGGATTAGTCTTTTGATGTGCCATGCTTAGGGTATCACAGTGATATTTGCGACTCTAATACATATAATAGGTGATGTCGATAAAATGGACGATAAAAAAATATTCATGAGTTATGTTTCATTTCAGTAATTAAATAGAAATAGTGGTGGATACGATAAACCCTGGTTACCATCTTTTCCACTGAATTTATTTTTTAATTTAATTTAATTATTTAATTTTCAATTCTAAAAATCTCAAAAATATATTTTCTGGTTAGTCAATTAGGAATATCGGTTACAGTAATTTTCAGCGCTCGACCTATACTTGCCTCTGTCTACTAGTTAGACATCGTGCGATTGCGGTTTATTATATAGGTATTCCCAGAATCCTATCAGGTACCAGTAATGCAAGGCTAGTGCCAAAGTAGCAGCTAGCTACAAAAAGTACTTGGAATCTATATATCAAGAGGCTCACTGTGTAGAAGACCATGATTATGCCCCGGATGTCAACTTCACAATTTCAGACTTTCAGGGCAACAAGAACCATGCCAAAATGGAAACATCTGATTTTGATTGATTGTTGTTTTTGGTTATCTTCTGATCCTAGACATTTGTTTATTTTCTTGCTTTATGGTTTAGCAGACTTTGGTTTAAGTATTTTTTTTGATGACTTAAACTATGTTAAGTAGTCCTAAATTATCTTTTTAGTTGATGGATCAATAGTTTTTATTTTTACTAAAACATACTTTTTATCTATGGGTATTTATTATGCTTTTTAACTTTTACTTTGATAATCTATTACATGATTAAATGGTGTGACCGAATTCTCCGAAGTACATGAGATAAATTGTTAGGATTTTATAAAACTACCATTTACTAGTAGGAATGTCATCTCTAGAAGAGATTGAGTGCCTAGATGATCATGGCACCACACACACTATTTTAAGAAATAGGCAATTGTTTGTTGACTTAATTCCATATAAATCCTCTATGACTACGATGATTGGATCATCACAAGTGATTATTGGGTGAGGTAATGCTCAATTCTTGTTGCCAAATGACACAATGATTAAAGTCACGGAAGCTCTATATGCACCAAGAGTTAATCGTACCTTGTTGAGTTTCAAAGATATCTGTGCAAATGGCTATCATTTTGAAACTCACCGTGAAAATGGAATTGAATATATCAATGTTATCTCTAATACATGTGGAAGAAAACGCATTTGAGAGAAGTTAATGAGTCACTTTAGTGGTTTGTACACTACTACTGTTCGGATTATCGAATCTCATGTTGTTACCAATGATGAACTGTTGAACATTGACTTATACAAGCTTTGGCAAGACTGCTTGGGTCCCAGATCGTGATATGATGATCCAATTTCTAAAAAACTCACACATACATCCTTTCTTTCGAGTGAAAAATAAAATAGGACAAAAGACAGTAACAACGCAAAGTAACAACGTCTGCCAGCCATTAGCTGGTCAAAGTGTTGTTTCAACACAACCACTGCCATCTAAACCAACTAATGTGCAACCCCTCTCTCATTATACTTCGTGGACTTTGTCAAAAGTACACCACTCATTTTGCAAAGCTTGTTCTTTAGCAAAGACAGAAGCGAGACCATCCTATGCTGAAGATACAAAACAAAACATTTAGTGTTTACAAAGAATACGAGGTGATATTTGTAGACCTATACATCCAGAGTGCGGACCATTCAGGTATTTTATGATTCTGGTAGATGCTACGACTCGTTGATCACACGTTATATTATTGTCCACTGGTAGGCTGGTAAAAGAGTTTCGCCTACGTTTAAACTGCAAGTGCACAGTGCCTATTGGAGGCAGGGCAAGTACAGGTCGATCCTCAGGGAGATGGGGTTGATGTAGAGTTAATCTGAGGCTTTACAAAACTGATTTTATAGAGAAGTAATACAAATGTGAGCTGTTGGGTGTCGATACGACTAGTTGAAGTTGTTGTGACTCTAATTTAAGGCAACAAATGAACAAAAGGTGTTGTAACAGATGGTTGAGTGGCACTAGGGTGATTGAATTCACTCTATAATCCTATGCTAAGGTAATGTAAATTATCACTTTGTTCTTATGCCTTCCCTTGAAGGCCTTAGATGAATAATTGTATAACTAAATCCCCTTACTTACTCATAGTATCAATGGTCTTCTTACAGTACCATTGATCACAAGAAAATTTAGTTCTCTAGCTAACTATTTTCCTAAACATTACACACAATAAGAACAAGCTGAGAATTTGATTAATTTCACATTAGATAAGAGAGTTTCATCTGCACCCTAGCAGAGTGATTTAGAACATCATGCAAAGCTAAACAAATTTGAAATTAAATTACAAAATTCAAACCTTAAAAACAGACTTAGTTTCTCTCACATGAAGAACATCTCAATTTATACCTCACAATCACTCGAACTAGCAATTAAACAAAAACCCAAACCTCTTTCCTCTGCTAATTCGGCTCTGAACTCCATTAATTTGATGTTGGAGAAACCCTAGCTCTAACTATCTCTAATTTAGCTTCTAGGGTTATGGGAGAAGCTAAGAAAGAGATAACTAGACCTAGAGAGGTGGTGAGGGTGGTTGTACTGGCGCGGCTTGTGGTGGGTGTGGTGTCGGGGAAGAAGAAGTTGATGGCTGCTCTGCCATGGTCGGGGAAGAAGAGAAATGGGTTTCTCTGAAATTGTCGGGGAGAAAGAGAAAGGGAAATGAGAAATGGGTGTTTGGTTCGATGGGTAAGGTATAGGTGATTTTGTTGTGGAGCGGGAGCAACGAGAGGTGATGAGATGGGTGGAGCGACCGTTGGATCTAAATGGATCAAATCTAACGACTCAGATAGGACGGGCTTGGATCCGGGTTATGGGTTGGTGTTGATGGTGGTTTTTAAACAAGGGGTAAAATCGTAAAACCCCATGACCTAGTGTTACCCGCAACACATTAACTAAGAGCATTTAACTCAGGTGTAAATAATTAATAGGGGTATTTTTCAAAATACCGGTTAGGGTTTTCGACACAGAACCCTAATTCCAAAACTAAGCCGCACACTGCGCATCATGGCAACCATGCCAAACCAAGCCGCACTCTGCGCACCAGGGCAGCAATGCCAAACCAAGCCGCACTCTGCGCACCATGGCAACCATGCCAAACCAAGCCGCACTCTGCGCATCATTGGCAACAATGCCAAACCAAGCCGCACTCATGCAACAATGCCACCATAGCAACCATGCCAAACCAAGCCGCACTCTGCGCATCATTGACAACAATGCCAAACCAAGCCGCACTCTGCGCACCATGGCAACCATGCCAAACCAAGCCGCACTCTGCGTACCATGGCAGCAATGCCAAACCAAGCCGCATACTGCACACCATGGCAACAATGCCAAATCTCCAAGCCGCTATGCCTTTGGCACACGCCAAATATAGCGCCCTAGGCTTGCAAGACTTGCAACTAAGTCAACATGGCCGCACATGCCATTGGCACATGCCAATACGTGCCGCAAGACATATTCCAAGTCGCTATGCCATTGGCACACGCCAAATATAGTGCCCTAGGCTTGCAAGACTTGCAACTAGGTCAACATGGCCGCACATGCCATTGGCACATGCCAATACGTGCCGCAAGCCATATTCCAAGTCGCTATGCCATTGGCACACGCCAAATATAGCGCCCTAGGCTTGCAAGACTTGCAACTAGGTCAACATGGCCGCACGTGCCATTGGCACATGCCAATACGTGCCGCAAGCCATATTCCAAGTCGCTATGCCATTGGCACACGCCAAATATAGCGCCCTAGGCTTGCAAGACTTGCAACTAGGTCAACATGGCCGCACATGCCATTGGCACATGCCAATACGTGCCGCAAGCCATATTCCAAGTCGCTATGCCATTGGCACACGCCAAATATAGCGCCCTAGGCTTGCAAGACTTGCAACTAGGTCAACATGGCCACACATGCCATTGGCACATGCCAATACGTGCCGCAAGCCATATTCCAAGTCGCTATGCCATTGGCACACGCCAAATATAGCGCCCTAGGCTTGCAAGACTTGCAACTAGGTCAACATGGCCGCACATGCCATTGGCACATGCCAATACGTGCCGCAAGCCATATTCCAAGTCGCTATGCCATTGGCACACGCCAAATATAGCGCCCTAGGCTTGCAAGACTTGCAACTAGGTCAACATGGCCGCACATGCCATTGGCACATGCCAATACGTGCCGCAAGCCATATTCCAAATCGCTATGCCATTGGCACACGCCAAATATAGCGCCCATGCCAGGCTTGCAAGACTTGCCACTAGGTCAACATGGCCGCACATGCCATTGGCACATGCCAATACGTGCCGCAAGCCATATTCCAAGTCGCTATGCCATTGGCACACGCCAAATATAGCGCCCTAGGCTTGCAAGACTTGCAACTAGGTCAACATGGCCGCACATGCCATTGGCACATGCCAATACGTGCCGCAAGCCATATTCCAAGTCGCTATGCCATTGGCACACGCCAAATATAGCGCCCTAGGCTTGCAAGACTTGCAACTAGGTCAACATGGCCGCACATGCCATTGGCACATGCCAATACGTGCCGCAAGCCATATTCCAAGTCGCTATGCCATTGGCACACGCCAAATATAGCGCCCTAGGCTTGCAAGACTTGCAACTAGGTCAACATGGCCGCACATGCCATTGGCACATGCCAATACGTGCCGCAAGCCATATTCCAAGTCGCTATGCCATTGGCACACGCCAAATATAGCGCCCTAGGCTTGCAAGACTTGCAACTATGGTCAACATGGCCGCAAGTCGCTATGCCATTGCACATGCCAAATATAGCGCGGCTTGCAAGACTTGCAACTAGGTCAACATGGCCATATTCCAAGTCGCCATATTCCAAGTGCCATTGGCACACGCCAAATATAGCGCCCTAGGCTTGCAAGACTTGCAACTAGGTCAACATGGCCGCACATGCCATTGGCACATGCCAATACGTGCCGCAAGCCATATTCCAAGTCGCTATGCCATTGGCACACGCCAAATATAGCGCCCTAGGCTTGCAAGACTTGCAACTAGGTCAACATGGCCGCACATGCCAATACGTGCCGCAAGCCATATTCCAAGTCGCTATGCCATTGGCCCACGCCAAATATAGCGCCCTAGGCTTGCAAGACTTGCAACTAGGTCAAAATGGCCGCACATGCCATTGGCACATGCCAATACGTGCCGCAAGCCATATTCCAAGTCGCTATGCCATTGGCACACGCCAAATATAGCGCCCTAGGCTTGCAACTAGGTCAACATGGCCGCACATGCCATTTTCACATGCCAATATGTGCCGCAAGCCATATTCCAAGTCGCTATGCCATTGGCACACGCCAAATATAGCGCCCTAGGCTTGCAAGACTTGCAACTAGGTCAACATGGCCGTACGTGCCATTGGCACATGCCAAACACACACGCTGGTAGCCTAACTTGCAAACCGTGCAACCTACCACCAAGGCATTCCGCACATGCCATTGGCACATGCCAAACACACACGCTGGTAGCCTAACTTGCAAACCGTGCAATCTACCACCAAGGCATTCCGCACATGCCATTGGCACATGCCAAACACACACGCTGGCAGCCTAACTTGCAAACCGTGCAACCTACCACCAAGGCATTCCGCACATGCCACGCACGCCACTAGCAGCTCTGGCATTGCCACTTACGCTCGAGGTACAACCCGCAACAAGGGCATTCCGCACATGCCAATAGCACATGCCACACTCGCCACTAGCGGACCACTTGCACTCAAGGTGCAACCAACACTCGAGATATCAACACAAACTGGGGATGCTTTCCGGGGTTTTGGTTTGGCGGTCACGACTTGCGGCGTACACTACGCTCACATTAAGAAAGCGTGAAAAGGAATAAAGCGGTCAAATAAATGAGGAAATAATGGTGAAAACGTTTTCACCCATAAACACCTTTTGCGGTTACCACCTCCTCTCATTATTTCACCCTTTACTCTCTTCCTTCATGAGGCCAGGTACGTTTCAATCTCGACTTGTATAAATAGGTCTTACCTATTTCCACCAGACGACAAGTCTCGGTCAGGAGAAATATACTACACTTACACTCTCAGAAAGGCAACTTTGCAAGCTCTCCAAAAAGCTTTCATCTCTTGCAAGCTTCCTAAGCTTTCACTTTCTGATACAAGTCGAGATACTACTCTCCTCAACACCTTTCTTTGCTTCCCTCCCCAAATCAACCCTTCTCCTCCACTTTGTGACCGAAGCAAGTCTGGAACGGCCATTTCTTGGTTTAGGCCGGACTTGTACAGATTGATCTCTCGAATCTATAAAGTGCTCACGTGCAGCACATTTGTTTAGGGTTTGAACCAGTTTCTCACTCATCTACCGAATTTACCGAAATCGGCAGAAACGATTTTTACCCATAAACAATTGGCGACCACGGCGGGAGGATTGATCTATCGGTTACAATACCAACTCCGACTCTCGATTTCGTTTCCCGAACGTCAAATCTCAACATGGTGGAACTCGAGTCCGGAGCGGCTGCCGAGAACACCAAAGACAGACGCACCCCCGATGTTAGCATCTCTCCCAATAACGTTGTTACGTCACCGGTGACAACGGCAACATCGAATGCACTCCCTCAAGTGTAACACCGCCAATCACTGGGGCCGAGCCGCCGCCTCCTCTAGCGTCTCTGCACAACCCTCTAATCACGGCAACGAAAATATCTTTTCGGGTGTCGCGCCACCAGTCACCAGGGCTAGAGCCGCCGCCACGACCCCAAATGCTTCGTCTAGCATGGCGCCTCCGTCCACGACCAAGATCCCAACTACCCCGCCAACGGGACGAGAAACCGGAGGGACAAGAGGAAGTCGCCCTTACGTCACCATCGCTGATCTGATGGAACGACAAGAGATGCTCGCCAGAGCCCAGACAGACATATGGTTTCAACACGAAGGAGGTACTCATCTTTCTCAAGACCACGACGAGAACGACTACCACGTGAGTCGCGCCTCCGAGTCATTTAGGAACGTCTCCAACAACCCCGACGCCAGCACCTCGGCGGAGCACGCCTCCATGGATGAGGAAACTCGCACTAGAATCCCATTGGAAAGAAATCAGCCACCCAACTTTGTCACTAGAGAAGATTTGGAACAACTCCTCTGCAACCGAATCAAGAATGATGAGTTGGACGTGCATCATCACCAACCCCTTACCCATCCGAAATACGAGAGAATCCCTCTCCCAATGGGGTACTCTTCTCCTCAATTTACCCCGTACGATGGTACCGGAATGCACGTGAGCATGTTTCTCGTTTCTTGGAATCCCTAGGTGAACATGAATATAATCACGTTCTTCGTTTAAGGGAATTCTCAAAATCACTTACTGGAAGGGCGTATACATGGTACAACAGCATCCCACCGAGCAAAGATTCCCAACTGGAGTAGCATGGTCACTGCGTTTTACAAGAAATACTTCTTCGTGTCTGAACAAGTTACCTTTTCGGACCTCGGAAGAATGTACCAGTGGGATAACGAACATCCGAATGATTTCGTCAAAAGGTTCAGGGTTCAAGCACTCGACTGTCACGACCCAAACGTGACCGAGAAACAATTGGTGAACGCATGCATCAATGGTATGGTTCCAATCTACCGCGCCCTGCTAGAAAACTTGCGTTTCCAAACGTTCTCCGAACTCCATGAAGCCGCCAGACGATCTGCAACAACAGCACCAGCATTACTGGAAAGAACTAGGCCAACTCGAACCGAAGACGCGCGCGAAACCCGCGGGAGTAGACGCCTCATCAACAAACAATTTAATGTCGGCTCATCCTCCGTGAACATAGTAAACGAAAGGGGAAAAGGAAAGCCGCAACTACGAGCCACCAGCCGAAACGTGAAGCGTCGGCACAACGGGAACCCTCGCAACGGAAGATCGTCACTAAAACTCCTGTGCAGCATCGTGAGACCGAAGGAAATACCCTTGATTTCCCATTCCCCATCGAGGAGGTGATTGACCTCCTAGAAGCCTGGGTTCAAGATGATGTCATCAGATTGCCACCACTCAGACGGCCACCAACTGAGGCTGAGATGGCGAACCCCAAATACTGCCATTACCACAGGTTCGTTCACCACCCGACTAGCGATTGCAACAGACTGAAGCATATTTTCAAAGAAAGGATAGAAGCAGGGAGAACTCCAACTAGGAGACGAAAGAGTGCATCGAGACCCACTACCAATAAGAAACTGCGGTTCCTCTGGGGACTCCGTACACGAGACCGTACAATCCATGATGCGACATGTATGCGAAATTCTCTATCTTTCCAAGGTTCAGCGCCAAGATATTTTCGCAGCTCTCAATCGTGTTGTATCCGCAAACGGCTTTTCTCTCCTCGGAATCCACGCCAAGGGCCCAAGCTTCCCAAACAGGCGAAGCGAGGAACCGGGACTGCGACCACGTCCCGTTTAAGAGGTAACGAATTTGACGACACGCTCATCGACACGGCCTCCTACCACAACATCATTACTTTCAAGACACCAAGGCAGCAGGATTTACAAAACAAGACGCTACCTATTCCCCGTCCGTGATTAAGGACTTGAGAGGAGAAGCTTTGAACGCGCATGGCTACATCAACTTAGAGATCGAGATGGGAGATGCTATAACACATAGCAAATTCCATATTGTCAAAGAACTAGATCACGACATGATATTGGGACGTTTATGGGTGCTTGACAACAAAGCAAAATTGGATGTGCGCCCTCCGCCAACGTCCACGCCCGAAGGAAATTCCAACAAATCATCCCACTTGGTTATCGCATCAACAAACTACTCGAAGAAACCCGGACATCCGGAGAAGACTCGTTGGCGCTAGCTCATGGTTTTCAAATGCAAGTAAGTCGACCAAGCAACCTTTTCTCGCAACCAGTCTTTCCTTCCCCCCTTTCTGTCATGGGGACTCGGCGCGACATCGGCACGAACGCTGTCAAGAAATGCGAATGGGAGGCGGGACCATTTGAACACTTTGCAAGAAGCTTGGAAACTTCTATTGAAGCCAACGAAGCCAAGACTCAAACAGTCGCACAACGTCTGAACCCGTTTTCAATTGGAGATGTAGTGGTCAAAGGAAGCACGTTTCAAGTTGGGAAGATGACAGTAAAAATGGATTTGCCCAGTGAAGGAGAAGACGAGCCGTATCTGGTTGCGGATACCCTTTTGGGAGGATATTGCAAGCTCATCAATGCAGTCACACCCGAAGGCGTGATAATTCACTCGCGATGGCTCAAGGAATCCAAATAAAAAAAAAAAAAAAAAGGGGGTTGTACTTCCCATTTACTCCTTTTCTTTTTCAGTATTCCCTTTAACAATTCCTCTTAGTAGTTGTACTCCCCCAAGATGAATACACCGTTTGTATTTCTCCCTGGGGATTCCCTTCCAGTCAAAAAAAAATAATATATACATCTCTTTCCAAGCAAATTCTCCAGATATCAGAGAAATACATCAGATAAACCCAGAAAACCACTGCAGAGCCATCTCTTCCAAAAAATATATATGAAGCAAAATGTTTACTGATGAAGAAGAAGGAAAAGATGAGTTTACCAATAAAAAAAAAGGGAGGCATCAAGGGAACTAAGCAGCTAACAGAAATAACAAAAGGGAGGAACTAGCCCTCGAAGGATGGAGCACAAGTCCCCTCGGGCAAAGCTATCTTCAAACACTTCCCCCAGCAATCCTTCGGGCAACAAAGGTTCCATTCAACGGTTTTAGCAGCAACAACCTCAACATCCCATCCCGAAGCAGCCACAGCAGCAGCAGCAGTGTCCTCCCCGACGACTATTCCAGCATACGCCACCATAACTCCTCCGGTATCGCCAACAACACCTTTGGCATCAACTTCAAAGGCTATTTCGCTGCCATCATATGATCCTTCAAAGGTTTTCTCAGCGACACTTCGGAGAAAGTTTTTTGATTCATCCACATCAGGGTCAAGAGTCATGGCGCACTCCTCCATGCTCACTGAGCCCAAGAAAGTCCGAATATGCACCTGTTCTTCGCGGGGATAGATGTAAGGGAGGTCCTTAATGATTTCACTAGCTTCGTGGAATGGAGACTCAGTCCCAACCAATGCCTCCTCAAGAGAAGAAGACCGATCTTCACCAAGTCTGAAATCCTTCTCCGAAGAGTTAAAGGCGCAGCCATCCACTGGAGGGTCCCATCACACACTGCAAAAGATAAAAATGATGACCCAGTTCTACCATATCTATGCACATGTAAAAGAGGATAACGCGAGCAGAGAAGAATACGAAAACATACCGGTATGATCTTCTTAGCCCGAATGACCCTGGTTGGGGTGCTTTTGCAAGAATTAGACCTCGCGCCTTCACTTGGAGAACTTGGCTGGTTAGGAGATGATTCATCTCTGTGCGACATGACAAAGAAAGAAACTCGACAAGAAGAACCCTTTTCTCAAACGAGGAGACGATGCAATTATTTTGGGTATAAATACGGAATCTTAAAAAAAGGGAAAGGAAGCAATGAGGGACATAACGCTTCCAGATTTTAGCATGAATAATGCCCTAATTGAAGCCGCACGTGAAGGAAAGCAAGATAAGGAAACTTTGCTATCGGAAGAAACTCCCTCCTTGTTTACATCGGTCACGCCCGCAAGCACGCACAGCTCCCACACTTTGCGCCGGCCCCACCAGCCAGCACACGAAATTTCCCAAGTCACGCCTGCAAGCACGCACAGCTTCCACATTACGCCGGCCCCACCAGCCAGCACACGAAATTTCCCAAGTCACGCCTGCAAGCACGCACAGCTAGCTTCCACATTGCGCCTGTCTCACCAGCTAGCACACTCAGTTTCCCAACTCACGCCAACTTCCCAACATCGCCCAAGCCGCACCGGCCCCACCAATTGTGCCACCTCCCGATTTGTGCAAAACTCCCAGGGCAAGGATTCCAAATCCTATTTATAAAAGGTCGACAAGCCCCTCAATTCTCTTTACGGTTTGTTGTTGATAGTCCTGTCACCATCTTATGCTTACCTCGCAACAAAGCCCCTGTTCCGAGCTAAGCAGGGGACTTAATGTTGATGGTGGTTTTTAAACAAGGGGTAAAATCGTAAAACCCCATGACCTAGTGTTACCCGCAACACATTAACTAAGAGCATTTAACTCAGGTGTAAATAATTAATAGGGGTATTTTTTTCAAAATACCGTTAGGGTTTTCGACACGTAACCCTAATTCCAAAACTAAGCCGCACACCGCGCATCATGGCAACCATGTTAAACCAAGCCACTGCACTCTGCACTACCAGGGCAGCAATGCCAAACCAAGCCGCACTCTGCGCATCATTGGCAACAATGCCAAACCAAGCCGCACTCTGCGCACCATGGCAACCATGCCAAACCAAGCCGCACTCTGCGCATCATTGGCAATAATGCCAAACCAAGCCGCATTCTGCGCACCATGGCAACCATGCCAAACCAAGCCGCACTCTGCGCATCATTGACAACAATGCCAAACCAAGCCGCACTCTGCGCACCATGGCAACCATGCCAAACCAAGCCGCACTCTGCTGCACCATGGCAAAGAATGCCAAACCAAGCCGCATATCGCACACCATGGCAACAATGCCAAATCTCCAAGCCGCTATGCCTTTGGCACACGCCAAATATAGCGCCCTAGGCTTGCAAGACTTGCAACTAGGTCAACATGGCCGCACATGCCATTGGCACATGCCAATACGTGCCGCAAGCCATATTCCAAGTCGCTATGCCATTGGCACACGCCAAATATAGCGCCCTAGGCTTGCAAGACTTGCAACTAGGTCAACATGGCCGCACGTGCCATTGGCACATGCCAATACGTGCCGCAAGCCAAATTCCAAGTCGCTATGCCATTGGCACACGCCAAATATAGCGCCCTAGGCTTGCAAGACTTGCAACTAGGTCAACATGGCCGCACGTGCCATTGGCACATGCCAATACGTGCCGCAAGCCATATTCCAAGTCGCTATGCCATTGGCACACACCAAATATAGCGCCCTAGGCTTGCAAGACTTGCAACTAGGTCAACATGGCCGCACGTGCCATTGGCACATGCCAATACGTGCCGCAAGCCATATTCCAAGTCGCTATGCCATTGGCACACGCCAAATATAGCGCCCTAGGCTTGCAAGACTTGCGACTAGGTCAACAATGCCGCACATGCCATTGGCACATGCCAATACGTGCCGCAAGCCATATTCCAAGTCGCTATGCCATTGGCACACGCCAAATATAGCGCCCTAGGCTTGCAAGACTTGCAACTAGGTCAACATGGCCACACATGCCATTGGCACATGCCAATACGTGCCGCAAGCCATATTCCAAGTCGTTATGCCATTGGCACACGCCAAATATAGCGCCCTAGGCATGCAAGACTTGCAACTAGGTCAACATGGCCGCACATGCCATTGGCACATGCCAATACGTGCCGCAAGCCATATTCCAAGTCGCTATGCCATTGGCACACGCCAAATATAGCGCCCTAGGCTTGCAAGACTTGCAACTAGGTCAACATGGCCGCACATGCCATTGGCACATGCCAATACGTGCCGCAAGCCATATTCCAAGTCGCTATGCCATTGGCACACGCCAAATATAGCGCCCTAGGCTTGCAAGACTTGCAACTAGGTCAACATGGCTGCACATGCCATTGGCACATGCCAATACGTGCCTCAAGCCATATTCCAAGTCGCTATGCCATTGGCACACGCCAAATATAGCGCCCTAGGCTTGCAAGACTTGCAACTAGGTCAACATGGCCGCACATGCCAATACGTGCCGCAAGCCATATTCCAAGTCGCTATGCCATTGGCACACGCCAAATATAGCGCCCTAGGCTTGCAAGACTTGCAACTAGGTCAACATGGCCGCACATGCCATTGGCACATGCCAATACGTGCCGCAAGCCATATTCCAAGTCGCTATGCCATTGGCACACGCCAAATATAGCGCCCTAGGCTTGCAAGACTTGCAACTAGGTCAACATGGCCGCACATGCCATTGGCACATGCCAATACGTGCCGCAAGCCATATTCCAAGTCACTATGCCATTGGCACACGCCAAATATAGCGCCCTAGGCTTGCAAGACTTGCAACTAGGTCAACATGGCCGCACATGCCATTGGCACATGCCAATACGTGCCGCAAGCCATATTCCAAGTCGCTATGCCATTGGCACACGCCAAATATAGCGCCCTAGGCTTGCAAGACTTGCAACTAGGTCTACATGGCCGCACATGCCATTGGCACATGCCAATACGTGCCGCAAGCCATATTCCAAGTCGCTATGCCATTGGCACACGCCAAATATAGCGCCCTAGGCTTGCAAGACTTGCAACTAGGTCAACATGGCCGCACATGCCATTGGCACATGCCAATACGTGCCGCAAGCCATATTCCAAGTCGCTATGCCATTGGCACACGCCAAATATAGCGCCCTAGGCTTGCAAGACTTGCAACTAGGTCAACATGGCCGCACATGCCATTGGCACATGCCAATACGTGCCGCAAGCCATATTCCAAGTCGATATGCCATTGGCACACGCCAAATATAGCGCCCTAGGCTTGCAAGACTTTCAACTAGGTCAACATGGCCGCACATTCCATTGGCACATGCCAATACGTGCCGCAAGCCATATTCCAAGTCGCTATGCCATTGGCACACGCCAAATATAGCGCCCTAGGCTTGCAAGACTTGCAACTAGGTCAACATGGCCGTACGTGCCATTGGCACATGCCAAACACACACGCTAGCCTAACTTGCAAACCGTGCAACCTACCACCAAGGCATTCCGCACATGCCAAACACACACGCTGGTAGCCTAACTTGCAAACCGTGCAACCTACCACCAAGGCATTCCGCACATGCCATTGGCACATGCCAAACACACACGCTGGCAGCCTAACTTGCAAACCGTGCAACCTACCACCAAAGCATTCCGCACATGCCATTGGCACATGCCAAACACACACGCTGGTAGCCTAACTTGCAAACCGTGCAACCTACCACCAAGGCATTCCGCACATGCCATTGGCACATGCCACGCACGCCACTAGCAGCTCTGGCATTGCCACTTACACTCAACGTATAACCTACCACCAAGGCATTCCGCACATGCCACTGGCACATGCCACGCACGCCACTAGCAGCTCTGGCATTGCCACTTACGCTCGAGGTACAACCCGCAACAAGGGCATTCCGCACATGCCAATGGCACATGCCACACGCGCCACTAGCAGCACCACTTGCACTCAAGGTGCAACCAACACTCGAGATATTAACACAAACTGGGGGATGCTTTCCAGGGTTTTGGTTTGGCGGTCACAGCTTGCAGCGTACACTATGCTCACATTAAGAAAGCGTGAAAAGGAATAAAGCGGTCAAATAAATGAGGAAATAATGGTGAAAACGTTTTAACCCATAAAAACCTTGCGGTTACCACCTCCTCTCATTATTTCACCCTTTACTCTCTTCCTTCATGAGGCCGTGTACGTTTCAATCTCGACTTGTATAAATAGGTCTTACCTATTTCCACCGGACAACAAGTCTCGGTCGAGAAAATATACTACACTTACACTCTCGGAAGGCAACTTTGCAAGCTCTCCAAAAAGCTTTCATCTCTTGCAAGCTTCCTAAGCTTTCACTTTCGATACAAGTCGAGATACTACTCTCCTCAACACCTTTCTTTGCTTCCCTCCCCAAATCAACCCTTCTCCTCCACTTTGTGACCGAAGCAAGTCCGGAACGGCCATTTCTTGGTTTAGGCCGGACTTGTACGATTGATCTCTCGAATCTATAAAGTGCTCACGTGCAGCACATTTGTTTAGGGTTTGAACCAGTTTCTCACTCATCTACCGAATTTACCGAAATCGGCAGAAACGATTTTTACCCATAAACAGCTGGGTCTTGGACTTCTCAAGCCCATGTCTTGTAAATGGGTTGCTACTTGTTGGGTTGCAACTGATGCGCACGCGGGCTTTGGCTTTCTGCTCCATAGACGCTCGTCTCCAATTCTTTGCTCTTTTGGCTCCTTAATTTCTCCGAGCTTTATTTACTACCTAAAAACACAAAATTAATTAGTACAAATATTTATTCTTGAAAATAGGGAAAATACAGAATTTGGGATAATATCTGATTTCTGAGCACAAAAGATGAGTTAAATGCCAATAAATAGATGTAGAAATATGCAATATTTGGCACTCATCAAATACCCCCAAACCTGAATTTTACTTGTCCTCAAGTGAAACAGAAATTAGGAAATCCTAACTATACTACTGTCGCGGGTCTCTCGAATGCATTTAGCGTATGCACTAAGCCTTTAAACCCCTAGGTGTCCCTAGTGGACGAGTTGTAGTCTCGTGAGGGTTTACCAGAGGTGTACCCACAAAACCTTCTCCAACTTCAGAGCGTAAAAGAGTCTCAAGCATCCAAGGAGCTATGAGGACATAGAGTTTCTGCATGCTAGTAACACGAAGTTAGAACTACCAAAGAACGCATTCTCATCCTTAAGAGTTGAGCGAGAAGTAACCATACCATATGAAAAAATTCGGATTCGAGAGTGATCACAAGCCTCGACTTCTGCCTCACCAATAGGGTTTTATGATAATTGCACTCAAAAAGACCGCTTTTTAGTCTCTCATGTGTGCAGCGGGAATAAAGAGAGAAATCCCGCACACGTTGAAGATGAGAAGGATAACCTTCCGAAATAATTTCTGGAGACTCCACAGAGTTGTGGACAAAAAGAATCTTTTTCTGATGATCTCTAAGAAAGGAAATCAACCATTAGCAAGGATGGGAGTACTCACTTACCTTCTCACCCGATCGGCAATTAATATCACTCTCTCAGCATTCATAGAAACGTCTTCAATCTTCGGTCTTCGGTCTTCTGATGATGAACTTCTGAACTTCACAAAAACTTGACAAACATTTTTTTTTTTTTTTTTTTTTTTTTTTTTTTAGATTAAAACATGAAAATAACAAATAAACAATAAAACTCAATTTTACACAATTTGTATTGTCTTGATTTCATAAACTTCACTAATTCTCATCTTATTTTCTTTTCTCTTCTTTGTTGCATGTAAACCTTGGACTATTTCAACTTTTCTTCAAATATTCTGATGATGCTCCGCTTGCTGACGACGATGTGTTTCTATGAATCTGTTGATGTTGTTGAGAGGGAGAGAGTGATGCTAACTGCAAATCGAACTACAAGAAGGAGTTTTCATCTTAAACGTCACCCTCATGATTGACAAAATTAGCACTCAAGAGATCAAAAGTAGTGCTGAAAGTGGTGCGAAGTTGGGTATCTCACCATTCCTACCCGGAATTGACGTACGGTGACACACACTCTAACAGATTTTTTAGAAAGTCACAAAAATGAAGGTTGGTGCCTCGCTTGATGTAAAATGGGTAGTCTCCACTATGGGTGATCACAATTCTACTACTGAATATCTATACAACACCTAATTCTCCCTCCGGTATGGTTAAATCCAACTTTAACGCTCTAATCAACTAAGAAACCCGATTGTGTTCTCCAGTACTTCCAAGTTCAGTTATTTCGGTCAGACTCTCTATGTAAACATAGCTAGAAGCATGCTAGTGACTTTAAGATCTCTAAAAGTTGGAGGTTTTTATGTACATATTTACAAAGAGTTTTGAATTTTTGAATTTTTTGATTTTTGATTTTTTTTTTTTTTTTAGAACAAGCTAAAATTAAAGACAAAAAACTAAAAACTCTATATGCAAATGCACCCACAAACCTAAATCAAACATTTTCCTCAATGTGTCAACAGATTATAAGAAATTAAACAGTCACATACCATGAGAACTATGTTGAGTAGAGAAAAGGGAAAAGAGCGCAAGACAAAAAGTTTGGTTAGCACACATAAAAAATATGCAAAAAGAAAAAGAAAAGGGAAAGAGAATGGATTTTTAGTCCATATGTATGTACACAAGTGAACTAGTCTAGTCCACATAGATGGGGTCTTCCAAGTCGACGGTCTCAACTTCTCGGTGGAAGATGCTCCGAAATGGTTTCAATCTCGACCATTGACTTTGAAGATGTTCTTGGTTGCTGGGTTTTCGATTTCAACACTCCATGGGGAAAACGGTACGTACCAAGAATGGTCCTGACCATCGAGAACGTAACTTCCCTAGAAACAAATGCAAACGAGTGTTGTACAATAAAACTTTTTGGCCAGGTGTGAAAGACTTGCGCAGAATGCGCTTGTCGTGAAACACTTTCATTCTGTGTTTGTAAAATTTGGCACTATCATATGCATCATTTCCCAATTCTTCTAACTCATTGAGTTGAAGTTTTCTTTGGGTACCAGCTTTATCAAGATCAAAATTCAACTTCTTTACAGCCCAATATGCACGATGTTCTAACTCTACAGGGAGATGACAAGCTTTACCGTACACAAGTCTGTAAGGGGACATCCCAATGGGAGTCTTGTATGCAGTTCTATAGGCCCACAAAGCATCATTTAAGCGCAAAGACCAATCTTTCCTAGAAGGATTAACAGTCTTCTCAAGAATATGCTTAATTTCCCTATTAGAAACTTTTACTTGGCCACTGGTTTGAGGATGGTAAGGTGTTGCTACCTTATGAGTAATTCCATACTTGCGCACAAGTGATTCAAAGGGTCTATTGCAAAAATGACTACCTCCATCACTGATTATTGCTCTAGGTGTTCCACAACGGGAGAAAATATTTTCCTTAAGAAAAGAAAGAACAACTTTATGATCATTTGTTTTGGATGCAATGGCCTCTACCCACTTAGAGACATAATCAACAAAGCAACAAGAATGTACAACTTACCTTCGAGTTAGGAAATGGACCCATGAAATCAATACCCCACACATCAAACAGCTCAACAATCAAAATGGGTTGTAAGGGCATCGTGTTTCTCTTAGAGATACTTCCTAATTTCTGGCATCGGTCACAAGCAACACAAAAAGCATGGCTATCCTTAAACAGTGTTGGCCAATAGAAACCGCTCTGCAAGATCTTTGCAGAAGTTTTCTTGGCACTAAAGTGGCCGCCACATGCATGGTCATGACAGAAAGAGATGACGTCCCTTTGTTCGGAATGGGGACACATCTTCTAATGATTTGGTCTTGGCAAGATTAAACAGATATGGGTCATCCCAAAGGAAATGTTTAACTTCAGCCAAGAATTTAGAACGGTCTTGTTTAGACCAATGCAAAGGCATTCTACCTGCAGCAAGGTAGTTCACAATATCAGCAAACCACGGCATTTCAGACACAAGCATCAATTGTTCATCAGGGAATGACTCTCTAATCAGCACAGATTCATCAGCAGATTCAACATTTAACCTAGACAAGTGATCAGCAACAACATTTTCCGACCCTTTCTTATCTCGAATTTCGAGGTTAAACTCTTGTAACAAGAGTATCCATCGAATTAGACGAGCCTTAGCATCTTTTTTAGACAAAAGATATTTCAATGCAGCATGGTCAGAATATATGATGACCTTAGACCCTATCAAATAAGATCTAAACTTATCTAATGCAAACACAACAGCTAGCAACTCTTTCTCAGTTGTGGAATAATTCAGTTGAGCATCATTAAGTGTTTTACTAGCATAGTAGATCACATAAGGAAGTTTGTCTACTCGCTGGCCCAAAACAGCTCCTACAGCATAGTCAGACGCATCACACATAATCTCAAATAGTAATGTCCAGTCAGGTGGTCTGACTATAGGGGCAGATGTAAGGAGAGCCTTCATTTGCTCCCATGCTTCCTTACAAGCATCATCAAAGACAAATGCAACATCTTTTGCAAGAAGATTACACAAAGGTCTTGAAATTTTACTAAAGTCTTTGATGAATCGGCGGTAAAAACCCGCATGGCCTAAGAATGATCTTATGTCCCTCACAGAACGAGGTTGAGGCAAGTGTTGAATGAGATTAACCTTGGCTTTGTCTACTTCTATGCCTTTTTCCGAGATGATATGCCCTAAAACAATGCCTGAGTTAACCATGAAATGACATTTTTCCCAATTCAAAACCAAATTCTTTTCCTTACATCTAATCAGCACACTAGTAAGATGATGCAAACACTCGTCAAAAGAAGACCCAAACACAGAAAAATCATCCATGAAAATTTCAAGAAACTTATCTACCATGTCAGAAAATATGTTCATCATGCAACGTTGAAAAGTAGCGGGTGCATTACACAACCCGAAAGGCATACGACGATAAGCAAATGTTCCATAAGGACATGTAAATGTGGTCTTTTGTTGGTCTTCGGGTGCTATGTGAATTTGGTTGTAGCCCGAATAGCCATCTAAGAAACAATAGTGACTATGCTTCGCCAACCTTTCCAACATTTGGTCAATGAAGGGAAGGGGAAAATGGTATTTCTTTGTTACTGTGTTCAATTTTCTATAATCAATACAAACTCGCCACCCTGTGGTAACACGGGTGGGGACAAGCTCATTCATCTCATTTTGAACTACAGTAATGCCAGACTTTTTGGGTACCACTTGAATGGGACTAACCCACTGGCTATCTGGAACCGGGTAAATGATACCCGCATCAAGCAATTTCAAAATCTCACCTTTGACAACATCTCTCATATTGGGGTTAAGTCTCCTTTGCATTTCCCTAGATGGTTTAGTGTTCTCTTCAAGATTTATGTGATGCATGCAAATTGTGGTACTTATACCTTTAAGATCTGAGATGGTCCAACCTAAGGCTCCTTTATGTTCTTTAAGCACTTCTAAAAGTTGACTTTCCTGTTTTGTGTCTAAACATGATGCAATAATCACAGGTAAAGTATCAGAAGGACCTAAGAAAGCATACTTCAAGGTATCAGGTAATGGTTTCAAATCAAGCTTAGGTGGTTCATCAAGAGGTGGGACAGATTTGGAATCAGAGAGTGGAAGTGGTTCCACTGCATTCTGCCATTTAGCAATATCCATGGGTGGAACAGATTCAATCAAAGAGTGAATTTCCCCAATGTACTTAGATTCAAAGAGATCTAAGTCAAAGTTATCTAAACATGCTTGCAAAGGTTCCACTGACAAAATGTCGGGCAAAGAGTCTTGGATCAGACTCTCAATCATGTTAATCTCATGCAAATCAGTATCATCACAATCAATGGGTTGTTGACTAGTGTTAAAAACATTAAGCTCTACAGTCATGTTACCAAAAGATAATTTCAACACTCCATTACGACAATTGATGATGGCATTGGACGTCGCCAGGAAAGGACGTCCTAAAATCACAGGAATATGATTACTTGGGTTTTGCACGGGTTGAGTATCTAAGACGATGAAGTCCACAGGAAAGAAAAAATTATCAACCTTGATTAACACATCTTCAACAATACCACGGGGGATTTTCACAGATCTGTCCGCTAATTGTAGCGTAACAGGTGTGGGCTTCAGCTCCCCAAGGCCTAGTTGCACATACACAGAGTATGGCAATAGATTCACACTTGCTCCTAAGTCTAGCAACGCCTTTTCGACCACATGGTCGCCTATGGTGCATGTAATTGTTGGACTACCTGGGTCTCTAAACTTAGTTGGAATCTTGTTTTGGATTATTGAGCTCACTTGCTCAGTGAGAAAGGCACGCTTATGCACATGAAGCTTTCGCTTTTGTGTGCACAAGTCCTTCAAAAACTTAGCATAGGTGGGTATTTGTCTGATTGCTTCGAGAAATGGAATGTTTATGTTAACTCTTTTGAACATTTCCAGAATCTCGTTGTATTGGTTACCCCCTTTCTGCTGCACCAACCTTTGTGGGAATAGAGCAACAGGTGCATGACTTGGCAAAGAAACATCTATATCAGTAGGGATTTTAGTTTTATCAATATGCTCAGATTCTTTTTCTACAGTAGATGTTTTATGCGGTGTTGTGTGTACTGGTGAGTCTGATTTAGACTTGCTTAACTGTGGTACACCTACATTGTTCTCAAAAACTCTACCACTATGGAGAGTGGTGATAGCATTCGCATGACTATGTGAAGTTTCATTGCAGGTTGAAGTGCCTGCCTGAAACACATCCTTTGGATTTTGTTGGGGTTGACTAGGGAGTTTGCCTTTTTCTCTCTCATTCAATGCATCACAGATTTGACCCATCTTAAGTTCTAGACTTGTGAAACGTTGGTCGGTGGTCTTCTGAAGTTGTAAAAGATTTTGGGTCAACAGACCGACACTGTCTTCAAAGCTAGGCTTTTTCTCTACAGGGTACTGAGTGTGTGGTAGTACTTGGGGGTTTCTAGGATATGAGTATCCTTGGTTGTTATTTGTTGTTCCCCCTTGTACAGGTCCTTTGGACCATGAGAAGTTAGGGTGATTCCTCCACCCTGGGTTGTAGGTTTGAGAATACGGGTTGTTCTCTTGCCTATGGTATAATGCATTGGCTTGCTCGGTTTTAGACTCTTGAAATGCATGTAGGTCTGGACAGCTGTCCACTAAGTGGTCAGAGCTATGGCATGCGGCACAAGTGGCCATTTCAATTTGGTCACGGAGAGTAGAGGAATTAGGTTTTACATTCTTCTGCAACTCAAGCACTTCTATTCTCCGGGCCAAAGATGCCATTTTTGCATTTCCCTCAAAGTCAGACTCGATTCTATGGACATTATTTGCATGGGTAGTCCTTTTTGGTTCACGGATGGACTCCCACTGTTGAGTCTTTTCAGCGACTTCGATTAAGAAAGTCCAAGCCTCATCAGCACTTTTGTCAATAAATGCACCATTGCACATTGACTCGACTGTGGTTCGGGTTCTAACATCTAGACCCTCATACAAGATTTGCACGAGTCTCCATTTTTCAAAACCATGGTGGGGACATTGGAGCAATAATTCATTGAATCTCTCCAAGTATTTTGCTAGAGTTTCGTCTTCTAATTGCACAAAACCATTTAGACTTTGGCGAATTGTCGCCGTCTTATGGTTTGGGAAAAACTTTTTGAAAAACTCTTTTGTGAGATCATCCCATGTTCTAATGGACTGTGGTTGTAGGGCATGAAGCCATGACTTGGCTTTGTCTTTCAGAGAAAAAGGAAACAATCTCAGTTTGAGGGACTCTTCTGGCATTTGGTTAAAACGCAGAGTCCCACAAATATCCTCAAAATCTCTCACGTGATTGTAGGATCATAATATCGCAACGTACAAGGCTCGCGGGATTAATGAACGACGGCGTCGCGAGGGAGTCGCAGGGAGCTAAAATAAACGACGCAATGAATAACGACAGGCAAAACATAAAGAAGACGTGAGACCTGGCGAGGGTTAAGAAGTGTCGCGAGAGTGAATGTTTGTGCACTGCGACACTTCGCGAGACATTCCCGAAAATAAAGGGGAGCTTAGTCACATCCACTATGTATTACCCTATATAAAGGGCTAAATGAGTCTGTAAGGGAGAGATCTTTTTGGAATTGTTGGGCAAGTCATTAGGAGAGAGAAAGTTTGAGAGTGTTTTAACTTCTAAGTGTAATTCTATTTTCCTGTGTAAAACACTTCATGAATTCAATCAATAAATATTCTTGATCTTACATCTTTCAATGGATTAATTAAGCAAAATCGAGTAAGGGGTGTAGTGTGGGAAATCCTGCCACTACATATGCGCTAGAAACAGGGAGCTGAGCAGAGATTGACGAAGAAATTGGAAAGAATTTGGATTAATAGAGAAAAAGGTTTGGAGAGATACTCAAGAATTCATTGAAAAAGAGAAATGGCTAGAAGAAGAAACGTACAAGGGCAACCAACGATTGTAAGAAGAAGTGGGAGACTTGCTGGAGAAAGGAGGAATGAAACAGGAGAATCGTCAAGGATGAATATGAGAAATGATGGAGAAAATCAAAATCAGCCACCGATCTCACCAATAGCAAACGCGGTGTGGATTATGATAGAGTAAGTGTACATACTTGGAGGTCGATTACGAAGACGAGAGGGAAGAAGAGCAAAGCAGGTGGTGAACAATGGACAAGGAGAGCAAGGAATGAATGGAGAAAACGAAGAAATTGCGGCATTAGAAAGATTGAGACAAACAATACACGAAGAGAGACGGTTAGAGGCAGAAGAACGAGCAAACTTGACAAGACAGAATCATGAATTGAGGATGGAAAATATGAGGTTGCAAAATAGGAGATCTAGAAGTAGCGTGAGATCAAGTTCAAGATCGAATAGGGAAGAAAGAAGGAGAGTTTTACCAACAGAAAGTACCAGGAAGAAACACAAAATCCGAGTATAGAGCATGGCGAGAGAAGAGGGAAATAGAAGATCGTTATATTCCTCAACCCGAAAATCTTCAAAATGAGCGGAATAGGGAAAATCAAGGAAACATGCAACTCAAGAACCAAATGACCCAGGCTGCCGAAGGGAGAATAATCTTGCACGGGAGAGAAGAATTGAGAAGAAACCGAGAAATCGAGGATGACATTGAGAGACACTACATTGAACAAGCGCGGCTGGCTCGCGAGAGAGAAAGGATAAGAGCAGAAATGGAAAATCAAGAGATGGAAGAAGCAATCCGACAGAATAACCATGACAACCGCGAAAGAAGAAGGGAACAGAATCGTACCAACAGAAATATTAATGAAGAATATGAGAGGGTGCAGATGAGAGCTGAGAGACAGCCAAGAAGAGAGAACAACCGATATAATGGCGTGCGAATTGAGGAAAGAAACGAAGAAGAGCGTCGTAGGGAAAGGAGAGAAGAAAATAACGAGCAAGAAGGTCAAAACAGGCATGAGCGAAGAAGGAGAGAAGCAGAGCTAAAAAGACCAGTAGAATCAAATTCTGAGGCAAATGAACAAATCTTAAGAGAACTGGCTGAAATGAGAGGATTGCTGAACAATAGAAGGGAAGGAGGAAGGAAGCAATTGGATGAAGCCATTGCAGAAGCTGCGAAGAATCCCTTCACGCTAGAAGTACAGATGGGAGGAATACCTCCTAAGTGCAATCTTCCCCGCATTAACAAACATCTTCGATGGAACAACTGCAGCGGTACAACATATCAAGGCCTATATGAGGTGTATGCTGCAGTGGGAGAATCATGATGCTATACTTGTGCAAATATTTCCATCAAGCCTAATTGGAGAAGCACTAAAATGGTTTGAGGGTCTACCAAGGAACACAATCACGTCATTCAATCATTTACAAGCCACATTCCCGGAGCATACATAAGTAACAACTCTTCACGACCAGGTATTGAAGATGTATTCGGGTTGAAACAAAGGGTTGGCGAGAGCTTAAGGCAGTTGACAATAAGATGGAGAACCATGTGTAGCGAAATGGCAGGACGGGTTGAGGAAAGATATCTCACCCTCTCATTTGTGAATGCTCTTTTCGCGACTAACTTGTTATACATTCAAATTTTTAGAGTCAAAAATACAATCACGATGGCAGAACTGCGAGAGTTACAAGAAGAATATATCGCCTTAGAAGAAAGACAGAATGAAATGAATTCTTATCCTGGTCGCGAACACAAATTCGAATGCTGCGAACGCAAGCTTGTTACCTCAATTCATAAATACAGTGGCGAGCACTTCGCAGGGACAGCAAGCAGGGAAGGTTGATGAGGGACAGCGGAAGATAGTAGCTATGGGAAGTCATGACCAGGAGGAGTTTGAACAAGAAAGGAACTATTACAACCGTAACAGCAATAATAAGATTCAAAGGCTAGATCATGTGCAAGAAACTTACGGTGGACGAAGGCAATATAACCATGGAGGGCGAGAAGTCGCGAGAATAATATGGGAACCAATTAAGATGCCTCCACCGAATGCTAGTGTGGAAAAGATCCGGGAAGCTATACTTGTGATGGAAAATGTACCAGCACCTTGGAACGTGGGAATGGAACCACCGCCAAAGCGATAGAAGTCATGAATTTTGTTCTTATCATCGTTTCCATGGACATCAAACAAATGATTGTAGAAACATAAAGAGAATTATTCTTAGGATGATTGATCGGGGAAGCTAAATCACTTTCTAAAGGGAGAAGAAACAGGCCGACATTACCACCACCACCAGAGATGCACGGAACGAGTGTCGGCGAAAGGAAAGGAAACATTTGTTATAGAAGTTGGAACAAAAGCTAAAAATTTGAACTGCAACTCTATCGTCCACTCCTATCGCACAATCGAAGATTTTCATGACAACGTGCTCGTAGAGTCTTTGCGAGAGATGCTAATGATAAAGAAATAATGAGCCTGGCGAGAACGACGCAGTTAGAAAAGTGGCAGCTGAAGACCATTTCTTTCTCTCTGAGATGAAGTGCCAAAAGGAAGAAAAACACATGATAGCCCGTTGGTTGTGAAACTATAGATTAACCCGAAACCAGTTGATGGAGAAGATGTTGAGGCGAAAGCTTGCCGGGCGATCAACCGAATCTTAATCGACACCTAAGTTCGGTGAATATTCTCTTCTACCATACTTACAAGACGATGGGAGGAAAAGATGAAGATTTGATCCCCTCTACATACAAGATATATGGCTTTAATGGCACCGCAAACAAACCAAAGGGAGAGGTTCGCATGAGAATACCTCTACAAGGATTATCAACCGATATTTTATGCTTGTGTGGTTGACGTGGAATCTCCATACAATGCGCTGATTGGGAGGCCATGGCTTCATGAGATCTTGGGAGTCGCATCAACATATCATCAATGTATAAAATTTCCACATCCAAATGGCATTGGTATTATACAGGGAGATTGGAAGGAGTCGCAACAATGTCATGAGGTAGATGTAGAAAGTCAGAAGAAAGAAATGCCAAAAGAAAAGGTTGGAAACAACATGTGAGAGATGAGCAGAGAAAGGAGAAATTGATGGTGGATGCCATAGAAGTAAGGACTGAACATACCTCGCGAGGTGAATGCCTAGAGACAGGCGAATATTATGATAATAAAGAAGCAAAGGATATGAGGAACAAAAGGCATAAGAAGTGAATAATCAACAAAAACAGGAGAAAAAGTAGCAATTGAAGTAATGGTGTGCGAGAATCTCGCAGACAAGAGTATATGGGAATTCAGTTAAGAAAGAAAAATGAAAATACGAATTGTGCGAATACTTCGCAAACAAGTATCAAGAAATAATGAAACATGAATGATTGAATGATTTAACAAATATGAATGACTAAAAGAATGGGACGAACCTTTATGGCGTACACCCTAGTTCGCGAATAACATTTCGTAAGAGGCAAATGTAAGACCTAAAGTGCGTCATATAAGGGGGTATCTCTCGACATGGCTCAGGGGGAAGGTTACACCGCTCCTGAAGCCTGAGTCATGAAAAATTTGGGGCCCATGAAAGCCTATCCTAAGAGGTACCTTGGATTCCCAACTATATATGTAGGTTATACCCTGGTTGGGCGACATGGCTCGGGGAAAGTTACAGAACTCAAGGCACCGAGGCTGCGAAAACAACTGGTTGTTGTTAAGACCGGATGGGAGGAGCTAGTCTTGTATGGCCGATGTTTCGCCTCCTTGAAGGGGCAACCGGGGAGAGGATAAGGGCGATGCTCTCCATTAGGGGGAGTATCAAAACAGACGCAAATGTCATGAGGCTATGTTTTCGCAAGAGAATTTAGGCTTGTCATATTTGTGCAATTATCCCGCAGAGGCAATAATACTAACGCGAAGGTAAGGCGAGATCAATGGGTCTTTACACGAAAGTGTACGGACGTCCTGCGATTTCGTCGCACGACGGCAATGTCATGGGGCTTTATGTTCGCAAGGATATCTAGGCCTGTCATATTGTCGCAACTAAAACATCCTGCAGAGGCAAAAATACTTGGAAAATGATAAGACAAGATCAATGGGTCTTTACATGCAAGTGTAAAGACGTCCCCGCGATTTTGTCGCGATGAAAGGTGGCAGGGGAAGACCTCTAATTAGGGAGGTCTGACTTGGAAGACCACACAAAAATGATAAGGCAAGGTCAATGGGCCATTGCATGAAAGTGTAAAGGCGGCTTGCGACCTTGTCGCAACAAGAAGAGATAAAATAAAGACTACCGAAATGATAAGGCGAGATAATAAGGAAATCCCGCGACCTCGTCGCAACGATATATTTCCAACAACATACATGATGACAACTAAAATCTTCCATCTGAAGATAAATAACAGAGGCAAGTATGGGAATGGAAAAGATGAAATATTGTTATTCATCTTCTGATGAAAGAGTTATACATCAATAATGTTAGCCAATTATATTACAAGGAAGAACTACCAAAAAAGGGGGAGTGAAGATTGAATTCAGAGGGGAAAAATCCAAGAAATACACTATAATAAGGATACGAAATGTACGATATTACAAGCGAGAAAGAAAACAAAAAGAGTTATCTCTTTGGTGATTCTTCTTCTTCATCTCGATTCTTCATCGATTATTCTCATCGCTGAATTTTCTTCTTCGCCAAATTTCGCTATCGAAACGTCTCGAGACAGCAGATTCTCGGAACCTTTTCAAGGAGACAGGGATATGAATGCGAGAGGATATTGTGGTCCTTACAAACATACTCCATGCCTCCATTGCGAAAACGAACAGCATCATTATTAAAGTTCTCCACCGTCGTTAGAAATTGTTTCTTCAACTTGGAATATCTATTCTCGCGAAGGAGAGATTCTTTGCGAAATGTTCTTTTCGGTTTCGAGTTCTTCAATTCTCGCTGGAAAATTCTGGCGAGTTGTTCTTTTCGATTCAAGCTCTCTAATTCTAACCTGAAGCCTCTTCTCGATTCTCGCAAATAAGAAACAACAAGTTAACAATTTACAAGCAATATACGAAGTAAGAAGCAATAAGGTATAATAAGTAACCTTCTCTATCGTATATCATATCTTTAATCAAGGAAGTATGCTCGGCATGAAGACTAACATCAACACCTAGGTTATTCCCGGCATTATCTAAAACCTTCGCAGCCCAGTGCGAATTCATCATCACTATTAATAACGAGAAGAGAACGAACTTGCTCTTCTCGCCGCTTAAAATATGGTATTCGATGAAGGAGTTCATCTCGTTCAACTTGCACGCCAAGAAGAGATTTGTGGAATTCTCGCTAATGCCCGTGCACCTCTGTTAGTAATACGATCGTTCTCATCTATGAGATCACTAATTTTTTTCCTTAAAGTCTTGATTTTCTTCTCGGAATCAAGGTACATTCGTTTAAAGCGATTAGTTAAATTTAAACTAGATCTCGTGTTCGATCTCCAAGAGATGATATTTGGATTGAAGATCCTTTAATGAAAGGAGGTCAGTTTTATTGGAGGAACTACTTAGAGATTGATTGAGGTGAGCGAGAAGAAGATCATTATCCATAGGTTCGGAAATGTATGGAGAAGAATAGCCTCATCGGAGAGATTATATACATCTGCGAAGGTAATAAGTTAGGCAAAGAATATGCAACCGATAAAATAGAAATGATAAAAGGAAGTAAAATCTTATACCATAAAGTCATTGATTAGCGTTCAAGAGTGGACACCCTATCCCTTTGGGAGTCAAGTTCGGTGTTTAACTTTTGAATTCTCTCGTCTTTATCGCGAGATGACGCAGCCTTCAACCTCTCTAATTCTTGAATCTTCTTGCTCAATTGCGAATTCTTCTTTTCAAGATTGTTGCGTCTTCTCTCGAGATCTGAGGCAACTACAAAAGAAGTTCTTCCAACCTATAAAAGAAGATAGAAAAGTCATTAATATATATATATATATATTTAAAATTTTAAAATTAACAGGGAAATACGACCGCATACGTACCAAAGATCCAAGTGCATTCAAGAAGTCAGGAGACACAGTTCTAGAGGTTCCATTGAAAGAATTATTGCCCTCTAATAAAGTAGCATTACACACGCTTGCGAGAGCCCCGCAAAGAGAAGCTAGGGGAGCAACTCCCATTCCTTGGAAACAGTCTGAGAAGATGCTAGATAACTGATCCATAGAAGAACTGGTCGATGGAATCTTCTTGGCGAGAGAAGGATCCGAGTCATGGTTATCCTCGTCAGAAGATTCAGAGTTTGAGCTAAGGCGAGAAGAAGATTGGACCTTTCGCTTCTTGGTTAATGGAGCAGAAGACTTACCCTTGCGAACGACAGCTTTTACCCGTACTTTTAATCTTCGCGCTCAAAAGACTTCTTCAAACAAACCTTCACATACTAAAGATAAGAAACAGAGGCAACAATATTGTTTCAAATAACAAAGGAAATGTTTCTTACTTCACTCGTAAGCGATCGAAGTATGGTCAGAGTACTCTTCAACGGATTATCCTTGTACTTTCTTCTCAATTTGGCGATCTGAGAAATTATACAAACTCAACATATGTAAAAAGAAAGTTGCAAAGGCAAGATTTAAAATGGGAAACATACCTCATTTGCCTTATCGTGCCATTTGAATTCCCAAGAATGATACCTGCGAGATTCGCGGAAGAACGTGCAAGGGCCCGCGATATAAGGACCATTTAAAATCAAGGGTACAACCCACCATTTCTCATCTTTGGAGTGGCGAGGAGTAGTATTATTACCCGGTGCCAATCAATATCCCGCATGAGCAATTTATCCTCGGGACATTATCCTTCTTTTTCAAAGGCGAATGCCCCAAATGAGATTTCGCATTAACCATCTTTATCACCGAATAGTTTTCAAAAAGTTCTCTACAAATGTACTTCTCAAAGAGCCTATTTCCAAGTCTGCGAAATCGGGGTGTCTAACAAGAAAGCGGGGTATAAAGATCCTTTGCCAAAGACCACGATTCGCGAATTCAAGCATTAGGCGAATGCAATCGCCACTCAATTGATAAACAGCCCGAGAGAATTTTTCATGGGCCAAGATTTCATAAAATAAAGGCATCTCAGATTGTACAAGGGAATGGGAAGTCCCGCGAGAAGCGACCTAGCGAGACTATAATCTTTTGATCATCACATTGATGATCGTAAAACAAACTTTGCGAAAGAATAGATGAAGGTTCTTGATCGGAATGGTTGACAGAGTAAAACCCTTCTCGAGCAACTTCTGTTGAACTTCTTCAAAAGAAGCTTTGTATGCACGACTGATGAAAGCCATTTATCAGTATGGGAATGAATGGAAGATTGGAGATTAAGATCAGCGCTAGAAAGGACGAAGAAAAGATTTGCAGGAGCAGGAGCGCAAATTGCGGAAGGAGAGAGTCAAAGAAAGGTTGCAGAGAGAAACTAAAGAATGAAAAGGAGGGGAAAAGAAAACTATATATAGGGAAAAAGATCCTCGAGAAAAACGAGGTCATTTAATGCGAAGAGACATGAATGGTCAAAAATAAGCGGTTGAAAGAAACGTGTCAAGAAAAGACATTAATAATCAAAATCCGTGTAAAAGTACAAAATCAAATGTATAAAGATAAGCAATCGCGAAAACAATATTGTAAAAATCTCATGATACTCTTCCCCTCGCAGGAGAAATATGAGGAGAGATAGGAGACGATACTTCGTATATATCTCAAAGAAGCTTCGGAACTTTGCAAAAGAATAGAGGCAAGTACGTACTTTTTAAGGAAAGTATTCTTTTGCTCGTTCCTTCACCAATTGAAACCAAGGAATATGACAACAATGAATTTTTCCTTCAAATCGCTCTTCAAGCAATATTCAAGGAAAAAGAGGCAAGATGTAGGATCATAATATCGCAACGTACAAGGCTCGCGGGATTAATGAACGACGGCGTCGCGAGGGAGTCGCAGGGAGCTAAAATAAACGACGCAATGAATAACGACAGGCAAAACATAAAGAAGACGTGAGACCTGGCGAGGGTTAAGAAGTGTCGCGAGAGTGAATGTTTGTGCACCTGCGACACTTCGCGAGACATTCCCGAAAATAAAGGGGAGCTTAGCTGTCATCCACTATGTATTACCCTATATAAAGGGCTAAATGAGTCTGTAAGGGAGAGATCTTTTTGGAATTGTTGGGCAAGTCATTAGGAGAGAGAAAGTTTGAGAGTGTTTTAACTTCTAAGTGTAATTCTATTTTCCTGTGTAAAACACTTCATGAATTCAATCAATAAATATTCTTGATCTTACATCTTTCAATGGATTAATTAAGCAAAATCGAGTAAGGGGTGTAGTGTGGGAAATCCTGCCACTACAGTGATGGTAGGGGTTTTCAGCATCGACCCCTCTAAACACGGGTAACATGTGAATTGTGCTTGCTTTCAGTTCAAACTGACAAGCATCAGCTGGCAGAATGATGCAAGAGGGCTGGCTTGCCCTAATTGGGTACATGTAGTCCTTGAGACTACGGGGTGGGTTTGGTTCATCACCCATGGTTTCTGTTTCTGATGGGCTTGGGCTTTCTGTAGAAGAACTGGGTATGCTGACAATTTCGTCCGGGCGGATTCTAACTAGTCGATTCGTTTGGTCTCTAAAAGACACGATCATAGCCTAGCTAGCACATCGAGTATGTTAACATGCATACATCCAATTTATTTCAACACAGATAAGCACAAAATACACAAGTGACACACCAATTCAAGACTCAAGCACAAAGGAGTGCTTTTTGTTGCTGTAAGGTACAACCCAGTTTATGCACAGCCCAGTTGTTGCACAGCCCAGCTTTTGTGCACAGAACAACACAGAGCAACACAAACTCACACAAAATGACACCTAATTTCTCAAAACTAAGCACACAAGTCTTGGTAGTTCTTTATTGGAGATTACACAAAGATCAAGCTATCTTTGGACTACACAAAGACAGCTTAGGTCATGCACAGATTAAGTAAAACACAGCTCATGCAAAGCACAGTTTATGTGCACAGAACAACACAACTTGTGCACAGCACAGGTTGGCAGGTTTATATGGCAGAGCTTATGCACAGCGCAGCACTGGTCTGTTGGCATGTGCACAAGGAAAGAAGAAACTGTGTATGGTGCACATGGTAATGGGATGTGCTCACTCAAGGTGAAGCATGTGCTGGGTTTGTGTGTTTGAAAAACAACAAGCTATTGCTAACACAATTCCTGCTTCTCAACACTCACTCAAACACCAAAGGTTCACACACACATTGCAGCTGATGGTTCACAGATTTAAATGCAGCAGTTGCATAATTTCAACACTTTACAAAATATGCCACAGAGTGTCAACAAGGTCAGTTGACCTCAAAATTCAGAGATTAGGCACAAGATATGCAGATATTCACAGGGTTGTGTGGTCACAGATGCACACATACAATGGATGCAACAGCAGATGAGCAATGTTTAGCAGGATTTGAATTCAGCATTACTACAGGGGACTTGTTATGAGGCAAAGTGGCAGCAGGGTTGACAGGGTATCACAACAGATTTGCAGGCTTACACAGGTGAATATGACGTAGCATCCCACACAGAGAGTTACACAAGGTTGTCAACAGGGTTGGTTGATGGAGTAAAGCAAATCAGCAGCAGTTTAGATACAAAGTTTCAGCAGGGTAACAACCAAATTGTTATATTGCCTAGATAGGTAGTATTGCACAGAGCACAGAAGAGCTGAGAGTTATATGCACAGACTAGAGATTGGCATGTGACAAAGCTAGCATTCAGCACAGGTTAACACATAGATTTGGCTACCCTCAGTTCAGAGCATGCATAAAGGTGCAGAGCACTTGGCTCAACAAGCTCAGTTGACACAGGTCTGTCAACAGGTTTGCACAAGTGATTACAGGGCTGATACATCAACTTGGGTTAGCAGCTAACTTGGCTATCCAAGTTGCAGCTCAGACTCATAGCTACAGGGGCTGGAGTTAAGCACAGGGCAGATGGGAGCTAAGGAAATATAGCAAAGAACACACAAAGACATATTTCAGGTGTTGATCAATACCTAGCAAGAGGTGTTATCATGCAATCAGGGTAGTGCTTAGGTGAGCTACAATTGACTCAGGGGTGATGGCACACAAACACAAGTTCTACTGATAATAAGAGAAATAATGTTTTCAACAGGCAGATGTGTTATTCAGTTATCACAGACTCATATGCGCAAACCCTAGATATTGCAGGGTTGGATGCTACTACAGAAGGCACCTAGTTGTGCCGACAAGCATGCTATATCATTCATTCAGGTAAGCAGGGTTTGAGACACAATACCGCCGGTATAAACCGGGTTTAGGCAATTCCACAATCGTCCTGCGCTTTTCCTTGTCTTCCTTGGGTTTGCTCAGCTGCACCACAGGTACCTGCTATCTCAACAAATCAACTTCAGTTCTCAATATTGCACAGTTAAAGCAAGAGCATCAAGATACTAATACTGGAATTTCAAAACAGAGATTCTGCAGTATGAAGATTGGGAGATAATGCCACATAAGAATGCCGAATCAGGCAAGCAACAATATGTAATCAGGGAGGTAATGCTTATGGGAGTGGTGACTTATGCTCATAGATACACTGATTCTCAGTGATTGAGAAATGCTCCTAACAAATTTCAGCTAGTATATGCTGCTCCAGCTAGTATAGGGCTGATGAAATGCAATGGCTCACTCTGTAATATGCCACTTTCTACAAATGCTTAACTACAGATGCACTTTTTATGAAAAGTTACAGATTCCCAATGATGCTAAAACAGTAATGCAAATTTACAAATGGTTTAAACTATATTCAAAACAGACCTAACAAGTTACAACCTGAGCCATAAACAGAGTTAGCTAGAGATGCTAAAGATGATGCAAAGTTTCTCTGTAAACTAGTAGCAAAGCTTCAACTGATCTACAAATAAGAGGCACTAAGAGAATACAGATATGCACAGATGACAGGGCTTGTGGATGTAATCTGCAGATGAGTTGAACAATGAAAAAAGAAGAGCTAACAGATGTGACAATGTACAAATGCAATAACAGATGCAAAGATGTAACAAGTCAAGCTAAGTTACACTAGCAACAGATTGCAAACAAATGAACTTCTAACACATATATACAAAGCTAGAATGAAAACCAGTGCAGAAAGGAAATTATCAACACAGCACACTACTAAATCCCCGGCAACGGCGCCAAAAACTTGGTAGGCTGGTAAAAGAGTTTCGCCTACGTTTAAACTGCAAGTGCACAGTGCCTATTGGAGGCAGGGCAAGTACAGGTCGATCCTCAGGGAGATGGGGTTGCTGTAGAGTTAATTTGAGGCTTTACAAAACTGATTTTATAGAGAAGTAATACAAATGTGAGCTGTTGGGTGTCGATACGACTAGTTGTAGTTGTTGTGACTCTAATTTAAGGCAACAAATGAACAAAAGGTGTTGTAACAGATGGTTGAGTGGCACTAGGGTGATTGAATTCACTCTCTAATCCTATGCTAAGGTAATGTAAATTATCACTTTGTTCTTATGCCTTCCCTTGAAGGCATTAGATGAATAATTGTATAACTAAATCCCCTTACTTACTCCTAGTATCAATGGTCTTCTTACAGTACCATTGATCACAAGAAAATTTAGTTCTCTAGCTAACTATTTTCCTAAACATTACACATAATAAGAACAAGCTAAGAATTTGATTAATTTCACATTAGATAAGAGAGTTTCATCTGCACCCTAGCAGAGTGATTTAGAACATCATGCAAAGCTAAACAAACTTGAAATTAAATTACAAAATTCAAACCCTAAAAACAGACTTAGTTTCTCTCACATGAAGAACATCTCAATTTATACCTCACAATCACTCGAACTAGAAATTAAACAAAAACCCAAACCTCTTTCCTCTGCTAATTCGGCTCTGAACTCCATTAATTTGATGTTGGAGAAACCCTAGCTCTAACTATCTCTAATTTAGCTTCTAGGGTTATGGGAGAAGCTAAGAAAGAGATAACTAGAACTAGAGAGGTGGTGAGGGTGGTTGTACTGGCGCGGCTGTGGTGGCTGTGGTGTCGGGGAAGAAGAAGGTGATGGCTGCTCTGCCATGGTCGGGGAAGAAGAGAAATGGGTTTCTCTGAAACTGTCGGGGAGAAAGAGAAAGGGAAATGAGAAATGGGTGTTTGGTTCGATGGGTAAGGTATAGGTGATTTTGCTGTGGAGCGGGAGCAGCGAGAGGTGATGAGATGGGTGGAGCGACCGTTGGATCTAAATGGATCAAATCTAACGACTCAGATGGGACGGTCTTGGATCCGGGTTATGGGCCGGGTCTTGGACTGCTCAAGCCCATGTCTTGTAAATGGGTTGCTACTTGTTGGGTTGCAACTGATGCGCACGCGGGCTTTGGCTTTCTGCTCCATAGACGCTCGTCTCCAATTCTTTGCTCTTTTGGCTCCTTAATTTCTCCGAGCTTTATTTACTACCTAAAAACACAAAATTAATTAGTACAAATATTTATTCTTGAAAACAGGGAAAATACAGAATTTGGGATAATATCTGATTTCTGAGCACAAAAGATGAGTTAAATGCCAATAAATAGATGTAGAAATATGCAATATTTGGCACTCATCATCCACAAGAAATGTAGCCTTTGCAAAGCTCCTAGCAAGTTATACGTTTGAGGGCTCACTACCCCGATTATCCAATCAAGTCTATCAGACTTGATAATGCTGGAGAATTTACATCTAAAGGATTTGATAATTCTTGCATGTCTATGGGAATTGATGTAGAGCACCCCGTACCCCACGTACACACTCAAAATGGTCTCGCGGAAGCTACCATCAAAAGGTTACAGATGATGGCTAGGGAATTGGTTATGTGTTCCAACCTGTCTATGACTGCATGAGGGTACGCCATATTGCATGCATCATTACTTATTCGCTTTAGACCCATGTTAGCCAACTATTTTCTTCGTACCAGTTGGTAACTGGATATGAACCTGATATTTCACATTTACGCATATTTGGTTGTGTCATATACGTGCCTATTACGTCCCCACAACGTACTAAGATTGGTCCCCAAAGATGATTAAGTATTTATGTTGGATATGAATCCCCAACAAAATTATCCGGTATTTGGAACTTTTGACGAGCGATCTTTTTACCGCTAGATTTGCGGACTGTCACTTTGATGAGACAACCATCTCGTCGTTAGGGGGAGGTATGGAAAAGGATTTCCTAAGGGAACGATAGGAATTTTCGTGGTATGTTCCCACTTTGTCTCATATTGATCCCCGCACCTCACAATGTGAAAGTGAAGTGAAAAGAATTATTGATCTTGAGAATGTGGCAAATTCAATACCTGGTGCATTCACTGATATCGCTAAAGTGACGAGAACACACATACCAGCTGCAAATGTGCCTGCAAGGTTAGAAATCCCTGATACGGGAAAAGGCACCCTATATAGAGGTGTCAAACCTACACTTGGTAGAAGTGTAGCTAAGGACGTGGCCCCCCAAAGAAAGAGGGGAAGACCACTTGGTTTAGTTTATACTCAACCAAGGAATAAAAGAGTGAGTAAGACACAAATTAATCTATGTATCATCAATGCAGATAATCCATCTCGTCTTTTTCCTGAATAAAACGTTTTTGCCCCGAAACGTGCTCACACCCGTCAAAACGCGTTATAGCGCTCACGCCTAGAGCCCATGATCTGAGCCGTGGCCCGTTTTTCAAACCTTACCATAAACAACCGAGGGACCTAAGTAAGCGTGAATCATAGGTTTGAAGAAACTAAATGAACGAATAGATGATACATAACATGTCGGGGTGAAATGAGTATTTTAACATTAAATATACGCATGAATGGATGACACGCACAACATAAGAATTTCTTAGGTAGAAACTAGTATTTGAGGGGATAAGTTACTAATATTAATAATTTAGGGGGGGAAAGCTACATGACTAATTCGTTTAGGGGGGAAAACTCAAAACCCCCTTTAATTTATTTATCTTTCAACTAATAAACACTAAAGTTAATATTTGAATATTGTAGGAGAAACCAGCACAAATAAACTAATCTCAACTAAAAGACATGGAATTTGAATTTATTGAGTGTTATCAGTTTTTAAAGACAAAGTTCCATTATCTACTATAAGAATTGAAACACAATCCTGCTACCAGAGATTCTGATGAATATTAAGACAAATTAGAGTAGATGTTGCAGGTACATCTTACTAAAACCCTCATAGGACACAACTTGTCCACTAGGGCGCCTACAAGTTTAAAGTCTTATTGCACATGCTAAGTGTAATTGTAATTCCTACAAAAGTGAGTTAGGGTTTTGCAATTAGGATAGGTTAGTTGCTTAAGTTTTTGTACTTTTCTAAGTGTACTATCATAACATATATATTATAAATTGATTAATAGAATAGCATTACAAACCACATTGCATCATACTTATGAAATTCAAACTATTAAATCTCATTCTACATTTTTTGCAGACGTCTCGTTACTTCTTTCAATCTCATTTTACAGTTTTTTTAGACGTTTCGTCACTTTTAAGTTTCACCAAATTTAAAATAGCATTGTAATTTTGAGTTTTTATGCTAATAGAAATACATTTTACTTTTATTTTAAGTTTGCATAACCATCACTCACATTGAAATCTGAATCTTCATCAGAATCTCTGTAATCATAAACATGTCCACCTTCGTATCTATCAATATGTCCAGCATACCCTTGAACTTGATTATAATAATCATAAGCGCCACCTTCTTGAGTGTTTCCTGGAACTTACTGATCTTCATATTCTAATTCTTCATCGGATGACGTTTCTTAGTTGTCATCCTCCTCTAACACTTCTTATCTGATTATTAAAATCTTGATACATCGATGGGTTGTGTTTCACCTCTTCCATGACGCATATAAATGTGATGAGTATATCAACTCGTAGTTGGTGGAACATTTCAAGATTTTCCAATCTTTGCATATAAACAATATGGTCATTTTCCTTTGCTAACATACCTGAAACAACTGCAGTTTATTCCCTATCCGGACGTTCATGCTCAATGATCATGTTATGCAAGATAAGATAATATTTTATTATCAAATTCATGTCACCTTATTTCCAATACTTACATGGTGACCTGACACTCCAAAATTTTCCTTGAAATACTCTAAAAGATCGCCCAACATCCTCCGCTTAGCCATTTAGTACTTGTCCAATCTTTCAAGATCTGGAATCTTCAATGTTACCTTGTAAGCTTGTACAGTTGTCGCCAACTTTGGATATACACTATCGCCAGGAAATAATATATGTCGTAGTGGTGTCCGTTAATGACAAAATTTACAGGGATGTGGTACACCTTTGATCACTTTATCAAAGAGAGATGAATGTCTCAACACATTCAAGTCTTTATTTGACCCTGACATTCCATAAAAACATGCAAAAAATAATAAATCATACGATGTCACTGCCTCTAAATCAATAGTAAAACTAGATCAATACTGGAACAATTCATCCTCGATACATCACCAACTAGTTATAATTATAGGTTTCTAACTATTACTAGGTTCAATGTTATGATTGAGTTGTTTTTACGAAAATTAATTAACCTAATACCAAGAATAGCATGATCGTCAAATAAAATTGCATTTTAAACCCTGAAGTTATAGTTATTAACCTTTGAATCGTTTGTGGATGGAATTCAAAATTGAAAGATGCAATTAAATCACCTTTGAGTATATAACACCAATCCTTTTAATTTTACACTAAAAATCAACGTACAACACCTTCAACATTAAAAGGAGAGAAAATTCTCTATGGGGTGTTAATGAAGAACAAGGTGGGGGAGAAGGAGAAATTAGGGAAAAACTATGTGTTACCTGTTAACTACTAAGCCTTGGCCAGAAAATTAGATTTCACGGGTCAAGGTCAACTTTTGACTTAGGCAGAAACCAAGTTTCCGTGGTTATTATTGATCCGGATACTAGATTTCCACCTCTATTAATCCAAAAGCCGTAAGACTTTTCTATTTATCTTCTCCTGGCTTAGTTGCATTTCCCATTTTCAACCAAGAAAATTAGCATCATATATAGTGTTTGTGTTAGAGCACTGCTCGGTCGAACTCGCAAGCGTTGTTATCTCAAGCTTTTTTGTCAATGTTAGTGATCAAAACTATAAGTCTTGATTTCTAGTCTACTTATAGTGATGTCTCAGACTAGGATAGATTGTGTAGTTGATCATTAGACTTCACGGCATTTATCAATTGAAGACGAAGAACTACTAAGGATAGCTTGTGGAACTTCATCAACAAAAGGTATGTGGAGACTAAAACTCATCTATCACTTGGAAAGTCTATTTCTACTCTATCTCCTATATTGAGACAAAAGTTGTATTACTATATAGTTGTCGATTATACACATTTGAGATTTCGAGCTGAGATTAACTCGCTTACATATTTCTCAAAATATGTGTTGGTAAGCTTTCGCTTCAACCAAGTTCATCTTATATTCTTGACGGAAGTCAAAAGATGATCATGTAAAAATCGCCGAGTAACATCTTACATGGTTTGTGTGATACAATCATTTGGTGTAGACTTGGAATGTTTCGTTATGATTATTTCAATAACTTGAAAATTGCTTTGATGCTAATAGTGTGTGAAAACGGATATTGTCATCCTCTAAGAAAGTTTCAATGATTGAAATAGAGTTTAGAACTATTGGATTATGAACATAGTATGCATTCTTGCATGTATGTGATCCATGACCGGAACTATAGTATGCATACCCGTATGCGTACTTGTAGTTGTGAAATTCCGTGTACCAAGTACACATACCGGTACGCATACTTGCGTAAGGTATAGGTTCGGGAATTTCTGTTGGGTTTTGGAAGTGTACTTAAGTATGCGTACACGTTCGCATATTGGCGAACCCAAACTCAGACCGGCTACTTAAGTATGCGTACATGTTTGCATACTTGAGTAGTTAAAGTTCAAGAATCGGTTGTGTCATGAACTAATACATTTATATATTAAGGAATGCCTTGTTGGAAAACCGTGGCTATAATGTTCATGAATTGATTCGAGTGAATCAAACCGATTTTGCTTCAATTGTGTTCTTGTATACTTCTATGAGAATATAGCAATTGAACAACTCTTTAACTAGTTTCATTTGAGTCATTTGAAGTAGTTATGGTTAAGATGAATAAGGTTGATATGAGAATGTTCATATAGCTAACCTCGGTTAACTAATGTTGAGCCAACATGGTGTACACGTTTAGGTACGGTTACTTAAACCTAAATGAAGGTACATTTCATTTGTGTATAACAAGATAAGTTCGATCTAACTGTTGAAAGATATTAACTTGAATCTAATCAGGTTTTCATCTAACGGTGAATATTGAATGCTTTGTTACCAAGGTAACTTAGATTGCAAACCCTGATTTGAAAACTATATAAAGGAGAACTCCAGCAACTAGGAAACCCAATCCCCACACCTCATGTGTGATACTAGTTGTATAAGCTAGAGTCGATTCTCCTTTAACCTTAGGTTTTTCACGAAACCCTGTAGATTAACGACTTAAAGACTTCATTGGGATTGTGAAGCCCGACCCAACTATTTTCTCTGTAGTTGTGTGTTCTGATCTTACTTCTTCTATCGTGATTGAGTATTATCTTTGCTAAGATTTGCTTGAGATTTTATCTCCGATAGGTAAAATTAAAAGTAGTCACAAACATCTTCGTCTCATCGTTTGTGATTTCACAATATCTTGTTTCGCTACCATACGATTAAGATTATTGTGAGGTGATTGATAATACTAGGCTGTTCTTCGGGAATATAAGTCTGGTTTATCAATTGTTTCCTTTGCACCTTGATTTATCAAAAGACAGAACAAAAATCATAGGTATTTATGTGGGAGACATATTTATCTATTCCAATAAACTTTTCTGCGTGAGACAGATTTGTTTATCAAGTCTTCGACTTTGGGTCGTAGCAACTCTTGGTTGTAGGTGTGATCAGCTAAGGGAATCAAGTGCGTAGTATCCTGATGGGATCAGAGACGTAAGGAGCACAACTGTACCTTGAATCAGTGTGAGATTGATTAGGGTTCAACTACAGTCCAGTCCAAAGTTCATTGGTAGTAGGCTAGTGTCTGTAGCAGCTTAATATAGTGTGGTGTTCAAAGCTGGACTAGGTCCCGGGGTTTTTCTGCATTTGCGGTTTCCTCGTTAACAAAATTCTGGTGTCTGTGTTATTTCTTTTCAGCATTATATTTTTTTTATATAATTAAAATATCACATGTTGTGCGTTGAATCGATCAATTGGTAAATCCAACCTTTGTTTGTTGATTGAAATTGATTGATCCTTGAACATTGGTACTTGGTACCGTTTAAGTTACTTCTCTTATATTCAATCGGGCTCGCAAATTCCTATTTGCTGATTGCAGATTGAATTGAGAGATACAGATAAAAAAACTCTTTGATATACTTTTCTCTAGATTGAGTCTGACTGTCTAGTTGATTCTCTTGAAAGTATATTGGAGTTTGTATATTCAGATTTCCAAATGAAATATTGTGTGTGGTTGTTACACCCCCGCTTTTTCAGTTTTCTTTAATGTATACTAGGTCATGTTTTTTGGTTGGGTCTTTCACTTCTCCAATTTTATCTAAAAAAAATATATAATTAATCAAATAGGATAATAGAAAGCCTAAAGCTTTAACCATAAAGTACTTCTGAGACAAAGTAAGAAAGGTTCATGCAATCAAAGTTTAAGTCTCGTTTAGAAGGATTGTTCGCTCTTAATTATCCGAAAGCAGAATGAGATGACTGCTTGAGCATTACAATCAAGTTATATAAGATAAAATTGGGATTGTAATATATATTTTAGGAAGAACAAGATTGATTCGTAAGAGTGTTGAGAAAACATGAAAAATACAAAGATTTGTATAAATCTTTTATTTGTTTTTCTTTATTAGAAAAAGTTATATTCTACTATACAATAAAATATATACTAGAACTTCACCCGTGCCGTAACGGCACGGCCTCCATAGTAAGTAAAAAAAATTATGTCAATTTAAACCCTTGTCATTCTTTTGTTGTCTCTATTTAAAGCGACAATTTTCCCCATGTTTTTTAATTGTTATGTTTTTTTTCAGATAATTGCTAGGTTGACCGAAATATTTGTCTCGAAAAAATCACTGGGTGAACCATGTAGTGGGATCAACTGAAAACCTTTACTATCCCTATCATCGCCGGGTTTTTCTCGGGTTATTTTTCGGAAAAAAAATTATGGTCAGCCTGTACAATTGTTTCTATTAATAAACATCTTATTTCAAATTAAAAAAATCAACCACAACTTCCATAATAATGTTACATGTGTCCTATCGACATAGACCGACACATTGAGCACATGCACTACCATCACCAGAACAACCCATCACCACTACCTTTTCCACTACCAGCATTATCGTCACGGGCTTGACCGGTTGTCAGCCGAGCAAAAATAATTTCACTTTCTCACTCTACTAAATATAAATGAAGTACGTGATAAGAAAGAGTTCGCATCCATAGAGAGGCAATTGTTGTTATAGAATTTCAGTTTCTAAAGCAACCCAGGGGGAATTTTTGTTTTATCTAAGCAATAAAAGTAATTGAAAGCAATAAAATAATTTGAATAATCAATAAGGAGAAGATATTGGTTACGGGATAGTATCATTCACAAACATGTATTTTCATCAATGATTAGAATTGATAATTTAATCTCTCATTTACTAAAATTCCTAGGATACCTTGATCGCAAGAATATCCCGCTAATTCCCTGATTTCATCACAACCACATTAAAAGATGTATATGTGAATTATTCCTAGAAAGCAACCTAAAGTGTAAAAGCACAATTAGATTTAACTCCCTCAAAGCACTAAGTTCTATGGAATAAGACTAATCAAGGCAATCAAACGTGTAAAGGCACTAATTCAATTTAACCAAGGTTATGATTCATAGCAATTATAGAGATGTATCACTACAAGTAATAACCACACTATGCTACTTAGAATCAGGGATAAACAACTATTTCGTATTGAAAACCCTAATCTAGCAATAGAGATGGATGTAAATCGGATTGATTCCGGACTCAACCAAACAAACAATCAAATCATATGACAATATTAATAATGAATCATAAACAATAAAGTATTGAGACAAAACTAATTCACAGATTTAAATAACATGTTGAGAAATCAACTTTATCCCATAACCAATAATATGTGTTTAGCTACTCATAGCTATGGAGTTAATCATAAAAATATTAATTGAATATAAGAAGATTAACAAAAGCAAACCCTAGAAGCGTAAACAAAAGCGGCTCTCCCCCAAGTTCCAAGAATAATATGTGATCCCCAAAGTTGTAAAAGTCTTTCCTTTAAATAGCTCTCTTGTTTCCAAAATTAGGTCTAATCTTCAAAAGTCCACTAGATAGAAGTCCACCAAGCCCATATGTAAGAAAAACCCATGTAGAAAATATGCCCCAAAAACCGTCGCCGGAAAACTGGTATTATGGCCGGAAATCGGCCGGAAAATATATCTCAGGTGACCGGCAAAGTCCACCCGGTCACCGGTAAAGTCCACCCGGTCACCGGTCAATGAGTCAACTCAGTCGGGTCAAATCGGTCAACTCAGTCAAGATCACTGAGTCAGGTGAGTCTGTCCTAACTGGGTGACTGGGTTGAGTTGGGTTCTTGGCCAAAGACATTTTGCAAAGGCCAAAGTTGTGTTGCACCAGGATGGTGCATCACTACTTCACTCCCAGCCATAGTGGCTCATTATTCCTTCTCTGCCACTTCCACACATCAGCTGCAATTGCACTATACCCTGCAGTTCTATCACAAGCCATCAGTACAAACATCAGTGCCATTCTATGTTTAACCATCTCAGCTACAACTCAGTTCAACCCATTTCCTCCATCTGACTGCAGCGGCAACACCAGAGCAAACCAATCTACCAGTTCCACGACCTCATACCAAAATCACAATTTCCATTATGCGAAGCTTAGTCACCAACACAAGACAATTACCCCGCCAGAACCTATTCCATTAGCTTCATTACCAGCCATCTCAACTTGTAACCTGAGCTACAACCACAGTGTCACCAGCAACTCGACCAACTTCTCCATTCAACCATTACAGCTACAAATATCACTCCCTGCACTTGAGCTAACACCACCTGCATCATAGCAACAGCAGCAGCATCTCAACTCAGCCTACCACATCCATTCTGCACCAGCTCAAGGAAAATAACAATTTCTTCCCTGCAATAATCCTAAACATTCATCTAAGAATAACTCCTTTTAACTCATTAGTTTCATCACCACAACAAATATACCACCACCATCCATTCCATGGCAACCTACAAAACAGCATCTTGAGCCCTGCACAACTCTGCCATTCACAAGCTATAATCTCTGCTCCTCCAACAGACCCATTTGTTGTCCTGGAGCTCAATTGTACTCAGCTCACCACCAGACTTTCTGCTTCACAGACCACCTCTTGCAGCTGCAACTCTGCATACAACAATTCCAGTCTGCCAGTTCTATTACTAGCAGCACCACCTGCAGCTGCATCACTTGCACATATCACCAGCTCCATTCTGTTCTTCTCAGCTTCATGAATCCACTGAAACCCATCTGCTAATTCATCACTGCAAACCCCATCTGAATCAGCAACAGATCATTGGTCTTCTCTGCCTTGAAACTCATTAAACCCCAATCTCAATTCAACCACAGACCCTATAACAACTCCAATCGAGTCATTTCTTCTTCCATCTTGGTTTTAAATACTAATTCAAAGAAAACCCACTTCATAGATCTTCACAGCATCCACACTTTCCTTCTTGAATTTGAGCATCAACTCTTCTAATCCCTAATTCCTCTACCTCAAATTCGAATGAAACCCTAGCTTCAAATTCTCCCTTCAACAGCAAATCACCCTCTTCTCGATCTGAATCTGAGCAACAGATCCTCGTCCTTCTTAAAATTGAATTTCATAGCCAAACCCTTTGATAAACATCTATTTTCTTCATCTGCATCTCAGAAAACCCTAACTCGATTTCAAATCTCAGATCCAGAATTATACTCATCTTTTCTTTGGTGTATATCTCCTCTCATCTATAATCTTCATCGTATGCTCTTCAATCTATCAATTTCAGTTCCTCAACTTTGTCTTCTTCATCAGTAGAATTACTCGACAATAGCTACTGGAGCATCTCAGTTCCTCCCTTTTTTTCTCAATTTCAGGCAAAAATAATGATAAGAGAGAAACGTCAGGTTTGATGTAATGATTAAGAAAGCTTTAGGCACCCAACAAATATTCCGGGCTACCACAGTGACAGTCACTCAAACAAAACTCAGCCGGCTTGGCTTCCATCCCTGGCCTGCGACATGACGAGTCTGCTTTTTATGCTCCAAATTGGCAATTTCTTCTCCTTTTGCTCCGAATGACTCCAAAATACCTATAACACTTAAAAGCAAACATAAGAGATGCAATTCAAAAGGATAATAACAAAGAAAGCATAAATACTAGATATAAAATTAGGTGTTTTACAACACCTATCAGGGCTCCATGCACTACCACTCACAAAGACCACCCCAATCATCTGTAATGATTATTAATAAATTTATTATTTATTTAATAAAAATATATTATTAAGAGATTTATAATGAGAGATTAGTAAAATATTTATGAGGGAGGATCCATGGACACTCTTAGATGGACAATGTCGGACAAGATTTGCGCCATTTTCTCCGCAAAACCCAAACGATAATGAATTTAAGTCTAATATTTTGATGGTATATTCTTCTTATAAGACTCTACATTACTACAAAAAATGAGCACAATTCGAGATGTATAAAACCAGCATCTACCCCTTTGAATATCAGCCGTTCAAAATTAACGGTTGAAATTAAGATCGGTAGATGGTCAGGTTTGCTATCTCGAATTGCATTCATTTTTAGTAGAATATAAAGTCTTATAATAGGAACATATCATTAAAATATTAGACTTAAATTCATTGTCGTTTGAGTTTGCCGGAGAAAATGGCGCAAATCTTGTCCGACCTTGTCCATCTAAGAGTGTCCATGGATCCTCCCTCAATATTTATTATATTTGAAGTTAATGATATAATAATGATGTAAACAACCACAACCATTGATTTATCTTTTTCCTAAATAAATCTCAGCCGCTCTTTATCTTTCCTAACTTGTCACAAATGTAAAATTTATATTAATACGTTAAAAAAATAATTTTACAGTTATTTTTTGGTATGGTAATTTTTTCAATTATAACGGCTATTTATCTTGGTTTGGTATCTAACTTTCAGAATGAGTTTTGTTACTTTATAGTCCCAAATTGTTCATCTTCTTTCCTGTCCCGACCCGACAAAAATCTGGCCTATAATATTTATTATAAATTTTAAAAAATATAAAAAAAACAAATTTTAAAACTAATATCAAATAAAAAAATAAACCAATGGTAATTATGTAATTTATCTACCTTAGGATACCTTTCTCATCCCACTACCACTACTTTGGTTGCCACCACCACCACCATTAACGTCATCACTATACCACTCTCACCAACACCCACCACCATTATCCCCACCGCTGATCCACCACCCCTTCATACCACCACAACCACCATTAATGTCAATTGATTTAATATAAAATAAGTTTATTATGTACCTTTTTTTTAAAGCATGCATTTTATTGATAGAGAATTAGGTTACAATTTGTCGTGGGTATGTGCATGATTGCTAAAGGCTGTTACTGATTTGTTAGGGGAGGGTACCACTGCATATAGGACAAAGCAATCTCAGCCGTTGGATCCTGAATTGGTACCCGCCCCTAGCAAAAGTGGTATCAGCCTTTAGCAATCGTGGGTATGTGGTACCCATGGAATCATGAAATAGAATTTGACTAATAAAATTCGGGATTGCCTGGTCCTATATTTTGGTTGATGAGTTTCCAAGTTGACTTCCATCTGCCGCATGATTGGCCAAACCATCTGTTGCTTGGTTTCCTTCCCGGTAGTTGTATTGAATAGCAGCCTGTGGGATCTATCTGAATCTATTCTTTATTTCCTCAATCATCCCTGCGATGTGCCAAGGAGGGGGGGGGGTAAAGGATGTGATGAAGCGCAAAAGGTTTTCTGAGTCGGTTTCAAAGAGAAATTTTGGCCATTGTCTTTCACTATATTTTGTAGATCTAAATCATATTAATCACCTAAATTTTAAATATAAGTGCTTTTAAATAGACACCGTTCTTGATGCCAATAGTAGGACCCAAGTTTCTGAGGTTAAGGCAGTCGTAATTCCTAAAGGTTGAGCTAGAGCCATTATAGTTCGTGCATCGGAATCTCTGCAGATGAATCCTTCTCCTGCAAAACCCGGGTGACCTATGACTGCTCCATCTGTGTTAATCTTAATCCAATTGATGTTTGGGATTGACCATCCTACCGATATTGTAGATATCCTTTTGTCTCCTCTTTGGTGGTTATATATAGGTGAATCTCCTGGTAGGACCGGTGGTAAGGTATCTAGTGCCGCAGTGAATTCTTGTTGTAGTTTTTGAACCCAGATTAAGATTTCGGCTGAAGTTGTTTGTTTTTGGCGGTATATTAGGTCATTCCTAGCTAACCATAAGATCCAAAAAGAAAGCAAAATGAGGTGATTACAGTTTTTGTTGCAGATTGTTGTAGGATTTGAGAGATGGTTGTCTGAGGTGTTAATGTGAGAGTGAAGGGGGAGTTTGAGTTTGGTGTGTTTGTAAGTTGAGTGAGCAAGGTGTTCCAGGATGTATTCGTCGTCGGGCAGTGAATTAGAAGGTGACTCGCCGATTCTAGAACGACATTGCATCTGGGGCATATGTCAGAGTTGGTCAAGTGGATATGATGTAGGAGAGAGAAGGTTGGTAATCCTTCATTGACTGCTTTCCACAAGAAAAGTCGAATTTTTGGTGGACATGGTAAAGTCCACAGGAATTTGGTAGGTGGAAGAGGGGTATGAATTGGTTGACCAAGGGTTAGACATTTGTATCCCGAAGAGGTAGTGTATTTTTCATATTTTGAGTGTGGCCAAATAATTTTATCCTGTGAGTTATTTTGGGAAAAGGGGATGTTTATGATTTTTTGGGCTATAGGATTGGGAAAGGTGCTTAATTTTTCTTGATTCCAGGTATGCGAGATTGGGTCGATGATATCTACTACCATTCGGAATGGGTAACATTGGCTTCTATTGGAGTTGATAACCCATTTACAATACTATGGAAAATCAGTTGTTGCATGGTAGGGACAATTGATGCCAGTTGTCTCCATTGAGGGCTGGAAGAGGAAGGTATGGTATGAATGCCATGTAGAATAGGTTGTTGATCAAGATATTTTGCATTGATGAGACTTCCGCAGATGAAGTTAGGTTGTTCATACAAATTCCAAATTCTTTTCATGAGGAGAGCCTTATTATGATCAGTGCATTTCCTTATGCCTAAACCTCCTTCGGATAATGGTTTTGTTACTTTATCCCAACCTATAGGGTGAAGCTTTTTAATTGTTGAGTCATGTCCCCAGAAAAAATTCCTAGTGATATGAGCTATTTGTTTGTGAACAGTACTGGGTAGGTTTTGTGTTTACATAATGTGGTTTAAGGTGGTGGTAAGGGAGGTTTTGATGAGAGTGAGTCTTTCAGCTGGAGTTAGGCATTTTGTCATCCATCCTTTAGCTTTCCGGGCTAGTCTTTGTAGGAGAGGTGCGAATGTTTGATTGGATGCTCTTCCTTGTTTGAACTGTATTAATGAAATATATTTATTTAATTGGTTAAAAAAAGTTATTATGAAATATCAATAAACCATTTTTTATTGAAAGTTAAGTAAACTAATCATTTTTCGGCCGTAAATTTAGCTTTCCCAAGAATGAATCCAGAGCGTCCTGGTTTGGTATCTGACATTCAGAGCTTGGTTTCTTTATAGTCCTCAACCGTTCATCGTTTTTCCTATCCAGACCCGATAAAAATCTGGCATATAATATTTATTTAATTTAAAAAATTAAATAAAAACGGATTTAAAAACTAATACTGTATCAAATAAAAAGAATAAACCAAGGGTAACTAATTAATTTATCTACCTTAGGACACCTTTCTCATCCCACTACCACTACTTCTTCCACCACCACCACCATTAACGTCATCACTCCACCATTCTCACCAACACCAACCGTTGATCCACCACCCCCGCCCTCCATCACAACCACCATTAGTGTCAACTAAGTTAGTATAAAATAAATTATTATTATGTATTGTATTAATGAAAGTGTATTTATTTGATTAATTAAACAAATATTTATTATGAAATATTAATAGAACATTTATTATTGAAAGTTAATTAAATTGATCATCTTACAGTCGTAGATTTAGCTTTCCCAAGAGTGAATCTAGGCCGCTCTTTAACTTGCCTATGTTGTCCAAACTATGCTTTATAAGGGTGACATATATATTAAGAAAATGTTTGTTTTTAGGTTTTTTTTTTACTTAAATATACTCAAATTTAAAATAAAAGTGAAAATGACATGAGGGAAGACCGGTCAAATTAGAGCATCAAGGGGCAAACAATTTTGTGGATATTTTTATTTTATAATTATATTAAGTGTACTTCTGTATGACATGTTCAACTCAAATATTATGTGAAATAAACAGGTCTTCTAATAGTTTTAATTAACAAGATATAAATTACTTATATATTAATCCCCAAGCATAAAAAATTGTTTTGCTGTATTAATTAGTTGTTTTTCTGTTGGATTACTTATCGTTTCTTTCGTTCCATATAACTGACCATATTGTTAAACAAAGATAAAACGTATTGCGTTTTTCATAATTGATAGGCTCATTAGCCATATCACCAAGAATAAAAAGATTATATAATGAGTTGTTTTCGTTACTGATTTTTATTTTGGCATTTATAGTATTCAAACTAGATTAATACTAACACATGCAAGATAAATTATTTATTTATATTAATATGTGAGATTTGAGAATAATTCGACATTTCGGCCTGAATATGAAATCTTTATTATTTTCGAGTCCAAATTAATGCATCCCTCCAAAACTGGGGTGCACCTTCCGTATTTCTTATTGGAGGATTTTGTTGGTTGGAAACTTAAAATAACAACTTATTTTAGCTCTAGAAAAAGAGGCGAAAATATTTGTCCACTCTTTCTCCTTCTTATCCTTCCTATGTCTTCAGATCATCTCTTAATTTTCGTTTTAAAAACATACATTTTCTAATGATCCGTGATGTTATTGATCACAGACTCTGATAGTACGGATACTTTTTCATATACATTTATGTCAACATGTTGAGATTGGATGGCAGTCTAGAAGTTAACATACACACATGATAAACAACTTAAATATCATCTTCATCATTCCTTGTTTTGAATTAAAAATCATCACAGGTAAGCGTCACAACCATGTATGTATTTCAATCACGTATGTACTATGTGTATACATCTTGGAAGTTTCTTCCACAATGTTGTACATAAAATTTATGGTGTTATATAGGATGGATTGATTTTGTTGATAAAAAGGCCCATTGAGATTGCTAATACGAAGAATTGGCAAGAACCAAAATCGTGAAAGCATTTAAAATCTTGACAAAAATCGGGTGAAATTTATCAGTTTGGTATAGGGATCATGGATCATGAAAAAAAAAAAAAGATGTTCTAACGCAAGCATAAAATATTGTGCGCTAGCTTTTAATTCTCTTGTTTTCAATGTATTTTAGAAACATAAAATAAAGAGAAACAACAAATATGAAAGCATTTGAAATTAGTTGGATCACTACAATTAGCCGAAACGTGCACCCCGGTTTTAGATTGGGTGCACAAATTTGAACTCTCTATTTTCCAGCTTTCTAAAACCTCTATCAATGTTTGGTGGAATCCAATTCAAGCCTAACAACACCAAGAAATGATCCCATATTTCGGTATCTATTTTGCATTTGATAAAGATATTGGTAAACCATAGCTTGGTTGAACTCTACATACGGTGGTATGTCAATTCGAGAAAATTGTCAAGTTTAGATGACTAAACGTGGCTTGAGATATGCTTTGTCGAGTTTAGGTTTTAGCGTTTTAGATTTATTTCTATCATCATGATTGGTTGCAAACATTGAAGATCGACAAATTCAAAACTGAATTCAAAATGGATAAATTGAAAATAAGAGGACACCAAGTACACAACCAACTTTTTCGTTCTGCAACCTGTATGGACAAAACCTAATATACTTGCAAGTAGATATAAATGAAAGATTCTAGATCCTTGATAATCGTGGTTAAGGACAATTTATTGTTCATGAACTATTTTTGTTTCATGTTGATCATTTGGAAATTTCCCAAGCAATGATATTTATTATATATGGTGATTGGGAATGTTTTAAACAGTTTAAAGAGAGTTTTCAGAACTACTTAGATTCCGGACACAAGGTAGGTACGCATACCAAGTATGGGTACGCTAGACATCTAAGTTTCATAACAGGTTAGGTACGCATACCCAGTACGCGTACCCATAAAGTTATGCTTTCGTGAATGGGAGGGATCTACGCATACCCGGTACACGTACCCTGGGATCTGAGTTCTTGAATGACTAAGGGTACACATACCTGTTGCGCGTACCCCAACAGCCTGAGTTCATGGACTAGTCTATAAGTATTCGTACCCCTACAATACTTACCCAGTACCGAACTATGCAAATGCTCATGAACTATTTTCACAAATATGTTTGGCATTGATATAAGTCTCATAAACACTTCTAAGAAAACTTTGTTCACTAAATCACTCTGTGTTTTTGAATCATGGTTTAAGTCTTGAGTGTTAACGAATACGATTTATGCTTGTAAGTTCGTAAGGCATATTTGCCATGAACTATCATTGTAGATGGTTCTAGTACCCTGGACCAAAGTGTATGTTCTTTTATATAATTTCAAGGCGAACCTCTCGCATGCTTACATGGATTCCTACTAAGAATTTCATCCATACTGAGAAAGTGTTTGCTTGAATCTCAATATATCTTAGCTTGAATTCAAATCTACCTAGAGCCTTGAAAATGTATAAATAGAGAGACTCATGCAACATAACTTCTTAATCCCCGATACTTATGTGTCATAATTGCTTGCTAGATTCGTCCTCTATTAACCTAAGCTTCCTCTGAGAAACATAATTAGGTTTACGACTTAAAAAATTCACTTAAGGATTCGTGTATCCAAGTCAGACTATTTGCTACCCGATAGTTCTTGTATCCTGATCTTGTTCTTATTGAACGTTTCTTGTAAATCTCCAACTATGAACGAGATAGATAAAATCCGCAAAGTTTTTATCGTCTCAGACTTTGTGATTCCTCAAGATACGTATCTAACTCTTCTTCATTGATTTGTTTTGTTTGTTCTTGGGAAGTGGTTAGTAATCCAGGCTTCTCATCTAACTGAGTATAAGTGTTTAATGAACTTTATCTATTGCAAACAGATTTCCAAACCTAAATCTAAAGATTAAAAGGGAAATCAAATTGTTCTTAGCCATTCACGAACTCACATGTTCAAAGATTTTTTCATTACTTGTAAGGATTTTAATAGATGTAATGGTGTTTTTTTTAAGTAGGTGTAGTGATGTTTATATAGTTTTATAATTAATAAAATTATTAAATAAAATTAGGTAAAATTAAGAAAAAGTTATCATTTTAAACTCAAATTAAGTAGAATGAAGTAACATTTTAAAATTCAGCTTAATACATCAATTAGTTGATTGTATTTCATCATTTTCATCATTATCATCAACTAGGTTGTTAGATGTCTATTATTGTTCCATGTTTCTTTACAGTTTATCAAAAGTCAGTTGCTATATGAATTTTTGTTGGTTGTTCATTTTTGAAGTGTCTGCATTAAGAGTCTTATGCTTGTCATAGTCGTAGAAAGATTTGTCTTGAGAAAGCCGACTTTCTTTAGCTCTTTATTTTGAAATTTTCGGTCAATTGGTCCTGTTTCTCGACGGTCTTTTGATGTTCCATAAACTCCCCCTCCAGAGCTTGAAAATTATGGAGCTAATTTTCTTGCCAATCTTACATTGTTTCTTCCTATATATTTTCTAATCAACATCATTGACATTTAAATTGGAATTTTGGTTTGTTGTGGTATCTGGTGAAGAAAAAGGATTTGGTAGACTTGGTGCAAATGGATTATTTGTAGTTTGTGAATGAAGAAGAAGTGTATGGTGGTCTGTTAGATACTTGCTGATTATTTGCTAAAAACTCTGAATTATATCTAGGAAACACTTTTAAAATATGCTAACAACTCTCGAATACGAAATATTTCTGTGTTTCCAAGATGCATGTCACTTCATTTCCACATTAGTATCAACATCATCATTCTCTCGGCTTAGAGCGGATTGCATTATTGCAGCAACATATAAGGATGCTTCGCTATCGAGTACAACGAAGCGACCTGACAACCCAATTGGATCATGACCATTGATGTTCATGGCTTGTTCATGATGTTTATGAAATATTTTTTCCCTCATGGTGTTACCTTGTTCTTGTGCACCATTGATATAATCTTGGAAAAATAAACATAATTTCGATAAATACATTCATCTTCGGCAACAATAAGCTTTGAATCTCGAATTTTGTTACTTCAGACAGATTTAGATTGAGGTTGACGTTGAGATTGAGAAGCCATTGTGAAGTATAGAGAAGGTGTGAGTAGTGTATTTTTTTTTAGATTAGAGTGAGTGATTGAGAAATGTAGAGGAGGTGTGAATTGAAATGAGTTCGAAATTGAATATTTATAAGGGGATGAATTTGTGATTGTTGGATGATGAATCACTCAGTGACGAACATAGGTCGAGCGACGATATCATAATCGGTGGCGCTGAAAACAACACCAACCAGTATAGTGACCATCGAGCAATGGAGTCTCTATATCGCTCGGTAAAGACTATATCCCACCTGGCTAAGTGGTATATTTGCCACTTAGCCATTTATGTTTGTCACTTCGCTATACCCACAGTTGATTCAAAAATGACAATCTTATGTTTTGTTATACCCACTAAAAATAACTCGTGCCATAACGGCACGCGTTGTAACATTTATCTTCTATCATGATGAACCATAAACCTAACTAAACTACCTATAATATGGTGTAAATGTTCGATACAAATATTTTTTAAAAGATTTATCTAATTTAATTATTGCTTCTAGTGACAATTGTTTGTACCCAGAAATATTTCAAGGCACTAAACACGATGATTTTGATGATTGATGTGTAATTGGGTTAAGTTACTAATGAAGAAAAAATAAGAAGACAGATTTAACGTGGTTCGGCGATTGATGCCTACATCAACGGATAAATTCCCCTTAGGGAGAGATATTTTATTGATAAGAATTACAATGTTTTTCTCTGATTCTGAAAACCTCTCCCTTTCCTTTTACTAGGGCGTCCCTATTTATATAGCTGAATAATTAATGTCAAGATAAACTTAAATAGCATTAATCTCCCTGCATGCCTCATGGAATTAACTGTGCATGAAACTGCCTGCATGCCTCCTTGAATTAACTCTGCATGAAACTGCCTGCATGCCTCTTGGCATTAATCTGCCCTGCATGCCTCCTTGTATTGATTTGCGGGCCTCCAGTGTATTTTATACACGGTACAAACATCGCCCCCTCTTAACCTCCAACTTGTTGGGGGTTAAGAATTTTGTTTTCCTTCGCGTCGATCGTCGATGACGTAACTCGCCAGTCGCCCCCAAGCATGAGTAGAGACATTACAAAGACGCCCCCAACTGTGATAACCTGCAATAAAATTTGCTCTCGTTCCATGTGGTGGACTTGTGATGCTCGATAGCTAGTCGAGTCTTGAGTAGAATGTAGTGTGTGCTTGCGACTGGGGCAAGGCTTTTTGCTCGCAACGTAACAAGGCTAGCGCTTGCTGCTCGGGCAGGCTGGTTGTTGCTTGTGTTGAGTACGAGTCTTTGGACCAATATCGGGCATTGGGCTCGTGGTTCAGACGAGACTTTATGCTTGCTAAGATGCAAGTCTTTCATACTCGCGTGCAATACGAGATTTTATGCTTGCGATAAAAGCAAGACTTATGTGCTCACGTGCAAGGTGAGGCTTTAGGTGCTTGCGAAGTGATGCAAGGCTAAATATTGAAGGGTCTATGCAATCCTCATCTCGAACTCGATCATGTCGCTATCCACGAACCACGAACTCGATCATGTTGCTGCCCCAAGTGCATATAAAAGTTTCTCGAACACAAAATTTTTTGCTTCCATGCTGTAGGGAATTGAAAAATGGTTCTAACGAGCAAAAATCACTCAATTCGGACTTCAAACGAAGAAGTTATTGACGAAACAAGATTTGGATGAAGCGGGTGCGTTTACTGGCGTGGCGTGATGGCAGTGCAGAAGCGCTGACGTGTTAATGCTGACTGGGACGGCATGGCTGACGTGGCACCCGAACGGTGCTAATTTTTGCATGGAAATTCGTGGCATGATTTTTGAGTTTTTGACGCACATATCTCAATGATAAAATACGATTGGTTTACACGAATCCCCTTAGTCGGCGCCAATGTTTGTACCCAAAATTACTTTTGGGCACGAAACACGATGAATAGATAATTTTGTGAGAATTTAGGGCTAGGAGACGAATTGGAACACAGACCAATAGACGCAGGTTTTGCGTGGTTCGGCATGGTTTGCCTACATCCACGGGCGAATCCCCTTGGGGAGTGATTTTTTATTGATAATTGTATTACTGTGTATGTTTTTTATCCTCTTGGCTCCTCTTAAATGATTTCTGTTCCTCCCTATTTATACAGTTTAATGTCTAATTTCAATATAAACTTAAATGGCATTAATTCTCATTCATGCCTCCATCATGATTTCTGCATGAAACTGCTGGAATCAATACTGCATGCCTCCATGATGATTTCTGCATGAAACTGCTGGAATCAATACTGCATGCCTCCATGATGATTTCTGCATGAAACTGCATATTTATGCCTTCATCTTCAATTCTGCATGAAACTGCACATTTATGCCTCCATCTTCAATGATGCATGAAACTGTTCATTCATGCTTCCATGATAAATTCTGCATGCTGGAAAACTGGACTGGTGGTTGACAGGCATAATGGCTGACAGTATGGATGGATGCTGGCTGGAAGACTGGATTGGCTGCACGGGCAGAGATCGGGCCGGCGGTCAATAGGGCACTTAGTCGAATTGGTTGGCAGCATCGCTGGCAACAAGAGTGGAAACTGTATGGCAGCACTATCGGCAACACGGTCTTGACATTGACTGATCGTTGACTTTGACCATTGACCGAGCGTTTACTTTGACCATTGACCGTGCGTTGACTTTGACCGTTGACCGGTTGTTGACTTTATGAAATACTGGGCAGGCTGGTGGGCTGTTTCGGTTGACTGGTTAGCAGGCTTGGATGACAGCTGAACAGTGGTTTGGGCAACGTTCTGGCCCAATATGTGGTATTTTTACTTATGGTACAAACAACAATATAGTTGGCCTCTACTATATCCTCAAAATCTGGTTAGGCTGAATCTCACACATTTCGTATTAGTATTTTACGATTTTTTTTAGAATTAATTAGGATGGTCTGTATATGTATATACAATTACCTATCCTTCCGCTTTCCCTATCATTACAAAATAAAAATGTGAAAAATTAGAAGAAAAAAAAAAGGTTTGCACAGAAGGTATTAAAATAAATACGATATTTAGCCCCAAATAGATGTGACTATATATTTTCTTTCTCCTAAAAATACTGACTTTCTCAAAACTAATAAATTTCCTCAAATATTCATCGATCTCCGCTATGTCTTTGGTTTTCACTTCAGATAAGTTAGTGAAACCCTTCAAATTCTCAGGTGATGCAGATCAACTGAGCGGGTTTTAAATCCATTTTTTGATTTTCCATCTCATATCTACTAAATTTTTTGGAAATGGCGATTTAGTGATTTCATATATCAGAGTTGTGATGTGTACGTGGTCGAGGAGAAAACATGTAAAAATCGTTATGTAACTATGATTCTTTGTACATGTTTATTAATTGAAGGGTTTGATTCATAGGGATGCAAATGTTGCCTGTGATTCTTTGCACCAAACGTCATCATATCTCCAAGAACATTTACAAACAATTTTGTGCTTTGATTTGTTTCTTTGTTTTTAGGTATGCTATTGGATTTTGTTATCTATAAATGATTTGTAAATTATTTTTCTTTTTGATGCATGATTTAACAAAAAAAAAAACAAAAAAAAAAGAACTCGTTATCATGGATTTTCTCTATAATTGGTTTTTTATGCACAATCTTTCAGCGGCCGGAGAATAACTTAGTTTTCATTTAATTTTGTGAAGTTAATTGAAATTTTCTATTTTTAATTTTGAGAAATTATTTGGTTATTCATTTATTTATTTATTTGTAGATGGGGAATACAATGAAAAAAATAGAATAATGACATAATTAAACCAAATGTCTTAATTATTTTTGTTTAATTGAATTTAATTTTTATTTATGATCCTAATCATGACAGAACCCAATTAATGTATATTCATAATGATTATAGGTTACAACTCTTGCATCCATCCGTCAGATGTCTTTCGCTAAGATGAGACTGGGATGGTCGGATGTATTGTTTGTCTCCCAAAATGTTATCCGACCGTATTATAGATAGGAACGCACCTAAGAACTTAGTATAAGCTTATTTAACCATATAAGTTGCCCATAGTAGTGATGCTATGTGTATCCAGTGATAGTAATGGATATATAAATATTTGGTTCCCTAGTGATGCAATCAGACACTTGGTTGTAGTGTCGGTAAAAAAATGATGACAAAAAAATAGTTAACATCGGAGATGTCTAATTTTTGGGTGATGTTTTTTTCTTAAAAAACTCTAAAGCGCATCATCTACCGATTTTAATTTCAAACATTAATTTTTAACAGTTGATTTGCCAAGTGATAAATAATGGCGGTATACATCTCTGATTATGTTGATTTTTGGGAACATAATCATGCCTACAGACCTCCCTCCTTATTGTAAATTAAAGTGATGTATATGTTGTTAAATGCACCCGGTCCCATCCAGGAAACTATTGACTCGCTAACTCGGAGTTAACTCAGAATCTTCTTCTTCATCAAATATAGCAAATTCATATACTTTAATCTCATATTTCACACTCTGAATATTTTAATCTTCTTTTTATCTACCTTTTGATATCCTTTATGTGTTTACTAATGACTATTTCTTAATCTTTTTCAGATTCTGATTGGAAGCACTTTGTGGATTTGCCTGCAGACAAATAGAGTGGTTTTGCTTATCTGTCTCATCATCAATATCTCACACATTTTACTTGATTCTCACTTTAAATCTCTGATTCTCACAGTGGTTGGCGGTCTTTCTAAGAAGATCCAATATCAACTTTCTGAAAAGATTGCATCAGCAATGGGTGAAGTTAAAGAGTTAGATCCTCATGATTATATTGTCCCAAAAGGAAAGGTGCAAAACGCTAAGGTTATTATAGATGTAAGGGATCCATTAAGAAGAGGATTTTGGATGACTAATGCAGTAGGAGAACCATTGTGGATCAGGATTTTCTATGAGAAGCAGCCATTTAATATTTATGGGTACTGCTATACAATTGATCACAAGGATCAAGAATGTGAAATAATAGCGAACTTCTTACTCCATCAGCAAAAAGGTTATCTATCTTCAAGTTCTATTCTGAATCCTCCTTCTTGGAATAATCCAGACACTAGAGGTGTTAAAAAAACCAACAGTATGGGATCTCAAATAGTGGTGGAGCAAGAAATAGAACATGCAGTTAACGAACATGCATCTAATGAACATGCAAATAATGTAGCTGATGAAGACATGCATGCAATTAATGAAGCTCGGGAAATAGCGGTACAACACCAAGTACGGGAAAATCTTATTAATCCAGACTGTCCTGCACAAATTTCTTCGCAAACAATGACCTGTACTAATGTACAAAATCAAATGCTGAATCATGGAGTCAACTCGCAGACTCGGGCTGAATCGGCTGTCGCTTTTGGAATTAATCAACAAGGTATGATACAAATATAATTTAATAGAGGAAGAGATAAGGATGCAACAGTTCATAGGCAAGGAAAGAGAATTATAATGGAAGAAGGGGGTCCTAGCAATTTTCAGGGTGTTGAACCTTTATCCTCTCCAGAAATCAACATAGAACCCTCAAACATCTTAGAGTACATTTCCAACACCAATATCAATAGAGAAACTTTCATGAGGAATAATGATACAAATATGGAGGAGGAAATTAATTCAAATCTGCTCAGGAATTATTTGGCTATGGGGGAATTCGATGTTACCTTTGACAATTACAATATGGATAACCTAGATCCAGCTTCTATCCATCCGACTCGATATTACAAAGAGCCAATTCAAAGCTTAATTAAAAATTTAGAAAAACCTACCCATTCAATTCAAAATTCCTCAAGTCAATTGAATCAATCCAATGATAACACCCTGACATTTAGTGATACTCAGACTAATTCACCTAACTCCATTCCTTCTTATCATGGGACAGTGTCTGAGAAAAACTACTCAAAGAGATTCAAAGGAACATCCTCAAGTGTGGATAATCAGGTAATCTTTCAACACACTTATTATTACAAATTCTACTTCAATAATTTTACCTGCAATTTTCCATTTAATACTTGCAATATTTTCAATTTTGGTTTTCCTGTCACAATGAAAATTCTTAGTTGGAATGTTCAAGGGTTTGCTTCAAAAGAAACTAGAGATCATCTAGTTGACATCATTTCTCAACATAATCCTGGCACAATCTTTCTTGTTGAAACTAAGATTAAGGAGGATAGAGCAAAACTCTTAACTAGGCCATACAGCTACCCTAACTCACTGTTTGTCAACTCAATAGGTTTGTCTGGTGGTATCATTCTTCTATGGAAAAATGGTTTTCCATGTGATGTGGTTTGTTCAAAGGACAACATGATTCACTTACTAATCAATTCAAATCCTTCAAAAGAAGAATGGCTTCTCTTTTGCATATATGGTTCAACTCATACAGATTTGAAAAAAGTGCAATGGGACTTCATTAAAGATCTGAGTCAAAATGTTTTCCAATCCTGGGTACTTTTAGGTGATCTAAATATTTACATTACTTCAAATGTTCAATCTTCAGATCAAACATCCATCAACAATTGGGTTTCCACCACTATTGATGATGCTGGTCTTAAGGATTTAGGTTTTGTAGGAAGCAAATTTACTTGGTCCAATAGAATAAATGGAAAGGGTTATTAAAGATCAAGATTAGATATGGCTTTACACAATGCTCATTGGCAAATTGAGTATCCAAATTCTACTTTATATCATTTACCTTTCTTAGGCTCAGATCATTGCCCAATTCTCTTGGTGACAGAAGCAGATTGTAGGAGACCCAGATCTATAAATGTTGGTTGAAAGATCCATATTGCACTCAACTAATTTCTATCTCATGGACATCTCAATCAGCTTCCCTCTCAGAAAAAAGATATTCACCAAAAGCTCTCCTTTACAAGGAAAAATTTGTCTAGATGGAAGAGACTGAAATTTGGACATATAGAAAATCAAATACATCAGCTAAAAAAATAACTATCTAAACTGCAGTCATTACCATTCAATGACCAAATCAGTTCTCAGATAGATTGCACTATCAATAATATATATTATTGGAGGAAAATTCTGGCAGCAGAAGTCTTGTGACCATTGGGTCAAAGAAGCTGATAATAATACTTCTTATTTTCATGCTTTTTCTAATAGAAGGAGAGCCAGAAACAACATAGTTTCTCTAAGGGACTCTAATGGAAGGTGGTATCACACAAGAGAGGATTTAGCAAGTCTTCTTACCAGTCATTTTTCGCAAATATCCACCACCACCAAACCATTACTTCAGCATTCTTCCTTCGATCACATACCAAAAATAATAACCTCTTCAGATAATGAGAATCTTATGGAGATACCTACTAAAGAGGAGATTCACAATGTAGTCAAAAGCTTGCCTAGTTGGAACTCTCCAGGGCCAGATGGCTTCCCAGCAGGTTTCTTCCAAACTCAGTGGAGCAGAGTAGTAGTTATGATATTACTTGTATGGTGCAGAATTTCTTAGAACTAGGAAATTACCATCTTACCTAAACCATACTTCTATATGTCTCATACCTAAAACTCAGTATCCTTCAACACCCAATGATTACATGCCCATTGGTCTTTGTAATAACTCTTACAAAATCATATCTAAGTTGATGGTCACTAGGATGAAAACCATGATGGATAAAATCATATATATCCTACTCAGGTGGCTTGTGTCCCAAAAAGGTTCATAAATGACAACATCATTATAGCACACGAGTTGATTCACTCAATGAAGAAATCAAAATCGAAGAAAGGATATATAGATTTAAATCTAGATATGTCTAAGGCCTTCGATCGCTTTGAATGGGCTTTTCTGGATCAAATGCTTCAGTCTCTAGGATTCAGTAAGGAATGGCGAGAATTAGTTAACCAATGTATCTCGAAAACTTGGATTTCTATAAGACTGAATGGCAGTCTTTGTGATCAGTACTCTCCTACTAGAGGCTTGCGACAGGGGGATCCTTTATCCCCCTATTTGTTTATCATAGCTATGGAGTTTCTTTCAAAAAGCTTGTTTCTGGATGAACAAAACAAGTTAATTAAAGGTGTCAAGGTGACAAAGGGAGCTCCTTCGGTAAACCATCTGCTTTTCGCAGATGATTGTTTACTCTTCTTTCATGCTGATCAAAAGAGCATTACTTCTGTTCATGATATCTTGCATAATTTTGGAGCTTTATCAGGTCAGATGATAAACTTTTCAAAATCTGCAGCCTTTATTGCAGGAGACTTATCACATCAACAGAAATTGGAAATAACTGAAAAACTAGGAGTAAAGTAGCTATGTTTATCAGACAAGTATTAAGGATTCCCAATCCTGCTAGGCAAATCAAAAACACTATCTTTCAAAACAATAAATGATACCTTTCAGATCAGACTCAGTGGTTGGAATTCTAAACTTTTGAACCAACCAGCTAGAACAACAATGGTTAAATCAGTGTTGAACTCCATCCCAGCATATTACATGAGTAATTTCAAGTTACCAAAATACACTTTGAAGCAACTTGATGCTATTCAAAGGAAATTTTGGTGGGGCCATAAACAAATAGGGGAATCAACTTTACATCTTGGAGTTCTCTATGCAATTCAAGATATGAAGGATGTCTGGCATTTAGAAACCTAGAACATTTCAATATGACTCTTCTAACTAAATTAGCTTGGAGGCTTTGCACATAATCAGATCAGTTATGGGTCAAAATTATGAAGCCAAAATACTCTCCATATTGTGATTTTCTGCATCTCCAGGAAGAACACTCTAATTCCTCATGGATTTGGAAAGGAATAGAGCAAGGGCTGGATATTGTTAGAAAGAATCACAGATGGTATGTCAGATGCGGCACAAAAACTTTAGTTTGGTATGATAAATGGATCAAAGGAAGAGATCATCCTCCTACACCAAACAATAGTTATGCTGAACCTGCTAGGATTGTATATGTTTGTGATCTCATGTTACAAAATCCAAAAAGATGGAATGTTTATCTAGTTAGACAAGTGTTTGATGAAGATACAACTAATCTCATCTTGCAAATGCACTTAACTCAATATGGTCAGGATACTATAATATGGGAGCCAGACAGAAGAGGTGCCTTGACAGTTAAATCTACATATAAGACTTTTTATCTCATAGGAGTTGTAGACACCCTAATTTTGCAAAACTCGCCGCAAAGTCGTATCCGAAATGGTCTAGAGTCAATTCTGGTGCAAGCCCAATCGAAAGTCGTGCTTATGCATCCCAAACATGGCTAGGTTTAGCATCACCACATTTTAGTCATGAGTGGACTTTTAGTTCATAGGAAATGTACCCACCAAAACATCCACTAAGTATGTTGGACTATAATGAATCCACCAGGTTCGTACACTTTTGAAAATCCACTAATCAGCACCAAAGGTCATTAGTTGGACGTGCTCCAAATAGTACGACCAATGTTAAAGGTCCATCAAGTCTTGTCCGTTCCCAAGAGTCCGCTAGTCATCCCGTTTAGCTAGTCGTCACCTCAAAATGTCGACATGCTAGGTTCCTTTATTCCCAAGTCTTTCCTTCCAACTAAAATCCCAAGTTTAAATGAAATCTTTTGCATTATGGTAATAATATCCAATGAATTTATGAAAATGAGAATAATAATTTTTAAAAATGAGTAATAATATTTAGGTTTTAGAGTACAACCGTTTGATCTTAGGCATTCAATTCTAGGGCCTTAGATATTACGAGCCATTTCACGAGCTAGGGAGAAAAATAAGATTGGATGGAAAAATAAGATAAAAGTATTTTGTGAGAAAGATTAATGCAATAGAACGAAACAGGTATACGGTTCCATACTAGTTTGTTTGTTTACTGCTTTGTCTTGACTGATCATATGGAGTTGTGTGCAACACATAAATTGAATTATTGGAAGTAATGGAAATTGGGCTTTTCTTTTGAATAACTATCATCATCTTTGTCACTGTTTCAGCATATCTTATATAGCACATCAGATTACTTAATTACTTTTGATATTTGCATGCAAGAGTAATAATATAGATACAATTGATTTGGGTACGTTTTTGCAAGAAAATAATTAATTGGTATACACGTGATTGCCATTAGTTACATGCGTAGGATTGGTTGGCTTATGAAATTGATTAAGATAAATAAAATTGTGAGGTATTGCATGCTAATGTATGTCGACAACTAGTGTACCTTGATGAGATTAAGTGAACTAGGCCAAAGCCGAAGATAATTGTCCTTCCTGTAATTTGGTACGCAATATTGAATTTTTTTCCTTGCCCTAATTGGTTGATTAATCAGAAATAATTTTTAATAATAATAATCTAAGTGATAATAGTTTCCGATAATAATAATAATAATTGGTGTTGCGGAGTTTGATTTTCATTCACTACCTTCCATGTTAATTATTATTCCATCTAAGATATTTTTGCATTTTTGCAGGTGATAACCGTACAAAGTTGATTAATCTATTTTATTTTATTTATATGTTTTTGCAATCTAAATCCTAGTATCCCAATTGTAAAGTAGATGCCGATCTTCGGATTGGACGGGTTAGGCGCCTCACACCTTCCTAGCCCGTATCTTGATTCCCGGACTTTTTCTCTGTTTTGGACCGGTGTTTCTTTTGGGTCCCAACTCCCTTAATAATAATTTCCACGTGATTCCCATTTTGGATATTTAGAGATCCTAACGGATTACGATGGTATCTATAGTGGCGACTTCACCGAGGAATTGAGAATCTAACTTGAAACATAATTGGGATTTTAGGGTTTTGAGTTTACACTACTCGGTATTTGCGCACACACACACACGTGCACGCACCCATTTGCACATTTGCATTCCATTTTGCATCGTCAGACGTCCGATTCTTAGGAAAACAAGTGGCCAGTAAGCTGAACCCGTGCCTTGGGCCTTATGGGAGTTACCAGCTGAACCACCACAAGCCATAGCCCAGTACCAAAGAAGACTAGTCTAACTACGTCTGAGGTATATTTTGCTAAGGTAACCCAAGCTTACCCGAGAATTAGTGAAACCTGCATGCACGTGCATTAATTGTAAATTGCATTCATTGTTGCACAAAATCCGAGGCATAAGCACCCTTGTGTTACCATATGTTCTTTTTGTTTCCTTGAAAACAGGAACATGGCCGTAGAATCTGAAATGAATATGGACACTGGGGCATTGTCCTGGTTACGCGAACAATTCCAAAAGATGTTGGATACTAAGTTTATTGAACTCGAAGATAAGACCAAGAAGTTTACTCTTGAGGCTATTGCGGAGACTCTAGGGAAAAATGATGGGTCTGGAATGGGTGATAATGATAGAATTAATGATGATAAGGTCAAAGGGGAAAATTTTGTAGAATTGGGTTAAACCATGGCACGAGAAAAAAAGTTATCCCAGAGGCTCAAAAAGATTTAGAAGACCTTGCGGAAAATGGGTGAAGGTACAATAGATACACATGGGCTATATCCTTATCCCGATATTCGTTTACCTCCTGGCTTCAAATTTTCGGATATGGATAGATACGATGGAACTAGGTGCCCGAAAATCCATATTCGTATGTATGTTGGGTACTTGAAACCATTGGGTATTAATGATGGGTTGTTAGTCCAATTGTTCCAAAGAAGTTTGACCGGGATGGCCTTAAAGTGGCTGATGATGACAGACCCAAGTCTAGTTTCGACTTGGCAGGATATGGTCGATATGTTTGTGAGACGGTTTGTGTTGGTCCCTGAAATTCAGTTTACTCGGAAACACTTGGAGGCAGTCAGACAAGAACCAAATGAGGCATTTACAAAATTCTTTCCACGTTGGAAGACCAAGTCGTTAGATCTCGATGAGAAATTAACCGAAGAAGAGATGGTAGATATTATAATGAATTGTTTGAACCATGAATATTGGAACCGGCTGATATCATCTTAACATCCAACATTACACTCTTTATGGAAGGCGGGTGCACAGATTCAAAATGCATTGAACATGGGAAGAATGACAAGGTTGACCACCTCGGAGGACTCTAATGTGAATAATTGCGAAAGGGACACATTTACCTATGAAAATCAAGTGAATATTGTGCCAGTTGCATCAGTAATTACATCACCCACAGGACCATGCCAGGGGTAGAGCCAGAACTGGAATCAGGAAAGATATGGACATCCTCATAGGAATTTTAAGAGGCAAAACACCCATTACCCTATCATAAAAGGGAACCCAAGGTCAATCTTGTCGTGGCAGAGAATCATACCAATTTAGCTGACTAAATCTACAAGCAAGAATCTGCTGTCAATCGACTTGTTCACATTAGTGAGCTCTTCGCGGATCAGGTACAAACTGTGAATTCAACTAATCGTCATGTTTTTCTGTCTGAATTAATGACATATTATTATGGAGTTGAGCAATAGAGGAACATGCCAAATTCCAACTGATTCCCAGCAGAGCCTGTGCATATCTCTGACCTTCTACCAAAGCAAACCACACCTATTAGGCCTGTACATATTTCATAGATCTTGTCTTATCTCGTTCAACCACCCGCGAGCCCAGTCTAACTCTCAGATATCTTGCCTGATCCAGTACATCCAACGAATAAATCTTCGTCTAGGTGGGTGGATCCGTTCAAAAGTGAGGGTGGTGATGAAGTTCAAAATGTAGCAAGAAGCAGACCCATTTACATGCCACCTCATCTCATGGATAAAAATACAATGCCTCCAACACAACCATCACCCAAGTTGAAGTCTACAAGACAAGAAGATGAACAAAAAGTGGTAAGAACAATAGAGGCTGAGTTAGGTAAGTCTCTAACTCATTATATTGAATCAATCCGACCAGTTAAGGGTACACCACTTGAATTTGTAGATAAGTCGTCTTTTATTTCCAATTTTAAAAATATTTTAAAAAATCCAAAAAAATTTGAAAAACTAAAAAACCAAAAAGATTTTGTTTGTAGGAAAAATGTTTTGAAGAACAATATACTGGGCATAACAATGGCGGTGAGAATACTGGCAAGCCGTGGGGACTGTGGAACCACCATAAAGAAAAACCTGAACCAACTAAAGAAGTAAAATTTGTCAATCGGAGAAAAGGAGATCAATCTTTAAGGGAACCTCAGAGAAACAAGATGGATACAACCAAAATTTGGATACAGTGCAAGAATGTGCCAAAACAGAAGACAGAAGTAGTGAATTTAGTTGAAGAGAAACCCTTGCAGCTAAGACCAGAATGGATGTGGAAGACTAATGATAAGAATGAAGAGAGATTCAAAACACATGAAGATGATATTTTTTCACCAAATAAAGGCAAGACGACGAATCCTCTATCTAAGAAAACAGTTTCTTATAAGGACGTGTTATTAAATTTGAAAAATGATGGAGCAGCTAATCAGAAGACAAAGAATGATATTCCCAACATAAAGTTCAAGAAAACAATCAATCAGAAGGAAGTGAATGATTTTCCCAGCAGAAGATTCAAGAAAGAAACTAATCAGAAGACAATAAATAATTTTCCTAGCAGGAGGTTCAAGGAAGCAATTTATCAGAAGGAAGTGAATGATTTTCCCAGCAGAAGGTTCAAGAAAGCAATTAATCAGAAGGCAATGAGTAATTTTCCCGGCATAAGGTTTAATAAAACAACTAATCAGAAGGCAATGGATGATTTTCCAAGCATAAGGTTCAAGAATGCATTTAATCAAAAAGGCAATGAATGATTTTTCAGACACGGGGTTCAAGAAGATGAAGCAAGTAGAATTTCGAGAAGATCCAAGAATCGTACAGAATAGAAGAAATTTTCAACCATTTGATCGAGGCAGCCAACATGATCCAGGCCCGACAAGTGTTACTCGACCCAAGAAATACCATACCTAGGTAAGTGCTCAAATCTATCGAAGGGCGGCGAAAGCTCATAAACCTTAAGGAGATTTTTTTAGAAGTTCAATATCTCTCTCATAGTGTCATAGTCTAGGGGCAGAGTCGTCATCATGTTTTGGCCTCTTTAGTCAGTCGGTAAAAATATATATATATATATATATATATATATATACTAAAAAAAAAGTATTAAGGGCAGAGTCGTCATATGTTAAGCCCTCGTCAAAAAAAAAAAAAAATTTTCAATTATATATACATATATATATAAATATTTAAGGAAAATTAGTTACTTTAAAAGAAATTACACACGAGGGATTTTAGTTGGCAGCCGAGCAACAAGCTGGGCACCAACACCCTTTTGAATAGCAATACCCAATCTATGAAAAATAAAACTACCAAGACCACTCCCAGCATCATTACTAACTAAGCAATTTTTCAAACGCTTGAAGAAACAAATGGTGTCTTCGCTTAGTTCCCCTAGAGTAGTGAAAGCTAAAACACCCAAACCATAACCATGCGCAACACATTCATTCAAATATTTAGACCGCTTACGCGAAATAACATTTGAAATGGCCTGACCTGGGATGAAAGCACGAACTCCGTCGCCAGTGAAGGGTGAGACTCCTGTAACATCCAAACAAACGTCTTGACCATTTTCCCAGTTGAGGACAAGGATGTCTGCTGGACGTAAATCCTTGTTATCAACTGACGAGAAACCCAAAGCAACTTATTTGCGAGCAGGAACCCCAGCTTTGTCACAAATATCCGCAATAACATCACGAACTAAGTCGTGACGAAACTTGAGGCCAACATCATTTGCACAGTGAAGTGCATGATCGCCAAAAATATCCATAGGTCTATTACAACAAGAGCACAAGCCTTCTTCCACAAACAAAGGGATACCAAGGCGATAACAAACAACTGCTCTGAAGTGTCTAGGCCCGAGGTATTGGTTTAACCCACTGATAGGAACGGCCAAAAGATAATCTTGAGCATGTTTGATCTGGTTACATTTCCACTCTTCTCTTGCGAGATAAAGTAAATTGGACATCACAAACAGGGATTTGCTTCTTAACTGCATCAAAATAAGCGACTGCCAAGGAGTGCATGGAAGGGGGGGGGCAGTGTCATCGACGCAATAAGAGGAAGGAAAACCACATACCTGAAACTGATAGGCAACACCATTATCCGTAGAGAATAAACTGCCAAGTATCACCTTCCGCACAGAAGTAGTCTGACTTTGAGAGGCGAGATAACAATAGTTGCGAGTGTCAGCCATGGTGTATATGCCCAGCCCACCATCCTTGATAGGAAGGGTAGCCAGTCTCTGTTGCAAAGGACCAAAACCAGCTCCATCACCAGTGATTAAGAGTCTCAAATACTTGAGCAAGTGGTCGTCAAAGAGGTCAATAGCCTGTTTTAAAGCTGCAGGATTGGTGGTGCGCATATCAAAAAATAATCTGGACACACCGACGCAATTACGGAGTAGCAGTAACTCACTTTGGGGATCCTTGAGTTTTTTGATTGCGAATATCAGTTGAATAGTTTTATTCACCCTACTCAACGCCATGTCACTCATGAAATCCAAATCCAAACTCACAGGTCCACCTAAAAGTTTAATCCCTTGCTAGGCCTGCCAATATATTTGGGGAAAACGCCTTCATCAAGACTACGAGGGTCAAGTGAGGGCCAAAAGACCTCAGTTTTCTTGATATTGAGGTGTAAACCCCTGCTCGGTCCTTTAGATTCTATAATGTTCATAGCTTTAGCCACTTCCAGCGTGTCACCGATGATAGTGCCATCATCAAGATACCATGCGTGCAAATCAAGCTTACACCGAGAGGCAATGGACTTCACTAAAGGGTGAAGTGTTAAAGCAAACAACAAGGGACCGAGAGGATCACCTTTCTGAACACCAAGAGCAGAAGATATAGTGTCAAAAAAATCTACTAAGGGCAGAGTCGTCATGAAGTTAAGCCCTCTTCAAAAAAACAAAACAAAACAAAACAAAACAAAACAAAACAAAAAGATCTAGGGGCACCGCCATCATCATACTGGGCCCATGTCATTAGAGTTTCAGTCTTCAATTATCGCGTTCGGTCTTTTCAAGTCAATAATTTAGAGAGAGATATGTTAGTCCATATGTATGTCATTATTAGTCATGTACATTATCTCCTAAAGTTCTATGAGCAACGGACGTCCAAACGGGTAGACTTTAAAAAAAAAATTGAAAAAAATGAAAAAAGAAAAGAAAATGGTTATTAAACAACCACTTGGAAAAATTGAGTAGCACTTAAAAGAGATAGAGGAAAAGAAGAGTCGCGTAGAGAAAGTTGAAGATTTGAAGCATCGAACGTCATCTCTGGAAAGCAGCAAGATCGTGAATCGTTTTTACAGTTTGAAGCCAATTGATGAAGTTAATTATAGCTGGGATAGCTAGGAGGATTGACAGATTTGAAAATTTGGATGGGAGCGGTAGTATTTTTGGTGGCATCTATCAGACACGTGGCAGGTCAGGATTCCTAAACCTTTGTATATATTGAGTATTTTGTTTTTCACCTTTTGTTTTAGAGAATTATTTCTAGGATTTGTTCTTAATAATAATAAAAAAATAAAAAAAAATGGATTACCTAGCATTATAAAATAAAAAATAAAAAAATAATACAAAAAAATAAAAAAATAATTTAGTATTTATTCGGAACATGTGCTACTAATACCTCTTTTGCGAGGTCAGTAATTACAGGGACTTTTTTTCGAACTTTTGAAAGATTATAATAAGGATTGTGGCAACGAAGAATTCATGGAGATAGCTGGGACATCTCATTTATCCCAAGGTTCAGGTGGATCATAGAAAGGACCGGAGATGATGGAAGTAGCTGGGACATCTCATTGAAGAGCCTCTACTCAGACGATGCAATCGATGTGATGACGTATCATGTGGTTAGAAGAATTTATGTAATACCTGTTTTCGCTATAGTTGGTATGGCACAAGTACCGCTTCGTCGTGATCTCTATCACGAGGATGTGTACTCGTGCAAAATCAAAATACTTAGAAATAATTCGGATGAACTTTCTAGTGTCATTCTAGATAATTTATGAGTGAGGAATCCAACATTTTAATGTGCGAAATTGGTGTGTATATCTTTGGCATTCAGTTGCACGCAAACCTCCGCCAAAGAGGGGCAACTGTAGACACCCCAATTTAGCATAAACTCGCCGCAAAGTCGTATCCGAAATGGTCTAGAGTCAATTCCGGTGCAAGCCCAGTCGAAAGTCGTGCTTATGCATCCCAAATATGGCTAGGTTTAGCATCACCACATTTTAGTCATGAGTGGACTTTTAGTTCATAGGAAATGTACCCACCAAAACGTACACTAAGTATGTTGGACTATAATGAATCCACCAGGTTCGTACACTTTAGAAAATCCACTAATCAGCACCAAAGGTCATTAGTCGGACGTGCTCCAAATAGTACGACCAATGTTAAAGGTCCATCAAGGCTTGTCCGTTCCCAAGAGTCCGCTAGTCATCCCGTTTAGCTAGTCGTCACCTCAAAATGTCGACATGCTAGGTTCCTTTATTCCCAAGTCTGTCCTTCCAACTAAAATCCTAAGTTTAAATGAAATCTTTTGCATTATGGTAATAATATCCAATGAATTTATGAAAATGAGAATAATATTTTTAAAAATGAGTAATAATATTTAGGTTTTAGAGTACAACCGTTTGATCTTAGGCATTCAATTTTAGGGCCTTAGATATTACGAGCCATTTCACGAGCTAGGGAGAAAAATAAGATTGGATGGAAAAATAAGATAAAAGTATTTTGTGAGAAAGATTAATGCAATAGAACGAAACAGGTATACGGTTCCATACTAGTTTGTTTGTTTACTGCTTTGTCTTGACTGATCATATGGAGTTGTGTGCAACACAGAAATTGAATTACTGAAAGTAATGGAATTTGAGCTTTTCTTTTGAATAACTATCATCATCTTTGTCACTGTTTCAGCATACAGTAGAAACTCTTTTAATTAATACTCGATTATTTAATAAACTCTCTTAAATAATATTTTTGGCCGGTCCCGGGTCGGGGACAAAGTGCCAAATTAATAATTCGCTAAAATTATATGATAATACATTTTTGATTACCTATGTAGACCCCATATGAAATATAAATTAATAACGCATTGTATATATACTCAATACTTAATGATTTACAAAGACTTTTGAAAAATGAATTAATTGTCTTCAGTTTTTTGCTAAAATCAATATCACATTGAATTTCATCTCTAATTTTTCTTATCATTGTAAGAATTTTTGGTGGTGTTTTCTCATAGCTTAGCAAGAAATTATTCAATGTGATTGCCGCTTTAATAGCCTCGTTTCGTGAAGGGGGCTATATTGTAGAACTTTCATCTTCTTCTTCCACATCTTTATCATTTCCCATAACGCTCTCGATTATTTCTTCATCAATCAACAACTGTGTAACTTCATTTTCTTCCGGATATTTTTGGACATCTTCAACTTTGCGGTAGCCCAACTTCTTGATCAAATTTTGCAAGTCTCGAGTGACTTCACTGTCTGTATGTTTATCCAAATTTTCTAAACTTGTGTTATCTGTTGATCGAAGTTTATAATGACGAAAGCAGTTTGCAAGTGTACTTGTACGAACATCGATAGTCCATGCTGAAATTGCACGATTCATTGCATCTAACACATTTATTTTTTCTGGATTTGACGGCCTAATTCATAGCCTTCCAAAATACCTCTATAAAATCGACGACGATAATGCATTTTTCAAGCTCCTATAATCCCTGCGTCACAAGGTTGAATTTCTAAAGTTGTCTTTGGTGGCAAATAAAATAATTCACCATTTTGCAGTCCTTCAATAGTTTTTGGATGAGCAGGGCAATTATCCACAATCAAGAGAACTTTTCTTGCAGCCATCAATATATAAATTAATAATTATTAATTTATCGATTAATTAATATCTCGCTTAATTAATAAATTTTGATGGTCCCGACAACATTAATTTATAGAGTTTCTAATGTATCTTATATAGCACATCAGATTACTTAATTAATTACTTTTGATATTTGCATGCAAGAGTAATAATATAGATACAAGTGATTTGGGTACGTTTTTGCAAGAAAATAATTAATTGCAAGAAAATAATTAATTGGTATACACATGATTGCCATTAGTTACATGCGTAGGATTGGTTGGCTTATGAAATTGATTAAGATAAATAAAATTGTAAGGTATTGCATGCTAATGTATGTCGACAACTAGTGTACCCTGATGAGATTAAGTGAACTAGGCCAAAGCCGAAGATAATTGTCCTTCCTGTAATTTGGTACGCAATATTGAATTTTTTTCCCTTGCCCTAATTGGTTGATTAATCAGAAATAATTTTTAATAATACTAATCTAAGTGATAATAGTTTCCGATAATAATAATAATTGGTGTTGCGGAGTTTTATTTTCATTCGGTGTCTGATATTTTTGCATTTTTGCAGGTGATAACCGTACAAAGTTGATTAATCTATTTTATTTTATTTATATGTTTTTGAAATCTAAACCCTACTATCCCAATTGTAAAGTAGATGCTGATCTTCGGATTGGACGGGTTAGGTGCATCACACCTTCCTAGCCCGTATCTTGATTCTCGGACTTTTTCTCTATTTTGGACCGGTGTTTCTTTTGGGTCCTAACTCCCTAAGTTGAGTGGCGGCTTCCCTTAATAATGATTTACACGTGATTCTCATTATAGATATTTAGAGATCCTAACGGATTTCGACGGTATCTACAGGAGTAGACAATCTCAGCTAGTACCAAAAATAGTGTGGAAACAACTTTGGAAGACTGACACCCCACAGAGAGTTAAACACTTCATCTTGGAGTTCCTTAGAAACATTGTGCCAACTATGGTTAGGATGAGCTTTTATAAAGAAGATATATCTACCAACTGTCCAATATGTAACCAAATGCCTGAAACTGTAGATCATCTAATCATTGGTTGTGACTCAGCCAAGGCAATCTGGTTTGCTATGAACATAAATGTCAGTAACATACAAACAACCAGTAACTCAGTAATCTCTTGGATCATCAGTTGGTTCACAGATTCAACCATAATGGAGCAAGAGGCATGAAAGACATGGATAATTAGAGCCATGATAACCCATGATAACCACTTGGGAGATTTGGAAGAGTAGATGCAATACAGTATTTCAGAATACAACTCCAAATACTTTAAAATCAGTCAAAAGCATAAATTACCAAATCAATCAGTGTTTCAAAAGCATGAATTCTTATCAATATCATCATAATCTTAATCAATTTCTAGGCATTTCACCAGCATGGCAACCTCCTCATATTAATCATTTGAAGATCAATATTGATGCTTCCTTTAATAAAGAAAATAATGTCTTTGGGATTGGGCTAATAATAAGAAATTCTACAGGTACCTGCAGGGGAATCAGAGGCAGATACGGCGATGGAGGACTAAATGCAGAAAGGACAGAATGTCTAGCAGTTCAGGAAGCTATAAGCTGGGCAAAATCTTTAAACCTGAGCAAGGTTGTGTTTGAAACAGACTGTATAAATATTGTAAATTCACTAAAAGGTGCAACCATGTATGTGCAGCGGGAGAATCAGGGTCTTATTATAGAAATAAAGCACCTTCTAAGTACAATTAGTAGTAGTTCTATCAGCTATGTAAAAGAAATGCAAACACTATAGCTCATAAGCTAGCTAACAAAGCTAGAACATCTAGAGCATCTTTTCAGTATTTTGATAACATCCCAGAAGTTTATGCAGACATGTTAAGGGATGTATGATGTATTTGTTGTAATTTCTTTTTCTTAATACATTTCTGTTTCGAGTCAAAAAAATGTAGAGTACAGCGCCTCCTGACTAATGCGCCTAAGGCGCACGAATTCTTCATACATGTAGAGTCACTGTGTTATCAAAGACTGTACGATGCGCTCACAAAAGCGCCCAATGTGTACGATGGGGCGCCCCGCATCGTGACTCAAACAACATAAAGTGGTGTAAATGGTTTAGAGGTGAGGCAGGAGCGGGAGGATAAAACACAGTAAACACCCAAGTATAAAAGGTCAACAAGTTACAAGACCTACTTCTGACAATCAGTGGGCGTACTTTATGATATTTACGTCGTTTTGCTTTTTTTTTTTCTCGGAAAAGAGGTGAAACCTCAGTTATATTGATAATAATCCTCCGATTTAAAATCGGGAACGGTTACAGGACTGACCAAATGAGTTCCAAAGATTACAAGAATTTCAAACAACCAGTAAACACAATCACAGGCATACCACATAACAACAAAGTTACACAATGAAATCTGATGCAACATCCTAACCATTTCAGACAGTTTCCTGAGTAGAAGAACAAGTTTAAATGACCTGATTTGGATTGAAAGTAACCTATTCAAACCACATAGCAAATCAACTATTAGTTGTGAAGCTAGAATCCAAAGATCAAACCATTTCTCAAGGTTTTTTCTAAAAACATGGTAAAATAATTGACCTAGATATAAAAAGATCCAAAGATCCACCCATTTGTCAAGGATTTTTTCTAAGTAACATTAACATCGATAACCTAAATCGGTCACCGGAGGACGGAATCTGTCTGAATCGGTCTGGGGCTTTATCGGAATCGGTCTAAAACTCTTGGTTGCTGGTGTCTTCTGTGTCTTCATTAATGTTGCTGGTGTCTTAGGACTTGTATCTACTGCTGGTGACTCGTGAGAACCTGTTGCTGCAAGGGTGAAACTAAAGCTACCATCCAAACCTAGATTATGATATTTAAGAAAAACCTGATTGATTAAACATCCATAAACATTAAATTCAAATAATCCTAAAACAATAAAAACTGAAACCCAATCATCACCAAAAACAGAGAAATAAACCGATCTGATTTGAATCAGTGGATCTGGGTACAATATTAAAGCTGATGTTGTTGCTAGGTTTTGTTCACAGATCGAAACTGGTGGTGTCGATATTCTCTGCATCCTTCTCACACAAATCATATCTTGATTAAACAACCACAGATCTAAAAAAAACAACCAAAATAGCAAGAACAATCAAAGAAAGATTTAATCCGTAGAAAAAACTAGTGAAACGAATCAAAAGAGAATATAGAAGAAAATAGGAGTCGGGGTGTTGATTGATCTTCTCAGATCGACCCCAAATGAGCCGATCTGAGAAGAGAGGTTTCAGTTTGAGAAGGTTTTCGTCGCTTTGGTTTTTCAGTTTTGCTTTCTCTCACCTCTGTGAGTTATCTTTTGATTTACGTCGTTTTGCTTGTCTTCTTATTTGTTACATTTAGGTTCGAGGAAGGATCCCCACATCATATCTCACACGTTTGGAATTATTTTTGTGAATAAGAACGGAATTACTTTTATGAATAAGAACTCAAAGCTAACAAATTCGAAGCTAATATTTTATGTATATGCAGTATGTTCTTCTTATATAGCTTTACATTCTTACCGAAAATAAGTGTAATCTGAGACGTATAGCACTATCGTCTACTATTTTGAAAATTAACAACTGATTTTTAGACATTGAAAGTAAGACCTGTTACTTATGAGGTTTATTGTTTTAGAATGCATTTATTGTTGGAAAATTGGCAGTAAAACAGGGTGAAGAAAAGAATGTTGTATTAGGGTTCAAGGCTCTTATGAAAGATTCTTTTCGACAATTATTCGACCCTTTCCCAATTGAATTGGCGAGTACAAACAAAATCAATTGAATATTGCCGTCAGGATACTTGAAGCCCCACAACGGTTGTTGGATTCAAAGCTTGTACGACCTTGATCCAACCAAGAACACACTGGTTTTGTTTCTGATGATGCTTATAAGAAAGAAAACAGAGAGAGTTTAGAGATGTTATGATAAACGAGTAGGAGGAGATGCTATTTATAGATGCTTTTGCATCTGTTGGGAATGGCGTCTCTTCATCAACAGACATGAATGGCGTCTGTTGGAATCGAAGATTCTGGATATGATTTCAACTGTCGAAACAGGACCCCCCTTTGGATAGCATAGTTGAAAATATTCCAACATTTATTTTTGATAGGAATGTAAAGCTTTGTAAGAGGAAGATATCTCCAAAATATTAGCTTTAGATCTAGCAGTGGAGGAAAATGTGAGGAAATCCTTCCTTGTTAGGTTCAAATAAATACAAACCCAAATAATCATTTAAAGGAAAATGGTCATAGCTCTTTCTTTGTCAGGAGAAAGATAAGATCGGGCAGTCCACCGGTGATGATGGGTATGTTCAACGCATATGACGAGATGGGCAACTTCCACTGGTTAGCTATTAAACTCTTTCTAGAATATTCGAAATTCCTAGCTTTGCCCATCAACACCAGTCACCAGTTTCCCAATCGACAAGTTCCCATCTTCATAATTAATTCCACATTTGACAAGGGAGAATGCAAGGGAAAATACTACTCCCTCCGTTTGTAAAAAATAGGCTTGTATATTTTTCACAAAAATTAAGGAAAGTAATCATTATTTGCACTATTTCCGAACCTAGCCAGGTATTGGATGAGATCTTCCAGGCAAGTTACCCTGCTCGACAATGACTTTTGGGCTAGCTTTGATATTCACTCGTTTATGGTTGTGGTTGTGGAGAAGGTTGGAAATAAGGATGCTTCAATGCATCATCGACACTCAAGCGATCTTCCTGCAGGTAGTGATGTATGCAAATAAAGATAATGTATCTCAAAAAGGTCAAGTAAAATTAATCATATTCGACGGACCGTTAGGTGGCACTTACCACTGCCTAATAAAGCTACTTTTTAGCTTAAATCGAGTTAAAAACTGAAAATTTTCAAGATTATAGTGTAAGTACCGAATTTATTAGATCTCAAACACTTGCTGGATCCCAGTTGTTATGTGACTTTTATAGCTTAAATAAAAGTTCAAAGCTGATATTTTTTTTTTGTGAGATTTGAGAGACTTACCGGATCCCAGATTAACAACTGGCGAACCAACCGCATAGCCCAAACATTAGGGAACCTGTATTAATCAGAACATATTAATAAGGTGAATGAAACTGCTCGAGTTAAAATAGTGAGAACAACTGGAGAAACTAACCCTAGTTTTAGCGGATCTCTACTCTTCACTTGGTTCATAAAATATTCTTCGGAGCATTTCCAAGAAGCTGGCCAGCCGTTCTGAATTCCCAGATGCAAATATAACCGATTATTTCAAGATGCAAATGTACCAGTAACTGAGCATGATCATTAATTAATGAAAGCAAGAAAACTTCAAGTGTATATGAGGAGAAAGTATATTTACTTTTAGGGTATAGCTTTTGGGACTCGGACAGGAAGATTTATAAACAGAACAGGCACATAAAGAATTTTGTTCAAGATATTTAATTTATCTTTACCTATATCACTAAGATGGTAAATGCCAAATGCTGGATAAGAATAAGGGTTACATGTGCAAGTGTATATATAAATGGTACTTACTTGATACTTGGCATCCCCTGTGCGATGCCGTCTTGGGGAAGTCCCAGGAATCAAGATACACATTTCCATGAACGATCTCAATCTAAGATCACAACATATAATGTTACAGTTGTTAACCAAATAAATTCTCATAGAAGAAACAACAGATAAGTATCCAGTTACCCATGTGAAATATATGTCGGTATGTCGACACTACCAATAGTAAAGATCACAAACTACACATGGTAAAAAGTCGATGGAAGCGCAAGACATGATCTATTACTATGGTATATGTTTGCATTATATGAATAACAAGTTCACAAGGGGAGGACTCACTTGTACGCCAGCTCTTTCAAATCTTCATTCCATCCCTCAAGATGCGGATCTAAAAGAGCCTGGGTTCGCGCATGTATCTGAAAAACATGTGGCGACCCTAATATCAGCTCTAACATCACAACACCAACACTCCACATATCGTACCTGTCAAACAAAGAAGTGGATGCATCAAAGAAAGCTTATAGAAGTAAGAGTTTAGCATTTTAAATCTTGGAGTCAGTCATTGATCATTGATGTGTTGAAATTATCACAAACCAAATCACTTTCAACAGTTCAAAAATATAACGTACTTCATCGTTATGCTTGTAGGCTTCTGATACCATCTGACATTTAGAAGTGCCTCAGGGGCAGTGTACTCATGTGTCTGTTCAAATCTGAGAAACAATACATATATGGGAAAAGCAACAAGTCCCTTCTATAAAACCAAACCAAAAAAAAAAAAAAAACAGCTTGGAATAGTTAACTAAGACACTCCATCGGTTGATTAGGTACACCAAACTCCAGAAAAAAATTGGGAGTCAAAAGTAGGAAAACTGCAGCTATTCCAAGAGCATGTGACCACTATTTTAAACTTCATTTTGTGCTTGCTTAACAGCTTGAATTAATTGAATTTTACAGGGGAGATCTTTCTTACCTCGATGGCCCATTTGACCCATACAGATGTTTGATAGTGTACTCATCAATTGCACTACCAAAGTCAATAACTCGCCTGAGAAAAATAAAACCAGATCAAGTCATTACCTTTAATAACATTAAAACAAAATATCTTGCCTTATTTACTTTACATGAAATGCACTCCTTATCCTTTCAATGAATTTCATGCTTAGAAATTTGTGCACGCCATGCTAAGAAAAGATACTTCTTCCCTCTTCAGTTTATGATACGCAAACAAAACAGATAGATAATGGTGATAGACGCTCACCGAGTTCCGCATAACAGAAAATGTACTGAGTAAATATGAATCGAAAGAAATACATACATTTGCAAACGATGGTGCCTATCTCCAGTCGGGGTTCTGTTTAAGCACCTTCCTGTCTCCTCATCTCTGAAGCATATCACCATGTTCTCTAGCAAAAGACACATACAGAAAAACCCTTAATTTTTGGCATCTTAGTTTAAGTTTACATGATCACTCATGAGAAGACAAGGCAACAACCAAAAACTCCTTAAGTAAGCACCGACATAATACACGAAATAAATATAAATGAGTAGAATTTCAAGCTTAAAAGATTTTGGATTCATCTTTATGACCATCTGTTCGAAACCTAACTCCTATGAACATACAATTGGAACACATGTAAGATCAGAAAGAGCAGGCACAGCACATCAATGGATGCATCAAGTCTCAAGTTTCATTTCTGGAATTGCAAATTTGCAATACTATTTAACGTAGGATGTATGAAGTTATTAGGTCATGATCATACCATAAAACTTACAACTCATATCTCAACTAAAATAAAAAGAGAAAACATCAAACACAAGTTCTTACTGCAAATAAGTAGCAGTTCATTACCCCACTTGCTTCAAGAACCTGATATCCCAGGCAGCATGACTAGTATTTTTGTTATCTAATATTCTCAAAGAGCATTAAAAGCAAACCAAGACTATTCTCACCAGGTTTAATATCCCTGTGGGTGATATTCCGATCATGACAAGACTTAAGCGCCATCAGCTAAACACAGTAAAATAATTAACATTAGTCTTATTTATAACAAAGGGCGTGCAACATATAAAAAGTGAACGAAAAAACATTCAACTTTATCTGGTCTAAAAGATCTATGATATGCCAGCGTATTCACAGCCAATTAAAATAATACTAACATACTGCACACACTCTTCCCAAAAAGTTCTAGCAACCTCTTTTCCTGGTTGTATTCGTCTTATCAACAGGTTTGCACTTTGCAACTACTCAATCAGAAAAAGGAAGGTTCGTGCCAGTATTAGCTGAATTGAAATTTATAATGGTGTGGTGATCAGTATGAGCAAATCTAGAATATTTAGTTACATGAACAAGGTCATTAGTGATAACTTTCAGAATCGCTCTACATTTTTTAAAAGGGTAGAACTAGAAAAGTTCTCTCCATAGTCCATCCATGACATACAAACACCTAAGACCAGGTCATGCAAAACAATCACAAAAAAGAGAACAAAGAAACTGGGGTTGCAATTCCCAAGCACACATACCAACTGCCAAATAAGGTTGCGCATTTCCTGTTGCCCTGCTTCTGTTGATCTTAACCAGCGCCACCATGTAGATGGATGCAGTAGTTGAATGTTTTTCACTCGTTCACCTCCTTCTTGATTAGTATGGGTTCCATTTTCCTCCGCTGTATACATCAGCTTTGACAAGGATATGCCTTCATTTCGGAAAACAAGCCAAATTTCTTGCAGGCGAGACTCAAAAGACTCTATGTATCTAGCAATATGCTTCAAACCTTCTTCATCCTCAGTTGAGTCAATTTTATGCACCCTGATATTTCTTGGACATATGTTTTCAGCATTCTTTGTGTATCCTATCGCACGTAGAATCGCCTCATTCTCGTCCATGAGACCACAAGATTCACATTGTGGGTTTCCAGAGAATGAACTTGATGATCCAGATACAACTTGACCTCCAAGGGTCATGGAAGAATTCAAGAAAACTTCCCCAAAATACTTTTCCCGCAGACCACTTAAAAATACACTGTGCCCTTTCTCAACCTGTCTTCATAAATGTAGTCCAATAAGATATCATGGATTCAAAAGGAATAAGATGCACTATTGAAAAAAATAATAAAAAATTGTAGCTAGGCAGCTTCATCGCCAATATTATATATAAATATGATCTAGCTGCAACGTTTCCCTAATTCTATGATGCATCTTGGGCACCATCCTAAAACTTGTTCCATCAAAAATTTTAAGGAGAAAAAGCAGTAATTAAATACGAAAATCACTCAAACAAGCATGGTATTGCTGAGAACTTACCATAATGCGTTTCAGAATGAACAATTTACTGTCATCGGGACTGCTATCACAATGATGACTAGACGAACTGGTTTCTGAACACATGTTATGCTCATTTGATTCAAGACAAGAATTATTAATTGAACGATTCTCTTTTGTGTGAACCCAACTCAGAGTATCGCCAGCTTGAGAACAATTCCAATGAAAAGCCAACCAAACATCGCCATATGATCCACGCCCAAACCTTCTTCTAAGTACATACCTAAGGACGGTAAAATGAAAAGTCATCAGAACCAAGTGCGAACAAGACATCAAAAGTTTCAACACAATCCAAATGAATCTATGTAGGATCTCTTATGATAGCAAACCAAGAGTAAAAACTAAAGAGCTTACTTCGAATTGGGTGTTTCATATCCAACTGACTCGGAAAAATTTGAATCAACATTGGCAAAAGGAATTGATTCTAGTATACCAAGAAATCTTGTAAAATTTTCAGGATTTATGCATTGACCTTTCTCCTCTACCTCCAACCCGAAGTTCAAGCATAGATTTTGGTCCGTATACAAGTTTAAAGGGCCACCTGAAAATCATAAATATACCCCAGCCAATGTACCTCAATATAGATATACAATCACAAAATTCGTCTGAAGAGATTTATCTACTCTATCATTTTTGTAGCTGCAACGGGAATATAAAATTAGAGTTTCATGTCTCCGGAAACACATGGATTCAAGACAACAAGCTATATAAACAAAAGAGTATACTTTCAATGGTTTGGTTGGACATGGTGAAATTGTCAAAACTGTCCCTCTATTTGATCCAAGCTAAAAGGTATGGTTGGTAATAACCAAAAGGTAAGAAGGGTATATAAATGTTAAAGATTGGTTTCTCTTGCAATTTTTTGAGTGCATAGCTCGTGTGTGGAGTTTAGAGAAAGACAGAGCTATATATATAAGAACAGAATGAATTTTATGTATCTCTGGCATGTAGTGCCTGCAAATCCTAGACGACCTAAATTATTTTATGTCCAGTGAAAGAAAGAAGTGATGTTTTCTTTCATGTCATAAGATCGAATCCATCTCACAAACTACATAAAAATTGAAAAACGGATAGAAGTTTTCAAGTTGTTCCCCTACTTTGCTTGCTTGCTTGCATACCATACTTTATTTTATGTCTACTGTGCTTCAGGATAACCCAGCTAAGACCTTACTTGCATTTCTTTCAAATCTTTCCTTTCAAAGCTCAGAAATATAGTAAATGAAATGAAATATAACTGACACATGTCAGTTCAATATGTTCAATATGCATAATTTTGTCACAAGTGTCAGTTATATTTTTATGCAAAGCTAAGGGGTGGCGGCTAACCTCTAACTCAATCAGCCATCTTAAGTACTTACAAAAGAAAATAAAAAGCTGCCAAGTTCCGAAGAACTTACGTGTCATCAATAACAAATGGAATACTTACTATCGAATTGGGCAAATGCTTCAGGTAAAGCCTGAGACTGGTCATTCACTTCATCCACGTTTTGATTCAGATTCTCAGATAAGTAGAAGCAGCCAAACTTCTCATGTGTTCCCTCAACCTAAATCAAGAATAATATCAAAACTCATACCCAGAAATAATAATATAAGCAAAAAAAGGTCAATGAGAACTACATATAGAGAGCATCTCGATGGTTCATGTCACAATCAATAAATTCTGACATAACTATATAACATGCAATAAACTCTGACATAACTATATAACATATTTTGCACTGAATGTACATCCAACATCCAAAGTTTTACATTTACAAACTACAATCTCCCATAAAAATGAAAAATGAAAAGACATAATCCTTGTAAGACTTTGAAAATAAACAATAATAATAAGTGGCAAAGAAATTGCAGAGGAAGATATAGAGATGCATTATCAGCAGAGAAAAAGAAGAATATGTGTAACAGTTAACAAGCAGAAAGAACTTTCAGCTACCTAAGACAGCTGCATCAGTCTTACCAGTAACCTATTAAAAGTGGTCATAACCCGCTGACCATACTCCATCGGTACAAGAGCAGAATTGATATGGTTAGCTGCATAGAGGTAATAGAATAATTTAAACCTAGCAAAGGGATCTTGGGGTAGATTTTTGTGAGTGAGACATATAATACCTGACCTAAACCAAAACCAATCAGATAGATACCTACTTAAGTAGTGAACACAAGGAACTGATCATTGTACATCTCTATCTAAAAAACATGAGAACGCATTACCTGAACTGGTAGAGGTAAGCTTCTGTCGCGCATAACCTGAGGAATAAACCCTTCGCTCTCCATCAGATCCTTCCTTTACCATGGTCCTCAAAAAGCTAGTTGACCTCAAAGGAACCACAACGGCTGCAAGGTTATCCATACTTCCTTCCTCAAAAGCAGTATTCACTATGCAGTCGGCCCATGAGTACATGCAGGATGAGATTATCTCAGGATTTTCACTGCCCTGCATATGTACCCCAGACAATAGGTCACAAACATCCTGAGTGGTCATCTTTTCAAACACACCATCAGATGCAGCTACAAGGTAGCTATCGTTGATCGTTAAAGATTGCCAATCTGTCACCTCAGGTGCAGATATTACACCATAACTGGCAGTAAAAAGATGAAAACTGAATGAGACACAAAAAAATATGATTCAAATCGAACTACAGATCATAATACTGATATGAGGCTGAAAAAAAAATATGTATGCGGTCACCAGTGCAATTTGGGAAGGCTTGAACTGCCAGTCAGAAAACTATGAGTTGACCCCAAGGTACATATTTTATAAGGTTGAGAACTACACCTTCTAAAGGACACGTCACCAATAGCTCGTGACACTGCTAGCTCACCATTGACTCGATAAACACCGTTCCACTCGACAACGTAACCACCAGCAGCTTCAACCCTGGACCTTTCATCATCCCTATCAGGATGATGGTCTGTTGTCAGCTCTTTCACAGCCAAATGCTTCATCCCATCATAACTGATCTGTTTATTGTTCCCATCCTTTCTTATAGGAGATATAGAACCATTACGCCTTCTCCTCCTATACAGCTTTAATAAAGTGGCTGCAATGTCATGAAAACAAAATCATCTGTCCACCCAAGCTGTATGTGGAATCTGATAAAAGAACTGTTGGGTTGAAAAAGAGTTTAAAGAAGTGGAGCAGAAACAATTGTTATTTGCCTATTATTCTAATTGAATCATATGGTGTGGGATCAGTATATGCTTAAATTTAATGGAAAGATAACATATTCATTCATTACTAACCTTTAATTTCCTTGGCAGACTGAAATTTTTCTGAACAAAGAAGAGCCTTTGAGTCTCCAATATTGGCAACCAATATTTGACCATCAGCTATGAGAACAACCGTAGCAGTAGATCCCGAATCCAGATTGTTCCTAAATGCTTCCTAAATTTATTTAACTTGTCAAAATCAAGGTAATATACGAGAAGTAGCAAATGCGAAGCCACAAAAGGATGTACACGCAAACAATGAAGTAACACTTGCCTTAGAAAATGTTGCATCGATGTCACGGATTGCCCTCAACAGTGATTCCTTCAGAATTTCCATGTGAACTGATCCATCAAAAATCTCAGAAAACATCCACTTAGACCTGTGATAACAAACATATGTTAAAAATTATTATATCAAGATGATGTAAATAAATCTTAAATAACAGAATGCCCACTGAGGCATAGAGTTAATCAAGAAGAACAAGAGCTATATGTTGGATCTCATGATACTACACATAGAACTGGATAAAAACACATTCCCTTTCTTTTCTTTATTTGACAACAAATGTCATAACCTAACACAGTTGATTGGTTTAAAACTCAAGACTTGAGAAAATTGTGCAAAATGCAACCAACATCATGGTTGCCATCTCAATATATGTGGCATAACTCGTCGTTGGCACCAAATGAAACGGGCCTGCTGTCTACTCAGCATTAATTCAGTAAAATTGAGAAAATAACACAAGAGTGACTGAGACAGTGAGTAGTACAACAAATTTCTGAAAACTAATTAATAGTTAATAGTCACACCCTGATGTCTGAAACTTTAAAAATGAAATGAGGTATATCGTAATTTTGTTATATGATTTCTTGCCCAACCATTTTGATTGCTTCATAATAAATCAAATGTAAGTATAAGAGGATGCACCTCTGAACGTCCAAGTCAAAATGTTTAGATCTATCACGATCAAGTACTTGAGAAACAAGGTCCAGTTCTCCCGTATACCGCAACTTTCCAGTTGATTTCTTCAATACTGCAGAGTAAATACCATCGAGAAGAAAATACACATGCAGAATAAAGTACTCCAAGAGTAATTCAGATGCCATCTCACTAGCCGCAGCGCCACCATGACCATCAAAAACTGCTATCATTCCAACCATAACCTCTTTAATTCCAGTCCTATCTGCACCAGACACGTAATTGCGTAAGACACAAAATCCAAGACAAATCACCGGTACTTGCGCCTGAACTCCTTGACTCATTAAAATTTTAAAAAACAGATGTCATTTGGTTCTTCTGTCCCATGCTTATATGTTTGTTTAACGAATGAATAAGACTACTTAAAGGTCAAGAACTACTATATAATCACAAGACTTTCTAGTTTGCGGGTACTTAAACCAAGGCTCACTTCCAGAACATATTTACAATTGTCGCATAACCATGACGAAATATGAGGCTAATATTGTTACATGGGCATTTCTATCTACTTTAGTAACTTGAATTGCTCAACTAACTATGCAGGGAGCTTCATTATAGATATAGTGATCCCAAATACGTGGCAATACTCTGCAACCCTGTTCCCACCTTAGAGCTGATAACCTCAATCTACATTACCTTATTCAACAATCTCAGTTTTTATGAAATAGGGCAAACATCTAATGTAAGAAGGAAATAAATTATTTAAATATAAAATTCAGCAAGTTAGGGTATACCAGGAAATGGAATCCGCATATCGAGTGCACAAAAGGTACGATCCTCTTGATGCTTTCTTCTTCCTTGAAGGATAGCAGACTGACAATTCTCAGTACGTAAGCGAAAAGCTTCATCTTTCGATAGAGTCCAACGAGGACAATTTGGGGATTTAAAAACAGCAGGAGCACCACCTTCTTTGTATACCATTAAACAATTTGATGTTTCTCCATTAGAATTAGGAATTAGGAGGAAAATTAGAATAACAAAAAACCCTAATAAATGAAATTTGATGTCTTCAATCATCGTAATTTATTTTCAGTTGTAAATTTTATGAGATGGTAGGAACACGAAATACATGAGGTAATGATCGAGTTTGAGTTAATCTTCGGGCGCGAACAAAATAGATTTGCGTAATAAACAGTTGGGCGCTGGACCACCGTTATAAACTTATACCGTTAATAAGGGCAATTCCTATGGGAATCACCGAACCAAAAAATCTATTAAGCCAGTGGATGGTCTAACCACCAACCACGTGGATGAACTCAACTCGCCGGCGGTTTAGCCAAAACCTGACGGAAGAAGGAAACCCGCTGGCGGGTGACCATAAATCGTCAATCACTAGTTTTTCAAAATTAAAAAGGGAAAAAAACGGTTTAGTCTAAAATCCCATCAAAATATACAAGCTAGTCCTGACCCATTTAACTAGGTACAAATCAGTCCATTTTTTATTTGAAATATGGAATGTACACAAATAACCTTTCTGATTTACAATTTAGTTCAAATAATCAGTCCAAAGTGACTCATAATGATGTCATCATTTTTTATTAATATAAAATACTTCAAAAACGGTTTATTTTTTGAACCGCTCGTCCAAAATTCGCAAACTTTATATATTCCGAAAGCTCTTTCCGAGAGCTACAAAAAGAGTACCCATATGACTATATAATCCTCATTTTTTAAAAAATCTTGGTTTACACTGGTGTACAAACGTGTACACGTCTACAAACGTGTACACGTCTACAAATATCCAGAAAATCCAAAAACAAGACTAGGTGCACCAGTTTGTACACCACATACAACTGAAATCATCCACAACAATGACCAACTCTGTTGTCATGATTAGATCTCCTTCATTTTCTCTATCGTCTTCATCAACAACAATGACCATCTGCAAGATAGAGCCAAAAGAAAATTTGAATTAAATCATGGACAAATCGATCATGCCAGATCAAAACCAGTTCCGAGCTATGGGTGCAACCGTCTACTCAAAAAAGAAAAGAAAAGAGTTATGGGTATTATCACTTTCACGGTTTCACTAGTACTTTTGGGTAAGAAGAGTAAGTGATCAGAGCTAAGAAAGAACAAACCTTGCCTTAACGAATATCTTCAATTGCATCACCTACGGAAGCGACTTCACCGCTGGTGTATCCCAATCAGGCTCATCCTTGTGCATACAGAAATCATCAGTTGTAGGAAGCATATCTGCCGCTAGTTTCTCAAATGCACCTGATAATTTAGCATGTTCATCCCCAGAAACAACTGCAGCTCTAACTCTGTCTAATCATGGGAAAAGTCCGTGTTTGCATTTTTCCAAATGAGTTCTTACATCTAAGCCCACTGAACCAGTTATAATATTTCTTCCCTCTTCATAACAAATAAAGTAATCAGAGTCCCCAAAACAAACAAATTCAAAGAAACCCAAACCTATTTTAACTATTGTGAACAATACAAAGGCACCTTCATCATACTAGTTGCAAGCTCTTATAAAACTAGGCACTCATCTGTTTCACAAAGATAAGCATATTTGTTATTTAAAGTTTACTAAAAATGATAGTTATGTTTATTTTTGTTTTGATCAAAAAACAGTAAAATAGGTTTGTTTTCAGGATGAGAATGGCAGTGAAACCCACCATCTCAGTTCCTACAAAAGGCTTGTTTCTAGGATGAAATAGTAGTGAAATCCACCTGCACTCATCTTGTTACAGGTGTACCAATATGTACACTTCTATTAGAGGTGCACCAATTTGTACACTCGTATTACGGGTAAGTTTATCAAGTAAAACTCTCATTCTCTACCTCACAACCCTTTACTTGCTGACAACATATTTTTAGCAGAAGTGGAAACTAAAGTCACAAATATTCATATACAGAGCTAACAAAAATAAAAAACTAACCTCTAAAAATTCACTACCACCAAGAGCCATTGCACGATGAAAGACCTTTGTTATTCACAGTCCAGATTAAGCTTCCAAAATTTCAGCTGAATGATCAGGATCGACCCAGTCCAGATTAAGCCTTCCAACTTTTGCAGAAAGACCTGTGTTATTCACATATCTTGGAGGAAGATATGTATCCTCAAAAGCATCAATTGCCTGTAACAAGTAGAAGAGAACAACAAAATTTAATAACTAGTCTTTTCCGAAACACCTCACAAATGAATCTATATTGTTCAAAACATTCCACATTTAACAACTTCTAAAGTACACACATATATTTACCTCCATAAAACCTTAATACTAACTAGAAACTAATGCATATGTAAGCTTATGCGATATATGTCCACCATCTTGTGATTTTTGTCACATGTGCACAACAATGTACACTTGTATTAAAAAGTGCACAACAATGTACACTTGTATTACAGGTGCGCTACTACGTACACATGTAATTTCTATCACATGTGTACAACAATGTACACTTATATTGTAAGTGTACTAATATGTACACATGTAGTTTAATACCCTGACTACTTCTGCTACTGCATTAGGGTCAACATGTGTACAACTAAGTGTGCATTATATGTGTACAAATATGTACACATTAGAAATCAACATGTGTACAATTATGTACACATTGAAAATCATGATGCGTACAACATAAAAAGAGGCTATGAATCAACAAAAAAGTATGCATACAATTTTACAGTTAGAAAAAGCCATAGATAAAGTATTATCTTTAAAAGAATTTTAAACCACCAAACAAAGTCTTATGTGTAGCATATGCGCCGATACTACATCTCTTCTCACCCATTCTGAAAAATTAGAGCTTTATAACGGCGGTCCATTTGTCACACTACTAATTTTGTGCAAACAAATTTAAGAGAAACGTCTTTTCAGCAAGAGATGTGAAGCAACAAAAAAATACCACACAAGATACTCTTTAAAGTTAAACAAATCAAAATGGAAGAGAGTCGTGGTCAAGGATGTCCACACATATCTGCATGACCAACTAGATAATTTTTTTAAGACATTTCAAAAGAAGTCGCGGCTAAGACCGGCTGCATATTGGCATCAACAAATAAATAAAATGCCGTTCTAATTTGACACCAGTTGTGTTGATTTCACACCTATATGTCTGGTTTATACATAAGATTATGCCAGTCCACGTTAAAATCTTGCGCAAATGGGTAAGGTAACAGAAAAATCCGAGTAAGTCGCTTGCGGCATCTATATCAAAATCTAAACTTAATTATTTATTTTTGCATGCCTCATTTTAAAAAATTAAGAAACTATAAACCTACGAAAGCATCAAAGTAAAAACATATGTCTCAGGCAGTCTAGTTTATCTACACGACACCTATTTGGCAGGGTTCACTTAGAACGTCTTTATAGCAGTATGGTTGTGGTGTTTAACTGCTTTCACATTGGATCTGGGGTCTTCACCAGCATGTCTAACAGTCATCAGTTAATGCAGTGACTATTATTTGTCACTCCTGAAAGCACTACATTAAAAGAATTGATATATTCCATCCAAATTCTGTATGAAACAACTTTATTTATCACTCCTGAAAGCACTACATTAAAAGAAAAAGAAGCATAAGTGACACATTCAGTAGCATTCATCTAGCTAGTTAATCAAGCAGCTTAATGTTATAAAGGAATCCGGGTGTTGAGTGCGTGCAACAAGTAAGTGCGAGTGTTGTGAATGTATGAATGATACTAACCTGTGCTTGATTGACGATGGCTCTACGGAAGGTATACCCACATTACAGAATCTGAAGTAAGAGGAGAACAAAAAAAAAAACATATGAGAGTAACCAAAGATGACTGACTAGTGTATAAAACTAGAATCAAAGAGAGTGAGAATCCATACATAGACATACAAAGTGTTATATATTCGCGTTTATGAACATAACCACACTACTGGTCTATTGTTTTTTCTTAAAGAAAACAAAGACGCAAACATATGTAACCAGCAAATTCTACCATACTCGACTACGAACAGTGCTTCAAATATGAGTCACTTCATTTTCATAATGTCAACAGTCACCATAGTGCATAATCGGACATCGCACTAAAACAAGGTTACTACAAATACATAAGCAGGCTATACAACAATACAAATATAAATTTCAAGAGCCAAATTATATTAAAAACCATATTCTACCCTATAATTGCACCATTGATATCATTATCTCTAATTCTCATAACCTTCTCCTATATCAGTTTAATAGGATACCTAATTTAGCTTCAATTCATCACAATCCCCAAAAAGTGAATCTCAGTTACACAAGGAACCCTGAACTCAACTTTACACAATCATGTCTATTTCAGTTCTAGGTAGTACCCATAAATAATCAACCAAATCAATTCAATTTCATATATACAAGCATATAAATCAAATATGAAACTCTAAATTCAGATTCTCTTGATTACCTTTTCTTTCGAGATTGACACAATGATCACTCGATCCAATTCTCAAATCATCAAACCGAGTCTTTAATTCCTTCTTTACCATCACTAAATCAAATCTTCAATCAATTTCCAGAACCTTAATTCTTAAATTAAATCCATGTTCTTCCATCTCTATATCTTCTCGATTCTTAATTCATCTATCAACAACAACAACACGATCTAATTCTTCATCACAACTCTAAGAAATCAAATCATCATCCACTCCATCTAGATTTCAAATTAAGAAACCCTAACTCTGATTCTGTTTCACCTTTTCTCCGGAAACGCTAACCCAAAAAAAATCAACAGAACTAACAACACCTTCCTTTATTCATCTAATTCACTATTTGTTTTCATCGTTATCATGAACGAGTTGCAGTTCCTGCATCAAAGAAGAAAAGAAGAGTTTCTCTCGGTCTCTCTCCATCGCTCTCACTCTCTCTCTGAGTCTCGTTCCTCCTGAAATCAACCGAATTCAAAACGATTATAACCCTGAAGGGTAATTTTGGTAGTGAAAGAATCCGGAAGTTTTTGAACCGATCAGAGTTTGGATTAACTCGTTTAAATTTGGACTACGTTGTCTAAGTCGGGTAAATTTTGGACTAGAGAGTACTGGGCTAGAAGAGACAGGACTAGAGCGTCCAAAGCCCAAGAAAAAAGGGATTAAACGTTAATTTCTACAATTAAAAATGGTCATATTTTTACTACTATAATTACCACCATCTTCGAACAACCCACTCACACCAAAATTCACTTCTTCTGAATTTTCTCCTCTAATCTATTTCAAATTTTTAGTTTTATTGTTTGATAGGTGTAGAATAGATTTTAATTTTTCTTGTAAAATTATGTATTTTCGCTTGTTTTGAGTTTTGTAGCTACTTTGGGTGTTTTGAGCCAAAGGGGCAAAAAGGTCATTTCTGCCCGGCAATTGATATATGAGCCTAACCAGTTTAAGGGCAACTCTTCTTGGAGGCATACTAAACACAAAACCAATTAAAGTTAAAGGGCACTCATGTTTGGAGAAGTATTAATAATAGCCAACCCGAGGTTAAGGGAGGCCAAATGGTTGTTATCCCGAGGGGTAGGTGTCGGTATCCACTCTCACCAAAACCTCAACCGAGACGGCTCTCTCTCGATTCATTATTGTGTTTCACCCTAAAGGCGTGGCACGTTGAATCGGAAAAGATCGAGAAATCTGGGATCGAGCAAGAGAGGAAAATGGAGGTGAAGAAGATCCAGAGAAGAAATCAAGAGCACCTGAGAGGAAAATGGAGGTGAAGAAGATCGCAAGAGCCTGAGGGAAATAAATTAATGTAGTCACATCACATTTGCTCGTAGAGATGAGAGAAATTGGAGATGATTTATTGATAGATTTTCAAAAGGTTGATTGAAGATTAATGGGGCTTTACACAGTAAGATGGGTTTGTCCGGGTGATTTATCTCGAGTGGTTTTAATTTGGTTGAAATCTGCATGAGGAAGGTTTGAGTTGCATTTGGTTGTTGTTGTTTGAAATTGAAGTTGGTTGTTGAATCGTGGGGTTTGTAGTCTTGCTAATAGTCTGATATTGTTGTCAATGAATACAAAAATGGAGTTTGGGGAATGTTGATGAAGTAGTCGCATGAGAGATGACAGGATGGATTCAGTCAAGCAGCGGGATATGGGTGTTGGTCCGAGTACTTGTGATGTCATTTGTGGCGAATGTTTTTAGTGAATTGTCACTTGTTGATTTGAATGAAGGAATGTGGTGTTTACGGGAACCTTCCAAGATCTTGTTAGGTGGCTTGTCCAGTTTACCGAAACAAATGCAATTACATGGTCTTAGTCGCGGTTGGAATGGATGCTTCTTTATGCCATAGAAATGAATGGAGTTGCTATGTAAAGTGCGGTGTGGTATCTGTGATTGATTTGTGGGATTGGGAATCAGCAGAAATTGGCTTGGTTGAATTGTAAGTGTTGCTTTACAACTAAAATGCACGAGATGCAGAGTGGAATGCTCTTGAAGGTTGATCGGGTGGTGTTTTGTTTATTGTTAAGTGAAAAGATAACACTTTTTTACGATGCAAAACGTGAAGCTGTTGTTTCTAAGATACGTGGAAGTATTAAAAAGATTGAAAATTGTAAAAGGGAAATGCAAGTTTTAGAATTGGCTCCAAGAAAATGTTCTGCTAAAAGGCAGAGAAAAGCTCCAGTTTTGAAAGTTCACAACAGAAAATTCAAAAACAAAGGGGAAACAGTTCAGGAGCGCGTTAAATGGAAGATATGTCAAATAAAGATAAGCATGAGGCCAGAGCTTGTACTTGATTTTTATTAAATCAACCTTCCAAGCGATTCAGTTACAGTCACGCTCCTTACGTCTCTTGAACGTCGCAAGGCTCTACGCAATTGATTCTCTTGGCTGACGTCCTTTACAGCCTAAAATTTGCTTTAAACTAAATGAAGACTTTTAATACCAATCTGCATCTAACAGATAAGCCTATTTAATTTCCATTTAGATCAAAGATCAAGGCTTGGAAATCTTTTTGCAATAAACAAAGATAGCAAACCTCACAATCCAGAACACTTACACTCAATGTAGTTAATATCGGATATCGGTTTATCTCGGCCGGGACCGATGCACTAGTATAATTTTATATCGGGGATATTATCGTTGGAATATCGGGAGCAATATCGGTTCCAAATTTTATACCTATTTATAACAAACACATATTCACACGTTTTTGGAATACCTCCCAAAACACACAATAAAATACCATAAGTATATATTCAAAAATAAAAGAAAATGTTAAGCCCATGCTAATGAATTACTACCAGCTAGTGCTTCATGTTACTCAGACAGCTGGTCAGGTTACTAACTTCGTTTGCATCGGCCACTATTTTACCAACTCATAAACCAAAAAAAAGAAAGAAGAAAAAAAAAAACGTTATTATCTTCTCCTCCCTATCTCTGTGTTTTACTTTGTTTTATGTTTTCTTATTATTTCTATCTCCTCATTCTCTGGTGAAAACAGATGGGAAGGAGGAAGATGGGTTAGCCACACAACCAAGAAGAGATCTTGAAGTCGAAAGGCATTTGGTTTAACACTTGTTGGGACAAAAACAAGTTGAGAACCGGTTAAAACTATTGGAACATTACAAAGATAAGATGAGACTACATTTTGACCGAAAGGATTTTGATTAATTTCAGATTCATTCGATTGATATATTTGATTTTTTTGCAAACTTTATTATTGATCTTTAACACTTTACTTATTGGTGGTGGAGTTCATCAAATACATGAATTTATATTTGATTTCACTGAAATTTCAGTACTTTCATATAGGGTATCGGTTTTATTCAAGAATACATGACATGAATTTGAGAGGAATAACTCTACTGATGTTGTTTGTTGATTCTAAAATAGTTTTTGTCTGATGAATAAAATTTCGACTGGAGTTTTAGGGGTTTATCAGTTCTGTTAGCCTGAAAGGCCTAGACTACCATTATCCTTTACGTAAAATATTTGTATACCGGAAATATCGGCTCACTCGTGCCGGTGCATATCGGCCGATATTACCGGGAAGATATTGTATCGCCGATATAGTGCGCCTCGTATCTCCCAAGTGCCGACACCGATAAAATCGCCGATATGGACAATATTGACTACACTGCTCACACTCACTTAGATCGGAAGCTTGGATCTTTTACCACCTCTCAAGAACAAATTTCAACTTATCAATTACGAATAGTTTTCAGAATCTGTTTTATGAAGTGGTTCTCCAACCTACCCTAAGCAGAAATATCAGAAGTTCATGAATTTTTCTCTAATGATGTTTGAAACATTTCCAAATCAGTTTTCAAACAATAAATTATTTCGAACTAATATTGTTAAGGACTGTTGAATATTTATGCTAAAATCATATTTCGAGATTTTTAACAAGACAAGCAAGACTCAAAATTTCTTCTTTGTACATCTATTATAAGTCTCAATAGATAGAACGATAAGATAGTGAGTAAAGTAGAATGGTTCAGTCTTCACATACCTGATACAGAAGTTCTCCAAATGCCTTGGTCGATTTTCAGTCTTTGAGGGTAGTGTCTGATACTCAACTACCAAACTCTAACCAAGTCCGAGACTTGACTTAGTAGGCTAGAAATAAATATATAGTTTTGATAATCTAACATTGACAACAAGCTTGAAATAGCAGAACTTGTGGGTTCAACCCAGCATTGCTCTAACAATCTCCCCTTTTGTCAAATTTAGTAAAAAAACTATTCAATACATATGGATTCAAAATAAATGAACTTTTCAGCTCACAATCCATTATGCTTGATTTCCTTGGTTCTTCAACAATCATCTTGAATTCTTCGTACTTCAAGTTTTTCTATGGTTCTGTATGTGTTCGTTCAGCACCTTTGTTGTTGAAAAATCGTAGGGATAGCAACTTATGAGAATACTCAAAAAGAGCTTTGTTAGAATGAAAAATCACTCTACTCATTTGGTTGTTATACAAAAACATAGTATTTATACCCTCCTCAAAGTTTAATTGTACCAAAAATTTAAAGCAATACTACGGTGATATGTTCTCCCCATTATTCAATACATACTACTTTTGTAAAATAGGTAAAACCTATAGACAATAATCCACTCCCCCTTACATGATGCTCTGAAAATCCATATGTAATATAGTAAGATACTACTTAATAATTCTCCCCCCTTTTGTCAACAAAATTGGCAAAGGCGAACAATCGGGATCACAATGAATTAAACAAAAGAGTGTCAAGACTAGCGAACACATACCAGCTTTTGGTTTGGACGAATTCACCAAGAAAACTCGGTTTTACTCAAGGAGACGTATAGGTAGAAGAATATCTTACAGTTCCACATCTGCTCTCCCCACAGAAAATAACAGATTTACTCGCCAGTTACAAACAAATTAGATTTGTATCCCAATATCTTTCTCTCTTCTCGTCGATTATGAACAAAGAAGTTAAAAATAACGATCTTAATGTTAGAGAAACTAAGATACACGATTTTCGTGAGAAAAATAATCATCGACAAAAACTATTATCTACGGCAGTTACGAACAAGAGTACAATTGATGTAATATGACTCAACATAAGAATTATAACTTCTCTAGTCATGTACGAACGTAGAGATTAAAGTTCACCACTTATTCCTTGGCGGTTATGCGATCAAGGAAGTAAGTAGAATCCTAAAGAACATTTTACGAAATCATGTAACAGTATATTCATAAAGGTGTAATAGTGGAGAAACCAAAACTACCATTCTCAAAATTGTTTAGTCCTCTTAATTTTGCAAGAGTTAAGAGCTTAACCTATGAGAAAATATGACATATATGTTCTAATCGCCAGAATATGATAGCAAAAAAAAATCCCACAAAATAATATTTTATGTAGACCAAATAGTAGTGTATTAAGTAGGTGTACTAGGTGAAGATTATCAGAGCTACATGTTTCATAGAAAACATTGACAAAATGATGTACACCATCATGGATCATAAATTGAAATGCTATAGATAAGAAAAGTAATTTCTTCACTGGAACTCAAGCTAAGTTTCCCAAAATATATAAATAAAATCATGGGCAAAGGTATCAGCTTGGATTAATGAACTAGAAATACACCTATAACTTTCTAAAGTTCTTGAAACGTTCGGGTATCTAAAGGTTTGGTAAGTATATCAGCCAACTGTCGTTTACAAGGCACAAACTCAATTTTGGCAATACCATTCTCAAAGAGGTCTCTTATAAAATGATATCTTATGTCAATGTGCTTTGTTCTTGAGTGCTCGACGGTATTCTTAGTAATTCGAATCGCACTTGAGTTATCAAAAAAGATTTTCATGGTTCTACTGTCTGTTCCATAATTCATAAGCATTTGTTTCATCCATAAAAGTTGAGTACAACACGAATCTGCAGCAATGTATTCGAATTCACATGTTGACAAGGATTGTGAGTTTTGTTTCTTGCTATGCCAAGACACAAGATTTAGACCCACATGAAAGAATCCTCCTGATGTAGTTTTTTCTGTCTTCTACACATCCAGCCCAATTTGTATTAGAATAAGCAGGAATTTTAGTGTTAGTATCAAAGGTATAGTACAAAGCATAACCAATAATGTTTTTAACATATCAGATGATTCGTTTTGCGGCTGCAAGATGAGACTCTTTGGGAACTGCTTGAAATCTTGCACAACAACCAATGCTAAATAGAATGTCGTGTCTAGTTGTTGTTAGATATTAAAAACTACCAATAATAGATCTGTAAAGTATTTGATATACTTAAACACCATTCTCATCTCGTTGTAGTTTCCCAGTTGTTTCCATGAAAGTGAGATTTGGACTGGATTTATCTAGACAAAACTTATGAACAAGTTCCTTGCCATACTTCTTTAGAGAAATATAAATTTCATCCTTATGTAATTGAATTTGCAGACCTAAAAATTATTTCAATTCACCAACATGGATCATTCCAAATTCCTTCCCTAAGGTATTCTAGAATTCTTCTGAGAGTCTCCTGGATGTTGATCCATAGATGATATTATCGACATAGATATGAGCTATTAGAACATCATTTCTACTTCATTTGATAAAAAATGTTTTGTCAGCTCCTCCTCTAGCAAAACCTTTTCTAAGAAGATAAGTTGTTAGCTTTTCATACCATAGCTCACGATTACGATCAAGAATTGTCAACAACAAAAACTATGGATCGACAGGGCACCGATCATCTTGCAGGAATGAACTGTGTAGTATCGACATTGCTAGCAGCGAAGAAAGTCACAAGAAATTATATAATTCAGTTGCGAGGCGAGTAATGTACGAGTACAACTTATAGTTATCCCTTTACCACCATTTCAAGGTATAGCAAAGCAATGCACCTGAATATATGGACTTGCCTGTAGATGGTGGATTTTCGACAAAGGGTAAAATTGTAAAACTATACTCCGGATCCGGCAATCGGATGAGTATTGAGGCCCATGTCTCTCATTAAAGCATGAAAGCTCATGCCTTAAATATCTCCGACCGAGAAGGTCATCTCTCGAGTATGTGTAGACGTGTAGTCTCTCGGTGAGGCCACGACACATCTCATGAATACCGAGCAATTTCGGTAATTTACTCCTGGATCCAAAGAATCGGATGAGTATTGAGACTCATGTCTTTAAGTGTGAAAGCTCATTCCATAAAACCTCTGATCGAGAAAGTCTCTCAGAGAAGATGTATATGTGTGGTCTCCCAGCTGAGACCACGACACATCTCATATTGTATAGAATTGCAAGATTGGACGGCTCCTACACAACATGCCTACTAGTATAGAGCAATAACGTCTTCAGGATGCAACCATGTTTTCCCTGACTATACAAGAGGAATATGACACTCCGGAAGTTCATATTGCTCAACCTCGAATAATTAATGCTCCTAGATAGGAAGCCCTGCTAGTATAGAGCCATCAGTTAATTATCTCTAATCGCCTGAATATTCAGCAATATTCTATTCTTCGTTATATTTCGTCACTTCAATTCGTGGTTCTTCCCAGCAGAATTCCACGGGTTAGTGATAAATATTCAACGAGACAGGCATCTGAGCATCGAATAAGCGCTGACTAAAATGGTGCAAGTGTACTTAACAATAATGCACAGACCAGCATTTGAATGCGCAAACGAGCATTTCAAAATATGAATGAACGATGAACCTATACAAAATCGGAAGGAAAAATAATAATAATAAAATATTAGCAAAGGCGCCGTGGACTGGGCTCATCAAGAAATGGTCATGCCGTGACCAGTCCCGCGCCCAATTTTATATTTTGTCATATTTTATCATTCTTCCCTGATCTCGTGAAAATTCTCTCGTTCTAGCTAATCTCCTTCGTTTCAAGGAAATTCTCTAATCTCATGATTTTATCAAAGAAATAATAAAATTAGGGAAAGGTGTCGCGGGACCGAGCACCAGCCAGCCCGCCATGCCCTAGCCGTGGCCGGTCCCACACCTCACGTCCCCATTATTTTATTATTTCTCTCAAATTATGAAAATTCTTTGATTTCATGAATTTTCCCTAAAACCATGAAAATTCCCTAATTTTATGAATTTTCTCTAAAATCATGAAAAATATTATAAAATTAGGAAAACTCGTGGGACCGAGCACCAGCCGGCCGGCCATGCCCTAGTCGTGGTCGGTCCCACACCTCACGTCCCCATTATTTTATTATTTCTCTCAAAATATGAAAATTCCTTGATTTTATGAATTTTCCCTAAAACCATGAAAATTCCCCAATTTTATGAATTTTCTCTAAAATCATGAAAATTAGGAAAAAATTAGGAAAAAACTCGTGGGACCGGGCTCTAGCCGGCCGGCCATGCCCTAGCCGGTCCCATACGCCTATTATTTTATTATTGTTTGTTATTTTAAGTTTCCTGATTTCATGAAAACTCCCTGATTTCAACAAAATACCTTGGTTTTAACAAATCTCTCTGATTTTATGAAAATTTCCTAAAATCATGAAAATTACATAAAGTTGGGAAGAGTGCTCTGGGACAGTGCCCATTGGCCGGCCGGCCATGCCTTGAAAATTTCCGGTCCCACACTCCATCATTCCCTATTTTATTATTATTATATCTCTCTCATCTCATGGAAATTCCCTAATTTCTGCAAACTCTCCAGTTTCATGGAATTTCCCTCAAATCAGAGAAAGTACATAAAATTACATAAAACTGGGAAAGTGTGGGACCGTGCTTGTCAACCGGCCGACCATGCCCTAGCCGTGGTCGGTCCCACACCTTGCAATTCCCTGTTTTATTTATCATTTTTAATCATCTCATATATTTTTCCTAGTTTCAGCAAAACCCTGGATTCTGCATATTTTCTTAGAATGTTGCTCAAATGCGCATCAGAAAATACTGAAATTCTCAGGACTGAGACACGGACACTATAGTGACACGAGCACATCCCCTTGACCGACCAAGGGTGGATCTAAGGCCTGCAAACAGCCGGTCCCACATGTTTTAATGATTTTAACCTAATTTGCTCAATTGCTCATATTAGGTTCAAATTTCTTCCAAACAATTAAGTTTTTGCTTGAACGACCATCCATTGGTCCCACGGCCACCAAGAGCCGGTCTCATGACCTCTTGGTCGGTTCCTCCTCAGTTCATGACCATGTTTTATTATTTGTCGCTCACACGAGCATTATTTAAATAAATGATTAAACCAGCATTTAATCATTCTTTCACCAACTGGTCCTCTGAGAGACTTTGGTATTTTTGCTCATTCGAGCATTTGGGCGTACATGGTGGACTCGTCATCCCATGTAGCCGGTCCCTTCTTCACTCTGCAGATTGATTGGCAATAAATCATCATTTCAGTAAAATTAGGGTTTTTGAATCCAGAGCTCTGCAGAAACATGATTCTGAGCAGATTCAAATACTGATAATTTTATGTTGATTCCATGATCAACATTTTTATTTATTTTACTCGACCCAGTGATCAATATCTTAAATTAATATTTTATTTGGTCCTCGCTACCAAAGAATTCATCAAATGAGCAACATTCGCTCAAACCTAGCAATATTTGCTCAAACTGAAATATTCCTCGGGCCAAAGAATATTTGCTCGAACCAAGAATATTTGCTCGATTCAAGAATATCGGTTCAACTATCAATATTATTCGACAATTCAGCAACACAGTTTGCTCGTCTTAGGTAATCAACATAATAATACCTCGTCTCAGCAGACATATTTGATTCATGAATTTTAGAACATTTGCAAAACATGTTCAATTCAACAATACATGGACTCATCGTCCCACAAAGTCAGAAACTGACTCCACAATCACGAGATATCAATCGTGTCACATGGGGGATAGTAACTAGGGTTTTGGTCTGGCGGTCTACGGCACGTGTGTTCACCCACGATGAGAATGTGAGCAAGTCGTGCAATCAGTTGGAAGAGTCAGCAAAGTAGTGGGTGGAAAATTAACCAAATCTCCGCACGATGAGCAACTAGTTTTAACACGATTTCCCACTTCCCCACTCTCTGATTCCAGCAAACTGTCACACTTCATGGGATCATTGTGACGAACCAGAGAATTTTTCTCCCAGTGGGTCGGGTTACGACCCGCTTGGTAAGCTCCGACTCTCTGATACGCCACTAAAGTAAAAATTTCGTTTAATCATGTAATTGAAGTAAATAACCATTAAAGATATGTAATACTAAGCCAACCAATCAATACATATAATCTTAATTAAGAGACATTATAACCAACAAATTTAGGCTAGTTAGCCAAACTGAAGTACCACAGAAATATTGCTGCTACTAAGAATACACCTTTCACGTCTTTCTTATGAGATATCTATTAAATCTCCTTCCTTGAAATCTTCTTCATGAATTTCTAAATTCTCAGATTCCAAAACCATTCAATAAGACACCCACTACACACTACCCATCCAACCAAACTCCTTTTAGCAAGTCCAATGAATTTAACATACTTCAAGCATTTGGCGGTATCAAAACTAATCATATAACAGCTGAAAATATAGAGATACACTTACCGAGATATGCATACCAGTAAAATGATAAATGACACACATCCAGGAAAATAAGATTAACTTACATTCATATCCATAAGCAACGAGTAGGTAACACAATTATCTAATTTCAAAACATAGCAAGTACATACCCACCGATTTCGGCAGCACTAGGCTCAAAACAAATACTACATGTTTCATCTATTGTGTGTGTAAGCTAGAAGCTACAGATTTCGTACATCACATACCATATACGTTAAGTCATCACTTTATGATCATCTGGAATGGGCAATGTGGTAAGCCTAGTTCAATTCGGCGTTCTTGACTACCTACATTTAACAATTCTTATAGTCTTCATCCAAGTTCGAATGCAAGCATAAATCATCTCGCTAGAAACTACACCATGCCTTATATCACATACAGACTATATACCAAATAAATCATTCAAATGGTCGCTCAAACAGCCACCAACATATGATGACAAAACTTGTCATTTTAGGAATTTCAGCTTTGACTGCCCATATTAAAAATTCTCTATAGGCTTCATTATTCAATGAAAATAGGCAAATAGTATGTAGTTGGAAACTAGAGATGTCCCTCTATAACTTCTTAGAAGACTCCCATGATTGGTTCAGAGTTTAACTACTCCAAAACCAACCCACAAAACTCAGCCACGTGCTGTCCTTCAGGAAAATCATGTGCGACTGCCTGCATATTTTAAGTTGTAACTTCTAAATTACAAATCCAAACGACATGCCCTTTTGACAGGTTATAGAGGACATCACAACCAACAATTCTCGTGAAGAAACTATAGCTAAAACCCTACCAATACGCACCTAAACTCGCTTCCAAAAAGGCTGTTCGCGCAGTCATTGTATAAGTTCTTTAAGGAATTCTATCAAACATGCTATCCCCATGCAAAATTCAGAAATCTCAATAGAGAATTTATTCAATTCTTAACCATCTACATCTACCAAAAAGCATAAGACATATAAATAAAATAAAAAACCAGCACATCAATTCATGTAATTGAAGTAAATCACCAACAACCCATTTCACTAATTTGTTAAAGGAATTGATTCATAATATCAAAAACCCAAGCATCAAGGTTCAATCATGGAACTACAACATACTACAAATGTTATATAGTGCTTTGAAACATTTGATAAGACATATTCTTAATAAAAGTTCAAGTATTTACTTAGTATGAAATCAAAAACATTTCATACAATTCCCAAACATGCATTTCTTTCCTATATGATTCATATTAGAACATGGATAGAAAATAAACACTAAGCCATATGCTTCAATCATAAGAACTAAGAATTTATCAATGAATTAGATGAAACCCCCAAATTTCAAACATGAACCCTAATTTAAAGGTTCCACATAACTCAAACCATAGATCAACAATTCGTGGTGACTATTAAGAACCCATATCTTCAATTGTTCAAGGTATATGATTTTAAGTGAGATCCCCAACATCTTTCAAGGCACTAATTCATTATGAAATTCTCTACCTCAATCTCATTTGCATCAAATGAAATAACATCAATAACAAGGGTATTATCATGCCCCATCTCTAACAAGTACCACCCTCCAATTATTGACGAAATTTCTAGAGAAACCATTTTTGGTTCCCATCTATGAGAACCCACAAAGCTATGAAGTTAACCCAAAAATGGAAGAAGAACTCCCTGGACAGAGAAAGTGAGAAAAAGAAAACAAGAGTTTTCTATTTTCTAACATTTAGTTAGACGAAAGACCAGTTTACCCTTGGCTACTTCACAATCATTCGACACATGTACAGTGACGTGTAAGGATGCATGTACATCTAATTTGGCACCCTTACGTATGCTTGAGGCTATCAAGCGCCCTATAAAAACCTTGCTTTGTAACTTGGGCAGACTCATAGTGTTAAAAAGACTCTAATTTAGGTTCCTTGAGTTATTTTAAGTGAAATATTTATGATTTATAACTCTAATGGGTTGAATAAAACCGGAGAAAATCTTTGGGGCCTTACATCATCAACCCTTAAAAGAACTTCGTCCCGAAGTTCAAATCAAAACCATAAGTAAAGAGACTTACTTGTAGTCACCGCACGAGTAGATGGCCGGTGAGTTCCACACGCACAGTCCCGACAGAACCGGAACTGCTCTAATACCAACTGTGACGGACCAGAGAATTTTTCTCCCAATGGGTCGGGTTACGACCCGCTTGGCAAGCTCCGACTCTCTGATACGCTACTAAAGTGAAAATTTTGTTTAATCTTGAACACTGTAGAAATCTCATTAGTCTCAAGGTCGTAATTCTATGAGCATATGTCCCATACCATAATACTCATAAAATTCGACAAGGGTTCCAATTCTAAAACTAAGAGACGGCCGGTTGCCTAAAATTAAAGTTGACCAGTTGCCCAAATGGTAGACGGCCAATTGCCCAAACAGACGGCCAGTTGCCAAAGTCAACACGGGCCAATTGCCCAAAAATGACAGACGGCCAGTTGCCAAAATCAACACGGGCTAATTGCTCGAAAACGGTAGATGGCCAGTTGCCAACTCGGCCAGTTGCCAACTCGGCCAGTTGCCACTCCTAATAACTCTCATGGCCAGATGCCACCACTAAGATTTCCATGGCCAGTTGCCACAACTAAGATTTCCATGGCCAGTTGCCACTCCTAATAACTCTCATGGCCAGTTGCCACTACTAAGATTTCCATGGCCAGTTGCCACCACTAATAATTCTCATGGCACCACTAATAATTCTCATGCCACCACTAAGATTTCCATGGCCGATTGCCACCACTAATAATTCTCATGGCCGATTGCCACCACTAAGATTTCTATGGCCGGTTGCCACTCCACTCCTAATAACTCTCATGGCCGATTCTTAGGTGACAAGGTTGCAATCATCTCCGAATAGGTGGTATGAACTGCCAAGACAGCAACCAATCTTTCAGATGATATGAACACCCTTGTAGAGTTGTGCTGAACCGCATAGCGGCTGCCTACGTACCCTCTCCGTTGTTCGAAGGGATCAAGCACGACCGCAGTTCGTCATCTTTGGTTTATAGATAGTATGAACTACCCTCACTAGTAGTAACTATCTCTTGTTGCAGCAATAACTTAGAAAGTATGAGTTGCATAACAAAATCTATCTCTACCACATTGCATCACCAACAATCACCTCATCAACTATCCATTAATAAACAAGATGTCCGCATATGCTTGTACCTATAACTGCCACTCAAAATCAACAGCAAGCTACAATTGTGTGGTATATTATTCCAAGCCGTACCTATTTATCAGTTACTTAATTCTCAAGGTATACATATATATACTTAGAAAATACGATGCGAATAATCAAACCAATTCACTAGATTAGGTTATTGTGCAAATCTTCCTCGAGTCCAATTATATTGCACAGTCAACCCTCAATGATGTTTATTAGACTCGTTTAATTGTATTTTGACAAAATCCAATTTGATAAGAGCATATTTAATTTCAGAAGCTATTATGCCCAGGCAATATAAAAAAAGATAGACCAAGCAATTGTGATCTGCATACAAGGTTACTAAACAAAATTCATGTAATTGAAGTAAATCACCAACAACCCATTTCACTAATTTGTTAAAGGAAGTGGTTCATAATATCAAAAACCCAAGCATCAAGGTTCAATCATGGAACTACAACATACTACAAATGTTATATAGTGCTTTGAAACATTTGATAAGACATATTCTTAATAGAAGTTCAAGTATTTACTTAGTATGAAATCAAAAACATTTCATACAATTCCCAAACATGCATTTCTTTCCTATATGATTCATATTAGAACATGGATAGAAAATAAACACTAAGCCATATGCTTCAATCATAAGAACTAAGAATTTATCAATGAATTAGATGAAACCCCCAAATTTCAAACATGAACCCTAATTTAAAGGTTCCACATAACTCAAACCATAGATCAACAATTCGTGGTGACTATTAAGATCCCGTATCTTCAATTGTTCAAGGTATATGATTTTAAGTGAGATCCCCAACATCTTTCAAGACACTAATTTCATTGTGAAATTCTCTACCTCAATCTCATTTGCATCAAATGAAAGAACATCAATAACAAGGGTATTATCATTCCCCATCTCTAACAAGTACCACCCTCCAATTCTTGACGAAATTTCTAGAGAAACCATTTTTGGTTCCCATCTATGAGAACCCACAAAGCTATGAAGTTAACCCAAAAATGGAAGAAGAACTCCCTGGAGAGAAAAAATGAGAAAAAGAAAACAAGGGTTTTCTATTTTCTAACATTTAGTTAGACGAAAGACCAGTTTACCCTTGGCTACTTCACAATCATTCGACACATGTACAATGACGTGTAAGGATGCATGTACATCTAATTTGGCACCCTTATGTATGCTTGAGGCTATCAAGAGCCCTATAAAAACCTTGATTTGTAACTTGGGAAGACTCATAGTGTTAAAAACACTCTAATTTAGGTTCCTTGTGTTATTTTAAGTGAAATATTTATGATTTATAACTCTAATGGGTTGAATAAAACCGGAGAAAATCTTTGGGGCCTTACAATCATGGTGTTTTCAACTCCGGCATTATAAAATGTCTCTGAATCCTGATTGAAAGGACAAGATTCGAACACTCGAACATTCGTCTAAAAGAATTCTCGGCAAGTTCATACAGACAATATTTCGTCTACACAAACTCATCGTCTGAGCATTCATTCTCAATTGAGCAAAATTCAATCATTCAGAGCATTCTTACGCTGAATTCACAACACACCTACAATCTCATATCACCATTGTTCTCACGCATTTCTCAGCTTCCCTCCTACAGATCAACCCATCCTCTCTTGTGACCGAATTGACTCTGGAAAGGCCATTGTTCTTGGTTTAGGCCATAGTCTTACAGATTGATCTCTCAAACTTAAAGCACTCCCTTCTTGCAGTGCATCTGTGTGAGGTTCAACATTTCGCTCGGTTCAAGGAGTCTCCACACGGTCGACTCTTCAATTCCGTAAAAACCAGCAAATCGTTTTTCCCCATCTACAGATTGGCGACCACGGTAGGAGATTAATCTCTCGGTTACAATCTCACAGTTTCACAAGATGGCTGGTCTTAGGTCTGGGTTAGTTACAGGTTCCAATACAAATGGCGCTAGCACTAGCAGCAACAACAATAAAGACATCCTGGAAACAATTTTGGCCTCAAACACTGGCGGTGGTGATATTACTCCTCCTCACGCTAACACGGAAGGTCATACTCTGTTCGTCCGATACCTGAGGAAGTCAGAGGAAACCCACCACCCACCATTGCCGATCTCATCAAAGTGCAAGAGACTCTTGCAAAAAATCAGACCGATATGGCTACGGCACAGAAGGAGCTATTTAATCAACTGAAGGCTCTCACTGATACAATGTCAGAGAAAACGTAAGGAAAAGGGAAAGAGAAGGAGAAATCCTCAGATGCTGATCCTGAGGTAATTCCAATTCATACAGTGGATGACGACGAAGTCCGCAAAGCTGCGGACGATTCATCGGCAAAAGAATCATCAAATTTCATTACTCGGGAAGATTTGGAGCGTCTTCTGCAGAACCGTGGAAAGGACAAGATATCACATGTCCATTGTCACCAGCCTCCTTATTCTGCCGCTACGCAAAGGATCCCTCTTCCGAAAGGTTATAATTCTTCAACTTTCACTATGTATGATGGAACCAGCAATGCTCGAGAAAATGTCTCTCGTTTCCTCGAAGCCTTAGGAGAGCATGAACACAATCACGTTGTTCGTCTCAAGGAATTTTCAAAATCTTTGAAAGGAAGGGCATACACCTGGTACAACAACATCACACCAGGGACTATTAAAAATTGGGGAGAAATGATTAATGCCTTCTACAGAAAGTACTTCTTCGTGTCAGAGCAAGTCACTCTCTCCGATCTTGGAAGAATGTTTCAGAGGGTCATTGAAAATCCCAATGATTACGTGAAGAGATTCAGAGTCCAGGCCTTGGATTGTCATGACCCAAATGTCACGGAGCAACAACTGGTAGATTTGTGCATCAATGGCATGCTCCCGGTCTACAGGGCTCTACTGGAAAATCTTCGATTCCAGACTTTCTCGGAGCTTCATGAAGCCGCGAAGAGATCGGCAACCACTGCACCTGCTCTATTGAAAGAGCAAAGCCTACAAAGACTGAAGAATCGCGAGATACTCGAGGAAGCAAAGGTCGATCAACAAGCAATACAACCCGCAACCCTCCACAAACGCTGTTGCAGAAGGGAGCAAGCGCAAGGCTGAACCCCCAAACAAGCATACCTCAGCTCCTCCAAAGACGCAAAAGAAGGACAAACCAGAGGCACGAGCTCCTGGCCAGCATACAGAGGCTCCTGATCAAGATGCACATGACTTTCCTCTCCCCATTGGAGAAGTGCTCGAACTATTAGATGACTGGATCCAAGATGGTGCAATCAAATTGCCATACGTCAAGAGAGACCCAACTGAGGAAGACATGGAAAATCCTCGTTACTGGCGCTTCCACAGGTTCGTCAATCATCCCACAAGTAGCTGCAAAGTCTTGAAACGCATATTCAGAGAAAAGGTTGAGTCAGGAGAACTTAATCTGGCGGCTGAAGGAGTGCACAGAGACCCCCTCCCGGTCAGGACCTTCTCCATTTTTGAAGCACCAGTCAAAGAAGCAGTTCAGTCATTGATAGAACATGTATGTGAATTACTCTATCTGTCGAAAGCGCAAAGAGGAGACATGTTCACGGCTTTGAACCACATAGTGTCTGAAAAACGCCTATTGATTCCGTAGTACCTCCCGAACCTTCACCATCGACAAAGAAATGTACGATTGGGAATTTGCTCACCGCGGTGCATATTAAAGGAAATGAATTCAGGAGGGCATTTATTGATGTCGGTACCGCCATCAACATCATTCCTTTGAAAACTCTCAGAGCCGCTGGCATTACTCGACAAGAAGCTACTCATGCTCCCATGCCAATCAGGGATCACGAAGGAATTTTCAAAGATGCATATGGCTACATCAATCTCAAAGTTACAGAAAACTCAGTCTACACTGAGACTAAGTTTTACATAATTCGAGAAGACCCGGGATATGACATGATTCTTTGACGAACTTGGATCCACGCTGGAAAGAAAACTCCAACACCTTCAACATGTCCTGCTGTTACAAAAAGCTCTGACTCAGAAGAAATGGAGGATACTCCATCATTTGAGCACTTGGAAGAAGTTAAAGCTTTGACGGAACTCATTCAAAAGCCTAGAGAAAGTGCACATTCTTTCATCAAGAGGTTCCGTACTCAGGCAAGTCTTATTCCTCTTCATGCACCAAAATTACCAATGTTGAAATATACTGCTATGGTCCGGGGACTTCTCCCTGCTAACAACTTAGCAATTACCAAAAGCTACGAGTGGATAGTCTCGCCTCAGCAGTATTAAACCAAATGGTTACGCTCAGAGCATCTCCATGTTGATCATTCTATCAAGAGGTTTATTGCTGAAGACATCGCTAAGCACGACAAACAATATGTTGGGTACTCTCCTCTACACGAGTGTCCATATGTGCCACAACCATGGAATCAACAAAAAATATTCAAGGCGCGAACTACTAAGCCCAACAAATTCAAGGAAGGATTTGGTTCTTAAGGCGACAAAACGAGATCTCCATTCTGCAAGGAGCTCTAATTGGGAAGGACCATTTATGGTTGCTAGGTCCATAACCGGAGGATACTACAAATTGATCAACACAGATGGCAGAACCCTGCCAGTAATCCAC